>CM060678.1:200392360-201592360 GCA_030686995.1 Artemisia argyi
TAACCGCATACATAATAGATCCTACAGCCGAAGCATAAGGAACTTTACTCATGCGAGCCACCTCAGCAGGTGTTGAAGCACAAAACTCATTACATAAGCCATGTTTTACTTCCATCGGCAAATATCCTTTCTTGGAATTTTGCATATTGAATCTTTTCAATATTTTGTCAATGTAAGCACTTTGACTTAATCCAATTAACCGCCTTGATCTATCTCTATAGATTTTGATTCCCAGAATGTATGCAGCTTCTCCCAAATTTTTCATAGAAAAGCACTTTCCAAGATATGCCTTAACTTTTTGCAAACTTGGAATGTCTTTTCCCATGATCAATATGTCATCAACATATAAAATTAGGAAAATTACATTATCACTCCCATTAGCTTTGTGATACACACATGGCTCATCAAGATTTTGAGTGAATCCAAACTTTTTGATCTCAGCATCAAACCTCTTGTTCCATTGTCGTGATGCTTGCTTCAATCCATAAATGGACCTTTTAAGCTTGCATACACGATTTGGAAACTCTGGATTTTCAAACCCTTCTGGTTGTGCCATATAGATGTCTTCATCTAGATGACCATTTAAGAAAGCAGTTTTCACATCCATTTGCCAAATCTCATAGTCATAGTACGCTGCTATAGCTATGAGAATTCTTATAGCTCTTATGTCTGCTACAGGAGAAAACGTCTCCTCGTAATCTATTCCAAAAGTTTGAGTAAAACCTTTAGCAACTAGACGAGCCTTATAAATGTGTGCATATCCATCCATGTCAGTCTTAATTTTGTAGAGCCACTTACTCCCAACTACCTTGGCACCAGGAGGTAAGTCAACTTCTTCCCAGACTTCATTATCATGCATGGATTGTATTTCCCCATCCATAGCAGCTTTCCACTTAACCTTTTCAGGGCTATTAATGGCAGCTCTATAACTAGTAGGTTCATTAAGATCCCCTAGTGTATACTCATCGATCTCTACGTTAAGACATAGACGGTCAGGAGCTTTCACAGATCTTTAAGATCTGCGAATGGGAACTACTTCAACTTCCGGTGGAGGACCCAGACTTTCCGGTTCTACAGGAAGTGTGCTAGTGTTTTCTGAAGGTAATGCATTATTTAGATCATCTTCTAGATCATATACTCTCCCACTGATTTCTTGAGTTACAAAATCACTTTCAAGAAAATCACCATATCTTGCAACAAACACTTTGTTCTCAGGTGGGTAGTAAAAGTAGTAACCCATTGTTTCCTTTGGGTATCCTACAAAAATGCATTTTACAGATCTTTGTTGGAGTTTATCTTGTGAGTCACGTTTAACATACGCCTCACAACCCCAGACCTTTAAATAAGACAAGTTCGGAGCTTTTCCAGTCCATATCTCATATGGTGTCTTATCAACCTTCTTGGTAGGAACCATATTTAAAATACGAACAACTGATTCAAGAGCATAATCCCAAAAAGACAAAGGAAGATTAGTAAGATTATACATTGATCGAACCATGTCCAACAATGTACGATTCCTTCTCTCAGATACACCATTTTGTTGTGGTGTATATGGAGATGTGAGATTCAGAACAATTCCATTCTCAGTTAAGAAATCTTTAAGATCTTGACTAAGGTATTCACCACCTCGATCAGAACGAAGAGCTTTAATCTTCTTTCCCAATTGCAATTCTACTTCTGCTTTGAAAACTTTAAATGTTTCAAACACCTCATGTTTATGCTTAAGTAAATAAACATAACCATAACGGCTGAAATCATCTGTAAAAGTTAAGAAGTAAACAGCACCTCTCCTTGACACATGTCTAAGTGGTCCACATACATCCGTATGTATTAAACCAAGTAGATCTGAAGCTCTTTCCATATTATTATGAAAAGGTTTCTTCGTCATCTTCCCAGAAATACAAGACTCACATTTATCAAATGACTCATCATTGATATTCTTCTAAAGCCCTTCACGTTGCAGCTTTTGCATGCGAGTCTTGCCTATATGGGCAAGTCTACAGTGCCAAAGGTAAGACGAATTCAAGTCATACTTCATTCTCTTACTTATACTGTACATCGAATTATTATTATTATTGTTGGAAACACAATCATTCATTTCAATTTCAAACACACCATTCACAGCAACAACATTAAAATAAAATACACCATTTAAAGAAACATAAATTTTATTGCCATCAATAGTATGAGAAAAACTAAGATCCAACAAACATGAAAATGAAACAACACCTCTAATTATAGAAGGTGCATAATGAAAATTGTTTAAACAAAGTACTAAACCCGAAGGTAAAACTAAATCAAACATTCCTATGGCTTCAACTGCTGCTTGTGCTCCATTTCCCACATGCAGAAATTGCTCCCCATAAGCTAGTCTCCTTTCCTCTCTAAACCTCTGTTGTGTATTACAAATATTAATACAATATCCAGTATCATATACCCAGGAATTTAATTTACGAGATAAAGTAAATAATTCAATGACAAATAAGTTACCTGAAGAGATGGCGCCCATGTGCCCAGTCTTCTTAACCTTATTGTTTCGCAAGTCATCGAGATAAAGAGGACAATTCCTCTTCCATTGACCCATCACCTTGCAGTAATGGCATCCTTGATCCTTCTTTGGATTATTCTTCACAGGAGGGTTCTTCTTAGGTTGAGGTGGTTGATAAGCCATAACCTGCTTATTCTTATCAGCCTTCTTCTTTCCTTTACCCTTCTTCTTGTTCGCATTTGGCTTGTTAATTCTACCCCCTTGTATAGCAAGTACTTGGGGCATAGGAGCCTTTGGTGTTAACCCTTTCTCATAATTGTCACACCCCCAAAATCGGGTCCAGCGGAAGCATACGTGTAGCTGGGGTGTAACTCAATTGGTATTACAACACAAGTTCAAAAATGGCTTTCACTTTACTTATTTAAAATAAAATCGTTTAACCAAAAATATTGAATTTACATCGTTAAAAGTAGTGCGGAAGTAAGCCCTTAAAATAGTTTAAAACGGTCCCCATATAAATAATCAGAGTCTTCTATGACCATGCCATGCCCTGCCAAAACCTCCTGTAGCGTGCCATAAGTTAAAACCTGAAAATACATGCTAAAGTGTCAACACGAGGTTGGTGAGTTCATAGAGTTTGTTTAACAAATAATGCCTATAGAGAAAATGATCGCCCAGCAAAGGCATTGTAAATCCACTCAGTTGCAAGTCCCGCCATAAGAGACTTGTAACCTGTGTGTTTACAACCCACTGCTAAATATGTTAAAGTCTACGTGAACAAAAACAATACTGGTATCCAAATTCCCAGATAAATATAGCAAAACGGCTATATAAATAAAATAATTCAGTCAATGAGGTTATCTAAACAATACTGACAATGTCGCCAGATAAATAATGCTGACAATGTCGCCAGATAAATAATACTGACAATGTCGCCAGATAAACTATACTGACAATGTGGCCAGATAAACTATACTGACAATGTGGTCATGTAAACAAGGATAATCAATCCCATGAAATACAAGAAATCAAACATACCAATGAATGCAGGTGGTTAAATATACCAAAGAAATACCGGTAGTCAAGCATACTAATGAAGTGCAGGTGATCAAATGTATATTTAGATAAAGCTGGGGATATTTGAGTAATCAACCAGGTAAAACCAGTAGTGCGTTTAAGTAAAACGAGCATGTATTCTCCCCCAAAGAGTTTACAAAACAATTAAAATAGTAGGGGCTATGACTCACCTGGAGCGATAGCTACGATGACAAAGTGGATACACAGAAATGAGGCACGATCTCTAACCGCAACCTAATATGAGTAATAACGATCTACTTTAGATCATGACGTGATGAAATGAATGCACATGCACATGATGCCTATACCACTCGTAACTTGGAAATACTAGTTAGTGTCAAAGTATAATAGTTTCCATACTTAGGAAAATAAGTCCAAATATAGAAGTATATAACTTGTCGTAGTATATCGTATAAAAATGTTAGTGTTATATTCCTCGTCTTGAAAACCTTAAAATAGTGCCTAGTAGTCGCGTAATAAACCTTGAGTCGTACGTACTCTGTTAGTTAAAAATAAACTCCTTGAATAAGAAATCTAGAAAATATCTCATTTAGTACGTAGTTATATTATTTTCTAGTAGTGACTATATATATATAGTTTTGACGATTTTAAAACGTGTATAACTTGGTCGTTTTAAGTTCATTTTCCTCGTTCTTTATATCCACGGATTCGTTTTTGTATATACTAGTATATTTTTGATAACTCGGCTCCACTAGGTTACGTTTAACACCTCTTTTTGTACGTCGAAATCTGCCAAACAGCATGCAGTTTTTCAGAAAATAGTTTTCGTCGTTAAATTCGGAAAATCATATCTCCTTCGTTATTAACTCGTTTTAATCCGTTCTTTCGCCAAAAGTTTCGTTTTTGAAAGTATTTTTTAAATCTTTGGTCAAAAATTAATCACCATCTACTGATTTTCCCACGAATTAAAAATAGGGACAGTAGGTATTTCTATTGTTTCAAAAATCATTTCTAGGGTTCTAATCTAGTTTTAGCTTCAATCAAACCACTTTCAATCACCACAAATCTAGTCTAATCTTACCATACACCTTCTTAGGGTGTCATGGGTTCCTAAATATCATCCATCACAACAATCTACCAAGGATTCACCTATATAATATATCTAAGGCTTGTAAGTTATAAAAAGTATATATAGAGTGGTATAAATCAACATATGCATATATACCTTGAATAAACTTGAATGATCATTGAAAGATACTTGAAGAAATTGTGAAAATGAGTTTGACAACTTACTTGAAGGATTAGTGGATTAGTGGAGATGAAAAACTTGCAAAACCTTGTGTTTAAACTTCAAAACCCTAACAAGAAGTACAAATGGAGCTTGAAAGTGGCTTGATCTTGGAAAATTGATGGATCCTTGATGTGTTCTTGTTGTTGGTCGTGCATATGGAAGAGAAGAAGGAGAGAAAAGATCTTTTGCTAGTTTACTTGTTTAGTAAGTGTGTGAAGTAAAGTTTTGATTAATAATGTAGTAGTAGTACACTTTTTCAAAGACAAGTAGTACATGGCATTAATGGGGCAAGTATATATTCAAGATTTGTAAGAAAATGGAGTGGGGTGGCCGGATTTGGCATGGGGGGGTTGATTTTGGTGACTTTTGTGTTATATCTTGCATTATTATGTAGTTTATTAATAGTTTTGGTGTATACCGGGTACCGAGTTAACTAGAAATCAATTTTTACGGAACAAGACGAGATGTATAAAAGTTGTAAACTTCAAAATTTTATATTCTTGATGAGAATCGGGTGTTAGGTTAGTCGTCGTGTTGAAATAACGCAAACTGACGGAAGTTTGAACGCGTACCGGTAAATACGGTAAAAATCCTCAAAACACCGGGTAAATTAATAATATAAATTTTATATTATTAAAATGAGTATAAAAATATGTTAGGATCATAGTCAGGAGTGTCGGACGTGTTAGCCACATTATTGGTCGCGTGTTAACGTTTATATAGAAATAATTATACGTTAAAAGTCAATTATACCAAAAGTATTAATTTAAATATCCTACGAGTGGAATAGTATGCAAGTGCGATAATGATAATATGAAGACTATTTCTAGTCCATACGAAGTGTCCCAAATGATAAAGCATGAATTCGCTCCTAAACCAATACGGTTATGCGAATTTGAATACTCGTAAACTAAATTTACGATGACATGAGTAATGCACGTGAATAGTGGTTTTCTTCCGGGAATGAATAGTGTCAAGTGAATAGTAAAATTTCTGAATGTTTCTCGAAATGTCAAATTGACCTCAAAAACGATGAATAGTGATTGATGAATAGTAAATGGTGAATAGTAACTTGTGAATAGTAAATTGTCGAGGGTTGGAAAATGACCGGAAATTACGAGTTGTGACAGTCTTCCCTTCTAACAGGAACTTCGTCCCGAAGTTCAGTTTGTGTAAGTCTCTAGTATGGTATTGGTGAAAAGATGGTGATATGTATCGTGTAAGCTACTAAGCTCTAATGGGAGTTCAAGTCTGTAGGCCACTAGGCCGATACTGTCTGAAATATTGAATGGTCCAATGTATCTTGGGTTTATCTTCCCAAATTTTTGTTAATGGTATCATGCCTTTCCTAGGCAGAATTTCAACATAATCCTGCCATTAACTTGAAATTCTAAGGGTTTACAACTTATTGAACTTGTAACTGATTCTTGACTCGTAAGAAATTTCCTGGTTATTTCATGAATGCTTACGGGACTAGTGAGTTGGGATTTTCTAATTTCGATTCGTCAATGGATGTTGGCACTTCGACCATAGAGTGCTTCAAATGGTGTAGTCTCTAAGCTCGTGTGGTAACTATGGTTATAAAGGAACCTGATTTATGGCAAATGGTTAATCCAATCATATCTAGAGTCAACCACTCATGCTCTAAGCATATCTCCCTATGTTTGAATCATTCTCTACTCCTGACCATTGGTCTGCCGATGATAAGTGGTGTAGTTCCAAAGAATCTTAATGAAATCGCTAGGAGCTTGCGGTAATAAAAGATAGAATATTCATTAGGTCGGAATTCGTTAATAGTACATGAAACTTATATGATAGAACGTAGAATTAAACACAAAAGAAATACAACACAAGAGAGTTTAGGCTTTAGTTTATTTTTAAGGTAGAAGTTCTTGGTTCTTGAACATTGTTGTCGTCCTCAGCGTTGTCGATGTGTGGACCATTTCCTCCTCCGATGACCTAGGCTCTCCCACGAGCCCTTCCGCCTTGGTTCCCTTTCTCTTGATTTCCTTGTTTTGGGCATTCATTCCTGTAATGCCCTATTTCTCCACAGCCAAAACATGTCACTGAGGGTTTCTGATCTCCGGTAATGATTGGAAATTTGCATTCCCAAGTTGCATGACCAACCTTCTTACAGTTGCCACATGGATTAAGACAAGGTCCATGGTTATGATGATTCTGACACTTGTTGCATTTGGGTAGGGTACCCTGGTAACCTTTCTTTTCACTTGGCTTTGCAACGTAGGCCCTAACCACTTCATGTTGTTGGTTTGGCTGCCATACTTGATCGTCTCCTTGGTTGTTATCCCTTTTCCTCTTGTTTTCGTTGTTGTTGTTGACAGTAGTTTCTTGCTTCATCACTTGAGCCATAATCTTTTGAGATATTCTGATAGTTTCCTCCATCGTGTCTGATTTAGAAGCAATTACGTTCCCACTGATGTTGCGCGGTAGTCCACCGATGAATTTTTCTAGCAGCTTTTCATTATCTGAAACCATAGTTGGGCATAGTGCAGCCAACTCTTGAAACTTCCTGAAGTAGGTCTCGATGTCATCACCTTTAGTCACCAGCTCATAGAATTCTGTTTCCAACTTCTGCACCTCAGTACGAGGGCAAAACTTCTCAGTCATCAATTTCTTGAATTGCTCCCAGGTGAGCTTGTAGGCATTTTCCATACCCATCGGTTGAGCATAAGAATTCCACCATGACATAGCTTCATCCAAAAGCATACCAGTAGCGAATTTTACCTTGCTGCCATCAGGACAGTTGCACATGAGAAACACGTTCTCAGTCTTTTCGAACCAGCGAATCAAAGCAACCGCTCCTTCAGTGCCCTTAAACTTGATGGGATCACTAACCTTAAAATTTTTCCAAGTACATTCGCGCTTATTATCGGATTGTCCATCTGTCCCTGTCTGTAAAGCGACCTCAGCAGCCCTTGCAGCTACCTCAGCTCTCTCGATCTCTAGAGCTTCGGCGATACTATCCTTAACCAATTTTCGAATAGCAACAGGTGTCATAGTTGGAGTAGCTTTAACTTTCCTTGGCGGCATAGCTCTTCGAAACGAGAAAAGAAGGGTGAGACATAATTAAGACGTTTCCTAGTAATAGATGTTCGAGAGTGGGTTATCGTAGATTGAAAGGTTGATGTTGCGATATGACGAGTTGACGTGGTTCGAGTGGTTTTGTGATATCCTGAGATTTCCGTTGAGTTTTAAATGGTCATAATGTACCTAGGGATCCTCCTTATATATGGTATGGGAAGTCTTTCTTAGGGAGGTCGTTGATAATATCCACTTATCAATATTGGGAGTAATGAGTGATGAGTGACATAGGAATCTATAGAGTGTCACCTAATTCCTTATATATATGGGGGTGGGAAAGGAAATGATAGTGATGGTGAGAAGGGAAAAGACTGTGACAGCTGCGACATAATGAGATTGTGATGAAAGTAAGTACGCATTCATGAATGAAACATTTGGAAGATGAGTTGAGAATTTATTCCGGACAAAATTTTATTATAACCATTCTTAGTGTTGCAAAATTCATTTCTGAGTCAGACATAGGTGGTCAGCCTATATCTCACTATCCCGGGTTGAATATAAATAACCAGTCTATATCCCACCGAGGTTCCATGAATTTTGAAATACTTAGCTCAGTTATACTAAGACTATGTCCTTCACAAATACCAAGACGTTCAGAAAGACTAAGGCAGGTGACCAAACTCGAGGTCAAATGATGAAACTATGCAAGGAAAAACATAATGCGGTGACATATACGATACATGAGCATGCTTATATGAAAGACAATTATAGTAATCAACTAGAATAAATGAGTATAATATACCAGATAACGAGACACAAATCTCATCACCTAAGTCAGCAACAAACCACAAGTGAGGCATCATCTTGGCAGGCAGACACGTGACGGTCATAGGGTTAATTTTTCTTGAAAGTAGCTATAGTCTAGGTTTTAAAAAAACACTTAGTTCGCTATAGCCAAAGCTCTGATACCAATCTGTCACACCCCCAAAATCGGGTCCAGCGGAAGCATACGTGTAGCTGGGGTGTAACTCAATTGGTATTACAACACAAGTTCAAAAATGGCTTTCACTTTACTTATTTAAAATAAAATCGTTTAACCAAAAATATTGAATTTACATCGTTAAAAGTAGTGCGGAAGTAAGCCCTTAAAATAGTTTAAAACGGTCCCCATATAAATAATCAGAGTCTTCTATGACCATGCCATGCCCTGCCAAAACCTCCTGTAGCGTGCCATAAGTTAAAACCAGAAAATACATGCTAAAGTGTCAACACGAGGTTGGTGAGTTCATAGAGTTTGTTTAACAAATAATGCCTATAGAGAAAATGATCGCCCAGCAAAGGCATTGTAAATCCACTCAGTTGCAAGTCCCGCCATAAGAGACTTGTAACCTGTGTGTTTACAACCCACTGCCAAATATGTTAAAGTCTACGTGAACAAAAACAATACTGGTATCCAAATTCCCAGATAAATATAGCAAAACGGCTATATAAATAAAATAATTCAGTCAATGAGGTTATCTAAACAATACTGACAATGTCGCCAGATAAATAATGCTGACAATGTCGCCAGATAAATAATACTGACAATGTCGCCAGATAAACTATACTGACAATGTGGCCAGATAAACTATACTGACAATGTGGTCATGTAAACAAGGATAATCAATCCCATGAAATACAAGAAATCAAACATACCAATGAATGCAGGTGGTTAAATTTACCAAAGAAATACCGGTAGTCAAGCATACTAATGAAGTGCAGGTGATCAAATGTATATTTAGATAAAGCTGGGGATATTTGAGTAATCAACCAGGTAAAACCAGTAGTGCGTTTAAGTAAAACGAGCATGTATTCTCCCCCAAAGAGTTTACAAAACAATTAAAATAGTATGGGCTATGACTCACCTGGAGCGATAGCTACGATGACAAAGTGGATACACTGAAATGAGGCACGATCTCTAACCGCAACCTAATATGAGTAATAACGATCTACTTTAGATCATGACGTGATGAAATGAATGCACATGCACATGATGCCTATACCACTCGTAACTTGGAAATACTAGTTATTGTCAAAGTATAATAGTTTCCATACTTAGGAAAATAAGTCCAAATATAGAAGTATATAACTTGTCGTAGTATATCGTATAAAAATGTTAGTGTTATATTCCTCGTCTTGAAAACCTTAAAATAGTGCCTAGTAGTCGCGTAATAAACCTTGAGTCGTACGTACTCTATTAGTTAAAAATAAACTCCTTGAATAAGAAATCTAGAAAATATCTCATTTAGTACGTAGTTATATTATTTTCTAGTAGTGACTATATATATATATAGTTTTGACGATTTTAAAACGTGTATAACTTGGTCGTTTTAAGTTCATTTTCCTCGTTCTTTATATCCACGGATTCGTTTTTGTATATACTAGTATATTTTTGATAACTCGGCTCCACTAGGTTACGTTTAACACCTCTTTTTGTACGTCGAAATCTGCCAAACAGCATGCAGTTTTTCAGAAAATAGTTTTCGTCGTTAAATTCGGAAAATCATATCTCCTTCGTTATTAACTCGTTTTAATCCGTTCTTTCGCCAAAAGTTTCGTTTTTGAAAGTATTTTTTAAATATTTGGTCAAAAATTAATCACCATCTACTGATTTTCCCACGAATTAAAAATAGGGACAGTAGGTATTTCTATTGTTTCAAAAATCATTTCTAGGGTTCTAATCTAGTTTTAGCTTCAATCAAACCACTTTCAATCACCACAAATCTAGTCTAATCTTACCATACACCTTCTTAGGGTGTCATGGGTTCCTAAATATCATCCATCACAACAATCTACCAAGGATTCACCTATATAATATATCTAAGGCTTGTAAGTTATAAAAAGTATATATAGAGTGGTATAAATCAACATATGCATATATACCTTGAATAAACTTGAATGATCATTGAAAGATACTTGAAGAAATTGTGAAAATGAGTTTGACAACTTACTTGAAGGATTAGTGGATTAGTGGAGATGAAAAACTTGCAAAACCTTGTGTTTAAACTTCAAAACCCTAACAAGAAGTACAAATGGAGCTTGAAAGTGGCTTGATCTTGGAAAATTGATGGATCCTTGATGTGTTCTTGTTGTTGGTCGTGCATATGGAAGAGAAGAAGGAGAGAAAAGATCTTTTGCTAGTTTACTTGTTTAGTAAGTGTGTGAAGTAAAGTTTTGATTAATAATGTAGTAGTAGTACACTTTTTCAAAGACAAGTAGTACATGGCATTAATGGGGCAAGTATATATTCAAGATTTGTAAGAAAATGGAGTGGGGTGGCCGGATTTGGCATGGGGGGGTTGATTTTGGTGACTTTTGTGTTATATCTTGCATTATTATGTAGTTTATTAATAGTTTTGGTGTATACCGGGTACCGAGTTAACTAGAAATCAATTTTTACGGAACAAGACGAGATGTATAAAAGTTGTAAACTTCAAAATTTTATATTCTTGATGAGAATCGGGTGTTAGGTTAGTCGTCGTGTTGAAATAACGCAAACTGACGGAAGTTTGAACGCGTACCGGTAAATACGGTAAAAATCCTCAAAACACCGGGTAAATTAATAATATAAATTTTATATTATTAAAATGAGTATAAAAATATGTTAGGATCATAGTCAAGAGTGTCGGACGTGTTAGCCACATTATTGGTCGCGTGTTAACGTTTATATAGAAATAATTATACGTAAAAAGTCAATTATACCAAAAGTATTAATTTAAATATCCTACGAGTGGAATAGTATGCAAGTGTCATAATGATAATATGAAGACTATTTCTAGTCCATACGAAGTGTCCCAAATGATAAAGCATGAATTCGCTCCTAAACCAATACGGTTACGCGAATTTGAATACTCGTAAACTAAATTTACGATGACATGAGTAATGCACGTGAATAGTGGTTTTCTTCCGGGAATGAATAGTGTCAAGTGAATAGTAAAATTTCTGAATGTTTCTCGAAATGTCAAATTGACCTCAAAAACGATGAATAGTGATTGATGAATAGTAAATGGTGAATAGTAACTTGTGAATAGTAAATTGTCGAGGGTTGGAAAATGACCGGAAATTACGAGTTGTGACAATAATCAATGAGCAGTGCGTGCAATTCACTTATTGTCTTCCCCACGCAATGCATATTGAAGTTCCTCACAAAACCACTAAAATCCTTGTTAAGGGATCTATTGATTAAGTTCACAGCCATATCATTGTCATAGGGTTTCTTAAGTGTTTGTAGTTGATCCATGAAACTTTTCATCTTCAACACATGAGCACTCACAGGTGCACCATCACCCTGCTTACAACCATGTAGAGCCTCCATCAAGTTGTAAATCTCTACATTTGATGGTTTCTCATATAGTTTCTTGAGTTCATCAATCATGTTCATGGGGGAATACTCTTCAAACTGCCTTTGAAGAGGTGTGGACATCGCCCCTAACATCATTGCGGCCACATCAATATGTTCCTTACAATCAAGATTCCATTTGGCCTTAGCAGCTTCAGTAGCTGCCTCGCCTACAGGTTCATCAGGACAAGGCGTTTTCAAGATTTCAAGTTGACCAGTCACTCACAGGACAATCCTTAGTGAACGATACCAATCATTGAAATTTTCTGAGCCAGTCAATTTTTCTCGTTCAAAATAAGTTTTGAACACAAAACGAAAGTTGGTGTTATCAGTTTGAGCCATTTCTACAGATAAAGAAAGTTCAAAACATTAGTATTTTTGATAATACAATTTTTCAAGAAAATTAAAATACCCAAGGAAATCATATCCATAGAATAATCTTGAAAACTAGGATCCTCCATAAACATAGTTTCATCACATCAGTTGATCTGCTAGTAATGAAAGTATAATATGAGGTAACTTGTCGTACAAGTAATTGGCATAACATTTGTCCAATTCCTAGATATATAGGATTTACAATCACAAAACATTTGTATTGTAAGCATGTTTAGTCCCCATCTTAATGCCTTGAGTCCAAGATCTCACTTATTACTCAATTTAAGTCGTCTAACTTAAAAACTGCAAACTCACAAATCCATCACATCAGTTGATCTGCTAGCAATGAATTCATGAAATTTACCTCTCCATTGCAATCTCGCCAAGTTCTCACATGACGTAAATTACAACTTCAAGTGTTCTTAATTAGATGGCATTCGACTTAATTTTATAAGGGTATTAATATTTTGATGTGATCGAAATAATGTATGAAGAAGCATGCATACAACTTCATAACATTGGTTTTACAAAACATTTTTATTACCAATTTGCTAAGAATAAAATAACAAAGTTTTGATTGAGGTATCGGGTTCACCAATTAAAGAATTATCATCAATTATCGTCCACTATATCATACTTTTGCATAAGCCCGAAAGCTTAGTATTTTGGATAATCATTGTGGAATTGTGGATAATTCACCCTTAAGATGACAGTGTACATGTAATAGTTGTTCGGTAAGTCTAATTTTCACACAAACGAGCGTTAAGACAGAATGTTGTCTCTCTAAGGCGACAATTTAATGCGTTGCCATCCTTATACCCATCTTATAGTGTGTAAACTTCAATCGAGCCTATTTAACCATTACGTACAAAAACATCAATCAACCAATCATTTGAGATTTATTCTTAAAAACCAAAACAATTTCGCCATTATTTAGTCCGTATTATTTTTCTATTCAAAAATTACTCTTTTCGTTTATAAACATGTCTAACACAATTAATAAACAAAACAAGTAATGTACAATAAAAAATAAAACAACTAAATAAACAAATATACATAATCATAACAATTAAATATGTATAAAACATGTAGCCACATGCAAATCTTATTCAATAGTCCTATTAATAATCAAATCTAGGTGTATAACATATTATTTCAATTAAGGCTTTCTTCTTCTTGGAAAAAGAGCCACATACATCGATAAATCGATTGCGTAAGCCAAAATTAAATAAATACCACATAGCACATAATTGATTACTTAATATTGGAGTCTTCCCAATTCGACATCTATTAACAAATTTACATGTTTCGATATAACTTAACCATTAATTAATATAAACAATTTAAACCATTTAAATTATCACACAATAAAAATCCATGCAAATATGCACTTTTTCATGGATTTAGCTTAACAATTAACATATTGCACCAAGATCGTTTACTAAAACGCATAACTATTACATGACATCTTAGGGTTTCTAATCATATTAAAAAAAAAAAAAAAAAAAAAAAAAAAAAAAACCAAAACCCTAAAAACCCTAATTAGGTCAATCGACCCATAAAAATTTTAGGGTTAGGAATCTAACAAATAAACCCTAAAAACATGTAACTAAACGAATCAAGATCCAATTTTTATGTGTTTCGATAATTAATTACACATTATACCTGGCTCTAGATGCCACTGTTGGAATTATGATATCATGACATTCATATATTATAAATCAAACACATCAAGTGAGCATAGCAGAAGCAATTATAACAAGATCAAATAACATGTAATTAATTAATCGATATTTAAATAGTAAACATACCTTTGTGATTCTAGCCCGAACAAGAATCAAAAGCAATCTTCCGGAACAAGAACCCTAATTAGGGTTTATGTGGATTACAAGAATTACCCCTTACCTCTTTTGTAATTCAATCTAAGAATCAAACAATAGTGTGTTTGATTCATATTCTTGTACACACGTACTAATTCAAGAAAAAGTTTATGCAAGTAATTAAACACAAAACTTGTTTTGATCTTATGAAAATCGAAACCCTTAGGGTTTGTTTAGATGGATCGACCAAAGGAAAAGAGATGAGAGAAAACACCAAAATGTGTGTGTACAAGTTATTAGAAAAACATGCATCTTGGGTTTGCTTATATACTATTCAAAACTTGGAGCTCAAGGCACACAGGAGGTGGGAATACCCCCTTGCCGATCGGATTTGGAGTCCCCAAGGGGTTTCCGGAACCTTCTCTTGTTTCCAAATTTTGCCTAGTATTACTTTCCTAATCTTCGTTTAATAGTCCATTAGTCATTAATTATTAAATACTAATTACTATTATTTATTTTGTGTTTAATAATTAATTATAACATTTTATAAATAATTATTACTTTTTCTCTTCATACATATTGTGTGCAATCCCGTGATCTCAAGTTCAATCCAAACACACGACTATTATTATTTTGTCTATAAAACCAACACTAAAGTTCGGGGTAGATATTACATATTGCTTACTTTATGACTAGATCACTAGTACTATAAGTAATGTCCTGTTTCTGCTATTGGTTAAGTGAATAATAGACTTAGAGGATCTTAGGACTATAGATAAAGTTCTGTTTCCTTTAGTGGTTAAGTGGATAATGGGCTACTAGTATAAAGATAACTATTATGGCATAAGTTTGTAAAGCCTCGATGAGCTAGGTTGCACAATAAAATAACCTAGATAGATTATAATCAATGGTGAGACTTTATGCGGGTTTGGTTTATTGTGATATGATTAACCGATATATAAACCTCGAGTTTAGGGAGAATCACCACCTAGCTTTCATTAGAAACCTACTAATGGAAGTAGTACAATCATTGCACACGTAAACAAATCTGGCATTTATTTAGTAACTTGGTTAATACGTTTTCCTTACATTTGAACATTGACCTCTTCTTTATCGTTTGTTTATCTGCTTGTGTGTGTCATCTGTCTTATTTATTGCTTTATTAGTTTAGATTAAACCAAAACTCGTGCCAGTTTCTCAGGCTGAAAACACCCCCTTTAAGTTAGTTTAGGTTTAATTAGGTTAATTTAGATAATTAGAATATCCGTAGATTAAGTGTTAACGCTCACTCTTAGTGATCGAAACCCTACTTACCAACGAACCTACAATTGATCGGGTACAATGCACGTTAGTGTTAGTTAATAGGTAAAGTCGGCAAAATATAAATGGTAAAACTTCATAACAAATATACCTATACTAAATAGGGGTGTCAGTAGGGTCGGGTTGACCCGACCCGACCCGAACCCGATAAGGATTATCGGGTCGGGTTAAATCGGGTTTAAAAATTTTGTCGGGTTGTTTTGACCCGAACCCGATAACCCGACATTATTATCGGGTCGGGTTCGGGTGAGATAATTAATATTATCGGGTTATCGGGTCAACCCGATAAGACCCGAAAAACAATATTTGATTTTTTAAGTTTGCGAATATTTACACACCAGATGATAGGTCTCGCGGACTACAATCTTCATTTGTATAATTTAAGACATACTGACAGTATAACTTTTAATTATTCACATGTTACATCTATTTTATAAAAGAAAATTGTTTGGAGTTATGTTGAACTGATGTTATTAGGTGCTTGTGGTTGACGTACAGTAGGCCTCGAACTTGCATAATCTATATCAACATTTTATATCAGACACATGACCTAGTTTTGGTACTATTGTTTGGTAAACCATGAAAACAATTGCTAACAATGTCTTAATATACAACTGAATATTAGCTATACCTTTTGTTATTTTATGCTTGAAAAAATGGGTACTATGAACTAAGGTTAGCATGCAACCCGATAACCCAAATCACCCGACCCGACATAACCCGACGCGATTACCACCCAAACCCGATAACCCGATTCCTTATCGGGTCGGGTTGCGGGTGAGTTTTTAAAAATTCAAAACCCGACTCACCCTACCCGACAAGACCCGATAACACCCCTAATACTAAACGACACATCAGTACCGATGAGTTTTTATTAGAGAAAAATTAAAAAAGTTCATGTAAAAAATCAGTTAGAAGAAGAAGACAAGGATAGTTTGTCATTTCAGTTCGGCTGGGGACTAAAAATGCAATCGTCACACATATTATGCTTGCACTTTTAAAACATTAGGGATTAAACCTGTAATTTTGTTAAACCACAAGGACGATTTGTGGGATTTACTCTAAAATTCAGTAAAACTACATGAAGAAGAAGAAGAAGAAGAAGAAGAAGAAGAAGGGTAAAAAAAAAAACTTACACCTGAACCTCACAGAACCTCACAAGACTAGACGAGCCGGTTAATTGTCAATTTAACGTCTCAATCATTGGTCAAACTCTGTATACAACGTATGTCAGCCGTCACCTGCATGTCATAAACTTTTTAACGGTAAAACCATCATCTCAAGTTTTTCACTGACATTCATATTTCCAGATTAACTTTTCAACATTATCAATATAAATAATGTCGATCTTTAAAAAGAAGTTATTACACTTGATATAATAATCCTAATCATAAAAGAGCTGTGACCATTTGACTGCAAACCTAGTCCGTCATTGAATATATTAAGAAATAAATGCCTACGTATATAAACTTGATTGATTACCCTTAGAGTTACACCTTATGTACGTACGTACGTAGGTTTACATTATGAACGATCAAAATTGTTTCCACCTAGTATTGCATTATTGTAAAAGAAAACATATTATAATGATGTCGAGACGAGATTAGCATGTCGAAAAAACGAAGACAAACATTATTATTCAAAGGATGTGACATATATATGATGCATCTTTTGACCATGAGCCGGCCATAGCCTCATCGGGCAAATGTGAAGGTTACAACTCACACACTACAGTCACTTTCCGTCGTGATCGACCGCCCAAGAAAAAAGATGATATGTCAAAAGTTGGCTTATGTGTTTTCCTTGCAATTTTTATATATATTTTTTTTCTTAATTTTCAAAAGTCAATTTTTGAATTTTGCTTCATTACTATTGGCTACAATTAATTTCATATCTCTTTTGTTTTCATATCTTGATGATGCACTGACTAGCTTTTTTCGAAACTAGGTTAAGTATATCTTAAGTTCGATCAATATGATGTTAACACTCTTTTCTAATGGATTATCGGTATGTATTAATGATTTAGGCAATTTTAGAGACATTTTAATAAGTAAATAATCTTAATAAGTAGTTAGATAATACATTTAACTTAAAACAACTAGCTTCAAATCATCACTTTTTTTTTTTTTTTTTTTTTTTTTTTTTTTTTTTTGGCTAATCTCCAACTTGTGATAATTTTCTAAGACCTAAATATGTCCATGCATGTTTAAAACATTTGTTTTGAGTGTTTATTGATTCCTTTACACTTTTAGCTTATCATTTTCTAAAGTTCTTTTTTATACTTTTTGATGATTCCTACTTGACTACCACTTTTCTTATTTGACCATATATTGGCCACATTTTATTCCTTTTTTATACTTCAGTCACGATTTTGTTTATTAATTAGTACATCTTTATGATCCTTTTTCTCAATGAAGATCAGTTTTTAGAAAACGATATTTGATAATTGTAGCCTTGACATTGGTGTGCAAACAAGTTGTAATAATTAAAGACCTACTGTATTAAAATCATTTGACTTTAAGAATGTCGGAACGATCGACATCTATGTATCAAGTACCTTAAAAGACCATTTCAAGATGTTAATGTGAAGTTGATGCTAGCAATGTGGATTAGCAATTTCTCGAATATATCAGTTAATTAAAAGTCCAAGTCTTATACTTATTTTTACAGATCCATAACAAGTGTCGAATTGAAATAAACATCTCAAGTGTTTGTTTGTGGATTAGCGATCATGAATCTGCTTTTTTTACCACCCTGTGTAATTGCTACTTTTTTGCGATCTTGTTTTTTTGCTGCATTGTTTCTAGTGAAATTACGCTAGAAAGAAAAATATCGCTTATCACTTTCAAGTTTTAATCATTTTGAGCTTTAATTTATAGTACCCTAAAACAATGTACGTTAACCTTGCATGCATGTTTTAACGTTTATGTTTGTTTGGTACTGTTGTAAACACAACATACTCAATCCTGTGGGGACGTGATATGAGGAAATAGAATTTAGACAAATCCTACCCTTACTCGGAATAAACCCAAAAGTATAGAGACTGATTTCAGAAAAATTTCCGGCAAGTGTAAGTAGGGCTGTAAACGAACTGAACGTTCAGTGAACATTTTATGAACCGTTCGGTAAAAAGTTTGTTTATGTTCGTTCGTTTATTAAATGAACGAACATGAACAATATTTTACGTTCGTTTAGTTAAATGAACGAACATGAACAAAAGTCTCGTTTGTTCATTTATGTTCGTGAACGTCCGATTAGGTGTTCGTTAAAGTTCATTTATGTTTATTTATCTATTTATATTCATATATCATATCTTCTAATTTTATAATTTTAAAAATTGGTTTGTTTAAACAAAACAACACTTATAAAACAATATATTGTGAAGAATTCAATAAAGTTTATGTTTGTTTGTCTATTTTCATTTACGTTCGATTGCTTATGTTCGTTTAACGTTCGTTTAGTGTCTTAATGAACGAACATAAGCGAACATGAACAATTCATTTTCTTAATAAACGAACATGAACAAGAAAATTCGTCCATTTAAGCGTCTGTATCCGTTTATTTGTCCGGTTAAAATTAAATGAACGAACATGACACTACAAGGATCAGGAGAACAGGCGTCGAGGGTTTTCCCGTCGACATAATGTCGACGGCATAAGGCACAAAACGACAAAAAAAGCGCTTGACCGAGCCCAACTGCGTTGAATTTTTCATAATCGTATTTTCCCGTCGACATGTCGACGGGACCATTTTAGAATATTTTTTTAGCCTCAATAATTCACCAAAGTTGGGCGCGAAAATTACCCGCTAATATATTCCCGTCGACATGTCGACGGCAATATATTAATAACGCTTTATCTCGTAGTTAACGTGTGATTAAGCATAATAATTATTATGTTTTAAGAGTCCCGTCGACATGTCGACGGGAGGATATTACTAATTATAAACGTTTTTACTAAATGGGTAAAATATTGGGCGGGATATTTTCCCGCTTTCTTGTTCCCGTCGACATGTCAACGGGAATATATCATCAAAAATCAGGCTATATATATCCTCACAAATACATTCCCGTCTCATTTTTTAACCAATATATACATTTTCACAAAATTATTTCCGTCTCATTTTACACATCTCACAAATAATTCAATCGTCAATTTTTACAAGACACACATGACTTGGCGTGGTTGCACAGTTGAAGAGGAGTACTCAAAAATCTTGTCACACGAGCTCCTCTTTAATGAAGTTATGTTAACTTTTGGTCATGCAGTTTATGAGGAATATGGTGATTTTAAGGATGCTGAACCGTGGATGAGAGACAAGATTATCGAATGGTGTAGGAAAAAGCCGTACTACAAAGAGTACATGGACGAGCTAGATGCTGCTGAAGCTCAAGCTGCTGCTGAAGCTCAAGTTCTTGCTGTTGGAGGTGACGACGAAGCTGAAAGTACGTTGGAAACAAAACTTGATAATCTGGGAAATAGGATCACAAATCTTGAAGCTACGTTTGCACATATCAAGGAAATGAGAGCAAGGAAGGGAAAAGATGGTGCGAGTTCGAGTAAAGCGGGAAGTAGCCGCAAAAAAAAATAAACGGGTTGTTTCGTTTGATATGTTGTTTTAGTTGTCGAGTTGTTTCGTTTGGTTGTCGAGTTGTTTAGTTTGAGTTGTTTCGTTTGGTTGTCGAGTTGTTAAGTTTGAGTTGTTTCTTTTGGTTGTTGAGTTGTTTAGTTGTTTAGTTTGGTTGTCGAGTTGTTTAGTTTGAGTCTGTATGAAAATGCATGTTGTTAAGAACTCTTGCTTGTTTTAAATAAACAGTTTGCCTTTGTGTTTGATAATTATTGCTTCTTCAGTTCTAATTATTGCTCCACAACAACAACATTTTATTAAACAACAACAACATTTTATTAAACATCAAAAACATCAACAACAACAGCAAACAACAACAACAACAACGATAACAGTACTACATATGAAATTTATCCATGTCACCTACAAGGTCACGGAGTATTGCATCCGACTGACATGCGTGGTCGTGGTTGGGATACGTTGCCATGTCAAGTTTTGCCTCCAGCACCCTTAATTTTGTCTCTAACACCTGTTTTTGTGCCTCCAACACCTGTTTTTGTGCCTCCAGCAAGTTTATTCTAAGATTTTTTTCATGACAGTTTGAGCACCTTTTTGGAGTAGATCCAGAACCGCTTGATGTTGAAGCTCCCAGAGAACCGATCATCATTTTGGCGAGTCGTTCCTCCTTCCATAAAAAAAAATTACATCCATGGTCGTCTGTCCCAGGCTGTTAAAGAGTAAAAACTATTATTATTAACAACTAACCAAATTATTTAAAGAAAAAATATGTAATTGTTCACCTGCGAGAAAGGACACGCATAGTATAGTTTACCACGGGAGTAAGGTTTACACGATTCTCGCAGAACCACGTCTCCTCGTTCACAAGGACAAGGAAAAGCTTCAAATTCTACCATCTTCTTCACCATGATAACAGTGTATGTTTGTGGTTGTGAGGTTGAGTGGTTGAATCGTGACCGGTGTGGCCCGATCTACAAGTTGAGGTGATAAAAGGTGGTGGCCAGAAAAAGATTCCGGCGGCCGGAAAATGCTGGTGTCGCCAGAAAACAGAAACTGATAGAGAGAGATATAGTGAGATGAGTATGTGTGTGTGTGTGTGTGTGTTTATATTGTGAGGATAAGGTGTTAGGTAGAGAGAGAGATATAGTGAGATGAGACATATCATGTATAACCATAGCATCTCGACTCGTTCGTTTAACATCTCATGTATAACCATTGCATCTCGACTCGTTCGTTTAACATCTCATGTATAACCATTGCATCTCGACTCGTTCGTTTAACATCTCATGTATAACCATTGCATCTCGACTCGTTCGTTTAACATCTCATGTATAACCATTGCATCTCGACTCGTTCGTTTAACATCTCATATATAACCATAGCATCTCGACTCGTTCGTTTTAACATCGCATGTTTAACCATTGCATCTCGACTCGTTCGTTTTACATATCATGTATAACCATTGCATCTCGACTCGTTCGTTTAACATCTCATGTATAACCATTGCATCTCGACTCGTTCGTTTAACATCTCATATATAACCATAGCATCTCGACTCGTTCGTTTTAACATCGCATGTTTAACCATTGCATCTCGACTCGTTCGTTTTACATATCATGTATAACCATTGCATCTCGACTCGTTCGTTTAACATCTCATGTATAACCATTGCATCTCGACTCGTTCGTTTAACATCTCATATATAACCATAGCATCTCGACTCGTTCGTTTTAACATCGCATGTTTAACCATTGCATCTCGACTCGTTCGTTTTACATATCATGTATAACCATTGCATCTCGACTCGTTCGTTTAACATCTCATGTATAACCATAGCATCTCGACTCGTTCGTTTAACATCTCATGTATAACCATTGCATCTCGACTCGTTCGTTTAACATCTCGACTCGTTTATTAATTTTATAATGGTTGGGATTTAGTATTTTGTGATATTTTAATTATTTTATTTTATATTTTAATAAATGATTTTTTTAATTATAATATAAGTAATTAATTTTAAATTTATATATTTTTTTAATTTTATAAAAGTATTTATAATAAATAATTTTTTTCAATTATATAATTAATTTAGTTTATTAATTTTATAAAACTTATTTTTTAATATTTTATAAAAGTATTTATAATAAATAATTTTTTTTAATTATATTAAAGTAATTTTATAAAAGTATTTATAATAAAGTAATTTTATAAAAGTATTTATTGTAAATTTTTTTTAATAAAAGCTATTTTCCCGTCGACATGTCGACGGGAATAAAGCCGCCAAAAAATTCGTGAAATTTTTATACGCCCCGCCAAAACGCAAACGACAAAATTGTGTGATATTACCGTCGACATGTCGACGGTATTAGTAATAATATAAAAAATTCGTTTATATTCCCGTCGACATGTCGACGGGATAAAAAAAGTTATACTAAAACCAGATCTGGTCAAAATTATTGCTCATAACTTAGAAAAAAAAATTAAACCATCGCACTCCCTTCTCCGGCGATTGAACCACAACCACAGCACTCCACCACCACCACTCCCTCCACACCACACCACCTCCACCTCCACCACTCCTCCACCACCACATTATACCACCACCACAGCGCTCCACCACCACATTTACCACCACCACCACCACACGAGCACCACTGTGCACCACCTTCCCCCCTCATTTGTTTAATTCTTCCCCAACCCTTCACATGTTTAATTCTTCCCCTTCTCCCCCCCCCCCCTTCCCCTTTCTTTCTTGAAAAATAAACCATCGCAGGTAATTTTTTATTTTTTGATTAATTTTTTATTTTTTGATTTTTGTTATTGTTTTGTATTAATTAGTTTAATTTAAGTGTTAATTTTGTAATAATTTTTTTTTTTTTTTTTTTTTTTAGTTACAGCTCAGACCCAAGACCACAGCCGAGAGCCCAGGACCACAGCCGAGAGCCCAAGACCACAGGTAATGTGTCTCTTTTTTTATTTTTTTTAATAACTTTTGGTTTCCCGACGACATGTCGACGACAACAGTTTTTCTTAAAACTTTTGAGATATAAATGTGCTCTCTTTTAATGTAGCCCGAGCCCGGGACCGCAGCCCGAGACTACAGCCGGAGATCACAGCCAGTGCCCGAGACCACAGCCGAGAGCCCGAGACCACAGCCGAGACAGTATGTTGTTTTTTTTTCGTATCCGTATTATTTTTTACATATCAATATATATAGTATGTTGGACTTTGGTTAGTATATTAGGTTTTGATATAGTATGTTGGACTTTGGTTAGTATATTAGGTTTTGATATAAAAGGGATTGTTGCGGATTGTGAAATGTGATTAAGTATTAGTTTACGACACAACCAAGGTCGGTTGTGCTCATTGTGTACCCACGGTGCAAATAGCACCTTGGGGGACTTGGTTAGTATATATGGTATACTACTTTTAATATATTGGTTATGTTTTGTGTTAGAATTTTTGTGGATTGATTATGTTTCTGCTTATATTGGTTATGGTTTGTTTGGTTTTCGGCTTATGTTTCACAAGCTTAATTTTTATGGCTTATTTTGAAACTTTTTAACTTAAATAGTTTCAAAATAAGTAAAAAAAAAAAAAAAAAGCTTATGAAACATAAGCCATAAGCCCGTAGATATTTTGTTTGGTTTTCGGCTTATGTTTCATAATAGTTTCAAAAATAAGTCACAAAAACAAGTTTCAAAATAACAAAATAGTTTTATGAAACATAAACCGAAAACCAAACAATTGTTTATAGTCTAATTGTTTAACTTAAAATATATGATATTGTTAGACTTTTGTGAATGTTTTAGGATTTTAGTGATTAATTTCGGAAAGTCCCCGTCCGAAGTTAATCATCCTATAGAAAACCCGTCCGAAATTAATTTATTAGAAATTAATTTCGGAAAGTCCCCTGTTTGGGACTGCTTTTTGAATGTTTTGTCTCATTTAGGATATGGATGCGTATAATTGATTTACTATTTGAGATGATTTCGACAGTGTTTCTCCTTTACTCCTACGAATATGTCTTTAATGTACATATTTGGGGAGTTGAGGGGAAATGCTGCCGAAATTTTCTCAGATAGTAAATCAGTTATACGCATTCATATATGAGATGAATCATTCAAAGAGTGGGTTAGGATTGCCTTCCATAGTTGTACTAGGTGAACAAAACAACTTTCCTTTATTTTGAATGTGTAATAACTAAGAGTTGAACAAAACAATATGCAGTTATGATACTTGATAAGAGTTGGACCCGTTTAGACACTCGTGTTTCCAAAGAGTTTTTTGATGGTCTTGCCGCATTCGTTGAACATTGCAAGCCGTTATTGAATAGTTACGGCAACATAAAATGTCCATGTCGTCTTTGTTGTAATGTTCCATGGGTATCTCTCGACTTACTTAAAAGCCACATAAGCGAAAATGGGTGGGACCCAACTTATACACAATGGCGTGAACACGGTGAACCGGATCCTCTTCCTATACAAGATAACACAACACGGGAAGTGCTCGAAGCCTCAAGCTAAGTACTCCCTCACACCCGATAAAAGAAAACTGTTTTGTCAATACATCAAAACAATTAAACTGCCAGATGGGTTCGGATCCAAGTTCAAGTCGAAAGTGACCAAAGATGATAACAATATAACGGGCATGAAGTCTCATGACTGTCATATAATGATGCAACGGTTACTTCCTTATGGACTTCAGCA
This sequence comes from Artemisia argyi, assembly GCA_030686995.1. NCBI lineage: Eukaryota > Viridiplantae > Streptophyta > Magnoliopsida > Asterales > Asteraceae > Artemisia > Artemisia argyi. Next base: position 200,417,406 of record CM060678.1, read on the forward strand.
ATACCTGGACACACCGACTTATACACCATTAATCGAGCTTTGTTCATTCTTTAAGCAAATTTGTGCCCGAACTTTGATGGTGAATGACATGGTGAAAGCTAAAGAACAGTTGATCAAAATTTTGTGCAGTCTCGAGCAAATATATCCTCCTGCTTTTTTTGACATTATGATTCACTTGGTTATGCATTTACCTGAAGAGGCTCTTCAAGGCGGGCCTGTTTCATTTCGGTGGATGTATCCATTTGAAAGATACATGAAGAAGCTAAAAAACTATGTACGAAATAAAGCTAAGCCGGAAGGTTCAATAGCGGAGGGTTATGTTGCAGACGAAGCATTAACTTTTTGTTCTCGTTATTTTCGGGGCGAAATTGGGACGAAATTTAATCGTCCCACTGCATCTCAGGGCTGTCCTTGCCCAACAAGTGATTTCCAGGTGTTCCGATCACTATGTAAAACGTCTGGTAAAGTGACAATTATTCGGTTAGGTCTCCAAGAAATGAAGAAAGTGATATGGTATGTACTTCACAACAGTCCTGAGATCGACGCGTACATGAACGAGTTCGAGAGGTACGCGTTTTTATTTTGAAATTTCCTTTTCCCAAGTTATCTTTTCGATTAATTCTAATATCATGTCCATTTTCAGTGAACATCCTGATAGCGACATGCAACAAGAATTTCCTAGATGGTTTCAGACGAAGGTAAACTTATTATATGTAATTCCTTGTATAAATAACGACTATATATATTACTCATCTCCATCTATTCTTATCTTTGTTCATAGATCGGTAAACTTTACACAGACAATGACCCAAGGTGTACTCCCGACTTATTCGCTTTGGCTTGTGGACCATTATCGACCGTAACCTCAGTTCACTCTTGCGTAGTCAACGGTGTGAAGTTTGTTATACACAGCCGTGATGTAAAACGTACAACTCAGAACAGCGGAATTTGTTCTCCTGGCGAGAAGGAAGGAGAAATGTATTATGGTCATCTAGAAGAAATTCTGGAGTTCGCGTATACCCAGTTCAAAGTTGTGTTGTTTCGAGTTAAGTGGTTCGACTTGGTCAAAAGAGGTAGAGTCGAACGTTATAACACTAGAAACAACATGACACAAATTTGGGCATGTAGCACAGCGTTTGAAGATCAACCTTACATTCTCGCAACACAAGCAAAACAAGTCTTCTACCTTGAAGATCCTGCCAGATGACCACTCCATTGGAAGGTCGTCCAAGAAGTGAATCACAACACGACCTGGGATGTCATTGTGGCAGAAGACGATGATGATGTGATACATGGCAACAACTCATCGAATCTCCAACTGTCTGCTAATTTGAATGATTTGGCATTTGAAACCTTAAATATCGATGGTCAATCAACGTTAGTTGAGGCACCACCACCAATCATTCATGTTGATGACGACGATGAATTTATTGATGATGAGGACGACGATCCTTATGATTTAGCAGACTCTGACGCAAACAATTCTGATGATGAAGTTGAAGATGCGACTCATGCTGTTTATGATAGTGATGTAGATGTAGCAGATTGATCTTAAATTGTAACTTGTAAAACGACACTTAGCTTATTTGAATGAAATTGTTATGGATTGTTTAAATGTGTTTATTTATTTTAAATGTGTATGTATTTGAATGTGTGCATGCTTATGTTAATTTGTTCCCGAATTTCTATATGTTAATTCAACTTGTACTTTTTACAGATGGCAGCAGTAGCGCGAGGTCACGGTGGTGACGGTGCCGATGACCCACCACCCCCTCCTCGTTCGATTACTAGCGGTCACCGTAGTGGTAAGAAAATTAAACTTGATAATTTGAATTTTGTTACTTGTTATTTTTTAACGTTTTCACTCACTTCAATTGTAGGTTCCTCACAAAAACCTCGACGAGGAGGTAGAGCGAGACAAGCTGGCGGCAGGGGTGGAGGTCGGGCTGGCGGCAGGGCACCGGTCCGTGAATCCAACAAAAACAAAGACCTCAGGAAAGCTGTGACTGCCTCGGGCCCGCAATCGATCGAGTTCGAGTGGCGTGATCAGAAGACATTTAAGCATCCAACCACGCATGGTTCAGTAACTATGTTGGCGAGCTGGTTAGGTCCTTGCCGTTGCACTATCCCTCCTGGCACAACCTTGACCAAGCGACTCGACAGGGCTTCATGAACCGACTCGGGGTCAGTTATTTTATTTTCCTTTTAATTATATCTTTGAATGTGTACATTTATTTAAATTTGTTTAATTGTGTATATTTGTTTAAATTTGTTTGCAGGAATTCTTCGACTTGCAGAGCCACATGCTGGGACCCAATTGGACTACCATTTCGACGGGCCTCAATGCGTACATTGCTAAGGTCTACTCCGACAACAAGGGCTCGATGAAGAGGGTTTACTTCGACGGGGAGGGTGGGCCTGAAAAAGTGGATGAGATACGAAGAAACCCTCCTCCGAACGTCGAGCCATCTGTGTGGGAGGAGCATATCAAGTTTTACATGAAGGAGGAGAACCTGAAGCGTGCTGCTGTGAACAAGGAGAACCGAAAGAAGTTGAAGGTGTACAGCCGCCACGGTTCCAAGTCATTGGCCGCTATTCGCCACGACTATGTAAGACACATTTTATTTTTATAAAAGTATTTTATTTTTATAAAATTATTTAATTACAACAACGATAAAAGTAATTAATTTTAATTTTATAAAAGTATTTAAGTTTAATTAGAATAAATATGGTGTTTGATTTGCCATTTTTAATTTGTTTCATCTTATATATATGCATGTGTATATACAGTTTCTGAACAGCAAGGACAAAGAATACCCGTCCCTCATCCAGTCGTTTTACGACACACACTGCGACAATGATGGTATGTGGTTGCAGGATGAGGCTCGTGTTCAATATGTAAGTATCTTTTTTTTTTTTTTAATTTATTATTTATTTATTTATTTATTTATTTCCCCAAACACGCACTTTAATGATTCATTGAAACATAATCTTGTAATTAACCCGATATATATATATATATATATATATATATATATATATATATATATATATATATATATATATATATATATATATATATATATATATATATACACACACACTTACATATATATATAAATTTTCTCAATTTTTTTCTCAATTAAATAGGAAGAGATGGTCCGGCTGCGAGATCTGGGAGCGAATACGCCGGAAGGGGTGGCGTATACGGAGGAGCAGATACTTGCGATGGTTTTGAAGGGCAAGCAGCGGGGCCACATCGCCGGACGGGGTAGGGTCGTACCCGGGCTCTCCAGGCAACCGTTACCATACACCCCGCCTCCACCTCCAGGTATGTACAGTTTGATAATATATTAATTATAGATTACTCGATCATGACTCAAATTAAGTATTGCAATAGATGTTTTTTAATTTTGATTATTTCATTTTCAGAATATGCTGAGATGGAGAAAAAGCTTGCTGAGGCCGAGAAGAAGATTGCTGAGGCCGAGGAGAAGAGCAAAACAGAAGCTGAAGAGCGTAAGGTCTTGAAGGCGCAGATTGATCTGGTCACAGGTTTTATGTCCTCCAACCCGCGATGGAATGAGTATGTTAGTCAGGCGGGTTCTCAGCACGTGGATGGCTCAGGCAGTGGCGTTGGAGGTAGTGGCGTTGGAGGTAGTGGCTCAGCTGGAGGGAGCGGGAGTCGCAGAGGCGATGAGGATGGTTCTGGCGATGATGAAGGTCCTACTGATGATCACGAGTGATTTTGGATGTAGAGGTACAAACTTGGGTATTTTGTGTTGTACTTATGCTTGAAACAATATTTTGGCGACCCATATGTTAGTATTGTATAGTTTAACCTTTTGGCGACTTGAACGTCGCGGGTATTAAAACATTTGTGGATATGGCAGCTAGGTTTAGATATTACCACACCCCGTTTTGTAAACTTTATATGTTTTTATGCATTTTGAGGGTGTTTAGCGATATTTTGCAAGTGTTATAGCCGATGGCGAGTTATACGTTTAGGACATGTTGATATTGAGTGGTTATAGGTGCTATTACAGTTACAGGTTTTGGTAGATTTTTTCCGGAAAATCCGGAAAAATTCTGGAATATTGCAATATTTGCAGCCTGCTGTTAGCAGGATAGTAATAATGATGCCGTCGACATGTCGACGGCATCATTAAAACATAGTAATTGGGTATTTATAATACCGTCGACATGTCGACGGTATAATGAAAAAAAAATAATGTTTTTAATTTTATGCCGTTGACATGTCGACGGAATAATATAATAACACTATTATTGTTTTATATAATACCGTCGACATGTCGACGGTATTATATAAAACATAATTATTATTAACTAATCAAAACATTAATTTGTTATATGTTCCCGTCGACATGTCGACGGGATGGGGTTTGACGGACAACAAATCCTTTGACTGGAAAACGATGTGGGACCCACCGTGTCGACGGCGATTTTCGACGGGAGAACCGTTCCCGTCGAAAGATAGCCGTCGATATGGTGCCGTCGACATGTCGACGGGACGGTATTATTCCGTCAACATGTCGACGGGTAAGGGTTAAAAAAGTCGCCGGGGAAAGCCTGTTTTGTACTAGTGTGAACAGGGCTCCGTTCGTGTTCGTCCTGTTCGTTTACAGCCCTAAGTGTAAGTGTGCAGTTAAGAGTGCTTAGATATATGTGCATGTGTGAAAACTTTGGTAAACAATCACTAAATAACTTAGATTCAGGCTTTGATTGTATTTAAAAACATAAAATGACATGCATGTGATGTAACATTACGTTATACATATGTTGATGTTTTGGGGACTGTTGGGAAAAAGTAGGCAACAAGTGTATATCAATTTTTCTATCTTTTCGGCTTGAAATTATATTTGTAACTATATATTATTGTTGGCGAATCATAGAGAATTAATGTTGACATGGCATGCTTTTAAAATCGTTGGATCAATTGGTAAAATAATCTACACCGTGTAAATTTAACTCAAATTTTATCTTAGAACTACAGATGTAGTATTGCATCATGTTTTTAATTAAAAAGTCTACATTAGTTTGAATAATAACATAGGAACAAATTTTTGAACTTTGAATTAAATTAATAACTCAATTTTATTTAAAACTCGATTTAACCCGTATATTATGTTCAACTTAATACGGCTTTGCCTCTTATATATCAAGAACAAAATATGTTTATGCGTGTGAGTTATTGAGAATATGAAGAAATAACACTTGAAGGTGATCACGTTTGAGATAATAATGTATCATTTATGTATCTTTAAAAGTAAGCATCAGCTATATGTATACACTCTTAGTACTTGACAGTTGACCATTACAGTTACGTACTCTTTCTTATTAGATGTACTGAGTATTAAATTGGTTGTTAGTTTAGTTATGTTATTTTAGACTTGGGGAAATTTAGAAGAATAAAAAAGAGATGTCATTAAAAGAACAACTTATACTTTATCCATTGTAGAGTTGTTTGTTATGTTGCATTTAATGCTTTTAAAAAAATGTGATTCTCAAAAAATATGTTGCGTTTAAGGCTTGGTCAATTGGTTAACATCTTTGCCTCTAAAGACACATGTCAAGGGTTTGATCATTACCCTTTGCAAGGCCTGAGGTCTTTTTATACCTTTGTTAGAACCGGAAGCATCATCTCTACCTCAGGTTGGAGTAAGGTTGTCTACATCTCAACCCCTCTCATACACCGTGAAAGATGGTATTTAGATTCATAATCCGTGGAGACTGTATTAGGAGTTACTTTTTTAATTTTCTTTTATTTCTCGCGTTTACATGTTTTCTTTATAAATCGTTGTTTCAAATTGACATCGGCTTAGTCGAATCTTGAGCACTCCTCAAGGAAGAGTGTCTTATGTCCGTACAAACGTGTTCATAGGAGTCATCACACTTTTATTAAAGGAAACATATTCTCAATACATTAAAAAAGAATCTTATTTTAGGTATCATGTATCTGTTGTAATTTGTGACTAGATATTGAGTTATTGACGATTTTGAGTGTTGGTTTAAGGTAATTGTTGACATATTCGTACGTGTATTTTGAAGATTATAGATGATAAGTTTACGGTTTTCTATTGTTTCTTCTTATGTTGTGTAACTCTAATGTAATTGAAAACATTATGTATACTAGTACTACTAGCAATTTATTCAGCAAATTTTCACCAAAAGTGTGCTTAAGTCAATGGAATACTTTCGTGATAAATTCAGCTAATCCACTTCTGAAAATTTTGTAACACCTCAAACTTTACATATGAATGCTTCTTAGCTGGTACAAACGTCGTATAAAAAAATGTATCGGACAACAAACGAGTATTGCACTTGTTATTACTAGGAAGGGACGTAACAAGAATTTGTCAAAAGGAATACAGTAGACACATTAAACATCAAAGTCGTTGTAGTATAGTGGTAAGTATTCCCGCCTGTCACGCGGGTGACCCGGGTTCGATCCACGGCAACGGCGTTTTTTTTTTTTTTTTTTTTTTTTTGAGCTTTTCGTTTTTGTAGTTTTTAGAAAAATTTAAACTTGAGGTATACAAGAGATCGATATGATCTAATTTTGTTTGATCATTGTGAATATAATGACTTCTAAGAAAGATTAAAACATCAATGAAATGCCGAAGTTTAAGTTTAAACAACATGCCAAAATGACGCAATATATGATAGTGTTTACGTTTACATCAGGCGTAATCTGTGTAGGTTTAATCAACTTCATTTCTTTGCTGTTACTAAAAAGCACGATGTACATGTACGTCTTTGAGATAAAACAGTTGGACGATAAGCTCGTTTAATACCCAACTTGTACATGTAGAATTTATCCTCAATAGTAAGGATTTAACATACATATAGACAGTATTATTCTCAATAGTAAGAGTTATTATTATTTGAATTATCTGTAGTAACTCAAGCTATCTTCATTTTATTCATTTTTTTTTTTCTTGTGTTCGGTATGGACAATAAACGTTATGGTCGCATCACGAAAGTTATCAAAACGAAAGTTCTTTACTTTTATAAATCTCAAGTATGAAGTATGAAGTATGAAGTATGAACTGTGAAGTGTGGGCTTTTGATGCCCATTAAAGATTTACAGGCCCATCCAGTAACAGGCTTAATGGTTTGGGTAACAATAAAATGAGACATTAAACCATTGTATCACATACGGGTAGTTGTCTAAAGTCTAAAATTTCATTTTCTTAAAAGTCATTTTACAACATAGATAAATTTTATTTTAAATATGTACATTTATCAGGAAATGTACTGTTCACAAAATGGTACTGTAAATCTTGTCGTCCTTCTTAAAATTTACAGCAATGGTCCATGAGGTTCAACTGTTGTTGCAAAGTTTGTCCTAAGAACCAAACATGTCACTGTTATTCGTCGTCAGGGACTAAAACCAAACATAACAACATATTACTGTCGTTTTCTAAAATGTACACAAATGGTCCCAAACATGTACTCCATCCGTCCCAAAATTATTGTCCTCTTTTGACTTTTCAGGTCTTTCTTTCTCAACTTTGACTATAAATTTTTTATTTGTGTTGTATATTTTTTGATAAAAATTATACGAATGAAAATATATTTAAAACTCAGTCCGTTCATATATTTTGTATCAAATATTATGTAATATAAACAAAAATACTTAAGGTCAAAGTTGAAAAGTAAAGACCGAAAAAGTCAAAAAGAAACAATAATTTTGGGACGGAGGGAGTAACGGAATTTGTCGTCACTCGTCAGGGACTAAACCGAATATAACAACATGTTACTGTCTTTTCAAAAAAGTACATAAATGGTCCCTGAGGTTTAATTTCCACTTCGAAGGTCATCCCCATATAGTCATATACCAAACATGTAACGTAAATTTTCATGAATCGTCCCTTAAGATTACCAGAAATTCCAAGAATCATCCCTATGTTTTGTCTTTATGTGCAACTAAAAATTTACATAAATAGTCCTTGCTATTCAGAAACCATTACGAAATCCATCCTTAAGGACCAAACATGTAACATAAATTTACATAAATAGTCGTTGTAAATTACCTTTTTTTGTAAAAGACATCCTCAGCGCGGGTAAAAAAAGTGGTAAAGAAAAAAGTCCTCGTAATAATATAAATAGTGGAAATGAAAAAACCATCAAAGTTCAATCCACTCATGAATTTTCATTAATATGACAAAAGTGAGGGCACTCCTTGATGATTTTCATCTTAACTTTGTTACAAGTTATTATATTACGTTATTATGCAAGATTAGTAAACTATACAAATACTGTTAAAGGTTTAAGACATATTCTATCATTCTGTTTTACCAAGTAACTGACGGAAAAATTAAGTGATATTTTTTTTTATCGGAGCATCCATCGGTGCAACCTACTTCTACTTGACTAAGCCCGTGCTATGATGACTGGTGTTGTTATGCTTGTTAAAATTCATATCGACCCGAATGGTTGTAAATACCTATAGATTATGATTAGTGTGTATGTAGCACTTATATATGACTATATCCACTTGTGCTCTAAACCATAAAATAAAAAGTGTTATGCGTATTGTTACAAATTCTCAAGTGCTATTTTAATTACACACTTAAACTTTCTTTTACTTAAAATAAAAACTTAATTTAACTAATGACTGTTCGCTACTTTGAAAATCACACGTTTCAGGACATACTTTACAATATATCGGAACAAAATAAAAAATGCATAACAATAATAATGGGATAATTTTTAGTTTATCTAGATAATTTTTAATTGCCAAAGAAATCACTGTACTTTCACTTTTTGTTCACTTTACACTATATTTTTATGCTAAATGTTCATTAACCTCATTGTACTATCAAAATTGACAAATACTTTTAGGGTAAATTGCAAAAATGGTCCTTCACGTTTCACGAAATTGCAAAAATGGGACCGAAACAAAAAGTAGCGCAAAAAAGACACCAACGTTTCGAATTTTCGCAAAATCGCCACCGAGAGGCCTTTTCCGTTAGTTTTCCCGTTAAGTGTCACGTCCATGAGGGTAGTATCGTCATTTTACTGTTCATACTTATTAAATTTGCCGCCATAATCACCTCTGTGCTTGGTATCAATGTGATTAGACCTCAATGGCTAAATTTGCAAAGTAAAATCAAACCTCTACCCCCATAAACCCCCCTACAACCCACATCTTCTCCACCACGACTCGGATTGACCGGTGTAAAAAAACGATTACACAAAAAATGCAATCATCGCAAATGTCAGAAACACAGCCATCATAACAACCACCATAACCACAACCACAACCACCACCACCAACACTCACCAGGAGACTTCAACGTTGGTGACAACAACTGTGACACAACGCCCACAGCAAAGGCCATGTCCCCGTTGTTTCTCAGAAGACACTAAGTTTTGCTACTATAAAAACTACACCACATCGCAGCCGCGTCACTTTTGCCGTACATGCCGCAGACACTGGACCCATAGCGGCGTGCTCCGGGACATCCCTATTGGAGGTGGTTGCCGGAAAAACACAAAAAGGAAAAACCCCATGAACCCCACCATCACTTCGGCTTATGTTACCACGTTTGATCAGCCGGAGTACCAGGACTACCAGAGTGTGATGCCGCCTCCCCAGAGCCTGCTACCGCCTACCCAGGGCCTGCCGCCGCCTCTACATGTGGATGATGCAGTTGATGTGAATGTTCTGGATGAAGAGAATGGGTTTGTGTCGTCGTTGTTGGAGGATGTTTGTTTTCAGGAAGGTGTCTGGCCATTTTGTGGCAATTAGTGTAGTTTGTTTGTTGATGTGTTAGTTTTAGTGGTTTATGTACCCCATCCTTTTGGTCCCGATCTTTTGATGAATGGTAAATGCTATGGTTGTAAATGTAACTTACCTTGATCTTTTGTTTTGGATACTCGTTATATTTGACTTTTGCACATAGGACCCAGAATTGCCCAAAATGGATCAAATTGATTGACAACCATTGAAACTAGTTATATTTACATAGGACCCAGAATTGCCCATTTTGACAATCATGTTTGACTTTTGCACATGATTGTACATGCACCAAAATACCCAGAATTGCCCAAAATGGATCTAAAAAGAAGGCACAAAAATAATGCGCAGGTTCAAAAATACCCAAATTGACAATCAATTTTGACTTTTGCAAATAACATTATGGTTGACTTTTGCAAAAATACCCAATGGTTGACAAGCAAAACATAATAAATCAACACAACAAAACATAGATGACAGAAACATAACAAAATCATAATATATCATTAAAGTTCAAACATAACATTCATAAAAAGGATGGAAACATAAAAGGAACAATCAAAACAAAGATGACCATGAAAGAAACTCTAAAGTCCCTTGACAAATGTGTGCTTGTTGAAGAGCTTGAGCTTCGCTTCTGCCATCTTCTTCTTCAAATCCAAAAGCTCCATAACATCGGACTTTTGAAGCTTCTTCAAGAACTCCAAGCATTTGAACATCTGCACCGAGGGAAGCACCAGTTCCATTTCAAAATAGTTTTACTGTGTTTGTTTACTGGATGGATGAGGAAGTTACTCGGGGTATAAGCTTTAAATAGGCGTGGTAAGTACATGTTAAACTGTGTTTTAGGCGTGTTTGGGTAATAAATGAAAAACGTTTGGGTTACCAAGTTTTTGGCATCCCAAAATTGCTAAGTTTTTTTGCTTCCATTAGATTTGATAACATGTTATGCAACCATTGAACCTAGTTAAGATTACATAACCGATACATAAACATTAATAAAGTAAACATTGTTATAAATGATCTACCAAAAGACCATAGCAGAATCACAACAATTTATTGACCTAAACATAAAAGCATAACCATTATTTAGCATCATCCTTGGGATTCTTGTCAGCATCATCCTTGGGTTTCTTGTCAGCAGCAACCTTGGGTTTTTTGTCAGCCATCAGTCTTCGCCTCTTGATTGATCTTCCTTGGTCTTCAAACTTGTCCTCTGCGATCACTCCATCTTGCCCAACTCCATTTTTTTCAAGCACTTGAACTGGCTCATCTCCTTGTTTAGCAACCTCTTTGTCCTTAATCACATCGCCTTCAACAACTGGCATACATCCCTCATTTTCAACTACTAGAGCACACTGATCATCTGGTATCACAGCCACATCACAAACTCTTTGTTCACCATCAACACCATCAACATCCAAATTTGCAAACTTTTCTTCACCAACGACCACAAGTGGAACCAAACTGAAACTAATTGGTTCAGCAAAAATAGCATACACCTCTGTTCCTTCTCTAGCTGCAACTACGTCATCAAGTTCATCTAATGCTTGATCTATGTTAATACAAATATCGCCTAAAAACGTTATTTATATTTTACGATCTTTGCTAAGTTTTGTTAATGACAAAGTATGAACTTTAGCTAATAGTAAATCATCACTTTAGTGTTTAAGTCTTGTTTAAACTAAGGTTTACATTTCCTTTTAAACAAAACATTGTTTTTATTTCTTTAATTAGAAAGTGTCTTGTCACATCATTCATTTATGGTAAGCTTGTGTATTTGACTTGCCATAACATCTTACACACTTTTGGAAGCTTTCCAAATTGGAGTTAATGTGTTTGACTAGTTGTTGATGATGTGACTTTGGTTGGTTTGTGTTATTTATTGTAAAACTTACTGCAAGCCTGGCGGAACCCTGGGGGTACACGGGCGGAACCCATCTGAGGGTTCCGCCGTATCCGCCAGACCTGCTGTTTGTTTTACTATAAATACCAAGCCACTTGTTTGTTTTGAGTAATCACTTTAGGACATATTTTTATATACTCTCTCAACTAACTCAGTAATATTTGACTTGTGTGATCCTCTTATGTAGCAAGGGACTTCACAAGATCATTCAAGAAGTTACAAGCTTCAACTCTAAAGTTGCAAGTCTTGTTAGCTTTGTCATGTATAAGCTTTGGTAGTTTATACTTCATTTGTATCATGTATGTAGAAGTGATCGGTTAGTATTTTAGGCCTCAAAATACATAGTATGTAGGGAGTTGTTGTACCCTTGTAAAAGAACTAACGGGAGTGGTTGTACCCTTGGTAAAGAACTCGACATCTAGCTTAGTGTCGGTAAAAGTGTAAGCGACGATGGGAGTGGTTGTACCCGTGTAAAAGAACTCGACATCTAGCTTAGTGTCGGTAAAAGTGTAAGCGACGTTGTAAAGGTTTCTCCACCGGGAAAGGAGCTTGTTGATTAGTGCTTATAACTCTCGAGTTGGAAACTCGAGGCGTGGATGTAGGGCAAGGAAAAAGAGTCCTTGTAGCCGAACCACGATAAACAATCGTGTTGTGGTTTGATCGTTTCTTTCTTTATCTTTGCTTATTACATATTGTCTTTAGTTAGAATTGCTAATCACACGTAAAGCTTTTCAAAGAATTAAACAAGTAAAGTTGTGTTTATATCTTTAAACAAATGTAAAGCTTTTCAAAGAACTAAACAAGTAAAGTTAGGATTGTTATTCACACGTAAAGCTTTTCAAAGAATTGAACATGTAAAGTTGTGTTTATATTTTTAAACAAACGTAAAGTTTTTTTTTTAAGATAATCAAGTTAAAAAGCGGTAAACTATTCAAACCCCCTCCCCCTTCTAGTTTTCCACAATTGGCATCAGGAGCTACGTTACTCAAGACCTTTAAAATATAGTGTATTTTAAAACTTGGATCGATCCATGGATTTTGAAAATCTCAAAAAAGGGCAACCTATTCAAACCCCACCACTATTTGAAAAAGAAAACTTCCTTGAATGGAAAAGTATATTTGAAAACTATGTAAAATCAATTGATCAAGATCTTTGGGATATTATTTCTATTGGCGATTTCAAACCAACGAAAACAAGTTTTGAAAACCAAGTTGACTATTCTAAACTTGATAAAAATACTAAAGCTAAGATAATGATTTATAAAGCTTTATCAAGTACCGAATATGAAAGAATGTATTTTTGTCAAACGGCTAATGATATTTGGAAAAATATAATCAACTTTCATCAAGAAACATGTCAAGTCAAAGATGATCAATTTGATCTTACATATGAATTAGAAGTTTTAAAAAAACTAATTGATAGACACTTAGTAGAAGTTAATACATGTGCTACTAGTTTAAATGTTTTAAATGAAGGTACAAGTGAAGATGAGTACGTATGTCTTGATAAACTTGCTTGCGAATCATGGAATGAAACGAATGTAGACGAAGACAATGATCCGGTGGGTGATTGTCAATTTATTGAAACAACAAGCAAGGTACATGTTGAAATCAAACATTTTTGCTTTGACACATTTATCTTAGAATTTTCTAAATTAGAAAATGAGTCTAAACTTTTAGGTAACATGAACCTAAAAACTATCTTTAACAATGAGTCTTCAAAATCTTTTGTGAATAACCTTGAAAAGGAAATCTTGTTAGAAGATAAAATGTCTAGACTTGAGAGTAATGTTGAAATTGATCTAGAATGTAAATTATGTCTAGATTACAAACATGAGATTAAAAAGCAAAATGAGAAAGGAAAAATGTTAGCTAAATTTGATGAAAGCTCAAAATCTCTTGAAAGATTGTTGAGGAGTCAAAGGTTGTTTAAAGATAAAACCGGATTAGGATTTAACTCAAAAGCATCATCAACTAGTAAAACAAAGCAAGTAAAAATTTGTTAAACCTAGAAGAAAGAGTTAGAGATAATTCAATCTCTAATAGAAACTCATGATAAAAGGATTAAGATTATCATGTTCTATGCTTTTATATGATTATCTAACCTTCTTGGATACATGAGTAATTGAGTTTCCAAGCGTGTCGTCAAATCAAGATTTTACGCTTTGTGTTTATTCTCTTGATAGCATCTCTATGCAATTTAAAAGGTACGCATCACTTCAACTTGACTTTGATTGTCTCTTGTTAGTAGTATTCTAAAGTATTTACCTGCTATTAGTAATAACAAAGATTAGATTCTCTGTAATAAGGAATTTCGTCATTAGTACTAGTAGGAGATATAAGGTGTTTCGGTTCTTTAACCGTCAAGAGATAAACACGAGAAACTCTTGAGGGAGTCTCACTCAACTCTTGCTTACAAGTGAGCTAACTAAGAATTTCCTAAGTGATAAAATGTCTAACACTTTTGTGATGCTTGCAAAACAAACATTTTTAAAACAACATTCTTAAACACCATACTTTGGGTCTTAAATTATGTTTTACTTCAACCACTCCTTTATGATAATTTCACATAAAACACACAAGGTGAAATAAATCACATTAGCATACATTAGGATGTGTAATGAGTTTTCAACATCTAGGATTTACACATCAAATGTGACACTTAGTCTTATGATGTTGTACCTCTTGGACTTTTTCAAAACGAATAATGTTCATAGTGTCTTAAGCAAGGTTGTCAGGATCGCGATCCTGATCGTAGGATCGCACGATCCTATGATCCCACACTCAAAAAACGATCAGGATCTTAATGGGATCTTAAATCAGGTAGGATCGTTCAAGATCGTAGGATCGGATCGTAGGATCGTGGGATCGTTTACGATCCGATCCTGTTGCTAACCCATTTTTTGTACTTTTTTTTCCTATGTGAAGCATTTAAGCCCATGTTTGATTCAAAAAGCCCAATCACAATCACTAATTCATTGTTTTTCACATTGACCATTCGGTTTAAAGTGACAGATGCTCATTAAAGGAAATTAGCGTTAGCATTGGCTAAATTAAGTACGAAATTATTACGATAATGACTAACAATATTTTCACGACAACTACATGCTACTTTTACCAACACACATATGATTTATTAATTTATATTAAGTCTTGCGTATATACATTTCAAATAGTATAAACTAAAAACTAGTTTATTTATTGTTCACCACGAAGCAAACTTTAAAGTATGGGCATTCTTTTTATTTTTTAATGTTATATAGTTTACAAATTGATAAAGTATAGACTTATACCGAGATAATCATGACAGGCAAATGTAATAATTTATATACGCGTGGCCAAGCACATAATGTCATAAGACAATAAATCTTGAAATAAAAATTATCTAAAAGAAAAAACATTACACGTATATGCCATTTACAGTGGTGTGTGAACATTTTGAGAAATATCCATTATTAAGAAGAAGAAGAAGAAGAGAGAGAGAAAAGAAAAAAAAAACTAATTCTTAATTGAAATACACCAAAAATCTCAGTTTCTTTGATAATTGTTAGTTTGCACCATCGCTAGTTTATAAACTTTCATTATGACTATGTCTGTATTTCCTTTGTATCGAACATCATTATTTAATGATTGAAACATGAGTGGTGCACATATGTAGTATCTCTTTTATATCCAAATTGTTCATTTAGCGATTGAAACACGAAGTAACTTTGTGCAAGTATATATTGCAATATATCTAATGTTTTACTAATACGGTATTTGAACAAGGAACTTGTTGTTTTAGCATCTATTTATATTCGTTTATCATATAAAATATTATATAAAAATATATATAAGTATAGAACTACAACCCCTATGCAAAAATACATACATTTTCATAGGATCTTACGATCCCGATCCGATCCTACGATCACGATCTTGCAAAGCCGAAAACGATCCTACGTAGGATCCCGATCCTGACAACCTTGGTCTTAAGTAAGGAAATCCAAAGAGTCGAGGAGTCGTTGAATATAACATTTAACGAGAGATCACCTCCTTCTAAGATATCATCTTTGGTAGATGATGACTTAGTCGAAAGTCCAATGATGGCAAGACAAGTATGTTGTGTAAAACATTAAGGATAAAGGTACAAAATAACATCTTCTCACCTTGAGTCAAACATTGAATCAAGTAAAATTGACATAAGTTATAAAACTTGATTTATAGGTCATAGTTGTGTCTAAACAAATTCAACAAAAACAGTTTTTGGAATTTAGAGTAAAACAACTAGTGAAACAAAATAGATTTTTCAAAGTAATTAAGTGATTATAGTGTCAATATTTGAAAGACTTTTTGATAAAAGCAAGCCCCAAAAGCAAAGGATTTTTTAAAGACATTCCCAGTTACTCTCTTGTTCTCAATGGTCAAGTTATTGATGACTTATCAAGAATGAGATTAGTAAATCCGTAGATAAAACTAAACATAGAGAAATGTTCGGATGACTACTTGTTCTCATAACAATTAGATCCAACATTATGTTTAGTGTTTGTCTATGTGCTCGTTCTTTTTAGAAAAGATCCCAAAACAACTCTCCCGAAAGATCTTGTTTGGATTCATCATGAGGTACTACACAACTAGGATTATGGTATCCCAAAAGAACGGGAATAGAAACCATAGTGTATGCCAAATGGAATTATGTCGGTAATAAGTTGACAAGAAAAGCCCAAGTGGTACTTACACTTTTATACTTACTTACCCAATGATTCTCCAAAACGCTTAAGGTTCTCAAATTAGTATCGAATGGAAAAGCACATCAACAAGCTCCGCTTGAACAAGCAAATTCGTGTCAACAACGAAATTCTTTTATCAACATTGTTATCCCTTCAACAAATGAAGCATCGACTTCAGCGACAATTTAATCCATTATGTTCTTAATTGACATATTGTGATTCATCATCATTGCCCTGGTAAAAATGTTCATTGAGGAACGTCTTAACTAAGAAAGTCTTATAAGTTAACCATTCTATCAACGTTTTCACAAAACCTCTTGAATGAGAAGCATTCATCATCCCTAGGCTTAGTCAAAAGACTCATAAGACCTAAAACCTTAGTTTTTGAACATTAGGATAAAACCACAAAAATCAAGACAATTCCTTTTGAATTTTTCCTGCAACACCCACGGAACCCTCAGACCATACGGGCGGAACCCTCCCTTTGGTTCCGCCTGGTCCGCCAAAACTGCAGGATGTTTTATTTTTAATTTCAAAACCAAACACCCTCTTAACTTAATCATTCACTTTTCAAACAGCCATCACCCTCTCAAAAACACATAACCATACGAAATTTAGGGCTTTCAATATAACCTCTTCAAATCCAATCAACTTTGTAAGTGTTCTAATCATAATTGCATTTTTTATTCAAGTATAACATTCTCATTTACATTCATTAACTAGAATCTTAGGGTTTATGCATAGAACTTTTTGATTCATGAAAAACTTGGTTGCTAACCAATCATGTCTTCCATTAGTTAAGAATTGTATCCTTTTTGTTATTATTTTGATTTGCCAAACACACCAAGTGCATTGTATTTCAAAAATTACAATCCACAACTAGAACATAACTCTTCACCACATTGTTAAAACAAATGAAAAACGTTATTGAAACATCACGTGCATATTGTCTCTTGAATGCTAAAGGGGATACATAACTAATATGTATTTTCGGGTACATTCAATCGAAGACACATTCAATTAGGAGAGTCTTGGTTATTTTTTTTGTTTTTAAAACAAAATTTGCATAACAAAACAATTTAGGCATCAAAATGAGTCAAGATAACCAAGTCTCCACATTGTTTACATATAGGAAACACATTAGAACATCCACATTGTTAAAAGTCATTAACATAAAATTTTGTGTTTTCTAGGAATCAACATGCCTCCCGCAAATTTCTCCGATCACAAGGAAACCCTTAAGTACTTACCCAAACACCATAGGACCAAAGGTCTTACTAATGATCAAGTTGAAACCTTTAAGAGTCTAGAAAAATGCTATGTTCATGAAGGAAGAACCATTGATCCATTCTTCCTAGAGGGAACATCCATTCGCCAAAACTTTGCCGCAATCAACTTTGATTGCCTTCTAGACATCGATGAGTAAATTTGCCCTAGGTTCATCTTAGAATTCTATGCAACCTTAACCCTTTACTTCGATGACGATGGTGAATTCTCACTAACCTTTAAAACCAATCAAATACCAAACATCATATCCTTGAAAGATTTTGCAACAATTCTTGGTGTCCCTAATGTTGGTACATGTCTCTACACTGATAAGTGGCCTCTTTCTAGTCTTGACTCCATTGAGCGTTTTCATCCATACGACAATCCTCTTGCGAATAAGGAAGCAATTCGTGAGCATCTATTTGTTAGAACCTCAACAACTAGGAAGAATCATTCGGGTAAAGAGGTAGATAAGGACCCTTTTGGTATGGAAATCAATGAGCTCAAACCACAATTTAAGAAAGGGGAAGAGATTCTTAGAGCCAACGTTATAAGTTCCATAGGAAATAGAGATCATGTCAACACATGTCTTAGCTACATGCTCTACAGCATTTTCACCGGTCAACCTTTTAACTTAGCCTATTACCTCGCCAAAAGAATGGCCGACATACCCTTGGTAGGAACAACCACTCTTCCTTATGGAATGCTTCTCACCCGCCTATTTAGAGCAATCTCACCCATTCCTCCTAACGATAATGGAATGAGCCTCGACTATTCTCTTGTTCCTCACATCTTTGTCCCTCTAAGTGATAAACGAGTTTTCAAAGCTAAGGGCAAACGTACTCGCTCACCTTCACCATCATCATCATCATCCGACATGAGCGAGGACGATAAACTTCCTAAATCTAAGTTACCTCCTTTAGACTACCTTCAAGAACTCCCCGTCATTGACAATGCATCCGAAGAGTTCAAGCAAACCAAAGGAATTTTCAAGTGCTTTGGAAGGTACCTAAGCAAGCTCAATAAGAAGATAGACCGGTTGTAAGAAGCGTGATTAAGGAGTGTTTGGCTTATGAAGATTTTAGAACCTTGTATGTGTTAAACTATGTGATTTGTATTGTTTTTCACGTTCATGCTTTATTACGTTTATCGGATTATGTTTTGTATGAGCTTTCATGCATAATGACAATATTTGAGGTGTTTGTCAATTTTTATGCTTATAGTGTTTTTCACTAAGTATAGTGAAATTCGCTAGCCCCCGGTCAAAGTCCTATGGCATGCGTGTTTACATGTCTATTTTTTTGCATTGCCTAACCAGATATGCATTATATTTTTGATTTTAGAAGTTTTCAAAAAATTTGAAAATCATCTCGCGGGTCAAAATCGCGGACTGTATAGTTTTTCAGGTCTGGCAGATCTGGCGGCACCCTAGAATGGGTTCCGCCAGTGTAATTCTTGGGCAACCCAGAAATGGCCCAACGGACCAGACGGAACCCATAACAGGGTTCCGCCTGTGTTTCTTGAGGGTTCCGCCAGTCACCTGCAGAAAATTTTTGTCATTTTTCTTAAGTTCAAAACTTGTAAAGTGTCAAACCATTATCCTTAGTGAGAAACATATTCCATTACCTCCAATAACCATATTAGGACAACTCTCACTCACTAAAACAATTAGGAAGTCACTTCCCGCCAAAAATTCAAATTCAAATTCAAACATAACTAACCCAAGGAACCCTTTTAAAGGATCCTTCAAACCATTGGAACATTTTCAACCAAATCACTTCCCATGATCACAAAGCATTAAGTGCATATGTTGGTCTTTCACTCCACCTTATTCCATTGGATTGACATCCAATGATTTGACATGTTCATGAAAATTTTCTAAATCATTTGAAACCTCAATCTTTAAATGGTAGAACATCAAATCCAAACACCCATTTCAACATCTCTTCCACCCTATAAATTTGAAAGTTTTGCAACAAATCAAATCACACCATCATCATTAAAATTTCCTCTCTCAAAACCTCAAAACCACACCTTTGAAATGACTAAATCTAACACCTCATCCGAGTCATCAAAATCCTTCTCAAAAACCACTAGGATTAGTGTTAAACCTTGTTGCTTCAACAAAACCGTCAAGTCAAGCTCACCATCTTCAAGTGATGCTTCACTTAACATTTCATCACCTATCCAAGATTTCCTTAACCTCACTACCTCAACACCATCCTCAACACATTGCAATACCAATGTAATCACCATTCAAGATTT
The DNA here is from genome assembly GCA_030686995.1 of Artemisia argyi. Taxonomy (NCBI): domain Eukaryota; kingdom Viridiplantae; phylum Streptophyta; class Magnoliopsida; order Asterales; family Asteraceae; genus Artemisia; species Artemisia argyi. The sequence goes on from CM060678.1 coordinate 200,437,317, forward strand.
GCTTAATCTTGCTACTCCAACACCCTCTCCAACACATTGCAACACCAACATAACCACCATTCCTCCACCAACTAGACCTTCAAGTGATTCAACATCACCTTCTCAACAAGCTCAACCATCAAAAACTCCATCTCCTCAATCACCAACACTTACACCAATGGAACTTTTCCATACACCACCAACATCACCACTACCCTATTTGGAAACATTAGAAGACCTGTCACCCAAATCATCAAGTCCACCATCCTTGTCACTCTTTGACACCATTGCTCAAATGGAAACCCAACAACAACCTAGTGAGCAATTAGATGATGAACCCCATCAACCATCATTGGTAGAACGGTTGGCTTACCGTTATGCTAGACCATCAATTTTTCCAAATGATCAAGGTCATACACACTCACAATCATTTGTGTTTCACCCAATTTACAAAGACCTTCATGGTACTCCTTCCGGCGAACCAAGCTTCCGCCATTTTGTTCAAAACCAACAACTACAACAACAAAAACCATAACAACAACAACCATCACCACAAGAACATTCCCAACAATTTGAATCTCTACTTTCTTTGTATAAGAAAATAGAAGCATCCATATGGGAAAAACCTCCAAACCTTAATAATGAGATTGACACTCATTTAAACCACCTTCATGCCTTCAAACGTATGGTTCACTCTCAAATCAACCATATTATGGTTTTACAAACAACACTACACTCATCTAATGAAGGAAGCAAAAACACCTCTCAACCATCCACATTTGCTCCTTCAAGTTCAAACCATCCACCACCAACAAATCAAACCTCTCTTCCACCAAATTTTCCCCGCCATGATTGCGGACATTGCGAAAGAACCGCTCACATTAGTGAAGGGTGTCGAAGGGAAATTCGCGAGCTATCCGAAGAAATGAGGTTTATACTAAACCACATTTTGGATTGTCTACAATTCTTGTCTCACCCACCTCAACCTTAGAGTCTCCAAAATGAAACAAAACCGTTTCTTTTGGAAAATGTTTCCCATTTAAACCAACAAACCAAAACCGTGTCACCCTCTCAACCTCCAAAATAAAACCCGCTACAATCTACAACACACATTTTCATCCTTAAACAACCTTAGCCTTGTTTTTGGAAAATGTTTCTCATTAAGGAAAATGATGATTTCCTTGTAGCTTTTTATGTTCTTAGCATATTTTTAGTTTTTCTTTATTTTTAAGAAGTAGGATGATGTCGTCCTAATTTCTTGTATTTGACTTTCTAAGAGTCAAAATTTTAACATGAAATGAATTTCATTCTACTACAAGGTTTGCATTGTTTGTTGACCATTTAGGTATAATGAGTAAACTATACCTCGCTATGGTAGCATACATATATCTTGTGTTTTAGAAACTAACCTTTCTTTTTGTAGGATTATTATCCATGTTTTCTTTCCTTGATACTCCATTTAGGGGAGTAATATTCAAGGGGGAGCATGTGTATTGCATTATTCCGCTTCACAACTCTTAGTTGTGTTTTAGACATGAAATGCTTTCATGACCTGTCTTGTGCGGCAACTAACATTTTTTCTGTTGGTTCAAAATCCATGTCTCCTCTCTTGGCACTCCATTTAGGGGGAGTATCGTCCAAGGGGGAGCAAGTGCATACTTCCGCTTTGCTACTCTTCTTTTTGTTTCGTCAAAAAGGGGGAGAATTTATATATAAACTTGTTTCAATTTTTTTTTCTTAACTCTTGCATATCACATCATCTTAGCAAAAACAAGTTTTTATACTAACTTTATAAGACTTAACACTAAAACTAGTAGCTTACTTATAAATAAAGTTTATGTTTTGTCATCAACAAAAAGGGGGAGATTGTTAATACAAATATCGCCTAAAAACGTTATTTATATTTTACGATCTTTGCTAAGTTTTGTTAATGACAAAGTATGAACTTTAGCTAATAGTAAATCATCACTTTAGTGTTTAAGTCTTGTTTAAACTAAGGTTTACATTTCCTTTTAAACAAAACATTGTTTTTATTTCTTTAATTAGAAAGTGTCTTGTCACATCATTCATTTATGGCAAGCTTGTGTATTTGACTTGCCATAACATCTTACACACTTTTGGAAGCTTTCCAAATTGGAGTTAATGTGTTTGACTAGTTGTTGATGATGTGACTTTGGTTGGTTTGTGTTATTTATTGTAAAACTTACTGCAAGCCTGGCGGAACCCTGGGGGTACACGGGTGGAACCCATCTGAGGGTTCCGCCGTATCCGCCAGACCTGCTGTTTGTTTTACTATAAATACCAAGCCACTTGTTTGTTTTGAGTAATCACTTTAGGACATATTTTTATATACTCTCTCAACTAACTCAGTAATATTTGACTTGTGTAATCCTCTTATATAGCAAGGGACTTCACAAGATCATTCAAGAAGTTACAAGCTTTAACTCTAAAGTTGCAAGTCTTGTTAGCTTTGTCATGTATAAGCTTTGGTAGTTTATACTTCATTTGTATCATGTATGTAGAAGTGATCGGTTAGTATTTTAGGCCTCAAAATACATAGTGTGTAGGGAGTTGTTGTACCCTTGTAAAAGAACTAACGGGAGTGGTTGTACCCTTGGTAAAGAACTCGACATCTAGCTTAGTGTCGGTAAAAGTGTAAGCGACGATGGGAGTGGTTGTACCCGTGTAAAAGAACTCGACATCTAACTTAGTGTCGGTAAAAGTGTAAGCGACGTTGTAAAGGTTTCTCCACCGGGAAATGAGCTTGTTGATTAGTGCTTATAACTCTCGAGTTGGAAACTCGAGGCGTGGATGTAGGGCAAGGAAAAAGAGTCCTTGTAGCTGAACCACGATAAACAATCGTGTTGTGGTTTGATCGTTTCTTTCTTTATCTTTGCTTATTACATATTGTCTTTAGTTAGAATTCCTAATCACACGTAAAGCTTTTCAAATAATTAAACAAGTAAAGTTGTGTTTATATCTTTAAACAAATGTAAAGCTTTTCAAAGAACTAAACAAGTAAAGTTAGGATTGTTATTCACACGTAAAGCTTTTCAAAGAATTGAACGTGTAAAGTTGTGTTTATATCTTTAAACAAACGTAAAGTTTTTTTAAGATAATCAAGTTAAAAAGCGGTAAACTATTCAACCACCCCCCCCCCCTTCTAGTTTTCCACAATCTATTTCAGCAAACATGTCACTAATCTCTTGAGGCTCTTCAATCGCATGCATCTCTTCAGGTTCAGGTACATCAACTAAATGGTACGGATCACCATGCCATTCTTGAGCAACCTCTTCATCACTTGCGTCAGCATAATACGCATCATCAAAATCGAGATCATAAAAATCGAGCAAACCTGTAGACTCCTCACTTGAATCCTCCACAGTAAAGTCTTGGTCAATCTCTCCCAATAACCTTCTGAATTGAAACTCATCACTCATCCTTTTTGTATGATCTGCAATCATTTTTTCGGCACAAAATGTTGGTGGGAAGTCACTGTCAGAATCAGTATCAAAAACAGGTCCAGCCTTCTCAGGTTGTCTTATTTTATGCCACTCTTTATGCCACTCTAACAGTAGTAATTTCCCACTGTTTCCAGTCTCACCATCAACACCCTTTCTAGCAGCCTCATTCATATCATCATCCACTATTTCTTCTATCACCACACCCTTGCCCTTAGTCATCATTCGATCCATCATCTCACACTCAACAATTGAAACACCGGTTTCAATATACAAATCCAATTGTGTAAATATAGGAACATACTCCACAAGTGTCTTCACATCTTCGTCAGACTTTAGTGGTAGCAAACCATCATCCAGTAACTCCCCAGGTATCCTAAAGTGAGTAAACATAAGGGTACTATCCGAGTAACTTAAATCCTCTAATATTTCACCCAATAATTCCATGGAGAAAACGTCCGAGTGAATTCCGTCAAACCAATCTGTATCTCCAAAGAGATATCTTCTTCCTGGTTTTGAGGTAAATTCACCATTGTGATAGATTTGCAAAGAAAACACCTTTTTCATTCAAATCTGTGGAACACATAAAACATCAATTACTTCCGACAACAATAACAAGTTTAAATGGAAAACATTAAAATGGAACAGAGTATTCTTACTATAAAGGATTCCTAAATCAGGTATCGGGGTACTGCGTGCACGATTTTACCAAAGCTTAACCATTTTCAAGATCTTTACCTGTGAAATTAATGTTCTCCTTGGAAGAAATTGAGACCCGTATATAAAGTATTGCTCTAAAGGACTAAATTTGTAAAACAAAACACTGGCAACTGAAGTTATTGGCGGGAAAGGGGTAAAATGACGATACTACCCTCATGGACATGGCACTTAACGGGAAAACTAATGGAAAAGGCCTCTCGGTGGCCATTTTGCGAAAATTCGAAACGTTGGTGTCTTTTTTGCGCTACTTTTTGTCTCGGTCCCATTTTTGCAATTTCGTGGAACGTGAAGGACCATTTTTGCAATTTACCCATACTTTTATTTAGTGATTAAAGTTAGAATATGTAGTTAAAATATATCTATATGGCAAGTTATAAAATAAATTAAAATCAAAACCTTATTTTTTTTCCTTTGTACGAGAAGATATAACAAAGATTTAAAGGAAAAAAAACTTAATAAACAGAAAGATTTGTTATAAAAATAACTTTAAAAGTTAGTTAAAAGTAATCTTTTATTTATATAATAAAGGAATTACATCATTTCGGAGTTTTTCTACAAAACAATCTTAGTGGAAAAAACATTAGGCCAATAGGAAATCTCGATTTTGACACATAGGCAAAATCAAACAATATGATTGGCCAATAAAAAGTCAAAATTGAATTGATTTTTGTCAAACTTTAATAAATTTGGTGGAAAATTTGATTGAGGAAAAAAACACATAAAAATATAGGTGTCAAATTTATGAAAATAAAAACTTAAAAAAAAGAGGGGGTAATTAATAAAACATTTGTGGTTGAATTTTAAATATATTATATGGATTTAAGTGTAAAATTATAAATCTCCATGTTTTTCGATAACTTTAAATAATAAACAAATAAACCCTTACACTTTATAATATAAACTTTGTTTATAATTACATGAGTATTACTATTGGTTTGATAATTCCATCAATTAAACTTACAAAATTTTATAAATGTACGAATTAGTTTTAATATACGTTAAATACTTTTAAAGTAAATATTAGTTTTAAATTTTCATCTATTAAAATATCTTTTTACTATGTACGTTAAATATAAATAAGAACTCGTGTTATACTATTTAAAAGTTTAATCTATAAGTACATGGATTTACTATTAAATATAGTCAAATTATTATTAAAGATAATAAAAATATCAAATGGTAAGTACGAGTTACTGTGATATGAAAATAAATATACGCGATTGTACTTATAACGACTCATGTAATTATTATTTAAAGTTTATATACGGATATCCGGAAAAACTTTTTAAAAAACTTTACGGAGTATATTTTAACTTTATCAACGCTCATTATGTGCTACTAAACTCGCATATTTTGTACAACATGATATCAATAGTTAAAGTTAAACAACAACATCAACCTCAACATTAACATCTATGTCAGCTAAACAAAGTTAAATCTTTCATCCAATAAAAAAATTTTACAAAATATTAATTGATATTAATACATAATGAAAAACTCATGCATACTTATTAGTTGTACTTATATCACAATTTTCACGGTTAAATTCTTTTATGTCCATATAGTAAGCAAAAATTTTAAAATAAATTTGATTTATGTGTAAACTCATGTGATCAAAGAACCTTTGACCCAATAACATTATAAGGAGACGCGCTCAAGAATCTAATACAAGGTCGATGCCACGGTTATATTTACAAGTTCTGCTAACTATTTTTTTTACTTTCGCACATGTTGATGTTCTAAATTTTTAAAATATACATAAAATGAGCGAGGGCACCCGCGCGTTGCTGCAGGAATGTTGTGTTTAATCTAAGCTCAAAATAAAAAGATCGATTTTTTTTGTAAGGACTAAATTTGCAAAACATCGCTAACGGGGGACTAACGGTGCGATTTACACCCAACTGGGGGACTGAAAGCGTAAATTTGTTAGCTACAGTACAGGCATTATTCACCACTGTGTTGCACTGTAGCATCCACTGTGGTGCACTGTTCCTAACGTTTTTTCATTTTTAGTCCCTTAACGTGGCGTTCTGTTGCAAAGTTAGTCCTCAGGGACTAACGGTGAAAAAAAGTTAACGTTGGGGACTGTTTCTGTTTGTTATTTGCACAGAAAAAGCCCCTGAAGTTACTGTTCCGTTACAAATTTAAGTCACGATTGTTAGATAACGGCCGTTAAGGACTAACTTTGCAATTGATCAATAACCTCATGGGCTAAAATGGGGATAACATGAAACTTGCGTGGGTACTGTTGCTACAGTGTCCAAGTTGATTTTTAGAATATATTATAATTTTATGTTTTTAATCAATAATATTATATAATTAAATTTTTCTGAAAAAACCCCGTGCGTGCACGAGTATTATAACTAGTGTGTTAGATGACATGACACTTGATTAAGACACTTTAAAAGAGTAACCAATTGTTAATACCTCGTTACCGAAATGATCTAAAATTTTCTTTTATAAAAGTATAAAACTATAAAAATAGGCTTAAGTGAAAAAACAGGTGACTTAATTAGTAAATTTTGATATTACAATGACTTTATTAGAAAATTTTGATAGTACAATGACTTTATTAGCAAGTTTTGATAGCATAGTTCATACTATCTTATAAAGCATTTACGCTCTGTTCTCGAGTTTTTCTTTGTAGGAACAGAAATGATAGGTAAAGAAGAGTAAAGAAAAGAAGTGGAAAGAAAATAAAGTTGCATTTATATTTCATGTTCTCGAGTTGAAAGAAAATGAACGGAAATGGAAGAAAAATAAACAAAGTAGTGTTCTTGATTTGGGAGGAAAAGAAAGAAAAAATTATAGTTTTGCTTTTTTAATCATAGAAATACATCTATAACAAAAGATATATAAAATAGTGAAGGTTATATAACTTATTTTATAACAAATAGTTTAGGTGTAAATTTGTTTCCTTCCAAATCCGCCCATATTTGGGCGGAAAATTTTGGAGGAAAAAACCTCTTAATTTTCCTATCAAATCCTTCCTATTTCCTTTCTTTTATGTTTGATAGAAACTCGAGAACACAATAATTTTTCTATTTCCTTTCATTTTCTTTCTTTTCCTTTCAAAAACAATCTCGAGAACGCAGCGTTAGGCTTTCTAAGAAAAGAAATACTTAAAATTAAGCATTACAAGTTTTTAAGCTAAAAGTACAACAAATTAAAACACATTTTCTAACATTGAATACAATTACAAGTTCTTAAGCTAAAACTACAACCAATTAAAACACATTTTCTAACATTAAATACAATCTTTAAATAGAAATTCCTAATATTCACCATTACAAGTTCTTAAACTAAAAGTACAACTAATTAAAACATTTACTAACATTAATTAACTGGTCAATAAATACAATTAATGAAGTTATTAAAACACCTCTTACATAAGAAATACAAATTATCAAACATATTGAATAACCAACTTAATCACAATTCCCGCATTTAATGTCACTAATATAAATAATAAAACACATTATACAAATATTCAAGCCCGAACGGGCAACGGGCCAAATGGACTCGAGCCTAAATGGGCACAGGCCAAGCGGGCTCGAGCCTGAACGAGCACGAGCCAACGGGCTCGAGCCCGAACGGTTTACAACTCCTAGTTACCACTTTTGCCTTTTGACGTCGTTAACATTTATTTTAAAGTACCCGCCGCTGCAACGTTCGGGTACCCTACTAGTAAAACTATAAAAATGGTAGAGTGAACTAATTAAATAAAAACACAAATACAATAATAACTTTTGTGTGCATAAATAATATTACTGTTACTAAATATCTTAGTTACTTTTTATTAAATTAAAGATTAAATTTTGTAGGAAACTTGCATAAAAAGAAAATGTGCCAAAAGAAGAATATCTAATTTCCAAATAAAATATCTAATTTCCAAATAGAAAAAGGGTTTTCTTTTTCTTGAAAAAAAAGTCTTGAAAAATTCTAAATCCGCCATTTGTAAGAATAAAAATAACGAGCCTTACAACTACTATGATACTTGTTCTTCGTCTTAAATTATTATTATGTTCATGACCTTCAAATTCACCTTCACATTTGTTCAAAATGCACAGGTTCTATTTTTTTTTTTTTTTTTTTTTTTTTTTTTTTTTTTTTTTTTTTTTTGCATTTTTATACTTTTTTTTCTCATAAATTTATTGGTATGACATTGTTAACGCATTTATTGTTTTATAAACCTCGTACTGAGTGAGTATGTTTTTGCTTAGGATTTTGTTTATGCATTTTTGTTTTCCACAGATTTTTTGTGGGTGGATGGGGTTTTGCTTATTTAAGTACTACTTATAAGCAGTTTTGGGCTTTTGAGTGTTGGCCTATTTGCTTATTTTAGATACATTGCGGTGATTCTAAGGATGTGTTTGGCATTGCTAATTTGAATTGTATTTGTTTACCCTATAATAAGTAGATAAACAGTTTCATCCAATGATTAGGAATTTTAGACTAAGGGGTGTTTGGATTAGCTTATTTTATGAGCTTATTTGAAATCGCAAAAGCCAATAAGCTCACTTTTTATGGCTTATGAGCTTACCCTCTAGAGCTTATGAACTTAAGCGAGCCATAAGCGCGAGTTGATAAGCTCATAAGCCCTATAAAATGAGCTTATTGGCTTTTTTCCATTTTCAAATAAGCCGAAATAATAAGATAATCCAAACAACCCCTAAGCAGATAAATGCTTAAATAAGCAAATCCCAAACACCCTTTCAGTACATAATAAGCTGTTAAGCAGTTTTAGTAAGCTATCCCCAACACCTATAAAAACTGTTTAGCTGCTCATTGCATTCTGATACAACAGATAAGCAGTTTTGACTACATGCTCTGTCGTTTTTATCAGAAAATCAGAAAACGCTATTTAATAATCTCATTTAGTAAAACAGTGTTTATTCATTGTTATACTCCATCTTATGAATTAGACTATTAGAGTGAGCAATTCTTAGCGAGAGTTAAAAGTATAAGTCATATGCTTATTAGTTTTGTATAATCACAGGATCCTGAATGTCAAGAAAATCAAAACAATCGCAGAAGTGATTCAAAAAAAGAACGGCACAATCCAACCACAAGTTCAGAATCATGCTTCACTCAATAGAATCGTCGGTAGTCGATATTCCCCTCAATATCACGCTCCCCGCAGAAACTATTCCATTGTCCCAAGATACCCAACCAGTAACAGAACGCCACATGATGCTCAATCCGCATGGAAAGCAGTAGGCCGCTCTTATGCATATCGCGACAAGGCATCTTATCCTCCTCTAAGTAGAATCTCCCAAGCATTTAGGTTAGCGGCAACACGGTCATATGTAGTAATCCCGGGTATATGTGCATTAGTATGCGGTAATAAAGCACTAGCGCAAACGGGCCAAAATGGCCAAAATAGGCTTTACATGCCGCGGGAAGATAGACAAGCGTTTGTTATATCAGCAGTTCGTAAGGTATATGAAGGTTTTAAATTATTAATCAGAGCAGTATATTTAGCAATATTGTTTTCACCCACTATAGCAACAGCCCCGTTTGCAGTGTATTTTGGTGAAGCTTCGAGATTAAAATGGTTACATTTAGTACGTCGTACATTAGAAATAGCGGGTCCTGCTTTTATAAAGTGGGGTCAATGGGCAGCAACAAGACCTGATCTTTTTCCTCGAGACTTATGTATTGAACTTTCTAAACTTCACTCGACGGCCCCTGTACATAGTTTTCTCTACACGAAAAAGACCATTGAAAAGGCTTTTGGGCGTAAAATTTCTGAAATTTTCGATGATTTTGAGGAAGTTCCGGTAGCATCAGGAAGTATAGCCCAGATTCATCGAGCTGTTTTGAAACATAACCGTGATAAACAAATTAAGCCTTTAACAGTTGCGGTTAAAGTTAGACATCCGGGTGTTGGTGAATCGATTAAACGGGATTTTGAGATAATCAACATGGCTGCAAAGATGTCGACATTTATTCCGACTTTGAAATGGCTGAGATTAGATGAAAGTGTACAGCAGTTTGGTGTTTTTATGCTGTCACAAGTGGATCTTGCTCGTGAAGCTTCTAATTTAAGTCGGTTTATTTACAACTTCAGAAGTTGGAAAGATGTTTCGTTTCCGAAACCCATATATCCGCTTGTTCATCCTGCGGTTTTGGTGGAATCATTTGAGCAAGGTGAAAGTGTTGTACGTTATCTTGATGAGCTTCAAGGACATGAACGACTTAAAAGTTCTCTTGCTCATATAGGGACTCATGCACTTCTAAAGATGCTTTTGGTAACATTTTCATTAGCTTTTATGATTTTATCTCTTTGCCAAATAGATCTAGTTTTATCAGCCGAAATAAGTCATAAATCAGCTTCTGCAAAACTCCAAACTTATTTTACTACTGTATTAAGTCATAAATTTGCTATGTTGCAGGTTGATAATTTCATTCATGCGGATATGCATCCGGGAAATATTCTTGTACGGACCAAGCCCGCTCGTAAAAGATTTTTCAAATCGAAGCCTCATCTGGTATTTCTTGATGTCGGTATGACTGCTGAACTTTCTCAGAATGATAGAGTTAATCTGCAAAGCTTTTTCAAGGCTGTTGCTCGTCGAGATGGTGACACTGCAGCAAGGGCCACGCTGAGGCTATCAAAACAACAAAACTGTCCTAATCCTCAAGCCTTTATAAAGGTAAACCGATTTACATTGGGTTGTATGTTGTTGCATACTAATGATGTTAATGCTGCTAAGGGAAAGTTTTTGTGTTAATAGGAAGTGAAGGAGTCATTTGATTACTGGGGTACACCAGAAGGGCGTGGTGTACACCCTGCTGATTGCATGCATCAATTGCTAGAGCAAGTGAGGCGGCATCAAGTCAATGTGGATGGAAATGTTTGTACGGTCATGGTCACAACTTTGGTTCTAGAGGTAATTAGTCATTTCTGCAGCTGCAACTTTTGACAAAATTGTAGAAAAGTCAGATGGGTTATAAATTTTGGTTTTATTGTTCTTGTTGTAGGGTTGGCAAAGGAAGCTCGATCCAGATTATGATATCATGCGTACGTTGCAAAAGCTGGTACTTAAAGAAGACTGGGCAAAATCACTAACCTACACAATTGAAAGACTGATGGGTCCATAAACACACGATTATTAGTTCCTTTCGGATAGAAATATTTTGTTAGACCATGATTGTCAATAGTTCATTTAATCTTTTCTACGAGAAACGTACTGATCAACTAATTTTTTATGTGGAAGTTTTTGTTAATGAGCCTGCAAAGTTCTTGACATACTAGCGATAGATACTGTATATCTTTCGGACAATCCCACTATCAGTTTGTTGAGCAAATTAAGTCGAAATTGCTCATTTATGTCGCGAGTAAAATTGGTACAATCATGCTATAACCGGCAACCAATTTGTCCATTACAATGAATAAAAGTTTTCTATCCATAAACATATTATTGACACTTCAGCTGAAACTCAATTGTATCTACCATCCATATCAATACGGTTTTATAGAAACCATTGACACCATATCTCACAACTACCCACTCTTAACTAAACTATTACACATATAGCCGGGTCTTCGCCGGAATTGCCGGGTCTTGGCCGACTCGCCAAGGGTATCAGAAATCTCAGGACCGGCCTTGTCTAGCCGTTCTTGGCCAGATATAGCGATGTTTTGTTTGTATTGTGGATGGCCAAAGATTGGTCAAATCTCTTGAAAGATCAAAAAGTTAAGACAATGAGAACATCAATCTTAATGGAGACTTGTTTGATGGTCACAAAGAACAGAAACATGAACATAAACAAATGAAATCACATACTACGATAAACTTTACAGGACCGTTGCAGCCAAATACAACACTAGCACAAACTAAATCATTAAAAAGATTGAAGAATTTTAAGTCTAAAGGTTATGAATCAGAACTCTACAGCTACAATCTAGGTAAAAAAAAATTAGTCGATTGTCAGCCAGTTGGATTGGTCTCTCTAAAGTCTGAGTTGAAAATGGGATGGCTCAATAACACTGAATTACAGAACATCTTTTGTTGTGATCAAAGTTGCAGATGAGCATGCCAAATAAGCAAAGAAAATACTTCATTATCTGCAATAACAAAAAGAAAAGATGGTAAGATAAAACGAAATGTGGCTAATAAGGTAACTCGAACTTCAAATTTCGGCAAGATTTAGGAAAAGGGCAAAGTCAAAAACAAAATGGGGACAAAGAACAATGTGATGAAAAAGCAAACAAATATGTACTATAATACTGTGAACTTTAACAAATACAAATTTGACATTCAGAGTCAAAGAACTGAAGGAGTACCTTTCCGTTATGATTGTTACAGTTATGCTCCATTTGCTGATCACTCACTTCAAATCCATCCTTATAAAAAGTCGTCAAGACCCATCTTTGAACTCAAACTTCCTTTTAAAGAACAATTTCCATCCAAAAGCGCACTTATGTAACTACATTTTTACATTGTTCCATTATGTGATATCAAGAACAGCTAGTTATACCTACAACAAACCGAAACATGATTTGGTTAATGACATGTCCAAAAGGAATATCATCATCTTTCTTGGAATTGAGGAAAATAATGATTATTATTACATTAACATGAAGCAACAAACAAGACACATTTCTGGTCCTTATAGATACAAACTACAGATATAATACACATATCCGACTCATACGCTTTCTTTAAGTAGTTATTGCAAAATATTGTCCTTTAAGTGAACCTCAAAAGGTATTAAAAAAATAATGTTAACAAATGTTGATCGTCAATCTTGAATGGGAATAACAGTGATCACAGTATCAGATTAATGTTCAACAAGCAATTACCGCTCACCGATGATCCTAGGAACCTAATTCCTGTGTTCTCTAACTCCTTATAATCAGATAAACAGTTGCTTCTTATAGAGATACAGGTATAGTAAGGTAATTTTACATCCATCTAAATAACCAGTTTGATTACAGCTTTTATTTTATTTTTTTTAAGAATAAGCTTGATTACAGCTACTACTTACCTTATGACATAACTAACAAGACCATGATCAGTTTACCCGAAGTCCAAACACTAGAAACTATTATTACTCACATTGCTATAATCAGTTTTAAAGCACCTCAAACACCCACTTTATACAAATCATATTTTGATCACAACTAAGTGATGCATCATATTAGCGTACTCGTTACTTAGCTTTCACTGTGAAGTGAAACTTATGATTCTTTATCGTTTAGCTTGATTTATATAAATGATTAAGCAATACAAAAGAGTGTATGGCAAATTAAACCGGAATCTAAAAAGAACAGCAACATCTGACTAGACAAGCGAGTTATTAGGACGAGTATATGACTATTACTCTAGAATCTATAACTTTTTACCAATGACAAAATTAGGAAATTTTCTGGACCACATTCATTTCCAGTAGGAATTCCATTGGAATAAAGTATCATTTTAAACATTTACTAGAAAAGAAAAGAATAAAGAGTGACTTATGAAACAACCCAAATGAAAAATGATCGCAATTTTCTTGAGCAGGAAGTATGTGGACGTTCACTATACAACGGAGCAAGTAATCATTTTTAAGAGTTCAATTATAAGACACGAAGAAAATTGTTTATAAGCACGGGTCTCATCGTGTCCATACTCCATAACCTACATTATCATTCTATTGATTCTAGATATCTCCAAAAAAAAACAAACATAATTTTGTCAGACAGAACATAAAGCGTTAAATGCCACATTTTTGTTCTTGAGATACCATGTCCGTATCATGATTATCATCAGAAGCAGACTAAGGTACATTTAACACTGGATCAGGGAACATTGAATATCACCCTCCCGTACTGACATCTGTAGATTTTCACATGATGATTTTAAAATGTGTTTTTGTATAATCGGGATTTCCCTAAAGAACTCACAAGAAACATGCTTGCTACTTACATCATGTGGTGAGATTTTATCAAAGCCAAGTTCACTTGTAACTCTCCGTCTTTACTCAACTTTGTCGCTAATTCTGAAAATTAGAAGAAAAAATTCCAAGATTAAAAAAAACACACCAAATTTCCCTGTAAGCTATAGAATGACTTTATACACTATTATTCTAGCAAGAGAAGTACAAAAGAAATAATAAAGAAATTCAAACAGACTCCTACTCTGCTTCGGTTTGTGGAGCTTTGTTAATTTCTTCAACCGCAGCATTCACGCTAAGAATAGTCATTTTCTTGACCTGAAAACCCGTTCAGAAATTAGTAAATGCACTCCAGAGTCCAGACCGATAATGAGAAAGAAATTAAAACCAGAGTGGTATTAGAATACTTACGTCTATCATTTTTCCTTTGGCTTTGTGATTTACAGGAAGTTGGCGGATTTCATCACTCAACTTGATGCCCATAGATGCACTTTCAGGTGAAATGGATTCCAGGACCACATTAACACACGACTGCATGAGTTAAGTTATGATCAATAATCATACACACATAATAACTTGAAAAAAAAAAAAAAAAAAAAAAAAAAAAAAAAAAAAAAAAAAAAGTATTTATGTGATTCAACTAATTCCCATCCACAATTCTTGCCATGATTTTTTAGTGACCATCGCCAAAAAAGAATACGGAATATTACCTTTATTTTCTTTACTTGATAGGGACATCCAGCTGGAATGATAACGGCTTCACCAACATGTTGGTTGAATGTCCAGGGTTCCACATCTGGTTTATAGTATAAAAAAAGAATCATGATGAATCCCTATTTCATATATCTGTTAGAAATTGTAAATTATAACAGCTGAGGATAATACTTACCGAATTCTTCCTTTAGATACTTTTTATGGAAAGCATCCAGATAAAAGCTGTCGTCAAGAATCGGATGAACAACCTACAGTACAATGCTAAGTAAGTAAATCACTTTGATGGGAACATTTTCAATTGTTTATTAAAGCTTATGTATTGGTTAAGACCACACCTTTTTGGGATAATAGGATGAAATAAGCTCGTTGGAATACTTTCTAAGAAACTCAAGAAGTTTTGGGACATCTTCTCTACGAAAAACATCCCATTGGGCCCCACACGTGTCGACGACTTTCACTCTGGAACTTGACTCATCTTCACACATATCTTCATCATCCGAGTCAACAATGCTCGTCGAATCATCAGATAGAACACTTGGTTCAACTTCACCATTAGGTATTTGAGTGAGTTCTTCATTATTAGTGTTATCCTCCAACTCTGATTGTTGAGTTACTTCACTACCAAATGATGATTTCCCGCATGCGTCGTCAATTTTACTCTTCCTTAAAGACTCTTCATCTTGTGAACTATATTTGTCCAACAAGATCTTCACTTTTTTGAGCTTTTTCTCAGAAAGAGGATGTTCTGTAGTGTGCACAAGAATATTAACCTGAAATTAAAGGGAAAAATGTTATAAAAAAAAGAAACTAAAGAAAATGAATTATAAAAAAAAAATAATAATAATAATAAATAAAAAAATAATAAAAAATTGCAGAATTTTTTTGAAGACTTGAGATATGTACCATATCATAGGCATGATAACATAACCTTGTTAGAAAATCACCCTCAGTAAGATCTTCGGGCCTGCCATATGAGATATGGACAAAAGGACCCAAGTCAACATTTTGACTTTCCAGTGGCAAGTTAGCTGCCAAATTGAGAATGCCCGTTAATGGATTGGTATACTGTTCAAGTGGCAGAGTATGCATCACAGCATCATAATAACTTGGAAAATGTTCTCGAAAGATTCCAGAAGACAACCAAACTTTGAATTTCAACTTTTCATGGCACACATTTGCATGTGTTTTCCCACCTGTAAAAATCTGCTGCCTACCCATTTCAACCTCAAACCAATCCGAACAAGTTTTTACTTTCCCTGCTTTTTCTTTACGGGATTTTGCACTTCTTTCAAGATACATTCCGATAATGAAAATCGGGTCCCAATTCAACTCTGATTCACTCTTGATCGCGTCTCGGATAATCAAAGGTTGACCTTTGACCCAATGTTTTGTGAAATGTTCAAGATTTTTGTTCCCAAGATCTTGCTTAATTGAGAAATACAAATCCTCATTTTCACCTTCGTTTTTGTCATTTCCATCACATATTGCACAATATGAAGAATCAAAGTCGCTAAATTTTGTAAAACTGGAGCTGCAAACTATTTCTTTTGCATTTTCTTCAAGATCTTTAGTCCAATTCAAAGGCAGCTGAGAAAATAAACCAAGAATGCCGTCCCCACAACCACCTAAATTCTTTGGTGGGCATTCTATACTTCCATCTTCATTAGTTTTCCAGTTCCACAATACCGCGCACAAGGATTTTCGTCTACCCGTCGTAGTGTTTTTAAGATCTCGAAGACCACCATGTAAATGTCCTTCACGGAATTCCCGACAACAAGGTAAACAGAGAACATAAGAGCAATTTCCACAGCTTCGGTGAACATCCACAATGCATGCTTTGCAAAACCCACTGCAACAGATACAAACAAATTATTACAAAAATTGAAAATATTGTAGGGGTGCATTTTCAACCCATGTTTTTAGAAACTGGCCAAGTTGAACGGTTTGAAGTAACATACTAACCCAGAGTATATTTTAGAGTTTGCAACCTCCCAAATGGCTTTTTCTAGAAATTTTATCACTTCTCTAAATAACCGTAACAAGAAAAAGTGTTGGTGCCCATATTGTCCTACGTCATGACCTGTTTGAAAATTAACCCATTTTGACAAGAACCCCTTTTACCCGTTACTTAACCCACTCGCCCTGCGCAGTTGCCACCTATAAGCAAAAGGGCATACAGAAAGACCTTTATCGATCAAAGCCAATGTTCAATAAATGAGCACATACCAACACCGTTGCTTCGTGGAGTCTGTAGCATCCTGTATTTGCAGCTCACTTTGGTCTTTTTCTGAAGTTTTCAAAACATAATCAGTGTGATTATTTCTTTAATTCATTACTTATAAAATCAACAAGAAAAAGAATCCCTAACCTTGAATATTAGATTCAATATCCATCTCAGTGTCCTTTTCTTGATTTATTTGTTCAAGTATCGGAAGGAGCAAGTGGATCATGTACAGAAGTTGTTCAGTTTTCTCAAACTTCTCTTCGCCCCTATAAACAACGAGATCCTGTAATAGAACGAAAGTCAGAGTGATTATTAGCATGTAAATAAAACAGCGCTGATGTAGCAAGGTGGGTCCCATCCAAACCTTAGTTCTATCTTCTTTAGATTTCCCCTTTATACAGACTTTGCAGCTGCAAGTTCCACAACAAACGGGGCATTCTTTCTGAACATCTTCTTTATCTTGATTCCTAGATCCATTCAAATAACCAATTTTAATTTCTATCTTTCGTTTATTTTATAAACATGCTATAATAAAGATAAGCAACATTACGGGCTTAAAAGTTTGTGATATCGATTTAACAGGCTAAGAATGAGTAAAACATATTGCCTTACTATAATCCAAAATTACGATATATCATTTGACAAAAGGCATGATAATGTATATTTGAATAATAAATGGAAAACGATAAGATGATTAAAACAAACCTCTCACGGATACAATCTTCACAGAAGAAGCGTTTTTTGCAAGTCAAACACTTGATAAGAACCCGGTAGCTGCACATCCCACACCAGTGACACTTCTTTGTTGAGGCTTTTACGTTAGCTTTAATACTTGGTAAAATCTAGACAAAACAACAAGAAACGCCCGTAAAATCTCCATACCATAACAATTCGATACAAAATTATAACAAAGAGACTGTGATTAGATGAACACTAAACATCCTACACATGAACTATATCACTGAAACTAACTTGCATTCTAGTAATATGAAACATACATAAACACATTATATTAACTTATATAAAATCGAACTAATTAAGCTAATTAAAAACATCCTAACATACATAAACAAAATATATCAACTCATAGACCTTAAACAAACATCCACTACATTGTACTACACACATATATCACTGAAATAGACCTACATTGTAGCAACATTGAACATACATAAACAAATTATATCAATTCATATGAACTTGTACTACACATCCTAAACAAACGTCGACTACAATGTACTACACATGTGTATCAGAGAAACAAACCTGCATTATAGCAAAATCAAACATACGATAAAATAAGACTAAGTTACAGTAACAAGAATTGTACTAATTAAGTTACGAAAAACAACCTGCATTGTCGCAACGGGAACCCGATCGATATTCTTCGACCTAAAAAACCTAGTAGGCGCAGAGCTAGGAGCAGGAGCACCAACTTTAACATTAGTAACAGGAATAGGCGGCGTAGAAGGCGAAGTCTGCGAAATCTCCAATCTCCCATACTTCAATTCCTTAACGATATCTTCCTTCTGAGGCTGCTTCCCTTTTTTCTTCTCAACTTGCCTATTCAAATACCCTCTAATCAAATCCAACTGCAGATCCCCTTTTTTCAAATTCATTTTCTTCAAAGCATCATCAAGATCCTCAGACATGTCAGCAGACGACTTGGAACTCGATTTCGACTTTTTCGCCTTTTTCGACTTTTTAGACTTTTTTCGAGGACCCTTTTGGGTAATTTCAACTGGGTCATCTTCAGAATCATCCAAAACCTTCCTTTTCCCCTTCTTTGAAACACTTGACCTGGTTTCATCGTTTTCTTGATGGGTTTTTCGATATCGTTGTCTTTCGAACTTTAAGTCATCAGGAACAGGCTCTTTATGTTGCCTGAGTTTACCTTGAAGATAATGCTTCTCACAAAGGGTCCTGCCTTCAAACGCCGGCCGGCCACACCGCCACTTCCGGCCATCGTTCCGGTTGCATATTTTTGGTGGGGAATCTGACATTTTTTTTTAGGTTTTTGAGATGGGTTTTTGCTTAATTGAAAAGGGTTTTAAGGAATTGGAGTAAAGATTGGTGAATAAATTTGGGGGTTTTGAGAGGAGTGTGAATAAGGGTTTTGGGGAAGAAACGATTTGATTTTGATTTTGATTTCGATGTGTGCATGAGATGAGGGGGGAGAGAGAGAGTGAAAGACTGACAAAAAGTCAACAAATGTATCTTTGATGGATTGTTAAATTTTGTCACGATTTATGGGCATGTTTTATAAATAAACTTTTAATATTTTATGTACTTTGGTACTTTATCTAATATCTATTTGACCAGAGGTATCATAAAACGTGACCGACCCGAACCCGAATAAGAATATTCGGTTCGGGTTATTTGTGTCCAAAATCTAACTCGGGTCGGGTATCGGGTTCAATTATTTTGTTTATTCGCGTTCGGGTCAACCCGACTAACCTGAGTTGTTTTTATTTTTATTTTTATTTTATTTTTTTTTCAATCTAGTTTGAAGGTTCAACTTACTCTATTGTCCATGTACTAAAGTTAGCCCGTTTTCGTTAGCCCATTATTGTTAATGTCTAAGATATAGTAAACTTGCATATTCTTTCATTGAAACAAGAAATTTAATGCCCGCCGCGTTGCGGCGGGGTTTTTTTGGCTAAAAATTTTTTTCACGCTACTGTATTATGTTTTTTTTAGCGACTTAGTGGACTTTTTTTTTTTTTTTTTTTTTTTTTTTTTGCAGGGTTTTTGTATTTAACTATATTTATCAGATTTTTTGTGTTCAAATATTTTCCATTGCAGATTTGAATGCTCAAAAGTAAGTTTGACATTTAAGTTTTCGAGATAATGCAGTTAAGTGATTACATCGAATAGTAATGGTTTGCAATTTGGGAGATAATTCTGTGTTTAGTGTTTTGTTTGGGAATGCTGATATTGTTTTTTATTAGTTCTTTTTTTTTTTTTTTTTTTTTTTTGGGAGGGGGGGGGGGGGGGTGGGGGTGGCTATTTAAGGGTCATTGATGCTGGTTTTATTTACCTTTTATTTTTGGTTGTTAAGTTATTGTGAGTGTAATGGATGGTTTGGTTAGGCTTTTAGAGGTAGCTTATTCAGTCCGTTCGGTTTCTGTTGCTGATGTTATGCGTTTGGGTTTCGAGAGAGAAGTTCAAGAGGAGCGAGGTTGGTTTTCTTTTTTGCATGTTTGGTGTGTGCATGTTGCAGATCGGGTGGCTTACTTGGATGCTATTATTCAGGAATTTGAGTTTTGTAGTAGTCATATGTTTGTAGCTCAGCAGGTGGTGGAGTTGAGAAGTGGTGACGGTGTTGTGTTGGCTGATTCGATTATGTATTTTAAGGCTATTCGTGATTTCGAGGCGGAAAAGTTAGTAAACATGCAGCTGTTCTTGGATGCGTCAGCAGTGCATCTTGGTCGGCGTATGCAGTTTCTTGCTAGGCTTAATGCTATGTAAAAGTTGTATTATCGGGTCGTTTAAGTAGGTATTCTTAGGTTTAATGCTTTATGTGTGTGTGTGTACGGGTCTTCTATTGTTGTTTTATTTTGTGGTTGTTGTTTTATTTTGTGGTTGTTTATCAGTTTAACGTTGGTTAGTTAGTTTTTTTTTTTCTCTGGCTAATTATGTAGTAGGAACTAAGTTGTTCGTGTATTTGTTTTAAAGCTTCTTCTTTTACCTGTTATCTTGTTATTGTTCAGTATATTTCTATTTTTTTTTTAAACTATTTATATATCTGTTGTGTCAATATAGAGCTAACTTTATAATTATTGTGGAAGATTTTTTTTTTTTTTTTTTTTTTTATTTATTGATAGTATATCCCAAATGTATTTTAGTTTAGGTGTCTTGTTTAGGCGCGTTATTTATTTATTTTTTGATTGGCAGTATATCCCAAATGTATTTTTTGATCGATAGTATATCCCAAATGTATTTTAGTTGGTGGATCTATTTCTCAAATTCATATCAATCATTTGCCAAAAAAAACACACCCAAAAGTGATATACCTTTATTGCCCATCACGACCTAGAAAACTCTAATCATATCGGATTTGCCAAATTTCTTGGATTATATTGAGTTTCAGAAAAAGTTTGAAGTTTATAGTTGATTTTATTGGAAAACTGATTTCGCGAACTATGGCGCAAGTTTCGTAATTTTTCGAGTCCGTTTGCTATATCGAATGAGTCACAAACCGTTTTAACGAAACGTTTAGCTAAATTGATAGTTCTAGTCCCTCCTTTCTATTTTCGGATCTCACCCTCACTATATGAATTTTCATTTGTAACCCTACAACTTTTATATTTAAACTATTTTATATTTAATCATTTCATTTTAAGTTATATAAAAACACACGCAGATCTCCCTCTCTGTTAACTCCGGCCAGCCACCATCATTTCCGACGACCACCATGGCCGGAATATTTTCCGGTGAACCATTTTCCTAGCCGAATCGTTAGATCGGCTTACCCTTGTTAAATCTGGAGCTCGTGAGCACGCGACTCCCCCCGTAGCACTCTCACGCGCCATCCACCGCCACCACATTCAACACCGCCGCTACACCACCACCCGACCACCCCTTTTCTCTCGGTAAAACATCTTCACGCGGCTTCCCTTAACCCGTTTTTATTTTATTCTAAACCCTAATTTTGAAATCTTTAATAAAACCGGTTTATATATAAAACTTTTTATAAAACAATTTTATTTTTACAAAACTCATGTGGATCTCCTTCTCTTTGGCCACGACTCGCCTCGACCCGGTCAACTCAGAGAGTCAATTCGTTTGACTTCGGTGAGATATTATTGTTTTTGTTGTTTAGAAACAACTGAGGAAAAAACAGGACATAAATGGACTCAAAGTTAGCCCATCAAGTAAATTGTAATTTATTAATTGTTTATTATATTTGCAGGCATCAACGCCTTTAGTAGTATAAGAGAACTAAGCAGTAGTAATGGTTATATAAATTTGCTTACTAAATTTGATTGTGAGTTGAATTTGTATGTGTGTCCAGCAATGCTTAGTTTTATGACCAAGTGTTAATTTTTCTCTTTATATGTTCATATAGCACCATCAAATATTTGACATTACGTAGTCTAAAATGTGTCAGTCAATCACAAATTAACTAGTTTACTGGTTTTAATATTTTGGAACTCTTAATTGATTTGACAAAAATCATTGCAAATCTTTGTTAATACTTAATATAGTAGTCAGAAAAACAACTTGGCATATCTCATATGCATTTTAACTACTGAGTTTAAATTAATAAATAAATAAATAATCAATTTTTGTGATTTTGTAAATGGCATAAACCCGAACCTGACTTGGCCCGACCCATTTGACCTGAACCCGACTAACCCGACCTCAAATAGGGTCAGGCTCGTGTATATTATTTTTAGTCTCGACCCGACTTGGACTCGACCCATTTGACCCGACCCGACCAACCCGACCCGATTAACACCCCTATATTTGACAAACTATTTTCAACTTCAAAAATTATTTATTGACCAAAGGTTATTTTCTAATAAAATAATCTTAAGGCTCAATAATCTTTCACAATCTCTCGCACCAAATATATCTTATGTCGAGATGAAGTTTCTTTGTTGAACACCAAATGTCATAAAATGTCTAATAACTTTTAGCTGGCTCCCAAGTCTTGAGCTCTATATTTGGATTCTATTTTTGCCTTTGGTATTTAAGGTTGCAAATTGCAAGTTTAAAGTGTCCTATTTTCCACTTAGGGTGTATCGGTTCCTATCTTATTCTCGAAAAAAGTTTGTATATTTTAGGAACATATTGGCTGAGTCTCTATTACGGTTGATCATTCCCAAAAAGCACAAACATTCACCTACCTTGTATTCTGATACTTAAAAATCTACCTTGGCATTGCAAAACATGAGTTAGGATCAAATAGGAAGAATAATTAAAATATGAAGGATAAGAAGTAACCACAACCACACATTCTAGATGCACCTACAAAAATAAATGCATCTTCATTCAAATTTTCCCTCCCATATAAAAATGTGTGGCTAGAATTACTTCTTACCCTTCTCATTTTAATTATTCTTCTTATTGGATCCCTACCCTGCAAAACATAATTAAATTGGTGTGAGGAGATTATCACTAATTAAGATTGAGGGAGGGTCGTGCATCATAATAAACATGGTTGATGTTGCTAAAGGCCTTGGCTTCTTACACTACTAAATATTTCGCCTAGAGTACCACGATCCAAATTTGTTGAAAAGCAACACATGAACAGTTACTTGAGCCTATGCACATCCTACAGAGAGAGAGAAGAAAACTCGTTTTGAGATGGAAATACAAAAGATGCAAGACTGCTACCGGAATATTGGATTGACAATGCTTGGTATAATTAAGATGCAATCTTTTACTTCAATCTTCTTGTGATTTGTTCGGATGATTCTACTATCAGTCTACATGGATAGCGTAAAACGTAACATCATATATACATGGTCATCATCTTTGTGCCTTATCATGGATGATATGTTTCATTCTTACAAATTTTATTTCCTTTTTAATATTGTAATTAAGTTGCAGTATTCATAAGGAAGTGTTTGGGATTGATTGCTTAAAAGCATATAAGCACTTTTTACTTCTTCTTTTTTAATAATATATGAAATGATAGCTTTTTGCTTTTTCTTGTCAACAAACATTTACACAACTTTATGAATGCATTGGTTATCATTTTATGATGCCTGATTAAGTACAAGGCTCTAGTATCCAAAAGTAGATGATCAACTAGGTGATCTAATAGTTTGGAGGGATGATGGCTTGTTTTTTTGCGAGTGGAAGGATATCACAAGTGAACAAAAGCTAGCTACAACTCAAGTATTAGAGTTTGCTTGTTCTTTAGCCCCTTTTGTATATGAATAACGTATTTTCATTATTCTTAGTTCAGTCTTAGTTTCTCATAGCGACCACCTGCAGCAGCAGTACATACATTTAGACTATATAAACTAAACAAGCTACCAACACCACATATGTATACAAACATTTGAAAATTTATTGTTTTTAAAATTTATGGCACCCAATTTAATCTATTATTTGTTATTTATCTTTTAGACCAATCTCTTGTGGGAAGGTCATAGTTAATAACCAAATTGACTTATGGAAGGTGAAAATCAGTTTTTAAATGAAAACAATACACAAAATATGAAGAAGAGTTGAAAATAAGCTCGCCCTAAGAGCATTAAATCCAACAAAATATGTATCATTAGTAATTAACACCCACAACATCCCATTTTTATACAAAGTCACTACAACATCTCGATCCCTTGCTGTGCACGAGGCATGAGTGGCGGCTACTTCAAATATAAATGATTTCAAGTCAAAAAACATTCTTGAAATTGGTGCTTCTAATAATCATGAATAAAAGGAGGTCTTAAGTCAAACACAACGTCAAATGATAATGCTACGGCCCACTTTGTTGATGATGGTAGTCGTAACCACATTCGTGTTTACTCTTCGGCTGCATTGTCGTTTCTTTCTAGGGTTATGAGGAGCTATGTTTGGCTTGTTTTCACAAGAAGTTCGGCAACAGAGATTGCACGCTTTTGCACGACCCTTCTTGGTAAGTGTGTTTTAATTTTATTGTTAATGTTTTGTTATAGTTAATAATTTTTTTATTCATTTTATGTAGTAATCATCTTATAACTTCATTCAAACTTTTTAACAACATACAATCACCAAATTTGTTGATTATTCAAAACTAGATTAGTACATGAAACATCATGAAAAACGGTTGCCTTTCGGTTGGGTTGATTTTGTGTTGTTTTATAATTTGATAACCCAAAATAAGTGTGTAATGAAATAGTTGTTCTATTAGAAAACTGGTTTTTTAATTTCTTTCGGGAATGGAATTTTTGATATATAATATCGTGAGTTCAAATGGGATTTTTTTTTTTTTTTTTTTTTTTTTAGGGGGTCTTTGGGATTGGGCCATGTTCATACGGGTTCGTAAAAACACAATAATCCCAAACACACGCTCAGAGAGATTTTGGTTTTAGTTTGGTTGGTGTGAGTGAGGGGTTTTGGGTTGCGGATTTTCTTTTGTTGCTAAAATTGAAGTCAATACGAAGCAAAGTGCATCTTACTTATTATAAAATTATTTTTTAATAATGGTTTCTGACTAATCTACGGGTATGAACTTACCATTACAAAGACTTAAAACAAGTAAAGCTTTTCATTTTCAAAAGGTTGACGTAGCAACCACTGTATATTTGTTAACTTCATTTTTTTTTTTTTTTTTTTTTTGAACGGCAATTGTGGCTACATGGCCCCTAGCCCAGAAGGCGTAGCGAGCCCACAAAACCAGGTTGGGTCCAGCCTAGAAGGCAATGGCACCCTTCCCTTTACGCATGCGAGAGGAAACCCCTATCGCCCTAGACAAGACTCGAACTTGAGACCTTGCCTAGGAAGGTAAAACCTCTATACCGCTAGACCAGAGGCCTGTTGGTTTTTGTTTTTGTTTGTTATAAGAGAAATAATATGCCATGTGGCCACCCTAAACGTGAAACATCTTTAAGTCGACACACACTGATATAGTATTTGATTTACGACTTAATGAACCTATTTGATCATTTATTTATATAGAAGCCACAACTTGATAACTGAATACTATAGATCATTCTATGATATTTAAAATCTTGAATCGTATACAATTTAGAAAGCATTATGTTGTTCTATAGTATTCTAATTAAGGTTGTAGTCTTGTAGACGTTTTTCTTTTTGAGACCATATCAACATGATAATATTGTCAATCATATATTTTTGGTTACGTTTCTTTTAGTGAGTTTTCATGAATTACCCTGACTTTGAAGTGAAAGGGCCAATTGAATTTTACTAGGCCCAGGCCCAAGACTCATTTAAAATGTCCATTGAGTTATAGAATTTGCATAAGAATCCTATCTATCTATCGACCTATGCTATCGACCTATGAATGAATATGGTATGTGATGTTTGTACGCGTATTAGACAATCATCAACTAGTGAGTTTTCATGAATTACCATGACTTTGAAGTGAAAGGGCCAATTGAATTTTACTAGGCCCAGGCCCAAGACTCATTTAAAATGTCCATTGAGTAATAGAATTTGCATAAGAATCCTATCTATCTACCGACCTATGAATGAATATGGTATGTGATGTTTGTACGCGTATTAGACAATCATAAACTAGTGAAAGTTTTATTTTCTGCCAAACAAGATCTTATCAACCCCATGTGTTTAGATTCGTAAATGACCCGAGGTTTAGATTTTGGCAAGTATATATCCTTAATAAGTTGTCTTGGAGCCGATAATTGTAAAGCACGTATTGTAAAGCACTAATTGTAAAGCACGTATTGTAAAACACTAATTGTAAAGCACGTATATATCCTTAATAAGTGTCTTGGAGCCGATAATTGACCCGAGGTTTATTTTCTGCCACTAATTGTAAAGCACGTATCCATTGTGTGAGTTTGGATTCCGATAAGAATGTTGTCTTTGTCTCAGAGGATGTTGAACCCAAACACTCCCCCTACTACCCGTACCCTGGTATCTTTAGAATATTCACTGGCAGGATTAATTTAGGTAACCGTATTATGTACAAGAGCAACTTTGAAGCTACGGTCAATGATGATGGAATCCTCGTCATGACTTTTCACAAAGATCACCAGAAAAGCGTGCCCCACTTCAAGTTTTTATTTATTAATCTCAATGATTACAAATTCAACATTAGTAAAGTTATTACTGATTTTTGCTCCCCAATCCAATGTATGGAGTTTTGTATATGTATCTATGCACGCTTTGTCATCTGGTCTGAATTGTAGCATCAATTTATATATACTAATTACTATGCATTAGTGTTATTCTATATCTTGTTATTGTATGTTATTTTGGTTTTACCAATGTAATACTTTGGTTAATATGGTAATGCTGAAACTCTGAATGATGATTGTAACTCAAAGTGGATAGTGTGCTCTAGATTTAGCAATGATGATTGTAACACATATTTCCTAGTAACATGGTAGGATTCAATTCAATTGATTGGAACGGTTTTTTTAGCCGAATGTTGGTAGGTTCATATGCTTTCATTAGCTCATCTGTAGACATATGGGTGGGCATAACTTAAAATTTGGACGACTTTGATGTACACTGATGAGGTGAAAAATGATCCGTTTTTAGGGGGTTATTTAAGCCCGAATTCGAATTTATTTGATCAAATATTGCCCTAAATCGTTCCTTTTGTGATTTTAGGTACTTTGGGAGTGAAATCTGGAAAAGGAAGCAATTCGAACGTTTTTGGAGCATAAAAGTGAAGAAAACGCCAAAGTCTTAATTTCCATGCTGGGAACAGTAGGTGACGGCATCAAGAGTAACTCCCTGACGGCGTCATGAAGGTAGGGCGTCAAGAGTAAAAGTCATGACGGCCTGGAAATGATTAAGTCTTGACGGAGTCAAATGTAGATCAAGGCAGTCCGAGAATAGTTTTGGCGGCGAGGTGACGGCGTCACAAGCTTTGTCTTGACGCCGTCAGACCTCTTTTCCTATATATAGTTTTCTAATTTTTCACATTTAAAAGAGAGAAGTTTTGGAGAAACCCTAAGTACGATTTTGGTGCGAATTTTACAGGTTTTTCAAGGGTTCCAAGCCCTTGATACCTTGCATGTGTAATTAAGATAAGTGTTCTTTCAATTCAATCAATATGTCTATGTGTTGGTTGTCTATATCTTGTTCTTGTCTTAATTCCATCATGCTATGCTAGATCTATCTTGTGTTTGCTTAGATCTAATGAAACCTAGATGTTAATTATGTGTTGATTACTTGTTTATACTTGTTTTGGATGAATGATTTATATGTTAGGCTTAAGAAAACTGACAGATCTCCAATTGGTAACATGCTTGAACGTCTTAAGAAACATGAACCGACGCGCACTAGGTCTTTATTGGTTGTATTTAATGCATGAGCCACTGTTTACAATCCCTATAGTTGTGTTGGGCATGGTGTAGGAGGAGATAAGAGCTCATAGAATTGGGGAGTTAAGTGTGCCACCCCATGAATGGTATTAAGGAATACGATCCGTCATCCATGCATTTATAACAAGTAATTAACATGTAAAAGATGTCTAGGGAGTAGTGAAATCTAAGTAAACACATTTTCTCCACTTATTGCTCACAACTTTAGTATAATTTAGTTTATTTTCATTTCTAGTATTTTATTTTGATTGCATCTTAGTATTGGGTTAGTTGATTAGCAACTAATTCCGCCCAAATCCTTCAAACCCGAGATTTTTAATTGCTTTCTAAAAAATATAAAAACACAAAAATAATCATCCCTCACCTTTAGAACTAGTATTTAGGCTTTCTAATCCTAGCGATACTATTCCTAAGCTGAACGATCAATCCTCCGGTACTTGTCACTATACTATACTACAACGATCAGGTACACTGCCTGGTGGGGGTTGTAAGCTTCTCGAGATCCCTCGAGAGGTAAAGGCTGTTGCGATTCCCACGCATCAAGTTTTTGGCGCCGCAGCCCGGGGAATAGTTATTGTCTAGGTTATAATTTCTTTTTATTAGGTCTACTTGCTAGATTCCTTTCTAGTAAGATTTTATTTTCATTTTTAGGTTCTCTTTAGTCTATCTATTTCTTTGTGCCTTTGTTCATAACCACCCGACATCATGGACAACGGGAACATCTTTGAACCCGTCATCCCACCACAACAAAACCCACCATTAGAACCCCTTAGGCCCCGAACCTTAGGAGAGTATTCCCGACCTAGCCATCAAGGCTACCGAAACACCATTGAGCTCACCGGAGCCAATGTGACCCCCTTGCGATCCGACACCATCCGGTTGGTGCAAAGCGGATGTGCATTCCATGGACTTCGTTCCAAAGATCCAAACCAACATCTTAAGGACTTCCTCAAAATCGTAGATTCCATAGACCTAGATGTTGAAACTAGAGAGACAACCCGATTACGCCTATTCCAATTCTCTCTACGGGATCAAGCTAGTCAATGGCTTGAGCGTTTACCCGCGGGATCCATCACCACATGGGATGATCTCACCACTCGTTTTCTTGCTCAATTTTTCCCACCGGGGAGAACTACCAAGCTTAGAAATGACATCTTGATGTTCCAACAACGTCAAAATGAAACCTTTTATGAAGCATGGATTCGATATAAAGACCTGCTCCGAAAAGTCCCTCATCATGGCATCGAACCATGGCTCCAGATCCAAATCTTTTACGATAAAGTTGACTATCAAACAAGGAGAGCCATTGATTACGCAGCCAAGGGCAGGCTAAATAGACTTAGCATTGACGAGTGCTGGAGAGTTCTTGAGGGGTTGGCATAATACGAAGTGAAAGGATGGGAAGACCCGATGTTCCCAAGCAAGGGAAAACTTGACTACGCATATGCCACCCAAGAACAGTTGTTAGGAAGCATCGAGAAGCAGGTGAAAGAATTAATGAGTATTGAGAAGCTTGCTGCTGAACCCATGTGGAATCCTAATCTACGTAGGAATACGGTTATCGACCACAATTTTCCTGAACGTTCACGACAAGAGGAATTCGAAGGGATAATGGTAACCTTCATGGATAATCAGGAAAAACAAATCCAGCACCTAGAAGCACGCATGGAAAGCACTCATAGAGCTTTTATGAATTTCGCAGACCAATTCATATCAAAGGTCAAAGAAAAGATCAAAGAAAATTCCGTACCTAAAAAGATTGAAAAAGTCTTCGAGGTTTCAACCCCTTTGGTGTTTGACCAAGAGGATAGCGGGAAATTTTTCCCAAGTGCTTCACCATTAACTACCCCCGTTCTCATGAGCATCCCCATACTGAGAAGAGTTCGCAATTCCATAACATTTTCGTTGGATGTTTGCGAACCACATTCCCGAACTTATCCAAAAGACGTTCTTTTGGTTTTAAACCCGGTGTAAAGAGGTTGCACCTCAAAGACACCACTGATTTGAAACCCTCTATGGAACAAAATCTCTTCTTACACACCAGTGACCCGTGCACAGGTTACAACTTAGCCAAAACGTCACCCAACCCCTTCTACAACCTTACCTCTTTTCGCGACAGTAATGAGACGTTCGACCCTGGCGGACCTCGTTAACGGAATAGCTACTCATGAGTTTTACTAATGTTTAGCTATTCACACAAAGTGTAGGGACTAAACATGGAATTACTCAATTTCTCACCTCACACGGGCATCTGACGGCGTCAGACATAACTCTTGACGCCGTCAGCTCGATGGTTCAGCAATATTAACCCAAAACCAATCACTTTCAACCCATACCCCACAAATCTCACCCAAAGTGCTGCTGCTACTCCGATTCTCCACCCTCCAATTCGACGTCTTCCGCATCCAATCTTCACTTGGTAAGTGATTTTTCTTCATTCTTTTTCGATCAATTGTCCTTAGGATCCATCAATTTGAAAAACCCTTTTCGCCCTAAACCCCATTCTTGACCCATTATTAGCAAATCGTAATGCCATCCATTTGGTGATTTGTAAACATGGGGTTACCCGTTGATTATGTTGTCCCATTCAAATCATGCATTATTTTAGGGAAAGCCACTCATGCCACGGATTCTTTGACCCCCCACCCATGTTTTCTGATTAAAGGAGCGTTTGGGTAATGGGTTAAGAGTTTGAAAATTGATTTTTCCCTCGCATTTGCATGATTCGGATTCTGATCAGTCTGACGGCGTCAGGACTACTCCTGACAGCGTCAGATGTGTCTGACAGCATGAAAATCATTAGAATTATCGTTCTAATCGTTTCCGTCCACTCTAACTTTTTCCAGGAAAATGAGCAAGAGATCTCGTCAACATCGGGGCAGTTCATCTAGGTCCCAAAGGGTTAATTATGGAGAATTGGTCCATAGTTGGAGCGAGTTTGACACCGTTGGCGCCAATACCAAATATGCGGAACTTTGTAACCACCATATTGATGCTGGGGCTGTAGTTGATTGGAAGTTTCTTAGGACTCAGGGGTTGGAGGCTGCGTTTTTGGAGAGGATCTACACTGATGGGTTTGCCGGTCCTCAGTGGGAGAGGTTGTTTAAGATTAGAGAGACAGTGTATAGTGAGTTGGTAAGGGAGTTCTTTGCGACCTTCCGTTTTGATCAGGCTGAGGCTAGAACAGATATGGGGGGCACCACTATCTATTTTAGGCTATGAGGGGAAGTAAGGTCGTGTTCGGTCACTGAGTTTTGTTGGAGGATTGGGTTGTATACTAGGGAGGAGGTTGATGGGACTTTTATGCAGAGGTTGTTAAATGGGGAGACTCAGAGGAGTGAGATGAGGTGTATCACTTTTTGGCCGACCATAGGGGATGTGGTCTACACCTCGACTACTAGGGCAGCATCCATCAGGGACCCCATAGTTAGGTTGGTCCACAGGTGCATCACATACAGCCTGTCGGGACGTCATGGCACCACTCACCGTGTCACTGCTTCAGACCTGTTCTACTTGTACACCATCTTTTCAGCGGATGTCTACTGCAACATCCCATTTTGGGTGGCCAGTTATTTGAGGACCAGTGTGGGTGAGAGGGATATCGACAAGGTGTATGGGGGGATGTTTGTGACCCGGTTGGCTCGTTCCTATGATCTTCTTACTCCTCCGATCATGGGGTACTTGAGCGACTGTGGGGCATGTAGGGTAGTGAGGGCTAAATCCCTCAGGCAGATGAGCATTGTGATGCCTGAGAGGAATGGGACCTATACTTGGTATGAGGTAGGGGGCCAGATGTTGAGGAGGATGCTGATGATGAGGTAGATCCCCAGCAGCATCAGTTCCAGGGTTATGAGGAGGGGACAGCTGACTACTACCGACACATGAGTCGGGGAGACTGGCAGGCACACCAGGGTGCCTGGATGGGTCAGATGGACGCATGGCGGACCACCACTGACCAGCGCTTTGATTGGATGTACGATCACACCATCCGCCAGATGCAACACCTCTCCACCCGAGATCAGCTTGAGCCTCACCTGCAGATTGATCCCTTCCCCGGCCGTGAGACTGA
Source organism: Artemisia argyi (assembly GCA_030686995.1). Classification (NCBI taxonomy): domain Eukaryota; kingdom Viridiplantae; phylum Streptophyta; class Magnoliopsida; order Asterales; family Asteraceae; genus Artemisia; species Artemisia argyi. Next base: position 200,469,345 of record CM060678.1, read on the forward strand.
CTACCCTCCCTACGGGTACACCGGACACCTCCCTCCTGGCTATGACTACTGCTTTGGTCCTCCTCCCCAGTGATTCCTCTTGATTTCTGTTGTCTTTGAACTATTTATTGATGATTGTGTAATTTGAAACATTTGGTACTGTAATAGCTTAGGATGTGGCCTCTGTTGGCCTTGAACAATTTACTTTCATGTTTACGTTTGTTTAAAATAATTAGTGATGCTCATGGTGACGTTATTCATTTTGTGTGTTTTTATTTGTGTGATTTTATTTGTTTGTTTGTTATTTGCTTCCGTATGCATGTTTTATTTTTATTGTTGGTAGATCATGTTTCTAAACTAAATAGTGGAAATACTTTACTTTGTTGTTTTGGCCTAGTCTTAACTCCACCTAAAGGTACTTTTGCAAAAGATAAGTGTAAGGGGAAACCCCAAATATGTTTTTAAGAAACAAACCGATCATGATTCTCCACAATATTAAGTGAACATGTATATTCGTATTTGTTAGAGTCAAATGCTTGTATTGAGTCATAATGAAGTTTTGCAGGATTTTCCAGGAAGTAGGACGAAGTTTTTCCAGAAATTTTCCGGAAACTTAACATAAGAATTTCTGCAGGTCACTTCTGACGGCGTCAAGAGTTTACTCTTGACGGCGTCAAGTGTAAAAATCTGGAAATTTGACCGGTTTTGTTTTTCTAACGGAATCTTATGGTTTTTGTGAATTATTAAGTTTTATAATCTCCAGGAGATCTGCAAACTTCATTCCACAAGCATTATATCTTATCTTGTTTTCTAGGATTTAGTAGCTTATATAGGATGCCGCCGATTTTACGCGAGGTTGTCTTGTCTATTTTGTCAGGTTTTACAGGTTATGTATGACAAGAAGATGATTTATATTCTGGAAGGGAAGCTTTAATTGTTCATTTTCTTGGAGGAAGATTTAACCTGGCCACCTTATTATCCATACCGAGCGAATCAGGGGAGTATTTGATTTCATTCTTTTTACTTATTTCACTTTTACATTCTTTACTTGAACATTGGGGACAATGTTCATCTTAAGTGTAAGGGGAGGGTAAAAAGATGATACCTTACATATGCACTTTCGCTTGAGTTTGTTTTGTTTAATAGTAGATATGTAATAAAACTATGAGAAATACTTGTTAGTGCAATTTTAGCGCCAAATTTAAATTTTTTTACAACATTTAGGAGTGAAACTTTTGCCATAGCAAGCGTCTCATGGATAGGAGATTGTATGACTAGCACATAACCGTATATTCAGAAAAATTTTCCACCCAAATATGTGAGGTTCGCCTTTAGATTTGATAGGAAAAGCATTCATTATTAGTGCTTATGAGTGTACCAGTAGCATTTAGATTCTAAAACTTGCGTTAGTGATGCATCCCGAGACCGCTAGTGAGACTACATTCGTGTGGTAGGATTTACTACATGATAAGAGGCATTAGGATCACCCTTGTGTTATACCCGTATTATAATTACTTGACCATTTAAGTCATATTACTTGGCTAGTTAAGTCAACTAATTTTTCCCACACCCTTAGCGTTGTACTCATTTTTAGTACACGATACCCCTAGTACACCCCTCCGAGCCTATCTTTTCATTTCTAACTTTAAGCATTTTACTTAAAGGAAGAATTTGTTACACCCCACTTAAATGTACAACCAAATCGCCTTAACCTTCCGTGTATGCGCTCATTTTTAGTGCATTATTGTTATTTGTTAAACCCTAAGTTAACTTTCTAATTGATTACATGGTTGCTAAGTCGAGTCATATCCTTGTACATATTGTTTTGGGACGATTGGGACTCATGGGTAAGTACTTATTTTATGGAGTAATGGGGAAGAACATCATATATTACCCCATATGTACGATAATCTTAAAAGTGCTCCAAGTGTTTTAATTTTCTTAATTCGAGTCATTAGATTAGTTGATTGTAAAGTATGTAAAGATTCAAGTGTAAGGGAAATGTTCATTCCATATGATGTATTATTTTGGATGGTAGGGTAAGAGTGTATGCACAAAAAAAAAAAAAAAAAAAAAAAAAAAAAATCGAAAAATCAAAAAAAAAAATATATATAAAATAGAAAAAAGGAAAAAGAGAAAAAACATACGGACTACCATCCCGTTTCATTCTATGTTTATTTTATGTTTTTGTTATTTTTCATTTATTAGCATAAGTCGAGTCTAGTCTTGGCTTAGCAACGCCACATTGTACATGTAATTAACCAAGATTGTTAACTCGCCACCAGTAAAACTTCCTTTATCCAACAAAACCGTGTATTTCATATCCCTACACCTAACGTTACAACCCTTTAAAAGACCTCTTTGATAGTTTATCCTAGGTGCTTACGCCATGTGGTGGAGGTTTGATCCTTTCCCAAGCCTATGGTAATCTATTTTGCTATGACAGGTAGTGAGAGATATCTTCCGTTTCCATATTGTAATTTATACTTTATTACACCCGAGAGATGTGAGTATCTAAACACTATTTGTAAGGTGCTAGTGTATGACCTCCGTGCTTGTCTATTGGTCTTTAGTGGAACGATTATTTGTTGTAACTACTTTTATATTAGTGTTAAATGACCCCTAACTTGTATTTTGAGTAGAATAAAAGCGCATTTGCTTGAGGACAAGCAAATCTCAAGTGTAAGGGTATATGATGAGGCGAAAAATGATCTGTTTTTAGGGGGTCATTTAAGTCCGAATTCGAATTTATTTGATCAAATATTGCCCTAAATCGTTCCTTTTGTGATTTTAGGTACTTTGGGAGTGAAATCTGGAAAAGGAAGCAATTCGGACGTTTTTGGAGCATAAAAGTGAAGAAAACGCCAAAGTCTTAATTTTCCATGCTGGGAACAGTAGGTGACGGCGTCAAGAGTAACTCCCTGACGGCGTCAAGAGCAAAATTCCATGACGATCCAGTAGAGATTTGACGGCGTCATGAAGGTAGGGCGTCAAGAGTAAAAGTCATGACGGCCTGGAAATGATTAAGTCTTGACGGCGTCAAATGTAGATCAAGGCAGTCCGAGAATAGTTTTGGCGGCGAGGTGACGGCGTCACAAGCTTTGTCTTGACGCCGTCAGACCTCTTTTCCTATATATAGTTTTTTAATTTTTCACATTTAAAAGAGAGAAGTTTTGGAGAAACCCTAAGTACGATTTTGGTGCGAATTTTACAGGTTTTTCAAGGGTTCCAAGCCCTTGATACCTTGCATGTGTAATTAAGATAAGTGTTCTTTCAATTCAATCAATATGTCTATGTGTTGGTTGTCTATATCTTGTTCTTGTCTTAATTCCATCATGCTAGGCTAGATCTATCTTGTGTTTGCTTAGATCTAATGAAACCTAGATGTTAATTATGTGTTGATTACTTGTTTATACTTGTTTTGGATGAATGATTTATATGTTAGGCTTAAGAAAACTGGCAGATCTCCAATTGGTAACATGCTTGAACGTCTTAAGAAACATGAACCGACGCGCACTAGGTCTTTATTGGTTGTATTTAATGCATGAGTCACTGTTTACAATCCCTATAGTTGTGCTGGGCATGGTGTAGGAGGAGATAAGAGCTCATAGAATTGGGGAGTTAAGTGTGCCACCCCATGAATGGTATTAAGGAATACGATCCGTCATCCATGCATTTATAACAAGTAATTAACATGTAAAAGATGTCTAGGGAGTAGTGAAATCTAAGTAAACACATTTTCTCCACTTATTGCTCACAACTTTAGTATAATTTAGTTTATTTTCATTTCTAGTATTTTATTTTGATTGCATCTTAGTATTGGGTTAGTTGATTAGCAACTAATTCCGCCCAAATCCTTCAAACCCGAGATTTTTAATTGCTTTCTAAAAAATATAAAAACACAAAAATAATCATCCCTCACCTTTAGAACTAGTATTTAGGCTTTCTAATCCTAGCGACACTATTCCTAAGCTGAACGATCAATCCTCCGGTACTTGTCACTATACTATACTACAACGATCAGGTACACTGCCTGGTGGGGGTTGTAAGCTTCTCGAGATCCCTCGAGAGGTAAAGGCTGTTGGGATTCCCACGCATCAAGTTTTTGGCGCCGCAGCCCGGGGAATAGTTATTGTCTAGGTTAGAATTTCTTTTTATTAGGTCTACTTGCTAGATTCCTATCTAGTAAGATTTTATTTTTATTTTTAGGTTCTCTTTAGTCTATCTATTTCTTTGTGCCTTTGTTCATAACCACCCGACATCATGGACAACGGGAACATCTTTGAACCCGTCATCCCACCACAACAAAACCCACCATTAGAACCCCTTAGGCCCCGAACCTTAGGAGAGTATTCCCGACCTAGCCATCAAGGCTACCGAAACACCATTGAGCTCACCGGAGCCAATGTGACCCCCTTGCGTATCGGATTCATAATCTACATCAGGTGGTTTTGCCGGTGGACGAGAAAAAGGTAAATCGGAAAGAATATCATTCTCGTCATTCTCAATACCCGGTGGTATCGAGTCATCCGCAACAAGAAATAGATCGACATCCTCTAAAAGAGGATCACGTAACGGATTATCGGAAATAGGTATAGAGTCGATCTCAAAGTTAAAGCACTCATAATCCGGAAGAGAGATATCAGCATGAATAGTGGGATTGCCACTACTCGTCTCTTCAAATCGAAAAATTTCAAGCTCGAGTAAGAAATCATTATCCATAACGGGGATAGGAGAAGAATTCGGAGGATCATTCAACGCCTCGATCTTAGAAATAAGAAGATAAACTTTGGATAATTTCTCACGAAGAGCTTCATCTTGAATTTCCGCATCATCATCTTCATCAATATCATCGATATCTCCACAAGAGTCTTCATCACTCGTAGTATACTCATTGTGAGAATCGGAATAACTTTCAACTTCATCAAAATCTTCATTGCTCATCGGAGGAAGAGAAGTTAACGGATCTTCATTCAATAACTCTTCAAGTACACGAATGTCTTCCTCCGGATCAAAATTAGCATTGTCAACCATTGTCGGAATGACATCACTAGCAAGAAATGCCTCGATCTCATCTAAAACGGCATCACTCCCTTCAACCGGTGTGAAAGAAGGATGGAAAGAAGAATCACCGTTAGAATTTTCCCCGGACTCACTTTGGATTGGAACGAGGTTCTCAACACTTGACTCATTGAATTCGTCAGATTCCGTTGCCGGAATAGTGTCAAGAGGCTCGTCCCCCATTATTAGAGAGTCCACTGGTTCTACGGGAGAAGAGATAGAATCATTTTGAGAATTTAGATTGATCGTGATCGTGGAACTATCATCATACAAACAACACTCACAAAACTGGAATTTTCTTTCTTCAACAAGAGGTTCTTCCATCGATTTCTCATTAGGCTCGGGAGTATGCGTATAACGATTAGTCACCATTTCTTTCAACTTATCCATCATGGATTTAAGTTCAAAAATATCATTATTAAAATCGGAAGTTTGTGGGGGTTGGTAAAAACCATTAGAATCGTAACAAGAATTAGGTTCATGATAAGAATTTTCAAACGATCCCCCACAATTTTCAAAATTCGATGTATTTTGAAATGAATTATCATTAAAAAACGGTACTTGCTCATAAGAGTTTTGATAAAGATGATTAAAATCATTTTGAGGAGAATTATCAAAACTCGTATCACAAGCATAGGACGTGTGAGCACTCGGAGTATAGCACATACAGTTAATGCATCCACATTCGTTACAAAAACATCGCCCACATGACATTCCTTCTTCAGACGGTTTTCCACAAATATAACAATAAAACGAAGGTGGTGGTGGTGTATAAAAATCGGGAATGTTTGACGAATTGTTGAACGAATTTTGATCATACGTATGAGAATTACAATTCAAACAAACGCCATCACGAATATTATCTCCACATTCGTCGCACGTACACCACACACACAACCCTCCGAAGAACGGTTCTCCACAGTTAAAACAAATTGGATCCATAAGAATTATCGGTTTAGAGGGTTAAAGAAGAATAATCAAATGATAAGAGGATAAGAAGATTATTTTTGGTTTTTGCGTATCATAAAAACAAATAAAAATAAAAGTGAAAATCAAATATGAAAAAGAAAAAATATTTTTGGATTTTATATTTTAATTTTTTATAACCAAATATGTCAAGAGAATGTATGTTTTTGTATTTGTGTATGTGCAGGTACGAATATGTGAAAAATGAACAAAAACAAAGCAAAAACCGACAAAAACGAGCACGAGATTGGAAAAAGGTAAAAAGCCGAAGCCGAGGAAGAAATTTATCCAAGAAAAGCCCAAAATGACAAAAGTAATCCTTAGAGATTCAGAGAATAACAAAAGAGACTCTTAGTTGAAATATGAAGACCTTTACAATAATGGCCCTCCAAGTTTCAGCAATTTGTCAACTTTGGTCCTTTGAAGAACTTTGGAAAAAAAGTCAACTCGAGTCCTCCAAGCTACAAGATCATTACGTTAATTATTGAGTCATATTAGTCGCATTTTAATGAGTTTTAAGTAGCTTTCATGATTTTGTAAAAGTCTAGGGGCTAAATATGCAACAATGGCAAAGTTAAGAGAAGCCCTAACCCCTAGCCTATAAATAGATCTCATAAGCCTCATTTGAGAGGTTGGTTAGTTTTATGGTAAGTTTTAGGGTTAGTCTAGTGGTTGTTGAAGGTTGGTCCTCATAGTAGTAGGAGTAGTGTAGTTTTATTTTTATGAAGTCATTTTTTATTTTACTTTCTCTCTCTAGCTTTATCTCTCTATAAATTTTTAATTTTTAGTTGTTAAAATCTTGTTTTTATTGGTGGGATTTAAAGTTTATGGTTAAACTGGTTAGTTTAGTAATAAATTTGGTGAAAAACATTAGTTTTTAGGCTTTATTTTGAATCAAAATGTGTTTTGTTATGATTTTATCGAGTTTGCTTTTTTTAAAATATTTCTAGTTTGCTTTTTAAAATTTTTATCGAGTTTGAATTTAATGTTTTTTTTATCGAGTTTGATTTAGTTAATTAGTATTTTCGAGTTAGGACTTTACAGATTCTAATCGAGCAAGTCTTTTAGGGGTCTAGTAGCAAAAAGATTTAGTTAATAAAAAGATTTTTATTACCGAAGAAACACTCGTGAAAGTATTTCCCCGGGTCGTTATGTCCCAACGAAGGTAAGACGGCGATTGAGTCGGCTTGAGTCGCGTGATTGTGAAGTGAATGGGGTTTTAAAAGAAATATTTTGGTTGGTTTTTGATTACACTACTAAAAGGATTTAAAACGCAGTTAAAGTAAAAAGAAACAATAAAACGACGCAAAGGAAACAAACAAATAAAACAAACTTTGGATAAAATAACTAAAGAAAACGAGATTTAAAACGCGAAAAGAAATTAAGACGGGAAATGAATTTAAAAACAATATGTTTGCAAAGTGACGTGAATAAGTTCATCAAGTGTGGGTCAAGGATTGACGACGAATTATTTTCCTTAGACAAAACTATTTTCTCATAACGTTGGTTTATTTTGAAAATAATCCTTTAAAAAGAAAATAATTACTAGATTTGTAATTTGATTATTCTCCGGCTTTTGCCCTTCAAATAATAAAATCACAAGTCTAAATAATCATACGATTATTAATCACGACCCTCTTTTATGACCACACTTAACTCACAAACTCGTACCACTAAGCAAACATTAATAAACTATTCGAAACTCATATTAATAAAATAAAGCTACTTGATAAAATAAAAAGACTCGATAAAAGAAATAAAATAGATAAGCCAAAATAAAATTCGGCAGAGTTTCGCCTTAGTATAAAACATAAGAGACCCTCACTCGATAAACGATGAGGCAATGATTATCTAACTTGATAATCTTGGCTAACTCGCCAAAAGAAACGAAACTCGATAAAACTCAAACTTGATAAAAATAAAACACCTAACTCGGTATGTTAAAGTTGCACCTAACTCTATATGTAAAGTTGCACCTAACTCTATATGTAAAGTTGCACCTAACTCGGTATGTTAAATTGACACCTAACTCTATATGTAAAATTGCACCTAACTCTATATGTTAAGTTGACACCTAACTCGCTAAGAAAAATTACCCCTAACTCGATAACAATTTTTTTAAAACTCCTAACTCGATAAAAACATGACAAAACACCATTTTGATCCAAAATAAAGCCTAAAAACTAATGTTTTTCACCAAATTTATTACTAAACAACCTAGTTTAACCATAAACATTAAATCCCACCAATAAAAACAAGATTATAACAACTAAAAATTAAAGATTTATAGAAAGATAAAGCTAGAGAGAGAAAGTAAAATAAAGCACATACTTCATAAAAATAAAACTACACTACTCCTATCACTATGAGGACCAACCCTCAACAACCCTAAGACTAACTCTAAAACTAACCAACTAAAAAACTAACCATAAAACTAACCATAAAACTAGCCCACAAACTAACCAACCTCTCAAATGAGGCTTATGAGATCTATTTATAGGCTAGGGCTAGGGCTTCTCTAATCTTTGAGTTTGTTGCATAATTAGCCCCTAGACTTTTACAAAACATGAGAAAACTACTTAAAACATATTAAAACGCTACAAATGCAACTAAATACTACACGTAACGATCTTGTAACTTGGAGGAGTTGAGTTGACTTTTCTTCCAAAGTTCTTCAAAGGACCAAAGTTGACAACTTGCTGAAACTTGGAGGGCCATTATGGTAAAGGTCTTCATATTTCAACTAAGAGTCTCTTTTGTTATTCTTTGAATCTCTAAGGATTACTTTTGTCATTTTGGGCTTTTCTTGGATAAATTTCTTCCTCGGCTTCGGCTTTTTACCTTTTTCCAATCTCGTGCTCGTTTTTGTCGGTTTTGCTTTGTTTTTGTTCATTTTTCACATATCCGTACCTGCACATACACAAATACAAAAACATACATTCTCTTGGCATTTTTGGTTAGTATTTGGTGTATTTGGTCTGATTTTGGGTCTAAAAGGGATGAGTGATTAAGCACTCATCACTAATCCTAGCGACACTATTCCTAAGCTGAACGATCAATCCCCCGGTACTTGTCACTATACTATACTACAACGATCAGGTACACTGCCTGGTGGGGGTTGTAAGCTTCTCGAGATCCCTCGAGAGGTAAAGCCTGTTGCGATTCCCACGCATCATACACTTATACATCATATGCCAAAAAGATCTATTTAGGGTTGGGTAAAACAACAGTGTTTTTCGTACTTATGCTCTAGAGGCAGCAGCAGCAGCACGTTTCTCGGTCCGTATCCTGATTGTACCGTCACATGCACCATCATGCTTTCAGACACTTCAAAAGTTAATTTAGCCATGTAAAAACATATAACTTATTATTGGATATTGCAAAATATGCTCATAAAGCAACCAACTTTGTATGCATGTGCTTTCACACCATGACAGAAGCAATAACATGACAGAGAAGTATTTTCTTTATTTTTTGTTTGGCTATCTGTTGCATAGACGCTACAAACTATGAGTTTGTAGCTATTAGAGTGTGTGTTAATGAGTTTGTTAACACTAAGTTCATTGACATTGAGCATGTATGATCGTGATTATTGGTTTAAACAATTTACGTGTTACTTTTGCAGCTCGAGATTGAGCTAACAAAGAGTTGCTTCGATTATGGAATGTTAGGTTTGTATATACTTACATATGGGCTTGTTCTAAAATTGCATCTCCTCTATTGCTCATTTTTTAAAATTATATCTCTTTTATTAATCTGTTTTGAAACTACATATGATTTCATTTTGTTGTTGAGGTGGTGAAATGGTAGATGAAGAAATGGAATCTATTGAAGGTCATTTGTGAAAATTTCTGTAGCTCTTTACTACTACTACTACTCCTGCTGCTGACCACCACCACCTAGAGATGGCAACGAGGCGGGTATGCGGGGAATGGTTAATACCATCCCCATCCCCGAAGTTAAATTGCTATCCCCATCCCCGTCTCCATCTCCGTCGGGGTCAAATTACGTCCCCATTCTCGTCCCCGATGGGGAACGGGGATCCCAATGGGGAATCAGGGATTTCCCCCCGTTACATAATTGACATTTTAAATGTGTTTCAAATATATTGCAAATGGTACTTCAAACTTATATATTTACTAACTACAGTAGTATATAACACTAGATCATTTTTAGCTTATACGAGCTATTGCAACTTCAAACCCAAAAACAAACAAATAATGTACAATTTATTTAGCACAACCTACCTATTTTAAGTGTGTAAATATCACAAATCGGTAATTAAGGTAAACAATTTTGCTAATTACTATCACAAATGATTCCAGTAACAAATTAACATACATGATCCATCAAACCTTAACAAATAATTTGTCAACACGCCGTAAAGTACATCGGAGAGTTAAAGCATCACCACAATAAAATACTCGTACTAGTTAACAAATAATTTGTCCACATATAATGTATTTTGTACAGAAAATATATTCGGGGACGGGTTCGGGGATCCGAGGGTATTACCATACCTGCTTTTCAGTATCGAGGATTCCCCGCCCCCATCCCCATACTCGGTCAACTCGAAGATTATCCGATAAAATCAGGGTCGGATATCGGATTCTTCGTCGGGTTCAAAGTTTTTTTTGCCACCACCACTACCAATCAATTATTTTAGTTAATTTGACTTATTCCTTATATATAATAGAGTACATAAATTGATAAATGTCATATATGTATTAAATTTTATTTTTATATAACTAGAAAAATATCTTGATATATATATATATATATATATATATATATATATATATATATATATATATATATATATATATATATATATATATATATATATATATATATATATATATTTAACTTCCTGAAATTTGTTCAGTATCCAATATCATTTGTAAAGTTTGTTTTATTTTTTATTTTTTTTTTTTTTTTTTATTTTTTTTTTTTTTTAAGTGAAAAGGTTCACTCTTAAAAGTGCGGCAATTCAAATAAACTAGTGCAATTTGATTTTTCCACACCGACTTTAGGCTTGAACCATTTCTTTACATTTGGTGAGCGTAAATATCTCGAAAACATTTTGTAACACGCATTATTTACATGTTAGTCACAAGTGTGGACTCTTTAATTATTCACAGTAATTATAATATAATAAATTATAAATGTGATAGAACAGGCCATTTTTTTAGTGTAATCCTACCTAGCAGGTCATTATTTGTAGAACCCTTTGGTTTCATAGATACACTTTGGTTTCAAAGGTATCAAAAGTGGCGTTGAAATCAAAATCTGATACGAGACAATAGATACAACTTTGGTTTCATTCTTCAAAAGCAAACCAACCTAAAATTCTTTACAGTGGCTATGTATTATTAAATTAGATTGAAGTTGAATCACATATTTTATATTTATGTTAAGACATAACCCGATATAAATATAAGCGAGTATGAGTGCTTGAGAAACAAAGGATGCGTATTATTAATTTTCAACGCCAACTTTGATACTATCACAGGGTTCTACTTGCGGAGTTGCGGAGCTAGAAAAATTTCCGTGGGAGTGCCGAAAGAATTTTTTTCCGGGAAATACATTATATGGGAGGGCTAGAATAAGATTTTTTCCGGAAATACATATGAAATTGCAAATAAATACACTAACGGGTTTAGACCTAGGGGGCTCGGACCCTTCCCGGTCCTATGTAGCTCCGCCCATGGTTCTACAAATAGATAAGAAAAATTATTTACATGTTATTGGTTTTTAAAAAATGATGTAACATATTATAACGAACAACTATATGTGCAATGCTCTAGAATTTTTCAAAGATGAGACATGAGCATATATATATATATATATATATATATATATATATATATATATATATATATATATATATATATATATATATATATATATATGTGTGTGTGTGTGTGTGTGTGTGTCATTTGTATTACATCAAAGCTAAATGACTCATATAGCCGCAGCAAACAACATCGTTTTAATTATGAAATTAATAATATGTGTTGTTATATACATAGTGAGTTTGAAAACCACACATACGAGTAGTTACGATGATTATAAAGTCTAAATCTGAATAAAATAATGTTATTTGTTTATTTATAATTATAAAAAAAGATTTTAATTGTTTTTTTTTAAGTATATATTAAAAGTTTTGCTAGACTCACAAAAAAAATTTCACAAAACACATTCACAAAGTGATATGACATTGTTTGATTGGCTAAATATAAAAGAATAGAGAGAAACTTAGCCAAATACACCAATCAAACAATGTCATATCATTTTGTGGATGTATTTTGTGAAACTTTTTTTTGTGGGTCTAGCAAATCTCATATCAATGTAATGAATAAATAGCTTGTATAAACATGAAACAAAACATTTTTTTTTTATAAATTTAATACAATAAAAATCATTAAATAAGAGGCAATAAGAGTGTTAAGAGGCAATAAGAGTTTACCATCAAATCTTATTGGATAAGAGGGATAACCTCTTACCGTGTCGAACTGGAAGGAAAAAAACAACAACATTTGGCTCTTACCTTGTCTGATTTGATAAGAGGTGGTAAGAGTTTTTTTTTAGAAAAACAATCACACCAAAATCACGTTGGTTGAGGCTTGTTAATTAGTGTAGCGGCCAGGGTTCGATTTCATCCAACATTTTTTTTTTTCATTTTACCTTTTCTTCTTTTGTAGACAAAACAAATGATCCTTTTGAGTTCATGTTTTTTTTAAAAGATGGCCTCAAATATTTCTAACTTTTTTTTTCCCCTTAAGCTTATGAATAGTAAAATCAGGAACATGATTGTTTATATATAGTAAAGTAATATTTATTTTCATTCATTTTTTGGTGAAACACAAAAATTACATAATCATTTTGTTCGCCGATCTAAACCAAATTATATTTTGGAAGGGTTTAGTGCGCATTTTTGGTAGCTTGGTTTGTTTTGTTCTATATGGATTCCACATGAGGAAAACTGGTTAGCCAAAAATCATTTTGAGAGCATCCTCAAGAAATTAGTTTGGACTTAAAAAGAAAAATTCAAGAAAGTAACCTTGTTTGAAAATTCAACAATAGATGGTCATAGTGTTAACTTTTTTAAGACCGCTAGGAGTTGAGACACAGGAACTAGGTTTTTAAGGGTCTCCCAAGAACTAACCACTAAAAGTCAAATAATGTAAAATATAAGCCAAAATGACACAAATTTATGCAACCCAATTATGTACATTAGACATTTCACCTGCCTTCAACGAGATCATGACGACGTTTCTATCGAGATCCCTTGAGGTTTTGCATCTCAATGATTACAAGAAATTATTGGTGGAGAATGATGCAGTTGATTCTTTGAATCACTACAAAGTATATCTAGCAGATGAAGAGTCCAAGATGGAATATATCAAGAGGTTGTTGGCGCATGATGAGATGGTACAACTAACAAGGATATTTGTTCGCACCAAATCAAATGCCATTGCGTTGCGTGATGAGCTAAAATCATTTGGATTTGAAGTAGCCGCCACTCATGCCTTGTGCACGGCAAGGGATCGAGATGATGTAGTGACTTTGTTTAAAAATAGATTGTTGCATGTGTTAATTATTAATGATACATATTGTGTTGGTTTGATGCTCCCAGAGCAAGCTTATTTTCAACTCTTCTTCATATTTTGTGTGTTATTTTTCATTTAAAAACTAATTTTCACATTCCATAAGTCAATTTGGTTATTAACTATGACCTTCCCACAAAAGATTCTTCCCCAAATGAGGTGGACTGCCAAATATACTCACATCGTGCGGGTGTAGTGGGTCGATATGGTCGAAAAGGTGTTGTTTCTTAAATACGTTTTTTCAGTTACTCTTGAGAATGCTAGTTGTAACTATGAATTTTTAAGTAACATACGTCGTTTTCAACCTTTTGAGTGGTGATCATGAGCCATATGTTATGGATGAGATTGAGATGGACAATGAGGTGCCAGAGGTAAAATTCAATTCTAGTTTTCTAGGATAATCATTCGCTGCAAATATCAACAATTTAGTGACCATAAAAACGATTTTTTTGTAGGTGCCAAATTTTGATGAGTTTGTGACAAAGGTGGTACTCAATTGAAAATTGATTAAATTGTAAATCACTACGAATTCAAAATTAGCTTTTAGGATACATAACAAATAATTGATTAATGAAATCATACTTTGGGTGCCATAAATTTCAAAAACAACAAATTTGCAAATGTTTGTATACATAAGTGGTGATGCTATTGATATAAACACATTTAGTTTGTTTGGTCTATATAGTCTTAAGTGTATGTATCGCTGGTGGTGGTCGCTATGAGAAACTTAGCCTAAATTAAAAATAATGAAAATACGTTATTCATATACAATAGGGGCTAAAGAACTTGCAAACTCTATTACTTGAGCTAGATTTAGCAATGATGATTGTAACCATGACTAAATATGACCGGGTGCACAAAAAAATTGAACACTAATACTAGAAACATATGTTGATGCACTGGGCGCATATAAGATAACTTTATGAAAAATCGATGTTTTTTTTCAAAAATTAACACTACATTGAAAAAATTCATGGTGTGCCCGGGCACCCGTGAAAACCCCCTAGCTCCGTCCCTGATTGTAACACATTAAGGCTGTATTTTTTTAGTGTATTTTTTTATTAATGAAATTTTAATTTTAATTAAATTTGTTGGTTTATTTAAATAAATGAAAAAAATAGGTTATATAATAGGTGAATTTGAGAAACAAAAATATCTACTTGAGTTTGAAAGTTTTGGGGTAAATGTGCAAGTTAGAGGAGGTCGTCATTGGCCGTTGGCGATGAAGGCCCTCGACCGATTCGTCGAGGAGGTCGTCATTGGTCGTTGGCGATGAAGGTCGTGAACTCGACCGTTAACACATTCGGTCGATGAAGAAATAAACAAAAATTTTGTCGTCTATAAAAACGAGAAGAGTAGTTGAGAAAATGATCAAAAAGTGAAAATGGTTTGGTTCTTGTGTTTGAAGAAGAATATGATGATTAGGCTGTGCACAGTCGTGACTCGGATCATCCCTTGTAACATCAGCTTTCTCTCTTCAATGACCAGACACGATCAAGTTGTCACTGTCGGTGACCAAGTTAAAAAAAATATATATATAGAAAGAAAGAAAGAGTTTTAAGCACTTCGACCGATATTTGCTTCCAAGCCAACATAGGTCTCGACTGATTTCAAAATCGGTCACCCTTGCCAATCGACCGAATTTTTTCATCCCAGTGTGCATAACCTTATATATTTATGTTGTGTATGTGTTTGATATAAGTTGCTTAATATATTTTCCAAAAGATTAATCTATTCTCCACGTGTGTTGTCATGTGTTTGATACAAGTGAAAATGGAGCCAAGTATGTCAACTATTATATTCTACAAAACACAGTTGGTTATAATATTGTATAAGACGAAGCACGAAGTAGCAAGGAAAGATGTGGAACGAGCTCTTGTAATGTTTTTAAGGTATGTTTGACAAAAGTAACTGTTTCTGGAAGTCTGAAACTGGTGATAATGCTGGAGCTGATGCTGGAGATGGAGATTATAAAAAGAGATTACTTTTATAAGTTACATAAAATAACTTTTGATTTTCAGAGAAAATGAGATTTTATTTTTATTTTTATTTATTTATTTATTTTAATCTCTTATAAATTCAGTCTTTCAAACAAATATTATTTTTTAAGTAACTTATTTTTTGAAAAATAAGCATAAAGTTTCCATAATTTCATGTGTCAAACATAGCCTAAATGTATTTGAATTATTATTTAACATTTTTTTTTATTATTAATGATTTTAATTTGTTGTTAGAAGAAGAAAGAAAAAAATAAATAAATGTAGGTTGCTTTACTATTGCTAAAAGGTTGTCTGGAGAGACAAAACTGATGCTAGACTAAAAGTTGAGGGTGTATGAAAGTTGTTATTGATAGGGCTGAGCATCGGGCCGGATCTCGACCCGTGCTGACTAATCTCGATCCCGAAAGTCACTTAAATCTTAAACCGAATATCGACCCGAAAGTAGTATGTTTTTCGGCCCATCCTGAAAGTAGTCAGTTTTTACTTGTATTTTGTCGGTTTTTGGCCCGTCCCGACCCGTCCCGAATCCCGAAAATGCTAAAAATTCATCTCGACTCCTGACCCGAGAAGCTATTATTCAATTTCGAGATTATCGATTTATGTCGGGATCGAGTCCGTCGCGGGGAATCGGGTTTCCCTTCGCCACAACTGAGCCGTTCCTGGCCAAAGAAAAATCACACACATAAACACCTTTTACGCTGATTGTATGTATCGGAATTAATCATGTCACAATTAGCAAGAAGAATGAAATCCCTCAATCTTCTTCAATACAAAAAGGTAAGTTCACGTACCCTTTCATTTGTTATAAAAAATTCTTATTATACCACTACCACTGCAGCAGCAGCTTTCCAAAACCCTACCCCAATCTCAAATGCTCACTTTCACCAAAACCCTAATTTTAGGGTTTATAGAAATGAATCTGATGATCCCAGAAACTACAACAACACTTATCAAAATACGTTATATGAACAACAACCCATAAATGCTTCAACTGATCAAACCTTGAATAAACCTGTTGCCACGATTGAGCAGCTTGACGCGCTTTGCAAAGAGCGTAAACTAAACGAAGCGGTCGAGCTTTTGGGCTTGCTCGAGCGAAATGGGGTGTCTGTTGATGCTGGGAGATACTTTTTTTTGATGAATCAGTGCGGAGAGGCACACGCGCTCGAGCAAGCTAAGCAAGTTGCTAAGACGGTAATGGAGTCGTATTCGTCTGATGTTAGTGTTTTTAATAAAGTGTTGGAGATGTTTTCCAAATGTGGGTCTATGGAAGAAGCGTATAACGTGTTTGATAAAATGCCGCAAAGGAATTTGACTACCTGGGATACTATGATCACAGGGTTTGCGAGAAATGGTCATGGGGAAGATGCGATTGATATGTTTACCGAGTTTAAGAAGATTGGGTTGAGGCCGGATGGTCAGATGTTTTTTGGGGTGTTTGCGGCGTGTAGTGTCGTGGGATATGTGAAAGAGGGGTTGTTGCATTTTGAGTCGATGAGTAAGGTTTATGATATTGTCCCGTCTATGGAGCATTATAGGAGTGTAGTGGATATGCTCGGGAGTGTAGGGTATTTGAACGAAGCGTTGGAGTTTATTGAGAAAATGCCTATGGAGCCGAGTGTAGAAGTTTGGGAAACGTTAATGAAACAGTGTAGGGTTTATGGGGAAACAGAGCTTGGGGATCGTTGCTGTGAGCTTGTTCAGCTTCTAGAACCTTCTCGTTTGGATGAACAGTCTAAGGCAGGTCTAATACCTGTAACGGCTTCAGACATTACGAAAGAAAAAGAGAAAAAGAAGTTGTCGGGCTATAATCCTCTCGAAAATAAAACTAAAGTTTATGAGTATAGAGCAGGGGATACGTCTCACCCTGAACACGAGAAGTTATATAGTCAGCTTAGATGTTTAAAGCAGCCAATGAAAGAGGTGGGTTATGTTCCCGAGACAAAATTTGTACTTCATGACATTGACCCAGAAAGCAAGGAAGAAGCTCTTCTTGCACATAGCGAAAGACTTGCTTTATCTCAGGCCCTTTTGACCAGCTCGCCTCGTGCACCAATACGGATCATAAAAAATCTTCGTGTTTGTGGTGATTGCCACAATGCACTCAAGATTATCTCTAAGATCGTTGGAAGACTGATTGTCGCACGTGATGCCAAAAGGTTCCACCATTTTGAAAATGGAGTATGTTCTTGTAATGATTATTGGTGACAATTTACTTTTTATTATGAATTTGCTGTTGCTAATCTTATTAAGTTTTATGGATTCGGCATAGTATTTTTGTTTACCATATATGATTAAGTTATTAACAATGCTCTTCTTGATGTACTAGCCATTATTTGTTTACCTATGTTAAAAGGTTGATACTTTGGTTAATTAATTAGGACATTAGTTCCCGAATGGTAACGTGAATGATGATTGTAACTCAAAGCTGATTCTGCTGTAGATTTAGCGCGGATGATTGTAGCGCATATTTCATAGTAGCATGGTAGGATTCAATCAATTTGAACGGTCTTTTGAGCCCAATATTGCTAGGTTCAAATGCTTTGATTAGTTCATCTGTAAACAAGACAAGTTAAATAATATTCAGAGCCATCTCTAAACATATGGGTGGGCATAATTTAAAATTTGGACGACTTTGATATACATCATGCCAAAAAGATCTAACAGGGTTGGGTAAAACATCAGCGTTTCTCGGTCCGTCTCGTGATGTTTGTCATGTACCGACACACTATCCTGCTTTCAGACACTTCAAAAGTTTACCCAGGTAAAAACATATACCTTATTACTGAATATTGCAAACTATGCTCATAAAGCAACCAACTTTGTATTTATGTGTTTTCACACCATGTCTGGGCTAAATTGTGTTGATACCGAGTACTATGCATTAGTTTTATTTGGATGCGACATATATGTAGGGTACTTGATTTGTCTTCTTAATTCGGTGGTAACATCATGTGAAGCTTTTCTTATTGAACATATCAGGTTTAATGTTTGTATGTGTTAACTAAAGGCATGTGTTAATTTTAGGTTTGATTATAGTCTTACTTTATGTATGTGTAATTTGAAAAGGGTTAGTTTTTATCTTGCCGAGCCTTATTTTTTGGTAATATTTTTACAATGTTAGACTCTTTGAAGGTAATAAGTTTTAATATGGACCTATAGTTATTGATTTCGAAACTGGTAGAAACAACAATAGCAGAAGTGCCACTCGTGAGACTCGGAACAATCGCCACAATGATGAAGGTGGTGGAACAAACCGCCACTGCAAACTGGAATTTCCTCGTTATAGACCCATTACCGTGGACGAGTCGTTGTGATTACTATTTTAGACACCAACGGGTTGTTGAGGAAGAAAAGATGAGTATCGTGGCTGCACATCTAGAAGATGATGCTCGGTATTGGTTTTTAAAGCTAGACAGGGATTACCCATTGTCGTCTATGATTTGGTTCTTCTGGTAGTCGTAGTAAGTTAGAAGAGTTGGTTAAACTTCGACAGATTGGATCTGTGGAGGAATACCAATGGCAAGTTGAAAAGCTGGCTGCAGATACTTCTCATCTACGTCCAGTAAGTCGAAATTTTTATCAGTGGGTTGCAAGATTATATTGCAGTGGAATTAGAATTGCAACGACCTACTGATCTCACTTCTGCTATGTATTATGCAAGCTTATAGGAACGACGGCGACGACAAAGATTTGAAACTCAGTTAACACAACAACGGGCTGATCTAAGTAAAACTAGTTCATCCACCTAACGACACAACCCATACATCAAGCGTTTCACAAAGGCTGAAATGGCAGAACGAAGGGCTAAGAATCTATGTTTTAATTGTGTTGAGACATTCAGCAGGCCAGCATTGTAAACAGTTGTTCTACATTGGCTTTATGGAAGAACAGCACCAGGAATCATCTTCTGATAACAAGAACCACAAATTTCATTACATGCGATCCAAGGAACTCAACACCCTGTATTCTTCTAACTAGTGCTTTAGCGTTAAATAGGAACAGGACCTGCTCATGAACCTGATTCAAAAGGCCACAGCAGTTGTATTAGGCTCAAATGGTAAATCTGACCATTTGACCATACACATTTGGTGCAGACTCGGAATCAAAACACAATTTTAAGTGGGTCCACCCTCCCATTTTGGAGCATAAAACGAGTCTCAATAACCAATTCATTAGCCAGGTAAGCACATCAGTTGTTTGTGAGTTGTGACATTCACTGGTCAATCGTGTATCGTAAAGACATAGTGATAAATATATGAGAGCTTTTTCTAAATCATAAGCTCTATTAAACCACAACGAAGTCATCTTTACTCTAGTAGCATTTAATAGCGTAACAAATTTTGAGCTCTCGTATCTCAGTTTCATGACTAACATCATGTTTATCCGAAAATCCACCATTTGTAAAACCACATATCATATGGTGGTCTTGACGCAATCACACAATCTGCAGCATATTAACTTACATAAACGTGAATATTGTCTAAAGGCAGTTCATTTTTACTAAAAAAAAAAAAAAAAAAAAAAAAAAAAAAACATCTCATGACCTTGATCTGCACTTATGAAAATATAAAACTGATGCATCAGTTTTGATATCAATACTCGGTGGGCAAATACATAACCCAACTTGTTAACTTTTATCAGCAAGCCCATCACGAAATCAAGATTTTTTTTATAACCAAAATGCAACATATATTTGATCAGCAGTAACATGAAAAGTGATTTTAGATGACTAAAGATTTGTTGTGCTAAATTAAACTTGATAATTAGTCAGCTTAGTGATATTGAAATAAGTCACATGACATTGTTTTACACTGCTATATAAAACTACTATATCAAGCATAAAAAAGCTTAGATTTAGAAAGTTATAAGGCAGTGTAAGCTACGAACAGGTGGCTTTTGAAAAAATCAAAAAGCCTACCCTTCCTTCCAGTTAATACTTATTTCTCCTTAGCCACTTTCCTTCACCTGCGATGTGGGATGACCAAAACACAGCTGAAGTGACTAGTGGCGACAACACCAAAGTTGTTGAGCTTCT
The DNA here is from genome assembly GCA_030686995.1 of Artemisia argyi. Classification (NCBI taxonomy): domain Eukaryota; kingdom Viridiplantae; phylum Streptophyta; class Magnoliopsida; order Asterales; family Asteraceae; genus Artemisia; species Artemisia argyi. The sequence continues at coordinate 200,489,999 of CM060678.1, forward strand.
AGCGATTAACATACTCAAAAGTCAAAAACATGTTAGTTGCAGCAAGGATGACCGATATAAGTGCTTAATCCGAAACAAGGATCTTAATTTTAACATTTAACTTAAAACATTAATTTGTGAAAGCATTTACAATATTAATTAGTATAACTTTCAAGAAGACCGTTGAAACACTTGTAATGTGATTACTGCAAGCATACCAGTTGAAAGAAAGAGTTCAGCAAAGAAAGCTTATGAACTACATAACCAACTTACTAAGATCAAGTCAGAAACACAAATACTAGAAACCAAATTCAAGTTATGCCGAATTGGTTTTCAAATTTGGGTCAGCATGTTCAACCAATAAGCTACACACAGTACAGTTATTCAGCTTATTTATACCGTTCAAACCAGTAACAAAACAGTATAACTTTCGTACAGTTAATGTGATTTTAGCAATTAATCAGCTTACTGATGTGTTAGAAAACAACCAGATATGACTTTATATATGCTATGCGCTTTTATACTTCCATTAGTTCTATTCCTATGATCTGTTGTTTGTTTTTAATTATCTTTTAGTTACTGGTAACAACATTTCAAAACACAAGTTACTGACACCAAGTCAATAGTTCTTATTTGCGAGTTACTAAATTACACATGAATACTAGAAGTTTGAAAAATACGAAAGGCAAAAGAAGATTGAATGAAGTAAGATAATCACTGATGCTTTTGACAGGCCCAAAACAGCCAGACCAGTTGACCCCGTACTGATTCGTCGGCTAGTTTAATACCTACTCTGATATAACTTCTGCATAGCAGCATTGTATTCATCTAACTAGTGCTTCAGTGGTAAATAGGAATAGGACCTGCTCATGTACCTGCTTAAAAAGGTCACAGCATTGTATTTGGCTCATTAGCAGACTCAGAATCATAACACAATTTTATGTGGGTCCACCCTCCCATTTTGGAGCGTAAAACAAGTCTCAATAGCCAATTCATTAGCTAGGTAAGCACATCAGTCGTTTGTGACATTTAAGCTAGTATAGCAAACTAAAAAGTAAGCGGAGGAATATGTTCGGTTTCAAGTAACTTCTGTATAATAGTTGATGCATTCGCTGGTCAATCGTGTATCGTAAAGACATAGTGATAATTGATAAATATATGCGAACTTTTATAAGTCATCAGCTCTATCAAACCACTGGGGTTGTAGACTCTGCGCAGAAGTTGCACGAAGCTTGCTCACAAAAGATTTCCTCATAAAACCGTCCATGTTCATGTAAGTTCCAATCATAATTTAACCTATTTTCATCAAGTGCATCTTGTAATTACTCACTTTGCTTAGCTGGATCTCGAGCATGAACAAGGATTGTACTCGCCATGGTTAAAGAAGATTACCCCAAGTTGTTTACTTTTATCAGCAAGCCCATCACATAAGATGTTTTTATATTAAATTGTAACAAATACATATGATTAGAAGTAACATGAAAGGTGATATTACATATCAAAGTTTTGTTGTAATAAATTTAAACTTAATAATTAGTCAGCTTAATGATATTGGAAAAAGACACTTAACGTTTTCAAAATCCTAATAAAAGGAAATATCAAGCTTAAAAGAGCTTAGATTAGAAAGTTATAAGGCTAAGTGAAAAACTCAAGTGGCTTTTTAAAGGGGCAATTGCATATATACCCATTAAAACTTGAATATTTGCATATATACCCAAAACATGCTTAATTGACATTGTACATCATGCATTAAAAACTTGTGTTTTGGGTATATATGCAAGTTTATGAGTTTTAGTGGGTATATATGCAATTCTCCCCTTTTTAAAATATAAAGAAGCCTACCTTCGTAACCATCCCTTCCTTCTTTTTAATAGTTATTTCCCCTTAGTTACTTTCCTTCACACAGCGATGTGGGATGCCAAAACACAATTGAAGTTGCTTTGTATTCTTCCTACCTTTGTAAATAAAGGCTCCTTTTTTTCCTCGTACAATCACAGACAAGTAGAATTGAAACAGAAAAGCTACAAACAAATTTAGTATCGTGCTTAATTCGAAAAAATATACAGAAACACAATGTCATTATCATTTGTCCAACAGGGCCACCATGAAATGAAGATTTTCTTTAGTCAAATGCACTAAATTGTGCTAAGTGGCTAAAATGAGCAACGTAAAGGTAAAAAGGACCTGTGTTGGTACAAATAACACCATAAGACATGTCTTATACGGATACAACAATATTGTCTACATTCTAGACTAGAATCTATAGTAGGGGAGCGGATAGTAAGACTCCCCTGATCTCTTAAGTCTTAACCTTCAAATTCATGAGTTGCAGTCTTATGTTTTTTTTTTTTTTGAGAAGCACTTCTGCAGTCTTTTCCTCTTGTTTGAATTATTTATTATTGCTCGCCCTCCATTAAAAGTACATTGCAGTTGCCAAAGTCAATCTTCTAAGGGTGCTATCAATGTTATTAGTGCAAGGAAATGTAACCATACCTCTTACAATTTCCTCCCATTCATTTGGCAATTTACTAGCACATTTTTGCTTTTTCAATGGGATCCACACTTTCATTTCGAAAACCGGGTCTGAATGGTCATTTAAAAATCTGAGTTGGGTCTTGTCTCATCAGGTCAATCCTACCTCTTTCTTAAAAACCACCGGTTAGTATAATTTTACTAGCGTAGCATTGTAGAAAAAATGATATGATGAATGGGTGATACTTATAAAGCATTGTCATATATGTTTTACTTCTTCATTTTCCTGTTGACATTTTCATTGTTTATATAATTTCTATTATTAATCTTATATTTTCCTTGCCCACGTGATTTTTTATCCGAGTAGCGCAATAAGTGTTGATGTAAATATTTTTGCCGAACTTTTAGTTTTATAATTTACTAAAAATTTCATCGGGTTTGTTTGTCACCTAACTGGTGGCAAACATGCAACTATGCAAGCTACAGACTCGCAGCCTTCAAAGAAATTAATTAGTTCTCTTGATTAGGAGTCAAGTACATAAATGGTGGCAAACATGCAACTATGTAAGGAAGACGTCATCTTCTAAATTCAATCGTATTTAGCCTCTAAAGCTTGAACCAAATGTCGAGCAATAGACCTTTCCTTTTAAGCACTAGTTTCCACACGAACTTAAGTGGAAATAAGAGTGATTTGAGTTGTGTATGAATGATGATCTATGTATGCTCTACTGACATAAGCAGTTAAGCTGAACTTTTAAAAAAAACTACAAACCCAAAAGTGGTTACTGAAATTAATGGGCCATAAAACCTGAATTTTATTTGATACAGTACTTATGAGACATACTAATTTGTTAGCAAATTAGCATATGGGCAGGATATGGTTCATAGTTGGAACTTTTCACACACAAAAAGGGAATATGTTCTTTGCTAAAAGCTGTTATTTATTCGTGGACAAAATAGGTTTTAGTGGTAAATCTAGAGCTACGGATGGAAATAAACGGAAGGTAGAAGTGCAGAGATACGTGACAACTTAGTTTTTTTTACTTTCCACACGTAACTCGCAACTTTGATTGAATTGGTAGTAACAATCTATTACAACTCCTTTATTACTTTCTTCTATTGTGGTGAAGTAGACGGACATGGTTCCCTGCTGGGCCATATTATCAAGGTTTCACTTTTTTATGAAGATTATAGTTCCGAGTTTTTAATTGATTGAATGTAAGGTTGGTGTTTTCTGATTACCAACCCCTATAGCTAATTGTTAAGCTTGAAGTTGCAGATGCTGTTGTTTAAAAATCCACCCAAAAGCAAGAAATTTAAACTAGACAATCGGTTAGGGGCCGCGCGAACGCAGGCCCCCACAGCAACAAATTACGATGTAGACTCGACCACTTGAGCCGATCTTAGGATAGCACCCCTCCTAAGTGCAATGGAGGTCACTAACCTAGGCCATGAGCCTTTTTGATCACCCATTGACCCCATCCAGGTAGAGGTGCACAAATCGGTTAACCGGTTCGGTTTTACCCGGACCGGTTTGTGTGACCGGTTTGAGTCAACGCGGTCAAGAACCAGTCGGGGCGGTTAACCGGTTCGGTTCCAAACCGGCCTCGAGAGGAAAAAACCCAAACCTATCCGAACCGGTTTGGTTTCGGTTATATGCGGTTTGGTCGCGGTTAACCGGTTTGGACCGGTTTGTATTTTTTTTTTTTTTTTTTTTTTTCGTTTTTGGGCCTATAAATACTAGTATACTTACTACCCATTGTCCCATTCACATATGTTAGTTATTTTAGTTTAGGTGAAAATTACAAAGTAAACTGAATGTAATCCGTGTTTTAACTTTAACGTTTAATGTGATTCGTGTTTTAAATGTTATGACTTATGTTAGTTATTTTAGTTTAGGTGGAAATTACAAAGTAAACTGAATAAAATTCAACTTTTATTTAATACAATGAAAATACACTTAAAGAAAATACAAGATCAAACATTGAGCCTTTCTCGTGCTGAGCAATACTTGAACAAATGAGCCCTTAATGCACATTTGGAAACGGGATTCATTAAAAAAGAGCAATGCTTACATTGAGCCTTTCTCGTGCCATCCGACATTCGGACGTAGTTCAAGTTATTCGTAATAGTTGGATCATTACGGTTCCATTGTAAAATCTCAACAATCACCGGTGGTGATGGCGGTGCAATTGGTTCAATTGGCTCCTGTCCTTGATTTGCCATTTGTGATTTACTTTCGGTTTGCAAATTTACAAATTTACATAACATAGTTATTTATAGTATATTAGGACACATGCAATCATAACTTATTAGCACAACCTTTTTGAAACTTATTAGCACAACCTTTTTAAAACGTATCTGACATATTCAGAAGCAATCAATGCAAAAAATTATTAGCACAAACTTTTTGAAACTTTTTGAATGGGCGGTTTGACCGGTTTGACCGGTTTGAACCGGTTTTAAAACCGGTTTGAAACCGGTTAACCTTTTTTTTTTTTTTTTTTTTTTCCCGCCATGCAAAATTTGAACTTTTTGGACCGGTTTGGCCGGTTTAACCGGTTTGGGACCGGTTTTAAAACCGGTTTTATAACGGTTAACCTTTTTTTTTTTTTTTTTTTTTTTTTTTTTTTTTGTGTTTTTTTTTTTGATTATTATTATTATTATTTTGTCCGTTTTACGTCATTTACACAAAGTAACTTCTATTTAATACATAAAAAAAATCACATATATTTCACAAACACTTTTATTTAATAATTCGAACGGGAATACATCACACATAATACATAAACTTAGAACGTGATACATCAAAATACAACACCCTTACACACCTAATACTGAAAGGAAATACAATGAAAGGAAATACATCACACATGGAAATGAAACACACATAATACATAAACATAATAAAGGAAAAGCTACTCGTAAATCTCTTCCTCGGATTCGGAATCGATGGACCTCCTAGCCTCGGCAGCAGCTTCATCTTCTCTTATTTCTTCATCGGAAAGCAACTCGCAGGTACCCTCTTGCACCTCTACCTCGTAGACCCCTCCTTCCATTTCTAAGGGGTCTTCAAGACTTGTTTTGTGTTGTCTTCGCTTGATTGCGTCCAAATGATCTTTCAAACACATACACATTTCCAAAGAAGCCGGTGTGAGCCTTGTTCTTCTGTTTGAGAGCACCCTTCCACTTGTTGAAAAAGCGGATTCAGAAGCTACCGAAGTAGCTTGTACACTAAAAAGATCCCGAGCCATTTTGGATAGAACGGGAAACATTGTTTCCTTTGATTTCCAAAACGCCAAAACATCAAAGTCCACTTGTTGCTCAGCCGGAATACATGATAAAATCGGTTCCGGTATACCTTGTATATTCATTGTTTTGGAGACGATCACTCCTTATCTTTTTGTTGGGATTTTCTCTTAACTTTTGTAACAAGCCTTGAATCGGGTTACCTCTATGCGACGACCTCGATGATGAAGACCCATCATCCATAGAAGGAGCCGGGTTCCCATATTCTTGCCGTCCGACATTAGGACGTAGTTGAAGTGATCCCAAGGATCGTTGACACGGTTACATGGTAAAATTTCGACAACCGTTGGTACATTTGATGAACCAGCAGCGGTGGTGTGGGTGGTGGTGTTTGAAGTTGAACTATCCATTAATAATTTTGAGAGTGTTTTTTGCTTTGTGAATGTGATGAAAACTAATAAATAATACATCAATTTATACTAAATAAAAATGGTAAAATTGTAATTTTATGACTAATAAAGTAAAAGCATGTCCCCCCCACGTTACTAGTTACTATTGGTATTATTGTAAGATGTCAGGTTTGAATTCAAATTTCAAAAATTCCAAAAAAAATCCGGCCCCTACTCAAAAACCGGTTCCAAACCGGTTAACCCAAACCGGTTTCTCCATCCGGTTAATAAAACCGGTCCTCAAACCGGATGTTTTTCTAAAACCCCTAACCGGTTCCAAACCGCCGGTTTGGGGAAAAACCGAACCGGTTTGGGTCAAAACCGGGTTTGACCGGTTTGGTTTTTCGGTTCGCTATCGGTCGCGGTTCGGTTAACCGGTTTAGATGTGCACCTCTACATCCAGGTAAGTACCTAATCCTGTTCCTTCTTTCCCCTTTTATACACCTCCCCCTTTCTTTAACTTTCCTCTCTAGCCGATGTGGGATGTTCTCAATATGTTCACTTTTAGTTGCTCTTGCTTTCATATAATGAACTGATGTAAGCCTACATGTGAAGTTATTCATTGCAAAGAAATTGGATTAATGGTCTCGATTTGGAGGCGAGTTTGGTGAATAACAAGAGCTTGTAAAAAAAAAATAAAAAAAAAAAAAAAAAAAAAAAAAAAATCCCGAGACCAAGAAATGTATTTACAAACACTCTCTGAATCAACTAACCAAGAACTTAAGAAGATTTGAGTTTGAGACCATGAAATACATTTATGTGCACGTCTTTACTTGCAGTATATTTTCGCTTACCACCATCCCTTAGCTGCCACTAACCGCCCTCTACTTGCTATTAATTGATACTTTTTTATACGCTAATAATAAGTTTGCATACTCCGTATCAAAGAGGTCAAAGAATTGTTTGATCAACTAGAACATACAGACATAGCCATCTGCATCCGCACACATCATCCCCATGAGCATTGGATATAGATGACTAGAGTATACTCCGTACTTGTTTTGTGTTACTTCCACGACTTGGGTTCCATTGGCTTACAGCTTCAATCGTCTTCTAGCTCATATTAAGGCTAGCTTTCATGTTTCCCTGTGAAGTTAGTAACTCAAGAGCAGGCGTGAAACTACATTGTAAAAGTATTTCAGAACCTCCATGTTCATGGTTGCATGATACCACATTATTGTGTATAATTTTCCTCAGAAAAGTAACTTTCAAGATGTTCTGAAATAGACAATAAGCAATTAGTAATATTTCATGATGTTTCCCGATATGACCATACTTTTTTATGGACAAAGAAGATAAGGTAAGAATACTCAACTGTGGAACCGAAACCATAATGTTGATTTATTTTCATCACAACACAGGGACAATAAGTCATTGTTTAAATAATCTTTTATATAATAAAACAAAACCCTTAGGGTACTTTCGTATTTCGGAAAAAAGAATATTTCCTTATTAGGTAATATTTTATTTATTATTTTTTAATTTAAAATTTTAAAAATTTATTTTGTTGATATACTACACAAGTATAAGATAAATACAAAAAAATATATATAAGATGCAATACTACACAAGTAGAAGATAAATACAAAAAAATATAGATAAGATATTAAAATTTTTAAATAATTATGTTTAATAATAAACAAATATAATTAAAAATAATAAATCAAATAAAATAAAGATTAAATTATTTGTTTTTTAAGAAATAAAAATATATCATTCAATTTTTTTTTTTTTTTTTTAAATACTAGCTTTACATTCAAACGAATATGTCGACTTACATCTTAAGAAACATGGATATTAACATCAAAATGGCTATTATCTTAAGAAACATAGATATTAAAAAATTTAAACTATAAAGTTGGTTAGGGCCCGTGCGAACGCAATTATTTATATTTTAACGATTCAAGTATACACACATATGTACATAGAAATTCTGTTTTCTTGGTTGGATTTATATTTTGTAGATGTACAGGCTAAATTTATAACTTGGTTGAGACAAAAAAATTGTAAAGATAAAAAGTGTACAACTTGTTAAAAGCTTCATTTTCAGGAGGCCTTATATGAAATCTTGGCAAATTGTAACCAAAACTCATTTGACGACCTTTACTTTAGCAGTATTCGGACTACTAGCCTAAAAAAAATTCACACATCAAAAAATTTTATTTCTGAAACCTTGGGGTTACATGTGGAATAAAACAATTAGGGTTCAATGGTGTAATTTTCCTTGAATTCTATAAATAAGTAGTGTCCAAAAACAATATTAAACATGCTTAAATAGATTTGTAAAATATTTGGTTTTAATTTTCATTGATACACATGTTTAAATTAAGAACATAAGTAGGTACACTGTACTTTTTTTTTTTTTTACCAAATAAGTCATTCAAACATAAAGGCCCACCATCTATAAATGTATTGTCATGAAAACGAAAACGTATAATAAAAAGACATAGTTTGCCGAACTTTAGTTACAATTTATCCGTCACCGCAACGCGCAGATGCTTACTAATTTTGTTCTATCTTTTAAAAAAAAGTTATTGCAATAACTTAAAATTGTTGTCATTTTATTAGGATATGATGTATATAAATTCACGAGAATCATATTTACAGAGTAAACGAGAGCTTGTAACAACTAGTTTTTGTTGTTGCTTATATGATACATCATCATATCAGTAAAGCTCGAACATTTATCTGAGTAAAACGACAACGAATACTCGGCCAAGTTCTTTTATGTCATAGTTAGAGAAATCTCCTTGATGATGATATGCACGATATATGTGCAAAATGACAACAACAAATACAAGCTAAGAGATTCTACTTTCTTCGTAACCAATTTATTTCAGTCAGCTATCATTCACTAGAAAAAAGAATCCAATTGTATAACAAACAAAAGACTTTTAATTCTAAGACCCCATAACAATGATATATATAGCTAAAACAGTAAATCACAAGTTAAGGAATCGTAAAAAAAAAAAAAAAAAAAAAAAAAAAAAAAAAAAAAAAAGCTTGTTCAAACAATGTACTGTTTATAGGGCAAATGACATAAAAAGGTATCGAAGTTGAAAATCTTTGCAAATCAAGGTTTTCCAAAATACTATACCATTGTGTTGCTCTTCCAGCCTTTTGATGTCGAATAGGATGACATAGTGTTGCAGACAGACATAGCCTTCTCGATCCCATGTGTGCTATACGGAACTATTCTATGGATGTTGGTTGGTAGAGGATCCAACAATTCCGTCTCAATATGTTCATACCTAACAAGAACAAGAGCAAAGTGAGAATTTATTCTATATAGAACCCGGCAGGAAATAAGCATAAAGGTTAGTCATGAATACCGGGGTATATATTATCTAACACTAGAAATGCATACTTACAGATGTTTGCACAACGTGTCACTGACGGAAGAAAGATTGGTAACTTCCCGTCTAATCTCCATGATTCTGTCCTCATCATACAGATGAAATGGCTCCTCGAGAAGATTACATAGCTTCTCAACAAAATTTTCAAGCTGATCTTGGTGAAGCTCAAATAAAGTTTGTTTTGTTTCTAAGACTACCTTTGTAATCCCATCCTTTAATAATATTGACTCTTCACCAAACATATAATATGCAAATGGATACAAATTTGAAAGTACGCGCCTTGATCTAAACAGTTTGTAAAGCCCATCCTTAACCCACGAAAAGTCGCTACTGATAACTTTTCGCTCCAAAACTTCCATCTTATTGAGTATAGTTCTCTTTATTCTGGATTCCTGATCTAAAGCATCAGTATGAGCTTTGTAACGATTATGGTAATGCGTATACCGATAGTAGACATGCTTTGAAGGCAGAAAGTTATTCTTTTTATCTTCTTTATTGCGATCACAGATATGCCAAGATTTCCGATCAACTCGGCAACCACATGGCCAACTATATATAACACGAGATTCTAAAGTAAGTAAATCGAACATTATATTCTGTCGATTGTGATAGAATGATATTTTCATCTTTCAACCTATAAATAATGGTTTCTTAAACTTTTGTAATTATAAGACTTAAAACAAATTTTAGACGGATAGAGTATATTAGTATAAGTTCATAATAAAATGTAAATGAATTTACTTCTATGTGATTCCATTATTTTAGTAAATGAAACAGGCTCTAAGACTCATCTAACTAAGAATTGGATGAAAAAAGATGCATAATGATGATGAGTTAATGGTAACTCGAACATAAGAACTAATGTATAAGAACAAACTCACCAAAAAAGTTGTCCACAAGTGCATTTCACGAGAGTACAACTGCCATTTTTCTCAACAAGTTCCTCACACTTTGGGCAAGGCTTGATATTAACAGTAATCCAATTGATAGTCGCTTCTAGTTCATCTCGATCTTTTTTCCAGAGGGCCCACATGGCACAAGAACACGGCGAATGTGCTTCAGATAAGCAACTGAAACAGAATTGTTTGCCACATGAGCACTCTACTTCACATAACTCATCTCCCTCAACGCTGACTGCATTCCCGCAATGAGGTACACTTGGACACCATTTAACCATTTTGTTTTCATCAATGTATGACTCCAGAAGGAAGCGATCAAACTTATCAGCTAAATCAGGATGCCTTTCATGGACTAGATTTCGAGCTATGGCCTCGTCACAAATACTTGAGCATTCGTGAGCCATGCATCTGATACGTCTGCTCTGCCCCTCATTTATTTGTACAATAAAATGCCTTGTCCAACCTAAAACAAAAACCAACTAAAATATGAGCACTCCTGAGTTCTAACAAAAGGGTAGAAGCTAGCTACAAAAACAATTATCATACGAGTACAATATACGGAGATAAGCGCATATGGACACCATCCAACTACTGTAACTACTTTATAGATCCCAAGTACAGTTAGAGGTTCATTTGTAGAAAATTTTAAGATGCTGAAAATTTTCTTCAATGTTTTGACTATTAGGTTATCTTCGTTATCCAACCAAGTCTTTTGCCAAAGTTGGTACCGGCCGGATACAAATTTTAGTGACAAATAAAGCAGTTTCAAGTAGTCGCGGAGATGAAAGCTGAATAGTTTTATCGCCTCCTTATACATTATCACTACAATATAAACTATGCAACCTGAAGGCCAAAAATTCCACAATATTTACGCTTCACAGAGATAGATGCATAACAACGATGCCAATCATGACAAGACACGTGCGCTTACAGTCGTTACAGAAGCAATGTCCACAGTCCATTTTTGTCATCATACTAGCGGGAATGTCCTGTGTGCATATGCCACACACCATCATAGAAGATGATAGTGGCAAACCGAGATCCTGAGAGTCCAAGACAGGTATACCTGCCTCTTCCAACAAGCGAGCTTTACCCTTGTACTCAAGGACCGCAAATAGCATTTCAATATCCCAGTGATAATTTATAAGCAGCGTCCGTGAGTGGTGTTCCCTTAAGGACAGTGATTCCATAACTCTGAATAAATCTTTCCTCTACAAAAACTCAAAGTAGTAAACATAAGCAGTATTCATCAAGCACAAACGGAGAAAAAGAAAGTTACAATAACTCTTTAACTTGTACCTCGGCAGCTAAAAGAGATTCTTTTGTGATGGCCTGCAAATAACACAATAAAAGAGCAACAATATCAACTTCATAATCTCAAACATGTACACAGATCAAGGATCCAACATTCTTCTGGGGACGACTGTCAACTTTTTCTATCAAAGTGGGCAGGACCAACAAGTCAACAACTAAGGGTGTTAACTGGACCGGGTCAGGTTATCTGGATTTCAAGTTTGAAGAAAAAACACCCGATACTGATCTGACTATGGATCGTTAATCAGGTTATTTGGATATCCGAATTCCAAATAAGAGAAAGCTTAGAACAAAGGCCCAATAACATAAATTCTTTTGGAGTCAACTTTGTTGTATATATTAGGAGTCAACGAGGGTAAGGGTTTATAGCCAATTTTCGTTCGTGTCGTCAATAGTTTTAACATGACACTCCTAGACCAACTCACACGGACAAAGTTCCAGAGAGACAACTTAGTATAAACAACTACACATCATACAACAAAAACCTTAACCATATAATCTACCTAAAACAATACAATACCTTGACTAAAGGGTGTCTAGTTTGAGATGACAAGAAATCATCTTCACCAGAGCGACTGCAATAATCAGTATCCATCACACTATAAAAGTATCGAACGTGAAAAAGATTTATGGTGATGAAAAGAGAGTGAATATATATATATATATATATATATATATATATATATATATATATATATATATATATATATATATATATATATATATATATATATATATATATATATATATATAAGATGGTTTAATTATTTGATACGCATAAAAACGTGTCCCTCAAATCATTATTATAGGAATCAATATCTATTTTAGGGCCAGGTTATTGACATATAATGAACATTTGATCCTTTAGTTGTTTAAGTATAGGATTTATCTCTTATTTTCTCTAAGATTTAGGTAATTAGTTTCCTATTATTATTAGCTTTGGTTAATATGTGTACGTTATACTAACACGGAGACAAGTGATAAGTTGGATGTGCCATGGTCAACCCTAAAGTTGGATGCATATGTTGTACGTTTTTTTTTTTTTTTTTTTTTTTTGAACACGTACGTAGTTGTTTAGTCCGCTAAATTGTTTTAGGCCCACCCAAACTAATAAAAGTCCCCATCCGAAGTAAAAATAATAGCAACATTTATCAGTTTATGGCGTGTATTGAAATTACAAATGTTTTTTTGAGCAAAAATTTATAAATGTTTGATCGGCTATTAAATGAAGCAAAATTACAATCACATCCACCCTTTAATTATAATGATTATAAGGAGTGGCGTGTGTTGTTGATGTTTTACATATTTAGAATGAACACCTTATGTTGTAAGACTTATAAAGTATACCATGTTGTATACTAATTTATTTTTGAATGATCAGGTATTTGAAGAATAACATTATACTCTATAACATTCATTGAAGTGGAAATGAGAGCCGACACTGTTGCGAAGCCGCCGGTTGGAAGGATGACTTTGGTGCATTGTGGAGCCGCAGCTCGGGCCGGCATTGTTCACACACCGATCCTAGCCTAGCCGTCCACTTAGAGGATTAAAAAATTAGGCCTTATGCTATTTTTGTTAGTGGATGACTTACAGTATACTTCCATTTACCTCCATCCCGTAGCTGCCGTTCACCACATTCTACTCCTTCCGTCCCATATTAAATGTTCATGTTTGACTTTCAGGGTCTTTTTTCTTCTACTTTGACCATAAATATTTTTGTTTGTATTATAAAAGTCCAAGTGGACATTTAATATGAGACGGAGGGAGTACTTGCTATTAATTGATACTTTTATATATGCTAATAATAAGTTTGCATACTCCGTATCAAAGAGCTCAAAGAATTATTAGATCAACTAGAACGTTAGCCATCTGCATCCACACAGACCATCCCCACGAGCATTGGATATATCTCCCTTTAGGACCGACTACAACAAGTTCACAACTCTAATGGAAAGAAAGGGTAAGCTCTCTACTCTACTAAACATAAACACGCATATAGTCTCATAAAATGAAAATGATGTATGTCCGAATCGATCTCAATGGATCCCTTGTGACTGCCCAGAGGAGAATGGCTAGAGTATACTTGTTTTGTGTTACTTCCACGACGTGGGTTCCATTGGCTTACAGCTTTAATCGTGTTCTAACTCATGTTAAGGCTAGCTTTCAGGTTTCCCTATGAAGTTAGTAATTGAAGAGCAGGCGTTAAGTCATGAATAGGGCTGAGCAAACCAACAGAGACCGAACGAAGAGAAGGACCAGCGGTCCGGTCTCCGTCTAGGTTTTTGGGCGAATTCTGTCTCGGTCCGGTCCGGTCCGGGTACAAACCAACCAATAATGCCTTCTCGGACCGGACCAGACCAAACACATGCGGTCCTGTCCTTGGTCCGTGGTTTTGGTCTTGGTCGGTATCGGTTCGGTCCGGTCTTGGTCGGTCCAGTCCGGTTTTCGGACCGTGATCACCCCTAGTCACAAATTATGTATAATAAGAATTGAAACAACCACATTGGATGGTGTTCTATCTTTTAGTCTTTTAGCAATAGTTATCACGTGTTTCTTTTTGTCGATCTTAATCTGGCTTTGTGCACGCACACAAATCCATACTGGGATAGTGCAATGGTTTCGCCACCATGTGTGCCCAAATTTGCTTAGAAAGTCGATGAAAATGGCTTTTTCGCGTTACTTTGCCTCCTTTTCGAAGGGCATTGCTAATAAGTCATTCTAATATCAAAATTTGATAACCAAGTCGCTCTACTTGTTTGTTCACTGAAAGTCTGAAACCACTAGTATCAAAATTGATAACTAACTCCTGCAGAAGCTTCATGGGAAGATGTTAGTCACCTCTGGGAATTGTATCCTTCCTTTTTGTTTGTTGCCAGGGAGGGGAGTAATGTTATATCACCAAAGGTTTATCAGCGTTTTACTCATGGAAAGTTCAAGCACCAGCACACTACAAGCGATGAATGATTTAAGTAACTCCAACTTCCTTATTAGTTTAATGAATAAGTCCTTATCAAGGTCATAAGTACTAAGTAGTTACTATGTGTTAAGCAGTTATGTTTTAAGCAATTTATGTTTAGCAGTTCTGTTTAACTAGTTATTTTCTGCAAAGCAGTTGTAAGCTGGAAGTTGGGTTTTATATGCAATTATCAGGAATATATTGTGGAATTTGTGAATCAATGATAGTAGCATATGGGCAGGATCTGGTTCATAGTTTCATAGCTGGAACTTTTCACACACAAAAAGGAAATATGTTCTTTGCTAAAAGCTGTTATATTCGTGGACAAAATAGGTTTTAGTGGTAAATCTTTAGCTACGGATGGAAATAAACGGAAGGTAGAAGTGCAGAGATACGTGACAACTTAGTTTTTTTTACTTCCCTTTCACACGTAACTCACAACTTTGATTGAACTGGTAGTAATAATCTATTACAACTCTTTAATTACTTCCTTCTATTGTGGTGAAGTAGACGGACATGGTTCCCTGCTGGGCCATATTATCAAGGTTTCACTTTTTTATGAAGATTATAGTTCCAAGTTTTTAATTGTTTGAATGTAAGGTTGGTGTTATCTGATGGGATCTACCTTTCTAATTGTTAAGCTTGAAGTTACTTTTCAACTATAGAGTTGTTTGGTATTGCTTATTAAATTAACTGCTGATACCGTTGTTAAAAAACCCAAACAAACACAAAAAATTTAAACTAGACAATCGGTCAGGGGCCGCGCGAACGCAGGCCCCCACAGCAACAAATTATGATGTAGACTCGACCACTTGAGCCGATCTTAGGGTAGCACCCCTCCTAAGTGCAATGGAGGTCACTAACCTAGGCCATGAGCCTTTTTGATCACCCATTGACCCCATCCAGGTAAGTACCTAATCCTGTTCCTTCTTTCCCATTTTATACATCTCCCCCTTTCTTTAACTTTCCTCTCTGAGCCGATGTGGGATGGTCTCAATATGTTCACTTTTAGTTGCTCTTGCTTTCATATAATGAACTGATGTAAGCCTACACATGTGGAGTTATTCATTGCAAAGAAATTGGATTAATGGTCTCGATTTGGAGGCGAGTTTGGTGAATAACAATAGCTTGTAACATATAAAAAAGAATTAATCCCGAGATCAAGAAATGTATTTACAAACACTCTCTGAATCAACTAACCAACTAACCAAGAACTTAAGAAGATTCGAGTTTGAGACCACGAAATACATTTATGTGCACGTCTTTACTTACAGTATATTTTCGCTTACCATCATCCCGTAGCTGCCGCTAACCGCCCTCTACCTGCTAGTAATTGATACTTTTTTATACGCTAATAATAAGTTTGCGTACTCCGTATCAAAGAGGTCAAAGAATTGTTTGATCAACTAGAACATACAGACATAGCCATCTCCATCCGCACACGCCATCCCCACGAGCATTGGATATAGATGGCTAGTGTATACTTGTTTTGTGTTACTTCCATGACTTGGGTTCCATTGGCTTAAATCTTCAATCGTCTTCTAGCTCATATTAAGGCTAGCTTTCATGCTTCCCTGTGAAGTTAGTAACGCAAGAGCAGGCGTGAAACCACTTTTTAAAACGATTTCAGAACCTTCATATTCAAGATGTTCTGAAATAGACAATAAGCAATTAGTAGTATTTCATGATGTTTCCCGATAGGAAGATGATTTGCAGACTCAATTAATTGATTGGGACACTCAAAAATATTGTATCTTGACGTTTATACCCTTGCAGGGGTAAACATGAGTACAAATGATCTAAGGATATATATGTCAATACACAATACTTTTGAGTGTCTCCATCAATTAATGAAGTGTGCAAATCACCTCCCTTCCCGATATGACCATACTTTTTTATAGACAAAGAAGATAAGGTAAGAATACGCAACTGTGGTACCCAAACCAAACATAATGTTGATTTATTTTCATCACAACACAGGGACAATAAGACATTGTTTATATCATTTTCACTAAAATACTAGCTTTCAATAAAACGAATATGTCGACTTACATCTTAAGAAACATGGATATTAACATCAAATGGCTATTATCTTAAGAAACATAGATATTAAAAAATTTAAACTATGAAATTGGTTAGGGGCTGTGCGAACGCAAATATTTATATTTTAAAGTTTCAAATATACACACATGTACATAGAAATTATGTTTTCTTGGTTGGGTTTATATTTTGTAGATGTACAGCTAAATTTATAACTTGGTTAAGACAACAAAAGTGTAAAGATAAAAAGTGTACAACTTGTTAAAAGCTTCATTTTCACGAGGCCTTATATGAAATCTTGGCAAATTGTAACCAAAACTTATTTGACGACCTTTACTTTAGCAGTATTCGGACTACTAGCCTAAAGAAATTTGCACATCAAAAACTTTTATTTCTCAAACCTCGGGGTTACATGCAGAATAAAACAATCAGGGTTCAATGGTGTAATTTTCCATGAATTCTATAAATAAGTAGTATCCAAAAACAATATTAATCATGCTTAAATAGATTTTTAAAACATCAAATCTACCTCATTTGTATCATGTTCTTCACAATATTAGTGTTTTCTCTTGATTTCATCACAACATCACTTAAGTTGGGTTCACGTTGATACGTGCGTTTTCTATATCATATTGTTAGGTGATTTCATTAACTAACAAATTAGCTATAGATTCAACAATAGTTTGATTTAATTCACCATAAAATGTGTTTCACTATGCATGTATTAGTTCCACTACTCAAATTTTGAAAACATAATAAGCAAAATGACGTATTTTTTAGGTGTTTTTTATGGTTTCGCATGTAAGCTTAGATGTGAGATAGCCACATATTCACTTTCCCCTTTTTATATAAGTTTTTATATGTGTTTTTATATATGTCTCTTTGTACGGTTTTATAGATGTATACAAAAATGTATATATACGTATACAAAAACGTATATAAAAACGTATACAAAAGCGTATATAAAAGCGTATACAAAAATGTATATAAAAAGTATATAAAAACGTGTGTAAAAATGTATATAAACACATATATGTTTCTATAAATACGTATATAAAAGCGTATAAAAACCTATAATATAAAAAGTATATTACAACGTATACAAAAACGTATAAAAGGTATATAAGAACATATATAAAAAGTAAAAAATGTATATAAAAGAAAAAATGTATGTAAGAACGTATATAAAAACATATATAAAAACGTATATAAAAGCATATAAAAACGTATATGTTTTTATAAAACTGTATATGAAAAATCGAAAAGCTTTAAATAAACCAAAAATTTTAAATTATAAACTGTCGTTAGTTTAATGGATGGACGCTGCAATGGTCAGTGGCCAAAAGGGCTAACATGTAACTGTTAATGGGATCTACTTAACGCCGGTTAAAACCATGGACCAAAACGAAACCAGCATTTCCCTACAGGAAGGCCGCCTACACTTTCTAAAGACTACGGACTAAACATGCAATCTGATCAAACCACAAGGACCATTTCTGCAATTTTCTCTAATTGTTTTTTTCTACAAGAAAAAACATGTGTGCACTTTAAAACTTTTGGGGGCTAGCCCACCAATAACACCTCAATCACTTTTTAGGTTCTGATTAAGTCAATAGTGCATTTCATTCGTCCACATAAAATCCACACAAAAAACTCTCACTCGTTAACGTGTCAGCGGGTGATTGGTTTTTTGTGGGATCCACATCCACTAAAAACCAATCACCCGCTGGCATGTCAGCAAGTAGGAGTTTTTTGTGAGGATTTTATGTGGATGTAGCATGCCTCAAAACTTTTGGAGGCTGGCCCACCAATAACACCTCACTCACTTTTGAGGTTCTGATTAAGTCAATAGTACATTTCATTCGTCCATACTCATAAAAGCACACTCTTGTTATTTTTTGTTGTAGTGAAAATGGTGTAAATCCCGATTATAAGAATGTAGAAAGTTAAAACAAACACTTGAAATTGGATACTCAATCATATTGTTGAGTATTATGTAGTTTGTAGATTATTTTTGTGTACGTAGTACTAGTACTAATTAAAAAGCCGGAGGATCGGACAGAGAAAAAAAATAATAATGTACAATTTTGATTCGATAGGTTAACGCGTTTTTTCATAAAAAATAAATATGGAGAGTAATAATACTATGACCGACACACTTATTTGTTCTATATAAACAGTTGTCTCAATTTTAGTTGCGTTACGTTCCAAATTAAGTTTGATATCAATCAATCTCAAACAAAAATAATAAGTCGATCATCGTCTATATATATATCTTATTTGTTCGTTCGATCCATCCAAAGTAAAGGTGCGTATTTTTATCAATTAATTTGTTCTTGATTGTTAAGTAATTTTTTATTCTTTTGTTCAATCGATGATGATATATTAGTCGTCGTTACGTACTCCATACAGGGGCGAAGCTTCATAGGGGCCGGGGGGGGCGCCCGACCCCCCGAAATTTTTTTTGCGATGTAGGGGTATATAGTTTTCGTGTAGAAAAATTTCGGTATATTCGGTTTCGACCCCCCAAAAATTTCGGTATACCTGAAATATAGCCTTAGGAAAAAAAAAATTTAGATCCCGACCCCCCACTTACAAAATCCAAGCTTCGCCACTGCTCCATATATATTATATGTCTAGTTAACTGATCGAGTTTTGTAAAATATATATATCGTGAATCATATATCATAAAGCTAGATTAGTTAATTAATTAGTGGTCGATCGATAGATACTCTAGCAACCAAGCTTATAATATGTTTTCAACTTTCCAAATTTGCATTCATCTATAGGTAGCCCGCTGATCATGTTTCTTGGTAGAAAAAAGTTTCGAAGTTAATTAATTTGGATTAGTATTCTTACTTACTTATATAAATCCACAGATCGACGATGCAGAAACCGGCCACCAGTAATAGCAATGGCTCGATCCCAGACAAGTATTTGGAAGAAGGAACAATAATGAAAATATTCATCCGTAGAGTCGGCCAAAAGACCATATGTTTGCAAGGCCACAAGCTTAAGTCGTATACCATCTGCGACGTGAAGTTAAAGTTGAGTAAAATAAAAGGTGTTGCTCCTCCATATAACCAAAGGCTCTACTTTGCTGGAATGCTTCTTGAAAATGACATGCATCGTACCCTTTCTGAACATAACATATATGGCGGGTGCACCCTTGATCTTGAGTGTGCAGTTAGAGGAAGAAGGAAGATATTTGTCGAGAATGGAAAGATCATCATCCCTCTGGATGATGTGTTTGGCTACAACACCATCCGGGAAGTGAAAGCAATGATTCAAGAAAAGCTGCTGCAGGCTGATCATCATGAGTACTCTAGTATTAAAAATTTAGAGCTGGTCTATGGCGGAGAGAAGCTTGATGACAATCGTGGCGTTGGTTATTACTACATAAAAAATGAGTCCACACTCAGACTTGTGGATGGCGACAATCCACCAGTGATGGAGATGATGAGGATATTTGTCAAGATAGTCGCTGCTAATTATGGAATAAAGACCATTGATCTACAAGTGAAAAGCTCCGACACCATTGAAAATGTGAAAGCAAAGATTCAAGAAAAGGAAGATATTCCTGCGGACAAGCAGTTGTTGTTTCTGCCACAAACTCGGCTTAAGGATGGATTTACCCTTGCTGACTACTATGTCCGGAATGAATCCACCATCCATCTAGCTTATTCAAATTCTCAATTCCTAACTAGATGATGCATGTACCGAATTATAAACATATTTACTTCATAAATTCAATGTATTATAAACGTAAAACGTTTTGGTCGATCTTGTGTATATTATTCAATCTATAGATCATTATCCCTTGGTCCGTGATCGACCCTCTTCACTCGTCAGGTCCTTGGTCACAAACTAACTAAAAACCTCCATAAATTAAAAGTTAAATGTAGCGTTACAATATACAACGTATAGTTAAACATGTTTGTTTACAAAACCTGCTGCTAGTCTCATGTTCTCCCCAAATCTATAACACGGAAACCTGCAAGTTCAAACAGTCATTGATTTTACTTGATCATTAGTTCATTACAAGTATTGAGCGAATACGATAGTTTATCATTTTTAATGCAAAATTGATGGAGACTTAATTCATCAATACTCTCTGTTCTCAAAGAAATTATAGTTTGTACTTCAACCTTTTTAAACAAGGTAATGGAACTTTATTCTTTAATGAAACCTACAATTTTACTCTAAAAAGTCATATGTTACTCGGTATGTTCTTAAAAGTTGAAAGAGATAAAAACTACCATCAAACACTATTGACTAGCATTTGAAACAGCAAAACTAAGAAAACAGTTACCTTAGAAAAACTTGTTTGTGACTATCAACTAGCTACTATACCCTTTGTTCATAGTAAAAGTAAACTTTGACTTTAAGAAGTCAACTGTGATATTCTTCCAATTTTCAAAGGTGTTAAAGCTTACTAATGAAAATACATACATCTGAAGTTGTTGAAAAAGGGTTTATTGCAAAATAATATTGATAAAATACCATGGTCTTCTTGCAAATAACTGTATCCATGTAGAAGATGCGTAATGTGGTAGAAGTCAAGGGTTTGGTCATCCGCAAGATCCATCTCATACAAGAATAGTATCTGCGCTTCTCGGGGAATACTGAATACATCCTTTATCCTGGATCATTGCTTTCAAGTCGCCAACCGTGTTGGAAATTTTGACATCCCCAAATCTAGGTGCAAGTATGAGTGTGAGTTGCCAATCGGTAATGTAGCAGGCAAGAGCACTGAGATCTTCCCCCCCCCCCCCCCCCCCCTCCGAGCTCTACATCTGCTCGTGTGGGGGATACCTTCCTTATCCTGGATCATGGCTTTCAGTTTGCTACCGGAGTGATTGACCATTTGACCTTAAATTTGGGACCTCTGATGACATGAAAGTAAATATAAGGTATCATCATCTTAACATGCGCCATATCACATGAGCTAGGTGAGATATTTGGACACGTTTATAAAGGGGATATTTCCTTTGTAAAGTACTATGTTTTTGCCTGTGGTCAGTCCGCCTAGTATAATTATAATCAATGCCATTTCAAACATTGTCATTTTAAGAGTTTTAGAGATGAAAAAATGGACAGGTAGGGCGGGTTGGGCAACGGGTCAAAAAGGGCAATTATTGTGTGGGTTAAGTCGCTTAAACCTGTGACAAACTTTCTCAACAGAATTTAATTTTCTATACCTGGTGCTTGAATAAGAGGCTATAAAATACCTGTTCTGTTCTACATCACAACAAAAACCCGAAAGATGTAATATCAATGCAAACAAACAGATAACTGACACATTTTCCTCAAAATCGTTCCATAACTTCCGTGGAAAATGGAAACTACATTGTTTCCATTGTGAGTTTGTGACTTGGTCGTCCTGTTTCCGGAATGCTTTCTTTCATCAAAGTCACGTAAGAAACATTAATGCTATTGCTACACACAAACATGAAAACCAATTGTATAGCGAAAATCTTGTGGCATATCTTTCAAATTCAATAGCTGTTTTTATAGTAGATAACTAAAGATAATAAATCACGAGGATATTTCTAATCCACTTGTACAACAAAGATAATGGCATTCATGCATTCACTAAGCACAGCATTTTCAATAACATAGACCAATTCATTTCCAGGAGGCTGTTTGATACCCTAAAACCATCTTGCCCAATGCATTTATAGCAAGCTGTTTTATACGATACAAGAAAGAAAAAACAAACTAACGCAGATACGTACCACCCAATATCGTTTTATATATATGTGCAAGGAAAAAAAAACGGGTTATTTGGATATACGTGAACAAGGATAAAAGTTTCACCTGACATCAAATCCTCAATAACAAGGACATGGAATGGAGCAAACTAAACTGCTAATTGTAGATAATTGCATTAATATGTGATAAGGAGGGATTGGTTTTTTGTTTTTTTACCAGTTAACACATAAAACTAATATGTGTTTTAATTGCAAATTTTGTGTAATTTTGTTATTTTACATAAAACTAATATGTGATAAGTATCGAAGCAAAAGAATTTTGAAAAATTGAACGAAGCTTAATACGGATGTGCTAGTGACTAGCAAAGCGGACAAGCTCTTTAAATGGTAAATAATTTCGTTTGGATAAAGAACCAACAAAGAATCAGTGCTCTGGCGGTAGGGTCTTTTTTGCTAACCCTGCGAAATGACTGATCCACCCCTTAATCTTACCTTGGCTTACTAAATACGCTAATTATATTATATTATAATTATAAATCTATACTATCTACAATGGAAAAATGGTCAAACTTGAAAAGTTGAATTTTGAAAGTTGAGTATTGAAAGTCAAATGTGAGAGAAAATTAATCTAATTAATACTCTAATTAAAACACCCCGTTACTTAAAAGTACAATAATTTATTCACATTGTACAACCAATTAAGAACATATCTATCAAATTAAATACAACCAATTAAAACACAAACCGGGTTGACCCGGTAATTTGACCCGTTTTCGACCCAACCTAGCAAGTTGACCCGGTTTAAATCGACCCATTTCGACCGGAGCGGTTCAACCGGTTGAACTACCCGGGTCGAACCGGGTTTCAAAACATTATTCATTACTTAAAAGTACAATGATTTATTCACATTGTACAACCAATTAAAAACATATCTACCAAATTAAATACAACCAATTAAAACAAAAACCGGGTTGACCCGGGATGCTTCAAACCCGGCGGATTGACCCGGTTTAATTTGACCCGTTTTCGACCCAGCCTAGCAAGTTGACCCGGTTTAAATCGACCCATTTTTCGACCGGAACGGTTCAACAGGTTGAACCACCCGGGTCGAACCGGGTTTCAAAACATTATCCTTTACTTAAAAGTATAATGATTTATTCACATTGTACAACCAATTAAAAAACATATCTACCAAACTAAATACAACCAATTAAAACACAAACCGGGTTGACCCGGGACGCTTCAAACCCGGCGGATTGACCCGGTTTAATTTGACCCGTTTTCGACCCAACCTAGCAAGTTGACCCGGTTTAAATCGACATATTTTTCGACCGGAACGGTTCAACCGGTTGAACTACTCGGGTCGAACTAGGTTTCAAAACATTATTTTTCGTTTATAACCTATAAACTTTTTTTATCAATAAACTATTTGTCGCTATAAAATCCCGTTGCTATGCACGGGTACTCGTCTAGTATATTAAAACAGCGGGATCACTGTTGGCACACGAACGCTTCAAAGAGTTGTTCAAAACAGTTGACTAAACAGTAAACCATGCTTCACATATTTGTACGCTAAGGACCTTTCTACAGCGCAACCCAAAAATAAATATCTCCTCCACAGATTATTCTAAAACCTTCCACAATCTTCTCAAACCCTCCTCCCACACACAGTTTTCTCAAAAATTTCCATAAACCGCCGAAGCAAAACCAATGTCTGAAAATTAACTCTTTGATCTACAAGAATCTGCGGCTCAGGAACATCAATCCCATATTTCCCACAACCCCCTTTTTCCAAAACCACCATCCAAAATCGAGATTTTTTTTTTACCCCATGATCATGAAGCATTAATGCATCACCAACAAGATCGGAGCCGATTTTAAATCACATGTATGCTTTTTTGCGACGTTTAATTTTTCTGCCCCTTACTTTTAAACCCCACCTCTTTTAATAAACACGTTTTAGGGGTCTCCTTATGTGATTACGGGTTTGTATTTTGATTATGAGTTTTATTCATTTTCAATGTTTCGCAGTTGTATCATCGACGGGAGATTACAGTTTAGAGGTATCCTTTTGTTGTTGTTGATTTCTTTAAGTTTGATGATGTTTTAAGTGTATAAGATGTTAGGGCGGTTTATATCTTGGGTTTTTTTGTGTGTGGAATAGTTCCTGTAAGGTTGAGGTGTCACACCATGATTCGTGGTAGAGGAGGAAAAGACCATTCGGGTATGCTGCATAACACTTTCTTTTGAAAAGCAATACTTGATTTGGAGCAAAAGACCATTGAGGTATGTCTGCATAACCTGAATTACTGTATATATTTATATGTAAGATCAAAAAAAAAAGTTAAAAAAAAAAGGCGAATATGCTTATTTGCAAAGTAGAACATGTGGATTTCAATTTACCATAACTATATGTTTATATAACTAAATTGTGGTCCTAATTATCTATAAATATAATAGTTTTACATTTCGTTTATAGAAGTAGATTGGTGACTCAAATCTTCCATATTGTTACGAGTAGAATGGATCCATGAGGTTCGTTTTTTTTTTTTCCTGTTGCATTTAAGTTTGGGGTTGCTGACTTGCATGACCAACACCGAGATATAAGGCCGCCTTATAGCATACATGTGATTTTACATCTTGAATATATTCGGTTACAGGTAACTTATTCTACCTAAATCTGTTGCACAAGATGAAATGGATCAACATGTTGGAAAAGATAGGTTGGTTGAAGAAAATGGAATGATGCCGCCGTGCTTCATAGTGCTATGCAATCATTGACGATGTTATATTGCCTGTGAAGTTTTCACAGTTTTCGATTGGTGAGTTTGCTTTCTGACCTTTTGACATAGTGAGTTTGTTATATGCGATGATTACTGAAGGGGTGTTTGGGATTGCTTATAAAAATTATTCATTTCCTTAATGTGTTATGAAACAACAATCAAAAAAATTATATATTTTGATTCTTTCTACAAAGAACTGTCGTAATAGTTGTTGCACCTTCTGTGTAAATTTAATAGATTGCTTTTGATCTTTAATCTGGGCTACAAAAGATGAATAAGCTCATTATATCCTTTTTCAACAAAATTGATTATGATTTCATAAAATGAAGAAAAACGTCAGATGGAAACGAAAGGAATGGAGGTAAGAATTTCGCGTTTTGCATTTTGACGTGCTTCAATAATTACAGTGACCATTCTTTTCCTTAAAATTGTGCTAATTAATGACTTATATAGGAGAAATGTGGTGTAATGATCGTTATGAATATGCGTTTCTTTGAGGCTATCAGGATAACATTTCTTTGAATTTTTATTTTTATTTTATCACTTTTTTTAGAATGGTATAAGCTAAATATGTATTTTACCCGAAGAATATGAGGATAAATGCTTATTTTATTTTATCACTTTTATTTTGCATTCTGTTGAGTGTTGAATGCTACATGTAGGGGCTTTGAACGAAGAGTAGGTTGAAATGACAGAAACCGAAGTAGGAGCAGGAGTTTGAGTCCTCACAGAAGCAGGGCAGAGACATGGGTCTAGGTAACACGACGGACCAGGGCAGGGCTAAGAGTTCTTCCACAGAGGTGGTACGAACAAACCAAATAGTGATTCAACAAAAAAGGTGGAGTAATAGATCATTGTAATAAGCACTTTGCTAAATGTTTATTTTCAAGTGATAATTAGTCGTGAGCGTAAGTCATTAGTACCATACCACAGTTTATAAACATATCCATAACCACATTTATGCATATACATAGGTTTTCTTGCTATCAACGTTTCATGTTTGATTAGTGACCTGCTTATTTTGGTTTTTGCTTTCTGTTATAGGAATATGTGACTACGATATTTGATAACTTAAGTGCTAATGTCGTTGTTGGAGAGAGTACTGTTAACTTCTGTAACAACCGTGGTTTTGGCAGGTTAGTTTGACTAATAGTCTTGACTCGGTTGACGTTTGTTTAGTGTGTATTAGGTGTTTGAAGTGATATATGAGTGATATAGGCGAGTTTTAGCACTAAATCCCTTTGCGTGAGTGGTTTTATTGTGATTTGGAAAGTTTGGAATTTGAGAAAGTTCATTTTGATCACCTTTGTGGTGTAGAAATGACTTGTGTAGTTTTAGCGTTTTTGTATTTTTGCGTAACGAGTCTTCGTTCAAGTATTTGAGCGTTAGCAAGTTACGAGGAGTTTGTTTTTATGAGTTATGTTTCAAAAAGAGTGTGAAATTCTATTTTTGGAAACTTTATTTTTTAAAAATGATAATTTTCCGGTTTGTCGTAAAAACTGAGGTTTATCGCGTAAGACGCTAGGATTAGCTACGGGTGTTTATAAAATATGAAAAGTACGAGGTTTTGAGTGTAATAAATTAATTTAATAATATATATATATATATATATATATATATATATATATATATAAGAAAATCGGATGGGAGAAAAAAAAAAAGAAAAGGAAACCCAATTGTAGCCCAATTACAATTCTAATTTAAGGTAATTATCCACTAATAATATAAATACAAAATCAAGTTTTCTAAAACCCTTTTTCCTGCATAATAAAGTCGACCATGAGGAGAATAAGAAGAAAAAATTAGGGTTTCATAATTGTCTAGCAATAATCAAGAATCAAGGTAAAATCTTTTATCCTTATGTGTAATTAATTAGTTATTGATCTAATTCATGTAATATAAAGTATGATGGATTAGGGTTTGTGTTAACTTCTGTAATTAATGTTATTAAACATGTTGAGATCAATTAATGATAATAGTATGATGATTGGTGAAGAGAATTGAGCGTAAAACATGCTAGTTATTGAGTTAGAGTTTGGACAGATTTGTAAGGCTGTAAAGATGTGAGTGTATATAACAGATGGTGATGAGTTAAGTCACGAATTTTAAGTCTAAATTGAAGTATAATGAAAGAGCTTTCCAAAAAGTCCAGCAACGATCAATTTTGAGGTTGGGAAGTTGGTCTTTTGATTTTTCTTTGATAAGGTGTCAAAGCTGTCAAACCGGGGCAGATTTTGGGTAAAAGTTTGAGGTTGGCATGTGGTTTTAAAAGTGGTATTTTGACTTGGCCTTCTGGAATAGTTAAGTTTTAGGTTATATTAGACTACCACGAAGAGGATTCGCGATAAAAACTTGTGGAAGTAATTATTAAAAATCAAAACTTTTTGGTGTGCGTTCAGATCCGAATTTGAGTAGTTGACAAGTTTGAATTTTCTATGAATACTTGTGTGTGTTATTGGTACATGGCCTTCTGGGATTAGCTTCTATGCTTATGAGAGACCATGGAAAATTTTTTGTCTGAGTTGTTAAGCTTTATTTGTCGTAATTTCATGTGAGCGAATGTACTCAAAAATTCTGCATTTTCTGAGTTTTAGAGTGCAAGGGATTTAGTGAGTATTAAGTTATGGTAGTGGTTAGTGTGGTGTCTAGGAGATCCATGGTGGGTCATATGAGTCTTAGACATCCATCATATGTGTATTACATGGGTTGTATCTTTTAGCTTGACCTTATGTAATGTGGATTATTTTTGTGTGCTATAGATTGTGTATTGTTTTGTGGAGCTGCGGAGTTTAAGGTGAGTTCATAGTCCCATATTTTTACTTTGTTTTAAACTTGGGATGAGAATGATGCTTGTCTTAAATGTTTTGGTTTACTGTGATTATGTGTGTGGTATTAAAGAGCTTGGACTTATAATGTTGTCGTATGTATGCTATGTGTGATTATTTGCTTGTGTGGATATATATGTTTGGTCCAATTGGGGGGGAGCATCCAATTGGAGAGTAATACTCCTACTCGTACCAAATTATGTGGATTGGATATTGTGATGATAATGTGGTGTGGTCCAATTGGGGGGGAGTATCCAATTGGAGAGTAATACTCCTACTCGTTATCGGTTTTTGGGATTCAATTAGGAAGGTGCTTACCCTGTTGCTCGCGCATGCGACCTAATTGATGATATGTTGATGGGTACTAATTTGGATCGGTGGGCACGTTCCGCCCAATGGTTGCTTTATGAGTGTTGTTGCCTTTATGTGTGGATATTAACTTGCAAATGCATGTAGCAATATGATAACTATAATTTATTTGTCCAGCTATATTTTGTAATCACAGTAAATTCGGTTGCCTTGTGTGTTGAGTCTTAAACCTATGAATCTCACCAACATTATGTTGACGTTTTAAGCATCATTTTCAGGTGAGCTTTCTAAGGATAAGATAGAAGGATGTGGATAGACGAGACCTTAGTTGCATTGGAAGTGGTTTATCCTCTATGATTGGATTTATGTTTTGGATTTTATTATGTTTATCTTTGGGTATTGTTACAACACTGTGTGTTGGTACATTGCTCTATTTTTGTGCATGTAGTTGTTCTCTATGTTGACACCAGGTGTTGTGATGATATCCATGAAGTTACACCCGCGCGTTTCCGCCGTGGCGGGGTGTGACAACTTCGGCCTTTTGTTTTTTTTTCCTTAGGGCGCGTGTTTGATTTAATTTTGGTTCTAGAGTATGCTTTTGTTATATGTAGGATTAAGTGAGATACATCATCAGTTAAATACTAAATGTTTGTGATAATGTCTGAATGACTTTGGTTTGTGATATAAATTCAGTTTGATTTTTGAAATGATGTAAACGGTACCTCAAAAGTGATGCAAGTAGATGCGACATAGTACCAACAAACTTTGTTGTAAATGGTATCTGAATGTGAGTTTGTGTATTTCATTTAGGGTAAAGTTTGTTTTTGGGGAAGGAACAAGTAATCATGGAAATGATGTATGTCACGGCTACTTAGGATCGGTTAAAGAGAAGGCGAAAAAGGGGCACGAAGAGCGAAGTATGGCACGTGGCACGCAGCCAAGAAGGCGAAAAAGGGAAGTGAAGGGTCGTTAGAATGTGTTAAAGAGAAGGCCTGAAAAGGGGTATTTGGGATTGCCTATAATTTTTGCATATTTTGAATCAGGAAAGTATTTACCAAAAAAGGGATACATATTGTAGTTGAGAACCAAACAAAGTGGTAAGATGCTCGAGAGAGTAAT
Source organism: Artemisia argyi (assembly GCA_030686995.1). NCBI lineage: Eukaryota > Viridiplantae > Streptophyta > Magnoliopsida > Asterales > Asteraceae > Artemisia > Artemisia argyi. The sequence continues at coordinate 200,519,466 of CM060678.1, forward strand.
TCATGTGTTTTGGTTTCCGATTTCGTTTTAACCCATGTTACTGCCTTACGTTGAAAACAGCCTAATGTTGACTTAATTAACCATATTTAAGAGTAATCATGTGTTTTGATAAAAGATACCCACTGTATTCTTTTTTGTAAATAGCTTTGCTTAGCAAACTGACACTAGTTAGGTTCTTAGAATTTGAAATATCTTCTCTAGAAAGGTATTGCTACACCCGATACTGTTGGTTGGTGTTGCCGATAACTTAAGTTAACTAATTCCTTTATTTGCAGATCTGCTAAGGATGAAGATAAAGAAAAGTACGAGAAGATGCTAACAGAAGAGAAGCATAAAAGTAAGATCTTCTGAATTAATTGACTAATTAAGAACCAAATGCAATGTAGTTTCACATATGGATGCCATTAGAGTACCTTAAGTCTTTATGACATAGCAATTTTCAGAGGCTCACGGTTTGGCAATTGAATCTACTGGCGTATCATTACTAAGTGTAATTTGTTATAACAGAGTTACTTTCACATCTCAAAATGGTGCATGGGTTTTATTTGGGTTAAAAATATACATGTTACTAAGGTAGAACTCTGAACAGTTCTGATTGGCATGAGAAAAAAATTGCCATGTTACTAAGGTAGAACTCTGAACAGTCAGAAATCAGGTTGGATCATGCATAAATATAGAGCTTACTAACATATTTCGTTTAGTTTATATAGCATAAGGCCGCAATTTCCAGCTTATAGGTTACATTATGCAAGATGGATTGGTTGAGTAGTTGGTGATTTAGGTGCAGGTTTTAAATCTAACGATTTGGATTGACTAAAAAGTCTACACACTTTTGGTCATAAATTTAAAATGTATGCTTGAAAAATAGAGTCTAATAGAAAATATCTTTTGAAAAATGTAATCTGATGGAACTTCTTTTGCAGGTACGAGAATTATTGAAGAAGTGAACACACATGTCTGCACACTAATTGCTGGAACAATGTCATTTTTATCTTACGTTATGAGGGTCTTTAGGATTGCTTATTCAGGTGCTTCCATGCTTATTTTACGCAACTGAGGAGCAGGCATTTACTCTTAAAGTCTTTATATAAAACTACTCATTTGCTTGATTGCATTCGTATTTCACAAACATTGTTCGTGCACCTTATAATCATTTATTGGTTCTCTGTAATAGGCTTTGTCCGTTCACATATGGCCTCTTACAAGCACATAAAATCGATAAGGATCACTGATCGTGTCTCAAGAAGCTAAAAGAAATGATAACTGCACTGATCTTTAACGAAGCCTTAGACAAGTGATCAGTGTTCATGCATGGACTCTATATATGAGGTTAGCTCTGATATTTTGCTGATTTGAATACTCGCTCTTTGTAGTATTTGACCTCAGCCATGCTTTCTTTCATGTTCTCTATGGCTCGATATTTTCTATCCTCTAGAGGAGCCATATTATCTACAAGTGATGGGTAATTAGAAAGAAGGATACAAAATTTAACAACTCTGAGTAGAGGATAGCATATTATTAACCCGTTTATTCAAACGGGTCAATTTTGGTTATATTTTACAAAGAAGTTTTTAAATTTTGAGACATTGAAATCTAGCTTGGTTTTATGTGCGGCTGTATAAACAACGGATTTGAGAAAGCCAAATGGGCCAAGCCTTTCCATACTCGGTAAACATGAAAAAACGTTTTATATCCTATAAACCTTTTCGTCCGCACTTATCAGAACTCACAGACGAAATATGTGGTAGATAATAATAGGGTAAGTATAAATATCAACTTACCATGTATTCTAAAAGGCAACCTCAAATTCAACTGTTTATTTTTTTACCCAAGTAAGGAAAACGGATGTTTCTGTTAATGATCGTTTAAGTTTGATGGTACACCAAATAGTTTTCGTGATAAGTCGAGATGAGGTTACCTAATATCAGTAAAAAATAATTATTGGAGGAAGGCTTGGCCCAGAGATTAGTTTGATTGTAAGTTATGGACTGGGCACATTATGCTAAAAATAATTAATCATTTCTTTAGGAGTTTGCTTTGTTTTATTTCAGTCACCATTATTCTCTATGTTTTAAGATTTCAATTATGGTAGGGAAACCATAATAACTTCGTTTCATTTTCATTGATTATGTTGCAGGTTGCTAAGTGTGCAAATGGGTTATGACACAAACAACTTCAACAACGGGGCTACATACAAATAGGCCACGATGCAATGGGTTAAATAGTGTTGTATGTTATAAGCTAATACAGTTGTAAAAAAGTGTCTTTAATCAATGAAATTTCTTGCTCTTAAAGAATTTTTTAAATCTAAGATAATGAATCATACGTACCATTTGTTAGTCCTTATTTCGACAATGAATCATATATATCACTAAAAACCATTGTAAAACACCGTTCATAATTCTTTTTTTTACAAGTAATTATCCTCTTAATCTTTCTTCCTATTGTAAACATAAACTAACACTATTGACAAAGCACTTTCGCGGCAACGCGCGGGCTACCCCGCTCGTTTTATATAAAGTGAGATAATGTTATGTGTTTGGTTTGATAGTCATTACTACAGTTGTTAATAGTAGTTTAATGATGTGATCAATAGTGATATGACGTTGCCGATGATGAGTTTGGTGAAAATTACATCCATTATAGCACAATATGATTTAAGGCTAGCTCATATTAAGGGAAAATTATTTAAAAATACTATCAACTTGTCTCTTTTCCTTTTGTATGCTATGAATTTTTTTTCCTATTCTGTACACAAACTTTACTAATCACCCTATTGTAACAATATTACAGGTTTTTATTCTATTAATTACTGATGAGTGTGTAAATACTCATCATTTTTACCATTTCTGAACTGCCAAAACATCCAAAAACACTCAATAATGAATCAAAATAGTGAAAATATCCCAGGAAAGTGTTTTACATGTCTCAAATGCAAAAATACCAAAAACAGATGAAAAACACACAAAGTTTGCATAATTGGCAGTTTCAGTCCCCCAACTTTCAAAAGTTGTCAAATCTAGTCCCTGGTCATTCTAAAAACTTGAAAAAGTCACCAAAGGTCCTTATAAATCAAAAAGTTACATAAATAGTCCTTTGGTGAAAAGTTTCACAAAATGTCAAGTTTAGTCCCTGAACTTTGAAAATTATCAAAAATGGCCCTTGGGATATGAAAAACTTTGAGAAAAACAAATTTTGTCCTTGCACTAACCTTTTATGACAGGATTGGTCCTTGGTGGAAAGTTTGGTGATATTTACACAAATGGTCCCTGAAGTTTGAAAGTTTGACGGTTTCAGTCCCTGATGAAAATAAATTGAAAAAATCAACAAGGGACCTTTTACTATTCATCTTATGGCATTATACACCCTTGAAAACAAATTAAAAGGATGCCAAGTTCACACCCTCAACTTTCCCAAAATTGCAAAAAAGGTCCTTGTGTTAACAAATACCAAATCCGGACCATAAATAATAAACCAAAACTAATCCACTAAACCTATTCCAAATCCAATCCAACTTGGGCCCAAAATAATTACCCAGTCCAACCCTTAGCCCACCCAATCCCCTAAACCGTTTTAAATAACACCCCTCGGTCAAACCCAGTCAAACTCCCCCAAAACCGCCAAACCACCCTCTTTTTCTCCCCTGGTTTTGCAGCTCCACCACCACCACTTGCAGAGTCATCATCACATCCCCACACCTCCCTGCACCTACCCTCACATCACATTTAATGCACCCCCTTGCCTGAAACAGTCCAAAAGCTTACAAACTAAGTTTCCCGCCAAAAATACGTGGAGCCTTTTCATTGGACCAAAATTATCAAAGGATGGTGGGATTTGCTCAGAAGCTTGATGGGAACCCTAATATTCAGCTATAAAAGGAAGAGATTGCAAGATGAAGAAGTAGTTAGTTAATTTTAGTTTTATGTATTTCGTTTAAATGCAATTTCAATTATTAGTATAACTTAAAGCTTTTAAGCAGTGTTTTAATCATCTTTCATGTATTGTAATTCCTTTTGATCAATAAATTTCAAGTTTCTCAAACTGTTTCATCTAATGCAAGTTTATTTCAAAATCTCAATAAGCTATTTAGTTTAATGATAGTTAGTGTGTAATAAACTGGACTCTTAGGCTCACATAAGCTCCCTTATAGCTTATATAAGCTATTAGTGATAATTAAAATCAGTTTAGTAATCAAAATCTCAAAATATCAAAAAGTCAATAAAAGTCAAAAGGTTCACCATCATGGTTATCAAAGCTGGAGCAGGGTATATCTTGGATGGCCTTGGTTTAGAATCCCATGGAGGATGTTAGGTAATGGTTGTGGTTCTTGGTTCACGATATTGGCAAGAAAGCAAACTTGTAAGCATACTCCATTTTATTTCAAAACTTCTCTTTACAGTGTTTAATAATAGTGTAATCTTGTTTATTTAGTTTACTTTTAGTCTATTTAATAGTTTCTAATCATTAGTTTTAGCTGTGTTCATTGTTTTCTTAAAAATCATTCACAATCTGTCATAATAGGGGTGTTTGGCTCACTTCTGTTCAAGGTGTTTAGGATTGAATTAGTTGGTATTTTCTGCTTGAGTTAGTTATATTAGGTCTAAATAGGTTTATAAGTCATAAAGATGGTGCCTTAAAACAGCAAAAAGTCAAAATCATGTTCTAATTACCCACACAGTTAACTGTGTAGGAGTTTGGTATCCATAAGCTCATAATCTAATAATTAGTTGTTAATTTAGCTTATAGTAGTCTTATATTAGCTTAATACATCATAAACAGTAGTTTAGATCACTTAGAATCTCACCAAAGTCAAACTAACAATTTTCATCAAAAGTCAAAAATACCCATTCTCAGATTTTTGCAAAAAACTCCAAGTTCATTTATGATTTATGTGCTTTGATTGAGAAGCTGAAATTTGTTGTAGTAATACAGTACCACCTCAACTTTTGAGTCCAACTTTGGTTTGATTTTTGCAAATTTTCTACAAGCTTGCACAAGCCCTCAAAGTGACTTGCAAGGCAAAGGTGTGCCCTGCTCACATCAGACCCTCACCACAACACCACCTTTGGTGGTGTTTTGTGACCTCCTCAGTGGGTCCCACACCCTCTAGTTAGGTTCCTTCAACCCCCCTCCTACCAAGGAGCAACCATTGACCTTTTGTTTGACCTCCAGCCCAGTGGACCCCACCTAGTTTAAGCCCCAAAAGTTGTCCCATTTATGAGTTAAGTTTCAATGTGCAAAGTGCTTATTTGGTTTGATTCAGCTTATTTGTGTTGATTTCTTGTTGTTTCTGGCTTATTTGAGCTTAATTAGTTTATTTGTATCAAGTTTTAACATTGTGGACCCCACCCAAAGCCATTTGACCCAGATTGACCAAACAGTCAACCAAAGTCAACTGTTTAAGAAAAGGGGGTGTTTACAGCTTATAAATAAGCTAATTTTAAAAGTGTTTTCATAAAAGTTTGTCATTTTAGGGTATAAAGTAGTTCTGTAAAAGAAAAATCCAAAAAAATCAAAGTTAAATTAAGTGATAGTTTCTATTTAACTCAAGTTAATTTTAATTTTCATTTTTATATTTTAATTAAGTCACTAGTGTTTTTATATTTTTATTAAATACCTTATATAGTAAAGTAATTTTGATAATTTTTTCAGATTTTTATTTTGTCATTTAGTGTTAATTAGATTTAATTTTAATTTTCTTTATTATTAATTAATATCAAATATTAAATAGCTTATTTAGTTTTTATAAGGTTAAATTTAGTTTTTATAATTTTCCTAGCTCTAATATAGTATAATAAGTTTTTAGAAAATAAAATTTGAGATTCTACTGTTCATTTTCTATTTTCCTTATTTTATTTGTTTAAAATAGACTTAAGTTAATTAAAAGGTAAATAATTAGTTGTTTAATCTTAAAACATAATTTTTAGAGTTTTTATAATTTTGTAGGATTCCAATGATAGTTAAGTAATTTTATAAATTTTCTTGTAATTTTCTAAGTTAATTTAGTATTAATATTAATTAAAAGTAGTTTAATTAGTTTAATTAAGTTAAATAGTTTTCAATTTATAAAAAACTCACAAAAAGACAAAAACACTTATTTTTATTTTTTATACTTTCTTCAAGTTCTAATTTAGGTTTAGAAAATATTTTTGTTAATTTTTAGTTTAATTTAAATCATTTGTCATTTTTAGTTTATTTAAATTAGATTTTAATTTAGATTTTAAATAGTTTAATTAATTAAATAATATTTAAATAGTATTTTTATCATTTTCATAATTTCATTTTCATTTTTAATTTTCAAGTTTGAAAAAGTGTCAAAAGCACCCCCTGTAGTTGTTAAATACCAAAACCCCACTTTTTCAGTCTGATTGCGTAATTTTGAATTGTGAATACGTGCATATATCTGTTATCTGATTTTTGTGAATATTATATCTGTGTACAAATACCATCATAACAGTAGCAATACCAATCCCACATCATCTGGCTACTGTCCTCAGTGCCACTTTCTCATAAACGATTCCAAAAGCACCATTTCAATCTCGCTGGGACTTTAACGACCCGGGAAAACACTACACTATCACCGGAGTATTGATTCTAAGCTGTCTTTGACTTTTTGACCTTGGTCAATAATAATCTGACGGTTCGGGCTCAATCAATTACACCGTAATTAGTGTGATTAAGTATTGCCATGTCATCAAAAAAAACATTTTATTGATACAATAGTAGGATTAGTAAAGTTTGTGTATACAATAGAAGAAAAAAAATTTATAGCATACAAAAGAAAAAAGTGACAAACTAATAGTATTTTTAGACAATTTTCGCCTCGTATTAACGTCAAACTCATAAATTAATGTAGCATATAGCATGGATGAGAAAATAGGAGGAATATGCAACATGCAAGGGGCAATGGAGGCATGACACTATGACAGCAAGTGATCCCATCTTAAGTTTATCTTTATTTTCTTTTTTTCTTTTCTTTACGTATAAATTTAAATAACTTGACTTTTATATAATAAAATATTTAATCAAAAGACACAATACGCGTAACAAGTCAAATAAAAAAATTGAATTGCTTTTCCTTATAAATATATAATAAAATATATGAAGGCATGACACTATGACAGCAAGTGATCCCTTCAAGTAACAAGTCAAATCAAAAAATTGAATTGCTTTTCCTTTTAGAACGAAGCTTTAATTTTGTATATCTCGGTTTAAGAGGAAATAAATCATATAAAAGTAATTTGTACATATAATATTTGCATATATCTTTGTTTATTATAGATAAATATATATTAACTTATATGAAACTTTGTTATAAACTGTTTGACATCGCTAAAGCTGAAATCCATTACGTAACAGAGTCTACGCGATAACGTATACTTTTTCATGTATCACGTAAAACATAATACGACAAAATGTTCTATTTATTTGACTGACTAAATGATCTCAAACGAAAAAATAGGCCAGACAAAATTACGGTTTGTCGTCGCTTTCTTATGCCACCACCAACTAAGTATCTAATATTTCTTACGAGTCATTTTCATATCCTCTTTATCAAAGCATGTCGATACCACAAGCGCTATACACTTTCAAAAAACGGTTTTCGACATTTATATTCACGGCAGAGATTAAATTATTTTTCTACAAAATAAGCTACTTAAATTATGCATTTGCTTTATCGAGAACACTTATAAATGAAAAATAATATTCTATAATTCTTTTAAGTCAAATATTACTTTATAAAAAGCTTATAAATATTAGCTTTATATTTTAGCTCCCGCTTTATTTACAACTTTATGGCTATGTTAGGGACACGTAGCTGTTAGCAAGTGTTTAAAAACGTGTTTGATAACGTAATTATAACTGTCGTTTTTTCCAAACAAGCAAACGCCTTACACATAACCCATGTTCAGTTTGGTTATCATTGGTTTTGCTAAACATATCCATATTTGGTAAATATCTCATAACTTATTTAATTAAAAAAACAAGATTACACAAACACTCCTACTCACCACAATAATTAATTACAAAAAATACACCTGCCATAACCACAACACACACACAACACACTTTATATACCACCCCTCCAACTCCATAAAACTGTTTCATTCCTTCACAGGGTTTTTGCTTTCAAATTTCAAAAATCACCCTTACGCGAAGCTTCTTGGCACTTTCCTCTCACACACAAATATCATGTATAAATAATACTTCCTCCGTCCCGTATTAAGTGTTCACAATGATATCTTTGATTGTCCCATATTAAGTATCCATTACAATAAATGAAGAAATTTTGATAATTAAATTTCCAATTTTGTCCTTTGTCTTTTATATTAATGGTAATAATTTATTACACCTAAAACTTTGTGCTTAATATTAATTGAGGGTATACTTGTCATTTGGCTAACAATTAATTGTAATTATTTAGTACACCTAAAACTTTGTGCTTTGTTGTTATGGACACTTAATATGAGACGGAGGGAGTATCTTTTATGTTCTTCTTTTTTTCCATCTACAGTAATTTTTTCTTTATTCGGTGAATATAATCCTTATCTTTATAATGTTCGTACACCTTTTAAGCCCTAATTTCACAGTTATCTAACATTATGTTTTCTTCTTATATATATTACACATAGTTGTGTGTGTGTTTAATAGTATCACCTTTATAATGTTAGTATAAATTTTTTAAGCCCTAATTTATGCTTATTGTTATGTTTTTGGTACAGTTTACGAGGATTATGACTTTATTTGCTAATGTAACAGTGAAAATTGTGTTAAATTTTTTACACACAGTTGAGTGTGTAACTGTGTGTGTGACGTCATCTTTTATTTGTTAATATCTCGGCGAAATTTGTGTTTAATCTGTTACTGTGTGTGACGTCATCGTTATTGTGTTTTTATACTTTTTAAGCCGTAATTTATGCTTATTCTTCTGTTTTTGGTATAAATTCATGAATATTAAGAGGTTATTTGTTAATGTAATGGTGAAAATTGTTTTAAAAAATTTGTTACACACAGTTGAGTGTGTAACTGTGTGTGACGTCATCGCTTAAAAATTTTTAAGGCCTAATTTATGCTTATAGATTTTATTTATTTATTTTTTAATAAATAGGTCGAATATTGTGAGTTTATTTGTTAATGTGACGGTAAATTATTTGTTTAATTTGTTACACACAGTTGAACGTGTAACTGTGTGTGACGTCATCGTTATTGTGTTTGCGTCACCACCCAACCATCCACTCTATTAAGTATAACTAGTTTCTATTATAATTATAAAACATTACATTTACCGTCGGGTTCACTGTTCCTCTTCTGCTACAGTAACTTTTGTGAGTGGCTACAGTACCCTTATTTTTATATTAAGGATACTGCAGCAATGTACTGTAGCATTGTAACACTGTAGCAATGCTACTGTAGCATTTTTTTTTTTGGTAATATTTAAAAAAAAAATGATATTTTGATTATTAAAAATTTTCATGAAGATACATTTTTGACAAGATTTAGAAAATTCATTAACAAAATTCATTTAGAGTGCCACAGTGGAAGCAAGAGTAGTCTTTTGCAATTTAGTCCCTGAGCCCTAAGGTGTGAAAAAAAAATAAATAAAATAATAGCACGGCATTTTCGCAGCAACGCGCAGGTACCTCCACTCGTTTACCACAAGTGCTGTAGGACTACATAAACATTATAAAATGATTTCTAAAAGGTTTTTGTCATTAAGGGGTATGGGACATTGTTGTTGTTGTTGTTGGACATTTGTAGATGATGCAAGTTGATGTCACCATTTTGTCATTAAGGACTACATAAACATTACAGTATAAAATGATTTCTAAAAGGTTTTTTCATACACAACAGCCGTCGCAAGTTTAACACCATCTTAAAACATCTACTCGTCGAAGAAGACATGGCATCCAATCTATTTCCCGCCGTCGCAAGTTTCGACGATAGTGTTATGAATCCACCATCCACTCCATTTCGCCCCGTAGAAGATCTTGAAGAAGAGGATGCTGTAAGCTAAAAAATAATTAATTAAGTTATAGTTTTTATACTTTTTTTTTTTTTTTCATTTATAGATAATTTTATTTAAAAATATATATATATATATTTTTTCTGTTTATTATTTGCTAAGTGGATCAGATAATTACAAATTTACAGTGAAGTTATACTGCTTCCACTTTTGACAATTCATTATTATGCATATTAATTCCGTATCTATCCACCCATAGACGGAACTTGAACAATTTTAGTGGTGTGTGTGTGTTTTGGGGGGGGGGGGGGGGGGGGGGGCGCCGAAAGTCCGAAACTATAGACCCTGAACCTTGGGAGGCCCACAGCCCCTCCGGGTCCCTATGAAGGTCCGTCTTTGTATCCACCTGCATTTGAATTTGGATACCGGGGCTGTGTGTGGACATATAGTTTTAATTTAAAAGCACGTCCAACAAGTATTTGATTTGATGCAGTCCTTTAGTTGGATCACTAATGGTTCGGGTCATGACATTTTTGTTTTGGATTTTTATTGACGTTTTATTAATTAATTTTAGGTTCCCAATGGAGACACACGATACACAACATTCGAGGATTTGAATCTTCCAAAAGAGGTGGTAAAAGGTCTATACGTGGAAATGAAGTATGAGAGGCCAAGCAAAATCCAATTAATGAGTTTGCCAATGATTCTAAATCCACCTTATGACAATCAAATTGTTCAGGGCTACTGTGGTTCTGGGAAGTCAACTTGCTTTCTGATGGGTGCTTTGAGCCGTATTGATCCTACAAAAGCTGTTGCCCAGGTCCTCTGCATTTGTCCAACCAAAGATTTGGCAAAACAGGTTTACCAGATTCCCCTTTTTTTCTTATTGTGTATATAAAGTGTTTGTGTTTTTTTTAATAAAGAAAATGATTGGATAACTAGACTCAAAATTTATATTGATTAGATAAGAAAAATGGGTTTACGGTACAAAGTGTTCTCAAAATGATGCTTTGTTTTTCATATTGAATAAGAAAAGTGGGGTTTTAGGGTACAAAGGAAAGGATTCGGTAATTCCATGTGATAAGTAGGAAATATAATTTTTCAGTTTTGTAAAAGAATGCTTTGGAAACATGTCAATTTGAAAGCGAATTTCCGTTTTCCTTATTTTGTACAAACTTTTTTGTGGAAAACATTCATATTTTCCTCCAGCAAAACGCACTCTTGGGTTCTTCATAAGCAAAGTTAAACAACATTAAAGATAGAGGTTTCTTTCATGCCGGTTATCTTTAACAAATTCACAATTTTTGTATATGTGAGGTGCATCATTTCTTATATAGACGCCATTGATTTTATAACAACATGAATTCATAATGTTGGTGCAGACTATGGAATTGCTTTTCAAGATGGGCAAGTATACAAGCATAACAGCGGAATTGTGTATTCCTAACAAAGCTGATTATGTACCAATCGCCAAAAGATCACCAGTTACGTCCCAAGTAATTATTGGGACAGCTGGCACAATTAGTAAACTGATTGCTGGCAAGAAGCTGGACACATCTCGTTTGAAGATACTCATATTTGATGATGCAGATCATATGCTGATTGAGGTGACTTGTGGATATTTGCTTTTTACTTTAGTTTTTTGACATTAATTTGTTGAGAAAACCTTTGCTTCTAATCGTTTAATGTGCGGCTTCTTCCCATTTTTACCATTGTTACTCAGTCGGGGCTTTCTTGGTACCTATAAATGTCACTAAACAATGTATCTGTGCTAATAGGGAGTTTGGGAGTGTGATTGTTACCTGATTATCTAATTATTGTGTTTTTATAACGCAATAATCTATACAATAGTGTTTGGTAAAGAAAAACAAAAACGCGCTTTTTTTCCTTTTGGCAGCATCAAAACGGTGTTTTGGAGAAGCACATCCATACATGCTTTTGCAAAACGTGATTTTGCTTTCTTTATCAATTTACCGAATCGCCCTCGTACATCTCCTTCTTTGTTCAGTATATATTGGCTTTTCACATTTCTTCTTGATGAGTCTGAATGTTTCTGCTGCTGTGAAGTCTTGAGAAAGAATATTACAACAGAAAATGCAAAGATTAGCAGACTCAATAGCTAACTAGTAGACTTAGTGGAATCCTAAAATATCTCAACAACCCTTGAGACTAGGTGTTTATTGAACTTGGTAAACCTTATTCCTAAAGACTCGTAGAATCCATAACATTCCCTCCCATAAGCTAACTGTTGAAACAAGTTATCTTACACTTCAGGCTAGCTAACTCCCAACAAATCTCAAATGCTTCTGTTGGCAATGGCTGTCATTATATCAGCTAGTTGTTCTTTATATCACAGTACCTTAAGTTAATTATTCCACTTTGCAACGGTTCGCGAAGAAAATGGAAACGAACATCGATGTGCTTGCTTCTACCATGCAGTACTGGATTCCTGGAGAGTTTAATAGTTGAGTTGTTGTCCCAATATATCCTAACACTATCTTTACTTGCACAACCTATCTTCTCAAGAACTCTCTTCAACCATATTGCTTGTGCTGAGAACCCTGCAGCTGCAACAAATTATGCTTCTGTAGTGGATAATGTGACAATTGGTTGTTTTTTGGACAACCGGGACACGTCACCATTACTTAGCATGAACATGTAGCCTGAGGTGCTTATCACGAGCATAATTGTTGTCTAACCACTGATGATTCTCTTACTAAAATTTAGAGAAAACTATGTTCCGTATCTTGTGGGGAACCTTATTTTGGGAAATTAGAAGTTACTGTCTTAAAGAAAGTCCATGCATTTAGCTTATTTGATAGAATGTGATTAAAATGCTAGGTGAGTACGCGGTTTTAGTAGCCTCACGTACGTGTACATACATGCCTGTTGCCTCTGCTTTTAGGTATAGAGACTGATAGCTATATACATATACAAATTTTGCCACATCCCTTGGGACATACGTACTCATGCTCATAGGCCCATATTGTCATGTATGTTTGCATGCTCTTATCTTTTATATGATTTTATCTGTTCTACGCTTATATATGCTTCTATTCTTGTATACTTTTATTCCTATCTTCGATTATATATGCTTCTATTCTTGTATGCTCTTAGTTAGTGCGTTATTTTGTTTAGGGTGGTTCTAAAGATGATTCTGTGAGGATAATGATGGACATCCATGAGAAGAATCCCGAATGCAAGGTATGTAGTCATGAAAGTAGTTGATGATTTATACTATATATTTTTGGTTGCCTGGTTTCTCACTATAAATCACAGATAAGTTAATATAAAACATGATATATTTCTCTTTTTTTTTGCGAAAATAGTCTTGTTTCTATCTCTGACCTTTCACAAGAACAATTCACAGGTGCTAATGTATACTAGTATCTTCAATTACCGTGTGAAGAAATTTGTATGCAAAATTGTGGAAGTTCTCAAAGTAGAACAATACACCCAATTGTTTGTAAAGAAGGATGGACCTGCTTTGGATCTTGTCAAGGAGTATAAAGTGAATGTACCTGATGAGCTCTCAAAGATTAATTTTGTTATCGACAAAATAGTCGAGCTCGGAAATTTCGCCCAAACAATTATCTTTGTAAGATCTCAAAAGAGTGCTCAGATGTTGCATAAGGCACTTCTTGATGCTGACCATACTGTTACGAATTTCCATGGTGCTCGTACGCAAGAAGATCAAGATTTAATCCTCAAGGAGTATAAAGATGGGTTAACTCAGCACTTAATCACAACTGATGTTCATGCTCGGGGGCTTAATCTTGGGCAGGTTTGCAATTATTCTTTCCTTTTATATATATATATATATATATATATATATATATATATATATATATATATATATATATATATATATATAGAGTTAGGATCAAATAGGAAGAATAATTAAAATAGAAATGATAAGAAGTAACAACAACCACACATTTTAGATGTACCTACAAAAGTGGATGCATCTTCCTTCAAAATTTCCCTCCTAATTTGAAATGTGTGGCTAGAATTACTTCTTACCCTTCTTATTTTAATTATTCTTCTCACTTGATCCCTATATATATATAGGGGGCAATTCATGTGTGAAATCTAATTTTTGTGAGAACGCGAGAACTAATCCTAGCATCTCATTTTATCCTCTTTAGTTTTGATCTAATGGCTAATATTATTCAACCAACTTTTTGAAATTTTTCAAAAAAAATTAAAAAAATTTCAAAATTTTTTTTGAAAAATTTTCAAAATTTTCGACAAAAAATTTTTGAAATTTTTTTTTTTGCGAATTTTTTTTTCACATGTGACGATTTTTTTTTTTCAAATTTGACACGAATTTTTTTTTTCACATGTGACGGAAAAAAAATTTCACATGCGACGAAATTTTTTCACATGTGACAAAAAAATTCACACGTGACAAAAAAAATTCGTGAAAATTTTCAAATTTTTTTCACATATGACGAAATAAAATTTCTGAAAAAAAAATTCGCAAAAAAAAAATTTTCGGAATCGGAAAAAAAAAATTCGGAAAAAAGTTTTTCGGAAAAATTTTTTTTCGAAAAAAAAAAATTTCGAAATTTTTTTGAAAATTTTTCAAATTTTTTTTAGAAATTTTCAAAAAGTTGGTTAACTAATATTAGCCATTAGATCAAAGTTAAAGGAGAAAAAAATGAGTGGCTAGGATTGCTTCTCGCGTTCTCACCAAATTTAGGCTTCTTATTTGAACGCTTCATTATATTTTATCTTATAATGTTTTTATCTTCATATCAGGCTGATTTGGTTGTTAATTATGATCTCACAACACCAAGTGGTTCTACTGATGATGACTCTGAACAATACGTGCACCGTATTGGTAGAGTTGGTCGGTGTCATAGGAGGGGTATTTTATTTTTTATTTTTTTCTGTCTTCTTTCTTTTAGATTATGATAATGATTTTCAATGTCATTTTTCGTATTGTTTGGTGGGAGGCAAACACTATGTAGTATATGTAGGTTTATTTCGTAGTTTACGTTATATGATTAATATGATTGTTTGTTTAGAAAGCATGATAAGAATCATTCGTGTTAGGTGTATAGGTTCAGTTTAGAAAAGACTACTAAAATCAATGAAGTGTAATAAAAAAAAAAAAAAAGGTATTATAAACTTGAATACTCAAGTTATTCCGAATTTATATCTTATAATCTTACTGCATCATGCTGTTACTTATTTTTCTGAACGGCAATGATCCGTTTTATAATTTAACATGCTCTACACCATTTAATCAATCTAATGACGTTGGGATTTGATCCTACAACCTTTTAGTTGATGGGCCATCTGGGTACCCGCTAGGGTGGGTCCGCTAACCTACTCTAGTTTTCTTTGGGGGGTAGAGAACTCGAGTATAATAATATCAAAAGCATTGATTTATTGGATGCGGTCCTTACAAAATCTGTATGATGTAACAGGAACTGTCTTTAACTTACTGAGCAGCTCTGCGGATAACAATTTGATGGAAAAAATCGAGAAGTATAATAAGATCAAGATTACTGAGGTAAATTCGATGGCCCCTGTATCATGATTATCATCTTTTCTTGTTTAACCTTCTGCTTCTATGGTGGATTACTATAAAGTTTTTATCTCCTATCCAATATTTGTTGGTGTTTTAGCAGATGCTTTGTAATCATAATATTCTTCTGTGCATTTTGTAGGTACCACTTGAGATAAGCGCTGAACAATTTGCGGACATTTTTGGTGGTCATTGAGCCGTCTTGGGAATGCCTCCATGTTCTATAAAAACTGTAGTTATTTTGTATTAATACTTATGATGAATCATATACTATGTAGATGTATTTCCTCTCCAGAAAGACCTTGTATGTACAACATAATATCTAATTGTCAGGTCAAGTGAGTTACTAGTGGTAAAGTGGGTCGGGTCAAGGGATCCTTCAGTCTCTGAACTGGTTTTAATATTTCAAAACCAAACAGCTTTGCTGGTGAGTGAGTTAGTTAGCTTCTCAAGGGTGTACTAAGCTCTTAATATGATGTTACTTTAGTTTTTCACATTTTGCTTTTGCAAATCATGTTTCTCTTAGGCTTCTATGTTTATGCAGTGTGTGAGGTTTAGTCATTGGCTCTGAGTCACTGTCTTGAAATGTGGCTTGGCTAAAGGCTCATCTAAAATTAAAGGTTTTACTTTCTATTTTTTCACCTCTGAATTAATTATGGATTTATATTTATTTTGTATCTCCTAATGCTTAGCTTTGCATACCCAATTGAGCTCAAAAGAATATACATATATGTTTAGAGTACCAAAACAGTGTCAAATTTTAGCAGCGAGTATTTTTTAAGAAGGGCAACTCCTGTTAGTATTTTCGTTTGTGGAACAGAAAACCTCACTTTTCTTTGTAGAACCGCATTTTGCGATGCTGTCGCTGTTCCCTCGTTTGATCCCCCCCCCCCCCCCCCCCCCCCCCCCCCCCCATAAATTAATAACCATACACATAAAAGACATTAGACGCATAATCAAAACACAAACTCCTAAATAGTGTTTCAAGGGTATTTGCATATTTGACCGGCAAATAAGCATAATTCATACTTCAAAAAAGGAAAGAAAAAGCATAATTCTTATTAGAGTAAATACATCGTTCGTCCCTGAACTTGTACTCAAAATATACGTCGAGTCCTTTGCAACAATTAAATACACCGGAGGTTCCTAGTGTTCACTTTTTGCGTCACCCAAGGTTCCTTTGACTAACTTTCGTCAGTCAACAGCCGTTAACTCTCTCATGTACCTTGCAGATGAGGATAAAATAGTCGTTTCGGGTCTTGTGTTCTTCCACCCCCTTCTTCATCCCCGTATTCAACTTGAAGTTATTTTACTCAAGAACTTTTTTGTGTTGATGATTATCATTTATAATTTTTATTTGTGATTACTAAATACTTTAGTAAATCCACCTCTTTGTGTTGATCTTTATATTAAAAGCAAAACCTCAAAAGTTCAAATAATCAATCAATTTATCCCTACGAAATCTCTTGACTTCTTGATTCTAAATCCCTCTTGAATGCCCACCAACACAAAACACTTAGTTCTTGTTGCTTGTGTTTATCTCTGTACACGAATCACAACTTTGATCTTTTGTTGCTCTTGTTCTTTAAAAACGAATCTCAAGACAAATAATACCCTTTTTGTTTCTTGTGAAAAATCTTTGATTGGAGATTACAGGGCTTGGCTTAAGTTCTTGTTTGAAACCGGGTAAGATTTTAGTCGAGAGAAAAACGTGAGATTAGTTGGATCTTTGTAGATCCTCATGAGTCTTGGTTTTTCTTGAAAGAGGTCAGAAACAATTTCTTTTTCTGAAAAACATTAGATGAGAGAGCCGAGATGGAAAAAAATAAAATTTTAACACATGAAATCACGAAAAAATACACTAACGGGCTTAGGCCCAGGGGGCCGGGACCCTTCTCGGTCCCTTAATAGCTACGCCCATGGACGGGGTTTTTATAGATCTTTAAAGATCTGTTGAGAAAAACTTAAATAAATTCGAGATCTTGTTTGAATTTTCGTTTTTACAAAAAGAGATGAATTTTGAAATTCTTTAACCTTGGACCTTGTGTATTTGTTACAGATCGAGGATGAGCTTAATACTCTGAGATCCTGTGTTATATTGCTTTTGTGTTTCGGTACACGTTCAAAATTCTCGAATATAATTGTATGTTTCATTGTGTGGCATTTTCTATGTTATTTGTCTGTCGATAATGAATTCCACTTGTTCACTTGGCTTTACTTTAAGGGAGCGTTTGGTTGGAGATTTTGAAATTCTAGAATTTTAATGAGAATTTAAAATTCCGGAATTTAAAATATCATCGAATGTTTGGTTGACAGAAATTTATGAATATTTTTTATATTTTTTTAATATAAATTTCATAAATATTCTATCTAAAAGTTTATAAAAAAATTATAAAAATAATTTATAAAAAATTGTATAAATTTTTTTTTTAAAAATTTATAAAAAAATGTTTATCAAAAAAGTTTATAAAAAAATTATAAAAAAAAGTTTATAAAAAATTTATAAAAAAAAAAAGTTTATAAAAAAAAGTTTATAAAAAATTTATAAAAAAAGTTTATAAAAAACAAGAAGAAAAAAAAATTTATAAAAAAAATTTCCAAGTAAATGAAAATTATTCACTTTGTGAAGTCATTTTAATTTCCCCCATTTTGGCAATTCATGGAATTTTAAATTCCCTCATTTGTATTACCAAACACAATATTTTGAGGAAATTAAAATGCAAATGTCATGAATTTCCTTGAATATACCCCAACCAACCGGAGCCTAAGAGTTATCTTTTATATAATATGAGAACTCACTTTTGGCCAAATCGTGGGATTCGATTAACCAATAAGAGAGCTCCATTTTGAAATCGAGTCCTCTCATTGTTAATTGGTTTCCCAATCGAGATAATGTCGCTTTAAAATGTTTTTTGAGAAGCCTCTTCAAACATAGACGTGTCGAAAACGCAAATAAAAAAACATTTGAGAACCGGGTATGTTTTTTGAAACTTTGGTGTCATGGAGTCTCTGGCAATATGAGAGGCACGTTCTAGAAGGTTTTAAAAACGATGGTTATCCTCTCCTATATTTTTTCTATATTTGAATTACACGTTATCTTTTGAGCCACGGTCACGAAACCCTAATCCTGAGCCTATATATACTCGCACAATGTGGGTGCTCATCGTTCTGCTAATATTTTTTCCTTCATTCTCTTATTGCAGGCAAAACCATGTTCATGATTTTTGTTTATGATGCTGCTGGCATATCTGGTTAATGCAAACATTTGAGTTATATTCTGCTTCTGGTTATCTCTTCAAGATCAAATAATTAGTTTCATACCAGCTGCTACGAAATTGATTATCTAGAGTAGAATTTAATTACCTATTTACCCATTTCACAGACTTATCATTTCTTTAAAGTAACGTCCTTATTGTAGTATCAGGTAATTCCAGAAAAATAAATAAATAAATAAATAAATAAATAATGAGATTCTCCAAACACTCAAACATCTGATAATGGAATAATTACAACCTCAAATATTAAAGCACATTCAAACACTGTCTTCTATCTATTACTACAACATATTTTGGATTATGATTATTGAACTTCACATAATCAATTTCAAAACGCACCTTTAAACATGCCCAAGTAAACAACAATAGCAACTTAATAATAAATTTGTCTAATTATATTATCACTTACGGTTAAAATAGCATCACTTCCGGATTGAACAGGTACATGTACTGTCCATTATTCCGAATACAAACAAGGATGCCCCAAAATTTCAGCAATCTCCTTCAAGTACTCCAGAATACAAGTAAGATTAGTCATCCCAATTCGAAGATGAAGGGTGGATTCATTCTTAATGCAGTATTTGACCCCTTTTGTACTGTCCATTATTCCTAAAAAGCTCTTGAAATGCTCCAACAGCAACTTATCCACACATATCCAGATGATGACTTCCAAGCAAATTTTTAAACAATAATGCTATTGGGGATATATCAGTTGCCCTTATAAATAGAACAAAAATTGTGTTGCAAACAACATAATATCAAAAATAGTTATTCAAATATTGAGAAAAACTCTAAATGGTACATGTCACTGAGTAAAAAAAATGCCTTTTCATTGACTGTTGCATCAACTGTAAGTGGTAATATGCGCGAGTTGCTTAAGAGGTTAAAATGGATTCGGGTCAAAATATGCAGCTTATATGGGCAGTTCTAATTTTCTACAACTTATATGCAGCTTATTCGGGTCAAACGTTAATATTTATAGTACACCAATGATTCAAATTTTCAAACAAAACTTATTTTGGTGATTGTAAGCGTTCGAGAAACATTTTTGGTAACTTTAATATCTATAGTACAATAATGATTCAAATTTTCGAACTAAACTTATTTAGGAGATTGTAAGCATTAGATAAACATTTTGGGTAACTTTTGAACCATTAGACTCATTTCCTTTATTTTGACCCTTCATAAGTAAATGGACCAAAACTGTCACCTATACTTCTAACCATCTAGGCAACATCACACCACCACAACAATTTAAACTTTCATCTATATCTCAATAGTAGTAAATATACTTCCTTCATCACCTAAGAGTAGTAAATGTACCCCCACCGAAGGGCTCTCACCAAACAATACATTACCAAAAGAGCAATTAGAGTTCATGATATCTAGTAGACTATTCAGGAGCTGTAAAAAAATGATTTAAGAACATAACAGTAAGAGCATGTAGCAAACTTAACTTCATATTGCATAATATTAAGTAGAAATATGATAACTTGAACACAAATAGCTAGTACACGAAAAAGGATCTTCTACAGTCCTTTCTTTTTTCACAAATCTAATATCCAAACAGCATAGAAACACAGCTAAAACACGAACTTTAAGGACGCGTCAAACCTCAACAAATCGAGTATCCAAAAAGCATAGCAACACAGCTAAAACAAGAGCTTTAAGGAAACGTCAAACCTCAAGGTGCTTGTTTGGTGGAACGGCCTGAATCTTGCCTCACGTTACTGATGGTGTCAACAAAAAACTTATCAGATGTAACCAGAAGATGAAGGGTGGATTCATTCTTAATGCAGTATTTCGCAAGAGTAAAACTGTCCTTGAGTTGCTTTTCGGCCAATAAGAGTGTCTGATGATCAAGGGGAATTTCTTCCACATCCTGGATCTTGGCTTTCACATTCAGGATCGTATCAGAGCTGTCGACGTCGAAAGCAATAATCTTTCCGTTCGCTGTCTTGACGAATATCTTGATCAATGTAACAACAAGATGGAGTGTGGATTCATTCTGGATATAATAGTCGGCAAGGGTAAAGTCGTCTTTGAGCTGAGTTTGGGGCAAGAACAGCCTTTGCAGTTCAAAGGGAATATCTTCTTCGCTTTGAATCTTGGATTTCACACTATTGATGGTATCGAAGGTTTCGACTTGTAGAGGGATGGTTTTTCCGGTGGCAACTATCTCAATATGTATCCGCATCAGTTGCGGCCTCATCAATGTATCATCAACTAGACGGAGGGTCGTCTCATCCTGGATTAAGTAGGAGACAAGGGTACGGCTGTCATCAAGCTTCTGTCCTTCATAGACCAGTGTCTGTTCATGTAGCGGAATACCCTCCTTGTCTTGAATCAAGGATTTCACTTTCCCGATGGTATAGCGGCTAATAACATCTAGAGTGATGGTATTTCCACAGATGGTCTCCGCATATATCTTCATCCGCCCTCTACATACAGGCACAAGAAAGAGGGTGGACTCCGGATGGATGTTGTAGTCGGTAAGGGTGGATTTGTTATCGAGCAACTGCTCTCCATATAAGAACAGATTCTGCTTGTATGGAAGAATATCATCCACCTCATTTATCTTGATTTTCAAATCCCCGATGGTATCAGAACTTTTGACTTCTAGAGATATGGTTTTTCCAGTATGGGTCTTGACATATATAGGGATACATTTCTTCGACTTACACATGATAAGGGTGAATCCATCCTCGATCTTGTAGTCCGCTAGGGTACAATTGTTCTCGAGTTGCTTTCCATCAAAGAACAGCATCTGCTGGTACTGGGGAACGCCTACCATGTCTTGGATCTTGGCTTTAAAGTTGCCAATGGTGGTGTTGGAGCTTTCAACTTCCACGGAGACGGTCTCTCCACTCACGGTCCTTACGGATATCTTCAGCCCCAACCGACACTCAAGGGTAGAATACTGGAAACTGTTGTAGGAGTCAAGGGTACGGTTGTCATTATCGGGAAATTCTCTTTGCCTTAAGGCCCTAAATAAAGTACTGAAACGCTCTCGTCTTGTGTCCACACCCCTAAACTGTTACAGAAATAAGTAAATAAATAAATCCAATTAGTGTAGAAACTATGACAGCAGAAGAGCATTTTGTGGCCTAGGACTTCCACAGACGACTAATAATATGTGGATATTTGTTCATCATCAACATCCAGTTAAGCAGTGTTTGGATAAGCTTACACTCTAGGCTTAAGGACTAGCAATTTGAAGAAAAATTAATCGAGAAACAAAAGTTAAGCTATAAAATTAAAACCAGTAACAAATCAAAAGCATCACTACATATGATAATTCAGGCAGAATTAAACAAAAATAGAAAATTAAGAAACACGACATATAACTATGATGATGAATTGATGATGGGGCAAAAAAACACAATTCTATGACGGTTGAAAGAGACGAAAAATAAAACCATAATTCATTAGTACTGCTACTAATATAAAGATATAATACATACGCTTAGGAAGACGTCATAACGATAACCAGATCCGTCCATGTCGTCAACGATGAAGAAAGAGATGAGGAGGTAGAAGAAGAACGCGTTTAAGAGATGCTGCTACAAAGTGCTACAAGAGTTGTTTTTTGTTTTGAATTTGCTATACTGAGAACTTGGTTCCAACTTACAAGGCCCAAAAAAAAAAAACGAGTTAACTACATTTTTGGTCCTCGTGGTTTACCGGGTATAACAGTTTTGGTCCAAAATTTTGAAATGTAACGGATCTTGTCCAATATCCGCTGACCCGTAACACTTTTGGTCCAATTTTTGTTGACCGCTAGTTTGACTAGTTAAAAACATGCGAAATGACTAAACTACCCTCAAATGTTGATGTACAATGACTAAAATGCCCTTTCCTCCATTTATTTATTTATTTATTTATTTATTTATTATTATTATTATTATTATTATTATTATTATTATTATTATTTACTTAATTCTATTATTATTACTATTTAAAAACAATAACACATAACATAATCCAAACACCTCCAGCCATTTTTTTTTCTTCATCTTCGTCTTCCCGGACAACCAAACCCAGAATCCGGCGAGATTCCGGCGACCAAAAACCACTAAATGAATAAATCCCACTCTAACAAATATATGTAAACACAACCATCACCACAAACATCTTCTGGGCAGTCCACATATCACCACAAACATAGATCCACAACCATCACCAAATCGGTAAACACAACCATCACCAAATCCTCACCACCGCAATCCTCACCACAACCACTACCAAATCCTTACCACAACCATCACCAAATCCTCACCACCGCCATCCCAACACGAAACCACCACAACAACTAACTACAACAACCCTCAAACCTACCTCCATATCCACAACAGCAAAGATTCGAACTCGGAAAAAAAAAAAAAAAAAAAAAAAAAAAAAAAAAAAAAAAAAAAAACGGATCTCACCTTTTTTATTTTCTTGATTGACGAACACAAATCTTAATATGTTTTGTGTTACGAATAAAACTTGAATCACCCTTTCTTGTGCTTCTTTCTTTTCGAAAACAATTGACACTCTTTTGTGTCTCGATGTTGTGTTTATGATGGTTTTGATAAAGAGTGTAATGGTTTCTTGTAGATCTTTGAGGTCTCGATTGAGAAGATCTATGTAAAGGTCTTGTTGGTTTCGACTAAAGATCTTGTTAAAGGTCTTGTTTGGTGTTTAGTGAGGTCGTGGTGGTGTTTGTTGTTTATGTGGTGAAGTCGTGGTGGTTTTTGGTGTTTGTTTGGTGAGGTCATGGTGGTGTTTGGTGTATCGCCGAAGGTAGTGTGGTGGCCGGTGATGTTGGCCGGAGATCTAGGGAGGGAGAAGGGTTTGTGTTTGTGTTTGTGTTTGTGTTTATGTAAGGGTTTGTGTTTGTGAAGAAGGGTGTATTTAATATATACTCTAAATTTAATAAAAATATGTGAATGACATAAATACCCCTAACACTAACGGTCAAACTTAGTCAATTTAACGGGAGTGTTAACATTGGACCAAAAGTGTTACGGGTCAGCGGATATTGGACAAGATCCGTTACATTTCAAAATTTTGGACCAAAACTGTTATACCCGGTAAACCACGAGGACCAAAAATGTAGTTCACTCAAAAAAAAAAAAAAAAAAAACTTGGTTTCACAACAAAATGAACCTCTTTCCTTTTCTTTTCATGAACCTTTCCACATTATGACAAATTCACCTTTGACTTTTCTTAAATCTTTTTCGATTTACTATGTTATTTATTATTTTATTTTATTTTGGGGGTAAATATATAACCAAAAGAATAATCTCAAGTATAAATGTAATGTGGCAGAAGTACTACATTAACCTCAAGCAAATATACTAGTGTTTATGACAATAAACAAAAAAAACCTAGTTACATTCAATGTTGCAAAAATCGTGAATCGGTACTGAGGCGGTCCGGAGCCGATTAGCGATTTTTTACCGATTAATCGGCCGATTTTCTGGACTCGGCCGATTTCCGTGGAATTCTCTCCAGGGTCCTGGGCCGATTACGGATTAATCGCCGATTAATCGGCCGATTTTTGCAACACTGGTTACATTGCAAATCACCTAACTAGGTAAAATACTATGTCTGTACAAACATCATGATTCAGAAATAGATGTTTAAAATAAGGCTTCGAAGGCTCTTCGGTCACGAGGATGCGCCCTCCTTGTTACGGTCTTTAACAACCCGAATTCAAAATCAATATTTAAACCGAGTTCTTATTCTCTTTCTATTTCTTTTAATGAAATTTATTATCTTGGTTTTTAGCCGTTTTATTGAAAATTGTCGTTTTTAGGTATTTCCGATCCGTGGTTTGGATTTAATTAGTTTTATCGTTCCAGATATTGATAATTTCATATTTTATCTTCGGAAGCCTAATTATTTTCCTTTTTGTAATTTTTTGACTTTCTCGTGTTTCTTGACGAAACCGGGTCAAAATAGTGTTTGTACAATTTTTAATATTTTGACTTAGGTGCTGTTTGTTTTTTTAGAGGCTTTATGTCTGAATCTGAATACCACTTCTGAATCTGAATGAGTGGTCCAAAAGTCTGAATTTGAATTATTTTAGACTGTCTGCTTTTATGTCTGAATCTGAATATCTGAATAAACAAAAAAACAATCGTTTCGCTATAAAACAAACCAAACAACCCTCCATTCGTGATTATTAATAAAAAAATCAAGACCAAGATGAGGAGATAAGGATTGAAAAGAAGTATCACTGAAGTTTAGGCTTTTCAGATGTAATCAGATGCTATTCAATGTCTAAACGAATCAGACCCTATTTAGATGTATTCAGACTTCAGATCTGAAAAAAAACAAACAGTCTGAATCTGATTACGTCTGACCGAATCAGACTTCAGACGCCATTCAGATCTGAAAGAAAAAAACAAACACTGCCTAAGTGTTTTAAAACAAATATTGTAGTATAAGTGTTTTGGAAAAATAAGATTAAAAATGTAATTTGTAAACTTAACATGTAAACAAAACACCCATTTTCTTTTCATTAGCTCCTTAAAAACACACAACCAAACACTCCCTTATCTATTTTACGGACTTGGCTTAAATAACCCATTCAAAAACACATAGATACCAAAAACACAGAGATAACAAAAGATTTTTTTTCTTGCTCTCCCTCCTTCCTGCTCACGACATCACACACCAAATCACCATCACCATTCATAAAAAATTCTCCAACTCACTTCCAAAGTTTCAAACTATTCT
Source organism: Artemisia argyi (assembly GCA_030686995.1). Lineage (NCBI taxonomy): Eukaryota > Viridiplantae > Streptophyta > Magnoliopsida > Asterales > Asteraceae > Artemisia > Artemisia argyi. Next base: position 200,544,973 of record CM060678.1, read on the forward strand.
AATATCATTCTTACATAAAACCCCATTAATCTTTTCCACTAAAATTCACCATGCATCAAGATTCTTGAATTCTAATTTTTTATTAAAATCTTGATTTTAGGGTTTTGGTATAATTAAATGCAAGAAGATCATCAAGGGTATAAAGTTAAGAGTTTTTAAGCAAATTTTGGTGAATCAAATCAAGGTTTTGGATCCTCTTTGGGTCTTTGTGGTGCTCGGCAGATTCATCAAACCCACAAGGGTTTATGTTTGATCATCTTGTTATTTATTTGCTACTTGTAAGCTCTTGTTCGCTCTTTTTATTTTTATCTTGTTTAGATATATGCATGCATGTTGAAATCTATGATTAGGAATCTATGGGTAAATTGTTAGAATAATGATTGTTGAGTTATGGATGATTGAGGATAATCAATTAGGTTTAGGTAGTGGAGAATAGATTAGTTTAGGGTTTTTGAATCTTCAATGGTGTTGAAGAGGTTGAAAGAAACCTATAGGAATAGAGCAGAAAATTTGTGTTTGTGTTGGCTAAATTTGTGTGGCGTAAACTGAGTTTTTGGTATTTGATACGATGGACATTGTTATAATGGTTGTGTGGTAAAAATCGGGCCTTCTAACTCCTTAAAATGAAAAAGATACGCCATTTTGAAGTTTGAAAAACCATTTGGCAAAATTCTGCACACTTTGGTTTTGGGCAGAATTTTGACCCATTTTACTAGAAGGATATCTTGGTCATAAAAATGGGTTTCTGAATTTTCCGGATTCTAAAATATAGTATTTTGAGTCTAGTTTCCAGAACACAAGGCCGTTTTGATTATAAATGGGTAGAAGTGGTTCAATTGGGGTTTATGAGATCAAGTGTCAAAACTGAGTTTAGCATCCAGAATTTCAGTTGTAGAGATGTGTTGTGCAGACGGGTCAAAACTTAATATTTTTGGCTAAAATTTAAACCGGAACTTTCCCAAGATATGTGTGACCTGTTGTATTTTTTTTAGATTTTTATAATTTTTTTAGTGGGTCTACTTTAGCCAAACTTTTGCAAAGTCTAGCAGACCTTGTTTTAGAACAAGTTACATTGGTGTGTCTTTCATGAAAGGTTAGGATTACCTATGATTTATGGATTAGCTACTGTAGCTAATAGACATATATAAGTGTGTTATCCTAGAGGGAGAGCAACTAGTTTGACGAACACAAATCTTAATATGTTTTGTGTTACGAATAAAACTTGAATCACCCTTTCTTGTGCTTCTTTCTTTTCGAAAACAATTGACACTCTTTTGTGTCTCGATGTTGTGTTTATGATGGTTTTGATAAAGAGTGTAATGGTTTCTTGTAGATCTTTGAGGTCTCGATTGAGAAGATCTATGTAAAGGTCTTGTTGGTTTCGACTAAAGATCTTGTTAAAGGTCTTGTTTGGTGTTTAGTGAGGTCGTGGTGGTGTTTGTTGTTTATGTGGTGAAGTCGTGGTGGTTTTTGGTGTTTGTTTGGTGAGGTCATGGTGGTGTTTGGTGTATCGCCGAAGGTAGTGTGGTGGCCGGTGATGTTGGCCGGAGATCTAGGGAGGGAGAAGGGTTTGTGTTTGTGTTTGTGTTTATGTAAGGGTTTGTGTTTGTGAAGAAGGGTGTATTTAATATATACTCTAAATTTAATAAAAATATGTGAATGACATAAATACCCCTAAAACTAACGGTCAAACTTAGTCAATTTAACGGGAGTGTTAACATTGGACCAAAAGTGTTACGGGTCAGCGGATATTGGACAAGATCCGTTACATTTCAAAATTTTGGACCAAAACTGTTATACCCCGTAAACCACGAGGACCAAAAATGTAGTTCACTCAAAAAAAAAAAAAAAAACTTGGTTTCACAACAAAATGAACCTCTTTCCTTTTCTTTTCATGAACCTTTCCACATTATGACAAATTCACCTTTGACTTTTCTTAAATCTTTTTCGATTTACTATGTTATTTATTATTTTATTTTATTTTGGGGGTAAATATATAACCAAAAGAATAATCTCAAGTATAAATGTAATGTGGCAGAAGTACTACATTAACCTCAGCAAATATACTAGTGTTTATGACAATAAACAAAAAAAAACCTAGTTACATTCAATGTTGCAAAAATCGTGAATCGGTACTGAGGCGGTCCGGAGCCGATTAGCGATTTTTTACCGATTAATCGGCCGATTTTCTTGACTCGGCCGATTTCCGTGGAATTCTCTCCAGGGTCCTGGGCCGATTACGGATTAATCGGCCGATTTTTGCAACACTGGTTACATTGCAAATCACCTAACTAGGTAAAATACTATGTCTGTACAAGCATCATGATTCAGAAATAGATGTTTAAAATAAGGCTTCGAAGGCTCTTCGGTCACGAGGATGCGCCCTCCTTGTTACGGTCTTTAACAACCCGAATTCAAAATCAATATTTAAACCGAGTTCTTATTCTCTTTCTATTTTTTTTAATGAAATTTATTATCTTGGTTTTTAGCTATTTTATTGAAAATTGTCGTTTTTAGGTATTTCCGATCCGTGGCAAGGCAGTATTGTGCGGTGTGGGCGTTGCACACATCCCCAGGTCTGATGGGGTTCCTGTGAGTGTTCCCACCGTATCTCCCAAGGACGCTTTGATTTTGAGAAAGCTTCAAGAAGCGGGGAGTTCTGCTGCCCCGGATGATAGCCCTGAGCATCGCCATAGCGTGTAGGCGAATTTTGTATATGTATTATGTAAATAATGAAGTGTATCTTTTCCTTGTAATTTTTGTGTAAAAATGTTGAATAAGATACCCTTTTGTTAATTAAGTGCGTGACTTAAAAAATATACTTGCATCAATATTTGCTAAGTTTTATTATTTGACCAAGTGTCTTGGCTCGTTAAGTGCGTAACTTTGAGAAATATACTTGCATTAATGTTTGCTAAGTTTTATTATTTGACCAAGTGTCTTGGCTCATTATTTGCTAAGCTTATACAGTGTACTTAATATTTGCGCACCCGTCATGGGATGCGCATGTGAAACTTACCTCGATGTCTCAAAAGTAAGGTGCTTAGCAACGATGCGTGATCCAATGTTGATGGGTTTGCAACCCTCTTACTCAACGAGCGAATTAGTAGGTTTACTCATCCTTTATGCCTTCGTGGGTCTTAATTAGTGCATGCACGCCATGTAGGCAAAAAAAATATAAGATAACAATATTGACATATATAAGTATGTACGCAATAAAGTGAAATGCGTTATGGAGTTAGCTAGAAACCATAACATTTTTATTGATACTTGCAAGTTTTTTGAAGAAATAAAAATACAATTCCTAGGAAAGAAAAGAAAAACAAACACTTATTGGGCACATCTTAGGGTGCAAAGGTGTCTGTGTAATGGCCGTAGCCTAAAAATAACATCTTTTAAGATTGCAGATGTTCCAAGTGCGCGCTAGGTCGTGACCTTCCATATCGCGCAGTCTGTATGCACCATTGCCGAGCGCATCAGTGACCTCGTAAGGTCCTTCCCATTTTGGTCCGAGCTTGCCTGTGTCTTCTGCGTGGCTCGCATCGTTGGCGCGGTATACAAAGTCTCCTGGCCTGAATGAAGTGTGTTTGACCTTTGCATCATAATACTTCTTCATTTTTGCCTTAGCCTTTGCTTCGCGTATAGCTGCGCGTTCACGCCTTTCTTCCAGTAAGTCCAAGTCTATGCGCCGCTCCTCGTCATTTGTTGTGACGTTGACCTCTGCTGTTTGTATAGTTGGCATTCCTATCTCAGCTGGTATGAAGGCTTCTGTTCCGTAGACAAGGGAGAATGGCGTGTCGCCAGTACTGGTTTTGATTGTGGTGCGATGCGCCCATAAGACATGCGAGAGCTCGTCTACCCACCTTCCTTTGTGTCTGTCAAGGCACGCTTTTATTCCTTCCCCTAGGCTGCGGTTTGCACGCTCAACTAAGCCATTGGTTTGTGGGTGTTTTACTGAAGCGAAGTGTTGCGTGATGTTTAATTGCGCGCACCAATCTTTGAATGGGTTATCACAGAATTGTTTTCCGTTGTCTGATATAATCACTCCCGGTAGTTGATGAGGCGAAAAATGAACCACTTTTAGGGGGTCATTTAAGCCCGGAATTAAATTTATTTGATCAAATATTGCCCTAAATTGTTCCTTTTGTGATTTTAGGTACTTTGGGAGAGAAATCTGGAAAAGGAAGCAATTCGGATGTTTTTGAAGCATAAAAGTGAAGAAAACGCCAAAGTCTTAATTTTCCTTGCTGGGAACAGTAGGTGACGGCGTCAAGAAGAAATTTCTGACGGCGTCAAGAGTAATTTCCATGACGACCCAGTACAGAATTGACGGCGTCACAAGGTAGGGCGTCAAGAGTAAAATGCATGATGGCCTGGAAAATGCTAACACATGACGGCGTCAAAAGTAGATCAAGGCAGTCCGAGAAGTATTTTGGCGGCGAGATGACGGCGTCACAAAATTTGTCTTGACGCCGTCAGACCCTATTTCCTATATATAGTTTTCTAATTTTCACATTAAAGGGAGAGAAGTTTTTGAGAAACCCTAAGTACGAACTTGGTACGAATTTTACAGGTTTTTCAAGGGTTCTAAGCCCTTGATACCTTTCATGTGTAATTGAGATAAGTATTCTTTTAATTCAATCAATATGTCTATGTGTTGGTTGTCTATATCTTGTTCTTGTCTTAATTCCATCATGCTAGGCTAGATCTATCTTGTGTTTGCTTGGATCTAATGAAACCTAGATGTTAATTATGTGTTGATTACTTGTTTATGGTTGTATTGGATGAATGATTTCGATGTTAGGCTTAAGAAAACTGGCAGACTTCCAAATGGTAACATGCTTGAACGTCTTAGGAAACATGAACTGACGTGCACTAGGTTTTATTGGTTGTATTTAATGCATGAGTAAATTCTAATGATCCCATGTTAGGAGCTTCTTAGCCGGCTCGACATAGGAGTGAAGTAGGCACTCATAGGATTGGGGAATTAAGTGTGCCACCCCATGAATGGTATTAAGGAATACAATCCGTCATCCACGCAACTATAACAAGTAATTAACGTGTAAAAGATATCTAGGGAGTAGTGAAATCTAAGTAAACACATTTTCTCCACTTATTGCTCACAACCTTAGATAATTTAGTTTATTTTCATTTCTAGTATTTTATTTTGATTGCATCTTTAGTATTGGGTTAGTTGACTAGTAACTAATTCCGCCCAAATCCTTCAAACCCGAGATTTTTAATTGCTTTCTAAAAAAATATAAAAATACAAAAATAATCATCCCTCATCTTTAGAACTAGTATTTATGTTTTCTAATCCTAGCGACACTATTCCTAGCTGAACGATCAATCCCCCGGTACTTGTCACTATACTATACTACAACGATCAGGTACACTGCCTGGTGGGGGTTGTAAGCTTCTCAAGATCCCTTGAGAGGTAAAGCCTGGTGCGATTCCCACATACATCAGTAGTCCGAAGCGACAGACAATATTATCCCAGACAAAGCGTTTGACTTGGTTTCCTGTGATGCTCACCACTGCCTTTGCTTCAATCCACTTTGTAAAGTAGTCTATGGCTACGATGAGGAACTTTACTCCTCCTGCTGCAACTGGAAAGGGTCCCGCGATGTCAATGCCCCATTTGTAAAATGGCCATGGTGAGGTAATGGGTGTTAGCTCTTGTTGTGGTCGGCGCGGGATTGGCCTATGTACTTGACAATTGCTGCATTTCTTTATCAGATCGCGTGCGTCGCGGTGCATGGTTGGCCAATAATACCCCGACCGTAGAGCGCTTGCCACCACAGATCGCGGTCCTGAGTGCATGCTACATGATCTAGCATGGATTTCTCGGAGTACATAGTCTGCTTGAAGAGGTCCAACACATCTGAGCCAGGGTTGTAAGAAAGAGCGTCGATAGAGTATGTTGTCTCGTAGTTCAAATCGTTGCGCTGTGCGCCGCACTCTTCGAGCGTCCTTATGATCTTGTGGTAAGATTCCCTTGCTAATGAATTCAATGATAGATGTCATCGATGTAGGATCTTGTTCATCTATCACTGTGGATATCTCCATTCCAAGATTGACTTGTTTTGTAGGGTTTCTACCAATACCTGTTTTGAGACGTGCGCGAAGCTTGTGGATGCGATCTTACTGAGCGCATCAGCCTTCCTGTTGTCTCCTCTGGGCACCTGTTTTATTGTGAACCTGTCAAAGTTTTTAATTAAGGACTTGGTCTTTTCCAGGTATTGGATCATGTGTTCATCCATGGCTTCATATTCACCTAGCATATGGTTAACGACTAGCCGAGAATCTACATTTGCTTCCAAGTTGTGTACACCCATTTGGATTGCGATGCGTAGTCCAGCTAGTAGGGCTTCGTATTCTGCCTCATTGTTTGTGGCTGTGAATTCAAAGCGCAGCGCATAGGTGAATTCCATACCTTCTGGATTTGTGAGAATAAGGCCTGCGCCTGATCCATCTACACATGAAGACCCATCTGTGAACAGAATCCAGGGTTCCTGTAGATCTGTTTTGGTTACAGATGTTGGACTGTCGCCGTCTGGCTTCTCAACGATGAAATCGGCTAATATTTGTCCTTTGATTGCAGTGCGCGGTCTATATGAGATGTTATATTCACTTAACAGTACACTCCACTTTTGCAACCGTCCTGATGCGTCAGGTTTAGAGATAACTTGTTTTATTGGCTGATCGGTGATTACAGCTATTTGGTGTGCTTGAAAGTATCTGCGCAGCCTTTTGGCTGCGAATACTAGAGCTAAGACCAGCTTTTCCATAGCGATGTAGTTAGTCTCTGTCTTCTTCAGGGCTTTGCTTACAAAGTATATGGGTGTCTGGACGGAGTTCCTATCTGTCAATAGTACTGCGCTAACTGCTCCATGAGTTGCCGATAAGTACATGATTAGCTCTTCCCCTGGTCGCGGTGCGACAAGTTTGGGAAGAGATGCCAGATGGTGTTTAAGTTGTTGGAAAGCTTCTTCCGCTTCTTCGGACCAGCGAAAGTCTCCCTTTTTAGTACACTTCGTGAGTGTTTTAAAGAGAGGAAGTGATTTGTCTGCTGACTTAGATAAGAAACGGTTTAGCCCTGCTAACTTTCCATTCATTGACTGGACTTCTTTGAGTGTGCGCGGTGAGGGGAGATCAATGACAGCCTTTGTTTTTTTCTGGACAAGGCTTGATTCCATCAGGTTCTATTAAGTATCCAAGGAACATGCCTTCGGTTGCGCCAAAGGTGCACTTCTTGGGGTTTAGCTTCATGTTTATTCGTCCCAATGTTCTGAACGTTTCCTCAATGTCGCGCACCAATTCATCCTCTGTGTGGCTTTTGATGACAAGGTCGTCGACATAGACCTCCAAGTTGCGGCCTACTTGTTTCTCTAAAGCTGTGTCCACCAATCGTTGGTATGTTGCGCCTGCATTTTTAAGCCAAAAGGCATTTTTGTGTGGCAGTAGACTCCTTGACTGGTGTGGAAAGCTGTTTTTTCTTCATCTTCGACTGCCATCTGAATTTGATGATACCCTTTGTATGCATCTAGGAAGCATTTGAAAGGGTATCCGCACAGGGATTCTACCTTCCAGTCTATTTCTGGCAGTGGATAGCAGTCCTGTGGACATGCTTTGTTAAGGTCTGTGAAGTCCACGCACATTCTCTAACTGCCATCGCTCTTCTTTACCATAACTGGGTTAGAGAGCCAGTCGTGGTAGTACACTTCGCGCATGATGCCTGCGTCTACAAGTTTATATACTTCCTCCAGAATAGCCTTTGCACGATCTGGAGCCTGACCGCGCTTCTTTCGTCGTATTGGGGGATATCCTTGTCGGATTTGTAGCTTATGCTCTGTGATAGAGCGTGGCACTCCTGTCATGTGTTTTGGTTCACATGCGAAGATGTCCAGGTTCTTTTGCAAGAGTGCGTATACAGCTGCTTTACCTTTGTCAGATAAAGATCCACCAATCGAAACTTGTTGGTCCGGGTAATCGGGATGAATAGCGACCTTTAGGTTTGGTGTTTTTTCTGTGCGCTGTTCTGGAATATTCTCTACTTCATTGGTTACCGCGTTGCATTCCTTTGGTGGTACTGTTGTGTTATAGAGGGTGACAACTCCGCCTTCCACTGGGAATTTAAGCATTCCGTGCGCTGTGGACGGTACAGCGCGCATGGATGATATTCTAGGTCTCCCAATGATGCCGTTGTATGGTGAGGGAGACTTTATTACCATGAAATTTATCCATGTTGCGGTTGAGTGTTGTTCATCTCCTATGACCACCAGCAAGCGTAACTGCCCCATGGGCCAAATCTTTTCTCCTGTGAATCCAGTCAATGATGCTGTTGCTGGTATCAATTGACTTTGGATTTCAGGTCGCAGTCTTTTGAAACAATAATCATACAGAATATCTGCGGATGCTCCTCCATCAATGTACATGCGGTGGATATCATGTCCCCCCGTATGTATTTCAATAGTTAGAGGTTCTACAACTGCGTTGTCCGCAGCTAGAGTAGGGAAAGATATCTTTTTTTCTGGAGAGAATTTTTGGCTGACTTTTTGCTTTATCTTACGCTGCCATGACTGTATCATGTATATGGTATCAGCTTTTTCTTTGGGGGGATTCTTTCTTACCCCCGTTCTTTTGTTTGTCTTTTCCCTCTTTTATGTTTTTTACAAGGTGGTCCATTCTGCCTTCCCTTACTAACTTTTCAATTAGTTGTCTTAGCTGGACGTACTCGTTAGTTGTATGGCCTTTTTGACCATGATACTCGCAGTATCCATTCCCTATGCGCTTTTCTTCTGCGGTGCGCATTGGTGGAGGCTTTGGAAAGTTTGCACCTTCTATTACAAATATTTCCCTCGGAGTTTTTGTGAGAGGGGTATACTTGTCATTGTCTCTTCCGCTGCGGTAGTTCCTGCTGCGGTTGTTATTCTGATCGTTGGGTTGTCTCTTAGGCTGTTCTTGTTGCCTATAATTCGAGTAACCCTTTTTGTTGTCCGCAGCAGCTGCTTCTCCTTGTATGAAGGATCTGGTGCGCTTTGTTAGCTCATCAAAAGTCTGGGGAACTTTGTCATTTAGCTTTCGGATAAGTTCTGGGTTGTTAATCCCATTCATGAACCCTGAAATTTTTGGAATTTCAGGACATGCTTTGACTTGTATGCACTCATCCTTAAAGCGTTCCATAAAAGCACTGGTTGATTCCCCTTGGCACTGTTTTACTCTTGCTAGTTCAACAGGATTTTTAGCGCACTTCTTTCTCTGGGTAAAGTTGAGACGGAATGCTTTCCGTAATTCTTCAAACCCACCGATGCTCCTTCGTGGGAGTTTGCTAAACCATGTGCGCGCGTTCCCTACCAACGTAGAATTAAACATATGGCACCACACAGGCTGTGGCCAGTTTTCGATAGTGGCGGCTGATTCGAAAACTTTTAGATGATCATCTGGATCACCTGTTCCATCATATGTTTTTACATTAGTGGGCATGCGCCTGCGTTTGCGGTCGGAGTAATCACTGATGCGTCGCGTAAACGCATCAATTTTATGGCGTCGCCATGGAAGAGACATGTCTTCATTCTCTTCTTCGTGGCGTCTTCCTCTTGATTTCCAATGTCCTGTTTCCCTAACCTCGTTGTCCAAGGAGTCACTGGAGGAAGAGTAGTTTCTTTTTCGGCGTTTGCGCCGACTTCCTTCAGAAGAAGAGCTTGAGGGGCTTATACTTGGGGAGCTTCTTTTCCCTAACCTGTCGCGAAGTCTCTTGCTCCCGGATTTGGAGGACCCTTGGCTTGGTGAATGCTGAGGTCCTAATCGGTCTTGTATCCCTCGACTGCCAAGTCTGGAGTGAACATTAGTGCGCCTCTCGCTGTCTTCTGAGTATTGTGAATCAGATGTCATACCCAGCCTATCGTGGATAGTAATACGTTCTGCGCGTCTTCCTCGTGGGTGGCGCGGTGGTGATGGTTCGCGTTCAGGACCAAAATTGAGTCGAACTTGTAGGCTCGTACTTGATCTTCTTCTTGCTTCTTCTTGCATGAGGGCCGTTAGGGTTTCATAATTTTGGGATACAAAATTTCCCAACGTTAGGTTGGGTGTGTCCTCAGTTGCTACAAGAATATCTGCCTCAGTATTAGGCACCCTATCTCGGTTAGGTGCGCCCGATGGCACAGTGTTGTTCACTGTGGGTACAGTTTGGTGAGGAGTAGTGAAGAGGGTACGCTGGAGTTCCTCAACGCTTGGGACCACTGTGGTGGTTTGGGTAGTCCTTACAGGCAGTTCTACCACTGGAAGAGGTTGGGTTGTCCCTGCCTCTTGGTGACTAGGTACGCTGGTTGTCCCAGCAACCTGCCTAGGGGTCGAATCTTGTTGATTCTTCCTCTGGGGGTCACGTTTTTCTGGCTGCGGAGTCCGCTGGCTTGAATTTTTATTCTTCGTCATTCTAGTTCTTAGTTCTTAGTAAGGACCCGCGGATGGCGCCACTTGTTGATACAAAAGTTGGGCATTCCTGATTATGGGTTCTTGCTCTTGTACCAATTCGCTTCTTAGTACTTGTAACCTGCGCACTAAGAAAATAAACAACACCGTTAGGCTTATCGTGGGATTGTCTCCCACGATTAGACTCCGGCGTGAGAGTAAGTAATCGATTTAGGGTTCTCGTAAAGAGTTTAGGGTTTGTGTATCGTACCTTGAATGAGAGTTATGCCATTCCTTATATAGGTGCAGAATCCTTGTAGGGTTCGTGCTCCTTACGTTTCGTACGCGTGGTACTTATCCGGGTTAAGGATATTTATTCCATAGATAGATGATCCTTATCTATACCGTGTATAGTTTGATTGGGTTTGGGCTTACGTGAGCCTATTCCCATTATTGATGCGGCCCAAGTTATAATAGCCCACGCATGGTGGCTTTGGGCCTTAGTAATGTTTATCATTTGGGCTCGTGGCCCATATATAGACTATACGTCATCAACTGGTTACATTGCAAATCACCTAACTAGGTAAAATACTATGTATGTACAAACATCATGATTCAGAAATAGATGTTTAAAATAAGGCTTCGAAGGCTCTTCGGTCACGAGGATGCGCCCTCCTTGTTACGGTCTTTAACAACCCGAATTCAAAATCAATATTTAAACCGAGTTCTTATTCTCTTTCTATTTTTTTAATGAAATTTATTATCTTGGATTTTAGCCGTTTTATTGAAAATTGTCGTTTTTAGGTATTTCTGATCCGTGATTTGGATTTAATTAGTTTTATCGTTCCAGATATTGATAATTTCATATTTTATCTTCGGAAGCCTAATTATTTTCCTTTTTGTAATTTTTTGACTTTCTCATGTTTCTTGACGAAACCGCGTCAAAATAGTGTTTGTACAATTTTTAATATTTTGACTTAGGTGCTGTTTGTTTTTTAAGAGGCTTTATGTCTGAATCTGAATACCACTTCTGAATCTGAATTTGTGGTCCAAAAGTCTGAATCTGAATTATTTTAGACTGTCTGCTTTTATGTCTGAATCTGAATAAAAAAAAAACAATCGTTTCGCTATAAAACAAACCAAACAACCCTCCATTCGTGATTATTAATAAAAAATCAAGACCAAGATGAGGAGATAAGGATTGAAAAGAAGTATCACTGAAGTTTAGGCTTTTTAGATGTAATCAGACGCTATTCAATGTCTGAACGAATCAGACCCTATTTAGATGTATTCAGACTTCAGATCTGAAAAAAAACAAACAGTCTGAATCTGATTACGTCTGACCGAATCAGACTTCAGACGCCATTCAGATCTGAAAGAAAAGAACAAACACTGCCTAAGTGTTTTAAAACAAATATTGTAGTATAAGTGTTTTGGAAAAATAAGATTAAAAATGTAATTTGTAAACTTAACATGTAAACAAAACACCCATTTTCTTTTCATTAGCTCCTTAAAAACACACAACCAAACACTCCCTTGTCTATTTTACGGACTTGGCTTAAATAACCCATTCAAAAACACATAGATACCAAAAACACAGAGATAACAAAAGATTTTTTTTTCTTGCTCTCTCTCCTTCCTGCTCACGACATCACACACCAAATCACCATCACCATTCATCAAAAATTCTCCAACTCACTTCCAAAGTTTCAAACTATTCTAATATCATTCTTACATAAAACCCCATTAATCTTTTCCACTAAAATTCACCATGCATCAAGATTCTTGAATTCTAAATTTTTATTAAAATCTTGATTTTAGGGTTTTGGTATAATTAAATGCAAGAAGATCATCAAGGGTATAAAGTTAAGAGTTTTTAAGCAAATTTTGGTGAATCAAATCAAGGTTTTGGGTCCTCTTTGGGTCTTTGTGGTGCTCGGCAGATTCATCAAACCCACAAGGGTTTATGTTTGATCATCTTGTTATTTATTTGCTACTTGTAAGCTCTTGTTCGCTCTTTTTATTTTTATCTTGTTTAGATATATGCATGCATGTTGAAATCTATGATTAGGAATCCATGGGTAAATTGTTAGAATAATGATTGTTGAGTTATGGATGATTGAGGATAATCAATTAGGTTTAGGTAGTGGAGAATAGGTTAGTTTAGGGTTTTTGAGTCTTCAATGGCGTTGAAGAGGTTGAAAGAAACCTATAGGAATAGAGAAGAAAATTTGTGTTTGTGTTGGCTAAATTTGTGTGGCGTAAACTGAGTTTTTGGTATTTGATACGATAGACATTGTTATAATGGTTGTGTGGTAAAAATCGAGGCTTCTAACTCCTTAAAATGAAAAAGATACGCCATTTTGAAGTTTGAAAAACCATTTGGCAAAATTCTGCACACTTTGGTTTTGGGCAGAATTTTGACCCATTTTACGAGAAGGATATCTTGGTCATAAAAATAGGTTTTCTGAATTTTCCGGATTCTAAAATATAGTATTTTGAGTCTAGTTTCCAGAACACAAGGCCGTTTTGATTATAAATGGGTAGAAGTGGTTCAATTGGGGTTTATGAGATCAAGTGTCAAAACTGAGTTTAGCATCCAGAATTTCAGTTGTAGAGATGTGTTGTGCAGACGGGTCAAAACTTAATATTTTTGGCTAAAATTTAAACCGGAACTTTCCCAAGATATGTGTGACCTGTTGTATTTTTTTTTAGATTTTTATAATTTTTTTAGTGGGTCTACTTTAGCCAAACTTTTGCAAAGTCTAGCAGACCTTGTTTTAGAACAAGTTACATTGGTGTGTCTTTCATGAAAGGTTAGGATTACCTATGATTTATGGATTAGCTACTGTAGCTAATAGACATATATAAGTGTGTTATCCTAGAGGGAGAGCAACTAGTTTGACCATTTAACGTACCTTTTGGTGTGTTGACCGACTAGCTAAAAATGTTATAATTTCAGAAAATGTGTAATCTAATAGAAACAATAAGTGGCAAGTCTCAGGGATTCCTAGTTATAAAATGTCATGCATATTCTATATGTATATATTTGTTATGGTCATTATAAGTTTCATATTTTCCATAAGTATTGATCGTGATCGCGTGTCATTTTAATATAGGTAACGGTTGAATTTCGGTGTTCGTTCTTGCTACGTTGATTTCTTGATTGGCACTACTTCTTGGTGAGTTGATAAACTGATACGTGGGAATCGCACCAGGCTTTACCTCTCAAGGGATCTTGAGAAGCTTACAACCCCTACCAGGCAGTGTACCTGATCGTTGTAGTATATTATAGTGACAAGTACCGGGGGATTGATCGTTCAGCTAGGAATAGTGTCGCTAGGATTAGAAAACCTAAATACTAGTTCTAAAGGTGAGGGATGATTATTTTTGTATTTTTATATTTTTTAGAAAGCAAGTAAAAATCTCGGGTTTGAAGGATTTGGGCGGAATTAGTTGCTAGTCAACTAACCCAATACTAAAGATGCAATCAAAATAAAATACTAAAAATGAAAGTAAACTAAACTAACTAAGGTTGTGAGCAATAAGTGGAGAAAATGTGTTTACTTAGATTTCACTACTCCCTAGACATCTTTTACACGTTAATTACTTGTTATAGTTGCATGGATGACGGATTGTATTCCTTAATATCATTCATGGGGTGGCGCACTTAACTCCCCAATTCTATGAGCTCTTATCTCCTCCTATACCATGCCCAGCACAACCATAGGGATTATAAACAGTGGCTCATGCATTAAATACAACCAATAAAGACCTAGTGCACATCGGTTCATGTTTCTTAAGACGTTCAAGCATGTTACCATTTGGAGATCTGCCAGTTTTCTTAAGCCTAACATCAAATTCATTCATCCAATACAATTATAAACAAGTAATCAACACATAATTAACATCTAGGTTTCATTAGATCCAAACAAAAACAAGATAGATCTAGCCTAGCATGATGGAATTAAGACAAGAACAAGATATAGACAACCAACACATAGACATATTGATTGAATTAAAAGAATACTTATCTCAATTACACATGAAAGGTATCAAGGGCTTAGAACCCTTGAAAAACCTGTAAAATTCGCACCAAGTTCGTACTTAGGGTTTCTTCAAAACTTCTCTCTCTTTAATGTGAAAAATAGAAAACTATATATAGGAAATAGGGTCTGATGGTGTCAAGACCAAATAGGTGACGCCGTCACCTCGCCGCCAAAACTCTTCTCGGACTGCCTTGATCTACTTTTGACGCCGTCATGTATTATGCATTTCCAGGCCGTCATGAATTTTACTCTTGACGCCCTACTTCGTGACGCCGTCAAATCTGTACTGGATCGTCATGGAAATTACTCTTGACGCCGTCAGGAATTCCTTCTTGACGCCGTCACCTACTGTTCCCAGCAAGGAAAATTAAGACTTTGGCGTTTTCTTCACTTTTATGCTCCAAAAATGTCCGAATTGCTTCATTTTCCAGATTTCACTCCCAAAGTACCTAAAATCACAAAAGGAACGATTTAGGGCAATATTTGATCAAATAAGTTCAATTCTGGGCTTAAATGACCCCCTAAAAGTGGTTCATTTTTCGCCTCATCATATACCCTTACACTTGAGATTTGCTTGTCCTCAAGCAAATGCGCTTTTATTCTAGTCAAAATACAAGTTAGGGGTCATTTAACACTAATATAAAAGTAATTACAACAAATAATCGTTCCACTAAAGACCAATAGACAAGCACAGAGGTCATACACTAGCACCTCACAAATAGTGTTTAGATACTCACATCTCTCGGGTGTAATAAAGTATAAATTACAATATGGAAACGGAAGATATCTCTCACTACCTGTCATAGCAAAATAGATTACCATAGGCTTGGGAAAGGATCAAACCTCCACCACATGGCGTAAGCACCTAGGATAAACTATCAAAGAGGTCTTTTAAAGGGTTGTAACGTTAGGTGTAGGGATATGAAATACACAATTTTGTTGGATAAAGGAAGTTTTACTGGTGGCGAGTTAACAATCTTGGTTAATTACATGTACAATGTGGCGTTGCTAAGCCAAGACTCGACTCGACTTAAGCTAATAAATGAAAAATAACACAAACATAAAATAAACATAGAATAAAAAGGGATGGTAGTCCGTATGTTTTTTTCTCCTTTTTCTTTTTCTATTTTTTTCTTTCTTTTTCTTTATTTTTTCGATTTTTTCGATTTTTTTTTTTTTTTTTTTTTTTTTTTTTTTTTTTTGCATACACTCTTACCCTACCATCCAAAATAATACATCATAGGGAATGTAAATTCCCCTTACACTTGAATCTTTACATACTTTACAATAAACTAATCTAACGACTCGAATTAAGAAAATCAAAACACTTGAAGCACTTTTAAGATTAACGCACGTATGGGGGTAATAAAATGACGTTCTTCCCCATTACTCCATAAAATAAGTACTTTACCCATGAGTCCCAATCGTCCCAAAATAATATGTACAAAGATATGACTCGACTTAGCAACCATGTAATCAATTAGATAGTTAACTTAGGGTTTAACAAATAACAATAATGCACTAAAAATGAGCGCATACACGGAAGGCTATGGCGATTTGGGTGTACATTTAAGTGGGGTGTAATAAATTCTTCCTTTAAGTAAGATGCTTAAAGTTAGAAACGAAAAGATAGGCTCGGAGGGGTGTACTAGGGGTTTCGTGTACTAAAAATGAGTACAACGCTAAGGGTGTGGGAAAAATTAGTTGACTTAACTAGCCAAGTAATATGACTTAAATGGTCAAGTAATCATGATACGGGTTTAACACAAGGGTGATCCTAATGCCTCTTATCATGTAGTAAATCCTACCACACGAATGTAGTCTCATTAGCGGTCTCGGGATGCATCACTAACGCAAGTTCTAGAATCTAAATGCTACCGGTACACTCATAAGCACTAATAGTAAATGCTTTTCCTATCAAATCTAAAGGCGAACCTCACATATTTGGGTGAAAATTTTTTCTGAATATACGGTTATGTGCTAGTCATACAATCTCCTATCCATGAGACGCTTGCTATGGCTAAAGTTTCACTCCTAAATGTTGTAAAAAATTTTAAATTTGGCGCTAAAATTACACTAACAAGTATTTCTCATGGTTTTATTACACATCTACCATCAAACAAAACAAACTCAAGCGAAAGTGCATATGTAAGGTATCATCTTTTTACCCTCCCCTTACACTTAAGATGAACATTATCCCCAATGTTCAAGTAAAGAATGTAAAAGTGAAAAAGTAAAAAGAATGAAATCAAATACTCCCCTGATTCGCTCGGTATGGATAATAAGGTGGCTAGGTTAAATCTTCCTCCAAGAAAATGAACAATCAAAGCTTCCCTTCCAGAATATAAATCATCTTCTTGTCATACATAACCTGTAAAACCTGAGAAAATAGACAAAACAACCTCGCGTAAAATCGGCGGCATCCTATATAAGTTACTAAATCCTAGAAAACAAGATAAGATATAATGCTTGTGGAATGAAGTTTGCAGATTTCCTGGAGATTATAAAACTTAATAATTCACAAAAACCATAAGACTCCGTTAGAAAAACAAAACCGGTAAAATTTTCAGATTTTTACACTTGACGCCGTCAAGAGTTAACTCGTGACGCCGTCAGAAGTGACCTGCAGAAATTCTTATGTTAAGTTTCCGGAAAATTTCTGGAAAAACTTGGTCCTACTTCCTGGAAAATCCTGCAAAACTTCATTATGACTCAATACAAGCATTTGACTCTAACAAATACGAATATACATGTTCATTTAATATTGTGGGGAATCATATTCGGTTTGTTTCTTAAAAACATATTTGGGGTTTCCCCTTACACTTATCTTTTGCAAAAATACTTTTAGGTGGAGTTAAGACTAGGCCAAAACAACAAAGTAAAGTATTTCCACTATTTAATTGAGAAACATGATCTACCAACAATAAAAATTAAGCATGCATACGGAAACAAATAACAAACAAACAAAATAAAATCACACAAAACATGGGTTGCCTCCCAAGAAGCGCTTTTATTTATTTACGAGTCTTGTAGCTAGACTCAAGGTCATGGGTTACTACGTGATACGGGTGAGTTCCTCATTGAGGACATCTTTGGGATCAAACTTAGGTTTCAACTTCCTATCGGTTTCCTTAGTATGGTATGACCTTTCAAACTTTTCTCCATCCGGATCATACAAAGTCATCCTCATATGCCATGATCCGTCACCTTCTTTAGGTGGCTTGTCCCACCTCCATTTACACTTATCTCCCTCTCTTTTCCACTTATTCATCTCTATGTTAATAGACATTACGCTTAAGAACTCAATCATCTTCCTAAAGACTAAGGGGTCCTCAAAGGGGTCTAGCTCTTCATCTCTAGCTATGAGTTGTTCTACCGAATGTGTCTTTTCAACGAAATCTTATTCTAGATAAAATGGGCATTGAGGTCCTATAAAGTTCCTTTCTATCCAAGGTCCATATCTAGACGATCTCCTATTCATCTCTATCCAATGTGGTGTCGGTTCATCATCACAATCATAACTATGCTTGTTTACATCGTACACCGACCAAGTATCGCCTTCACCTACCGCTATCTTAGACTCTTTACAATCTATCATGGCGCTAGCGGTTGCTAAAAATCCTCTTCCTACCAACAATGGGCATGTAGTGTCACTAACCATATATAGGACGTGAAAATCCGCTAATATAGTTAACTTTCCTACGTGCACAACTACATCCTTAATCATTCCAACCGGGTGGGCAATACTCCCATCCACTAGCCCTATCAATACCTCCGTTTCCTCTAACTTCCTTAGCTTAAGAGCGGTGAATAAGGATAAGGGAATCAAGTTGAGGCTTGACCCTAAATCGGCTAGTGTATCGAAAGCTTCGGATCTTCCTATCTTACAAGGCAAAACAAATATACCCGGATCATCAAGCTTTTTAGGCAACTTGTTTTGAACGAAGGCGGTCCCATTTTTACCTAGTTTAAACTTCTCATATTTTTCTAGGAGGGCACTATAGTAAGGAGCACGCGCTAAGACATCAATGACGGGGCGTTCAAGGTGAAGTTCTTTGAATTCATCGTCAAGGTCTTGCTTAGGAGGTGTTTCAACTATACTTTTGACCGGTTCTGTATCGGGTGTTTTATTTGATTGGTCCTTTCGAAGAATTTGGTTTTGTTTGAAACACGTGCTCATTGATTTAACCGAGTAGTATTGTGGACACAAAGTGGGTGACGAAACTGAAGATATGGAATTAACGTTTAGTTTCGGATTCTTGATTGTGCCGCTTGGGAGTGCTCCCATTTCTCGGTCATTGAGAACTTTCAACAATGCGTCAATTCTAGTGGTCATCTCGCTTTGCTTTTGTTTGAAATCGGCTTCAAACTTAGATATGCGAGCTTCTTGAGATGCCATGAATTTTGACATCAATCCTTCAATATTGTTGGTACTACCATAATTGTTAGAAGGATTGTTGTTGAAAGTACGGTTGGAGGGTGGACCGTTTGGTTGGTAACGATTAGGCGGATTGGAAGAATTGGGTTGATTTTGTTTCCACCTAAGGTTTGGGTGATTTTTCCAAGAGGGGTTGTATGAATCACCGTAAGTGTTTGGCTCGGGCTTGAAAGTGTACCACTTATCTCCCGCTTCGTCGGTACGCGTGGATGCGTAGTCCGCAAAAGCTGTTCCGGGGAGTTCCACACAATCACGAGTGTCGTGGGGACCACTACATAATTCGCATGAAGAAGTGATTTTGTTCACTTGGCTTGAAGGCTTAGGAGCTTCGTAAGATTTCATGAGAAACTTGACTTGGTCCTCAAGTTCCATGATCCTACGGTCGGGAGTGCTAGAATTGTTCGAAGGCAAAGATATTGCCTTGACCGTTTTGTTCAAATCACGGGGATCATTCCAACTTTCGTTGTAATAGAGAGCAAGATCTTCTATGAGTTCCCATGATTGTTCCGCACTTAGATCACGTAGCTTACCACCGGC
The DNA here is from genome assembly GCA_030686995.1 of Artemisia argyi. Taxonomy (NCBI): domain Eukaryota; kingdom Viridiplantae; phylum Streptophyta; class Magnoliopsida; order Asterales; family Asteraceae; genus Artemisia; species Artemisia argyi. The sequence continues at coordinate 200,564,407 of CM060678.1, forward strand.
CGATTGGTCAATGGCTCACCTCGTGGAGATGTCGATATGGTCATAAAAGATTTGGACTTGGAGCCAAAGATCTATGCCATGATGAGGGACTTTTTGGAGTAAGTCTTTGAAACGAGTCCATGCTTCATAAAGAGATTCATTTTGACGTTGTTGGAACATCAAGATGTCATTTCTAAGCTTAGTAGTTCTCCCCGGTGGGAAAAATTGAGCAAGGAAACGAGTGGTGAGATCATCCCATATGGTGATGGATCCCGCGGGTAAACGCTCAAGCCATTGACTAGCTTGATCCTGTAGAGAGAATTGGAATAGGCGTAATCGGGTTGTCTCTCTAGTTTCAACACCTAGGTCTATGGAATCTACGATTTTGAGGAAGTCCTTAAGATGTTGGTTTGGATCTTCGGAACGAAGTCCATGGAATGCACATCCGCTTTGCACCAACCGGATGGTGTCGGATAGCAAGGGGGTCACATTGGCTCCGGTGAGCTCAATGGTGTTTCGGTAGCCTTGGTGGCTGGGTCGGGAATACTCTCCTAAGGTTCGGGGCCTAAGGGGTTCTAATGGTGGGTTTTGTTGTGGTGGGATGACGGGTTCAAAGATGTTCCCGTTGTCCATGATGTCGGGTGGTGAAGAGTTACGAACAAAGACACAAAGAAATAAGATAGACTAAAGAAAACCTAAAAATAAAAAAAAAATAAAATCTTACTAGAAAGGAATCTAGCAAGTAGACCTAATAAAAAGAAGTTCTAACCTAGACAATAACTATTCCCCGGGCTGCGGCGCCAAAAACTTGATACGTGGGAATCGCACCAGGCTTTACCTCTCAATGGATCTTGAGAAGCTTACAACCCCCACCAGGCAGTGTACCTGATCGTTGTAGTATAGTATAGTGACAAGTACCGGGGGATTGATCGTTCAGCTATGAATAGTGTCGCTAGGATTAGAAAACCTAAATACTAGTTCTAAAGGTGAGGGATGATTATTTTTGTATTTTTATTTTTTTAGAAAGCAAGTAAAAATCTCGGGTTTGAAGGATTTGGGCGGAATTAGTTGCTAGTCAACTAACCCAATACTAAAGATGCAATCAAAATAAAATACTAAAAATGAAAGTAAACTAAATTAACTAAGGTTGTGAGCAATAAGTGGAGAAAATGTGTTTACTTAGATTTCACTACTCCCTCGACATCTTTTACACGTTAATTACTTGTTATAGTTGCATGGATGACGGATTGTATTCCTTAATATCATTCATGGGGTGACGCACTTAACTCCCCAATTCTATGAGCTCTTATCTCCTCCTATACCATACCCAGCACAACCATAGGGATTATAAACAGTGGCTCATGCATTAAATACAACCAATAAAGACCTAGTGCACATCGGTTTCAAGCATGTTACCATTTGGAGATCTGCTAGTTTTCTTAAGCCTAACATCAAATTCATTCATCCAATACAATTATAAACAAGTAATCAACACATAATTAACATCTAGGTTTCATTAGATCCAAGCAAACACAAGATAGATCTAGCCTAGCATGATGGAATTAAGACAAGAACAAGATATAGACAACCAACACATAGACATATTGATTGAATTAAAAGAATACTTATCTCAATTACACATGAAAGGTATCAAGGGCTTAGAACCCTTGAAAAACCTGTAAAATTCGCACCAAGTTCGTACTTAGGGTTTCTCCAAAACTTCTCTCTCTTTAATGTGAAAAATAGAAAACTATATACAGGAAATAGGGTCTGACGGCGTCAAGACCAAATAGGTGACGCCGTCACCTCGCCGCCAAAACTCTTCTCGGACTGCCTTGATCTACTTTTGACGCCGTCATGTATTATGCATTTCCAGGCCGTCATGAATTTTACTCTTGACGCCCTACTTCGTGACGCCATCAAATCTGTACTGGATCGTCATGGAAATTACTCTTGACGCCGTCAGGAATTCCTTCTTGACGCCGTCACCTACTGTTCCCAGCAAGGAAAATTAAGACTTTGGCGTTTTCTTCACTTTTATGCTCCAAAAACGTCCGAATTGCTTCCTTTTCCAGATTTCACTCCCAAAGTACCTAAAATCACAAAAGGAACGATTTAGGGAAATATTTGATCAAATAAGTTCAATTTTGGGCTTAAATGACCCCCTAAAAGTTGTTCATTTTTCGCCTCATCATAAACCCACCTTTTCTCTTTAATAGTTTTCATAACTATTTTCGGGGTAAGAATACATGCTTATCTCGAAAGCATATATCGTGATCTTTTGATTTACTTTTACGTATCAATCTTCCTTATCATTCTAAGCCACGTCACGCCTTTTAGGTTGGGCTTAGACACTTCCCACTCGTCCGGAAATCCATTTTACTTCTGATCTCGTTGCTCTTAAGGTGAGTTCATAGCCTCGCCTGTACTTATTTAAATGTTTTATAAACCTCGCGAGGGGGATACATGCTAGTTTTACAAACTGAATACAAGTAGTTTTTGGTATGCTGGACCCGATATTTCTTGCCAATTAAGTCCCCATCATGAACCGTTAATTCTGTGTGAAACGCTAGTATTATGAATATGTATATTCGGCTTGGCGGGCTTGGCCGGGTGAGTAGCGCTCATACATAAACGGTTACATAATATTGAGATGTTGTGGTAAATGGCAAATTTTACTCTTTTCGGGGCACTATTAAATCTAGGTCAAGGTTTGGTGTCATGAGCTCAATGCTATAATCAGATTTTTTACTTGTATATGCATTACATGTCAACTTGATCATAGGCGTATAACAATGTAGCCAATCGTATTTTAAATTGAATTAACTTGTATTCAACTGATTATTTATTAAACTTTATGAATTCACTCAACTTTATGTTGACTTTTTAGCATGTTTATCTCATGTCTGTAAGTGGCTTCAGCTTGAATGGGCGGTGCAAGAAATGAATATCATCAAGATGGCTCATGCTTTAAATAAATTTTCACTTAATAAATGACAAACTTTTATTATCTTATGTACTTCTAAACTATGTTAACCTTTTGGGACCTCTTGTTTAACTTTGATAATTTTCGAACGTGAAAATGTATTAAAAACATCTTCGTTTTGAATTTGTATACTATACTTGTATTATGTGACTAATAAATAACACCCATGTTGTATTCCGCTGCTTTCCTAAAATGGGGGGGGGGGGGGGGGGGGGGGGGTTATACGGTCCTTCAAGCACGCGTCTTCGAAGGTAAAAAAACAAGACTCAAACTTGACCAAGACCGAGTTGTGGGACTTTTTTTTATTTTATATATATTTTTTATTTTATTTTTTTTATGTGTATTTATTAAAAGGTTTTTGTAGGGGTATATTTGTGTTTAACTTTAGCATGTTTTGATAGTGAAATTTGTTATATTATTATACTAAGTTAATGGTGAAATTGGTTGTAGATAAGAGGGAGTTAATGTGCCGCTCATGTAGCGACTGTAAAGTTGGTTATGGTGCTTTCTTATTATAGGTAGCCTGATATATATTAAGAGCAGTGATACAATCACAAAACCACTCTTACGTAGCGTTTGGTAGTTGGTAGGTGAGAATTAAAATCGTAGGGAAATACATCATTACAATGGAATGGAAAAATTGTCGTTTGTTATGAGTTTTGGAATGTAATGATTTACTTTTCATTCCAATTTAGAATTAAATTTTTTGTCATTTTTAGTTAATTTTATTCATTCTTAACGTACATTACGACGAACCATACAACATAAGAAAACATTTCATTCCCTTCTAATATCACAACCAAACATGACAATGAAGTAGTAATATCACATTCGGCGATTCGATCCTATCTCAAGTAGTAATTTGTAATCGGGATAAGTTTTCAATCCTTGCAAGTACACATGTTTTATTTTATTTTATTTTATTTTTACGAATTATTTGTTCTCTCTTCTAAGTTATTTAAAAGTAAAAAATGACATTAAAAAAATATGAAAAAATAGATTATATACGACAAGATTTCTATAGCAAATGCCCTTGTACTTAACTTGAATGGTAATCGGTAATCCATCTTAACGCAAAACTTGAAAAGAAAAAGAAACCAAATCTATTTTATTTCGAATTATTTTATAATTAGTCATGATTTCCGACGATTAGCCCGAGTAATCCTAACGATTTAAGTCATCTCCGTACAAACTCAAACCGGTTCTTTTTAGAATGATTTACGTGATCACTTCAAAATTGTTTGCACATAACATGAACTAAACTTGAGACATTACCCCAACACCCTTATCATATACTATAAAATTAATTCCTATATAATTACTCCTTTCATTTCTAGCACATTATAACTATTTATTTGCCAAATAAACATTTAAAGGAAAACATAAGAAAAACGCCCTTAATGAATATGTGACTAGAAACGATTTAAAGTTCATGACTTTATGGTAGACTAATTTTTCTAATGGCATATGGATCAGTGAGGGTTAGAGATGGATGAAAACGTTGTTTATCGTTTCTTTTAGACCAGAGGTAGTGGTAGTGAGTTTGGGAGTGGGTCTCACCATGGTGACTCCAAAAATGCATGTCCAACTCACACTCAAATATTCAATCGTTTGGTGAGCTACTCACCGCATTTAGAGGTGTGAAAAAGTGGGACTTTTATAATTAAATATTTGGTTTGCGTTTCCGAGTTTTAATTTTGAAAGAAGAAAAAAGAAGTGGGAAGAAAACGAAATAAATTTGTGTTCCAGAGTTTTTTCAGGAAAGAAGAGAGAAGAAGAGGAGAGGAAATTGGGTTATATTTCTCTCCAAAACTTTCTTCTCAAAAGTGGGATGATTTGGGAGGAAAGTATATTTGGAAACCTTTTAATTAAACAATGACTTAAATGCCCTAGAATAAAATATAAATTTTGTATGTAACAAAGGGTATAGTTGTAAAATCATCGGTTTTTTCTTCTTTTCTCTCTCAACTCGGGAACATGGTGTAAAAAAATAAATTACATTACTCTTCTCTTCTTTTCTGTCCAATTTTGTCTCTTCTCTTCTTCTCTTTCATATTAAAACTCGGGAACAGAGTGTTAGTGTGGTATATTTTTATAAATGTGAGTAAGGGTGACCAAAACGGATGTATGGTGAGTGAGAGTGAGTAAAAGTAAGAGAAGAGAAAAAGCTGAGGTGGCGATGAGTGACACACCACCACTACTATCAACCTTAGGGTATCTTTGGCAAAAGTATATGGTGCTGGTGCTGGTACTGTTGCTGATATTGGTGTTGGTGCGGAAAAGGATTATAAAAAGAGATTATTTTTATAAGCTACATGAAGTAACCTTTGATTTTTAGATATTATGGAAGATTTATATATATATATATATATATATATATATATATATATATATATATATATATATATATATATATATATATAAAATCTCTTATAAGTTCTATCTGTCAAACAAAGATTATTTTTTAATTAGCTTATTTTTTGAAAAAATAAGCATAATCTCTTCATAATTTCATAATCTGGTGCACCAAACACAACCATAAGTTTTTTAAAGGAAAGGCAGATTTGAGAGTTGACTAAAAGTCTGTGCGCAAAGTGAGGATTTTAGCGTGACCCACTCAAAATCTGTCCAGTTTTGGTTGACCCTAGGAGTGTAAACGAGCCGAGTACTGCCAAGCTCGAGCTCGACTCGAATACTATAACTCGAGCTCGAAACTCGACTTGAGCTCTGTCTAGATTTATATTTCGAGCTCGAGCTTGAAACTCTACTCGAGCTACTCGAGCTCATTTATTTCTACATTTCATGCTCGAACTCGATAAATACTCGGCATATCAAGCTCGACTCGACTCGATTTGTATGAAAATTAAGTAAATTTATGATTTTATGTATACAAAAGGGTAAAAGTGTAATTTAAGTGAAGCTCGTTAAGGCTCGCGAGCTTCACGAGCAAACTATTTTGGAGCTCGAGCTCGACTCGACAATAGACTCGAGTAGCTCGAACTCGAGCTTGACTCGTTTAACTGTCAAGGCTTCGAAGGCTCTTCGGTCATGAGCACGCACCCTCCTTGTTACGGTCCTTCAAGCACGCGTCTTTGAAGGTAAAAAAGCAAGACTCAATATTTGTGTTTAACTTGAGCATGTTTTGATAGTGAAATTTGTTGTATTATTATACTAAGTTAATGGTGAAATTGGTTGTAGAAAGAGGAAGTTAATGTGCCGCTCATGTGGCGACTGTAAAGTTGGTTGTGGTGCTCTCTTATTACAGGTAGCCTAATATATATTAAGAGTAGTGATACAACCACAAAACCACTCTTACGTAGCATTTGGTAGTTGGTATGTGAGAATTAAATTGTAGGAAATATATCATTACAATGGAATGGAAAAATTGTCGTTTGTTATGAGTTTTGGAATGTAATGATTTATTGCCGTATTCATTCCATTACACCTGTAACCGCTATTTACATTACACAGACACCCTTTACTTTTCATTCTGACTTAGAATGGAACTTTTGTCATTTTTAATTATTATTATTTTTTCATTTTTAACGTACATTACGACGAACCAGAAACATAAGAAAACAGTTTGTTCCCCTCTAATATCACAACCAAACATGACAACGAAGTAGTAATACCACATTCGGTGATTCGATCCTATCTCAAGTTAGTAATTGTAATCGAGATAAGTTTTCAATACTTGCAAGTACACGATTTTATTATTATTATTATTATTATTATTATTGTTGTTGTTATTATTATTATTATTATTATTATTATTATTATTATTATTATTATTATTTATTTATTTATTATAAACATCACTTTATTAGAAACCCAAAAGATTTACAAGAAGTTAGTGGGAAGCCGAGATACCAACTGGGTTCCCACTCCTCTAGCTATAGAAAATCCAATCCTACTAAATATATGCGCAGCAGCACGTGTTCCAATGTCTTGGGTCATCGAGAACTTTCGGATTCACTTTAGTAATGTCACTGCATCCTTCTCAAGTTCCCCAAAAGAAGATAAAGAGAAGGGGAGGAACCCATATACAATACTCGCGCACTTAGCCTCATACTTGACGCGTTTACGTTGCGCATCCTCAATTAAGGCACGACCTGGCACAAAATCAACCATACCATTTTGCGTCAAGGGCGATGACCCAGTCAAATCAACACATACATCAAGTCCTCCGTCCCATGAGTAGAGCAACATATCAGCAGGACGTAAGGATTTGTCCCTCTCCTCACAAAGCCCAACATCAACCTCTTTACGAGCCGAAATCCCCGACCGAGAACATATGTCAACAAGAACATCACGTACTACATTGTGTCGATGTTTAATACCAATAATACCTGCGCAAGATACAACATGATCTCCATAAACATCCCCTGTAAAGACCATAGAACAAGCTGAGCACGGCCTTTGAAAGGAGAATAAGGGAACACCTAGCCGATAACATAACACGCATCGGTAGGTCCTAGCATTCATAGTCTGTCCAACCCAGATATCGGAACCACCCTAAGCCAGTCTGAAGTGTACTCCTCCATTTGTGATTTCCATAACGCCATCTGTCGAGTAGATAAAGAAAATGTAGATTCTACTGTTTGTGTAACACATGTGAAATATATATCAGCCAATTTTTCATGAGTTTGGGGGGCAGCAATCTCACATGGATTACTCAAAAGGTCAATCTCCATTTTCGCATTAAAAGTACACAAGGCATCATCAAAGGAAGGCCCGGAAGTTACAATACCAGAATGTCGAAGCAATCGAGACTGCAGGCTAGAAGATTGAAGTCTAGACGCAAGAAAAGCATAATTCAAGACGTCACCTGCAGAATAAACACCAAGCCCCCCCCCCCCCCCCCCGAACGCAAAGGGTAAAGTAGCAAGCCTCCATTGCCAATCACCAAAACCGGGTCCAGAAGCAGTAACAATACGTTCTAAAGTAGAACGAAGAGCTACATCCAAGGAAATCTGAGCACGCTCAAAGACCCGGGGGGAGCAAGTGCGCATAGAAAAATATAATTTTGAAATACCGGCACAAGCACGAAGGAGCAACAACTCACACTGCGAGTCATTAATCTTAGCAACAGCATCGATAAGCTCAATAGTTTTGGCAACCCTTTTCATAACAAGCCCACTACTAAAATAAAAATCCACACTAGCAGGCCCACCCAGTAATTTAACACCATGCGAAGATCGGGCAATATTAGGCGGGAAAACACCCGCAAGCCTGCTTCTGGGGTCTTCCTTCGTGCAAAAAACTTCAGTTTTATCAACATTTAGGTGCAAACCACAACGAGGTCCATCCACCATGATAAGATCTAAAACCTTCCCCACAATCAAAGTATCTCCAATAATAGTGACATCATCCAGATACCAAGCTTGAAGAGAAAGGCTAAATGAGTCTCTAATCATACAAATCAAAGGATGTAAGACTAAAGAAAAAAGCAAAGGACCAAGTGGATCACCTTGTTGCACACTTTGATGCGACCATAAAATGTGTTCCCCATAATATAATCTAGCTGGGCTGGAGTAGCAAAATTCCACCCAACGTGAAATAACAGGACAACGAAGGCGAACCTCATGTAGCATAACCTCACGATCCACTAAGTTAAAGGCGTTTTTGAAATCCACCAACAACATTGAAAGACCCACATCATTCCCACGATCTTCAATAAATCGATTCACAGCATGAAGAATAGCCTCACCTCCTCTAGACACCCCGACACCAAACTGTAGGTCATTTAAATAACCATCCAATGAATGGCCAATCATAGTAGCACTAACCTTGGAAACTAAACGCCTCCAAACGGTACCCACAACAATAGGACGGATACCACCCCCGGCTTGACCAGCGGTGTGTGAGGAGCACTAGCAATATACTTACCCAACGCCCTCGGGCATTTACCATCAAGAAAAAGATTAACCACTTGGGTGATAGAAACGACTAGCTCATTAGAAATAGCCACTGCAGCACCACTTAAACAATCCAAAAGGTGTTAGGCACGTAAACCATCCCGACCGCAAGAAGTACCACGAGGGGAACTCTTAATCATATCAAGAACCACAGCAGGGGATGCAACAAGGCGATGATGATCAATAGGTAAATGTGGCAAAGAAGGAGCAGGTTTGAAGGGGTGCTTAGCCTTTAAGTCTTCAAGAGTAACATCATTATAAGGAGCAACACCTGAAGAAGAAATAACTCTGGCAGCTGCAGTGTAATGACCATCACAAATCTTCCTCTTACATTGCTTGACATTACGTTCACCCAAGTCCAAGTTTTCATCATCAATATTAGACCAAGATGGGGAGGGAACAGCTAAGACCTTTTTCACAAGCTGCAAACTACCACCAGGCATACCCCAAGATTGAATGGCACTAGCAATATACTCTTCCTGGCGTTGACGTTTAATAGCAGACCTGCACTCGTGATTACTCCTCGGGTTAAAGGTTTTAAGGAGGCAAAGAGGCAAAACTAACAAACTAACCCAACAAGTGATGTCATCAGGTGTGCAGATCACCTTATCAAGAGCAACTTTTAATACCCGAGAGAATCCCAAGCGACATTTGGGAGGGATGGATTTGACACTACGCAACCCCTTAGAAAGCAAAGTGTCTAGGAGAGGTAAATCAAAACCAACATGCTCATCTAAAAACAAATCATCAACATGCGCAACAGTAGAAGGAACTTTAAATAATTCTATGACGGTTGAAAGAGACGAAAAATAAAACCATAATTCATTAGTACTGCTACTAATATAAAGATATAATACATACGCTTAGGAAGACAGCATAACGATAACCAGATCCGTCCATGTCGTCAACGATGAAAAAAGAGATGAGGAGGACGCGTTCGAGCTAATTAGGGTTGTTTTTTGTTTTGCACAGATCATGGCTATACTGAACTGGTTTCACTCAAAATGAACCTCTTTCCTTTTCTTTTCATGAACCTTTCCACATTATGACAAATTTACCTTTGACTTTTCTTAAATCTTTTTCGATTTACTATGTTATTTTAATATGTATAGACATCATTTTGCTATAATAATAATAATAATAATAATAATAAAATAAAATGTATAGACATGATGATTCAGAAATACAGTAGATGTTTAAGACCGCCGGTAATAAGGCTTCTAAAGCTCTTCGGTCACGGTCACGAGGAGGCGTCCTCCTTGTTACGGTCATTCAAGCACGTGTCTTCAAAGGTAAAAAAAAGCTTTTTTTACTTCTCAGAAATCGGTTAAGTGTTAAATTCTGAATCGGTCAAAGACTCGAGCGTTTGATAGAAAAAGAATTGCCTCTGGATCATAAAATGTGACTCTAAGCGATTTTCTATAGGATCCTATCCTTTTTTTTTTTTTTTTTTTTTTTTTTTTTTTTTTTTAATGTCTTCTTTATTTTGTAAATTTCATTACGTGGGCCTTGTGATGTTACGCATACGTATATACATTGAGTTGTTCATAGGACTTAACGATGTTACAAGAAAATATGTAATCCCATCATAAATTTAAGTTCCACATAATATATACTACATATTTACTTTAGATTAATAAATTCTTAATTCATCGATTAAGTACTTATCAATAGTCAATTTTTATTAGACATTTAAATTGGTAAATTTTTTGTTTTCGAAGCCACTCATTCAGAGCCCTTCTCGAACGCTTTCTTTTTGTCCAACACCAGTTTCATCCAGAGCCATTAAACCATTCAGACTTTTAAATCATTCAGTGCTAAATCATTCTGTTTATCAAACAACCCCTTAGTCTTGACCAAGACCTAGTTGTGTGGGAGGTTTGTTTTGTATGTGTATTTATTAAACTAGACGAGTACCCGTGCATAGCAACGGGATTTTATAGCGACAGATAGTTTATTGATAAAAAAAAGTTTATAGTTATAAGCGAAAAATAATAAAAGTTTGAAGATTTGGGAATTAAACATAATGTTTTGAAACCCGGTTCGACCCGGTTGGTTCAACTCGTTGAACCGTTCCGGTCGAAAAACGGGTTTGAAGCGTCCCGAGTCAACCCGGTTTGTGTTTTAACTGGTTGTATTTAATTTGGTAGATATGTTTTTAATTGGTTATACAATGTGAATAAATCATTGTACTTTTATGTAATGGATAATGTTTTGAAACCCGGTTCGACCCGGGTGGTTCAACCGGTTAAACCGTTCCGGTCGAAAAATGGGTCGATTTAAACCCGGTCAACTTGCTACGTTGGGTCGAAAATGGGTCAAATTAAACCGGGTCAACCCGTCGGGTTTGAAGCGTCCCGGGTCAACCCGATTTGTGTTTGAATTGGTTGTGTTTAATTGGTAGATATGCTTTAATTTGGTTGTACAATGTGAATAAATAATTGTACTTTTAAGTATTGGGGTGTTTTAATAAGAGTATTAATTACATTTTACTTTCTCTCTCATTTGACCATTGTTGAAAACTCAACATTTCACTTTTGACCATTTTTTCATTATAGGTAGTATAGATGGTTTTTGTATGATATATTTGTGTTTAACTTTGGTATGTTTTGGTGGTGAAATTGGTTGCCTTATTATATTAAGTTAATAGTGAAATTGGTTGCCTTACTATGTTTTGGTGTTTAACTTTGATATATTTGTGTCTAACTTTGGTATGTTTTGGTACCGCTCATGTGGCGACTGTAAATTTGGTTGTGGTGCTCTCTTATTACATGTAGCCTAAGTATATATTATATATATCTTATAAACCCCAGGCGCTCTCCCACAATCCGACACGTTGCAAACCACTGTAGCAGCTACAGTGCTACAGTGATTTGCTACAGTGCTTTTTTTTGCGTTGCTACAGTACTCGGTAATTTTTTTTTTTTTTTTTCTTCTTAAGAAATTTTGTTTTTTTTTTTAAATATATATTTTTTTTATGTTGCTACAGTACTCGGTACATTTTTTTTTCCTTAAGAAAATTTGTTTTTTTAAAAAAAAATTAAAAATAAAAAAATACAAAAAATAATACATTTTTTTTTCGTCGCTACAGTGCTCGGTCGGGACAGATTTTTTTTTTTAACATAAATTTCTTTAAGAAAATTTGTTTTTTAAAAAAAAATACAAAAAATAAAAATAAAAAAATACAAAAAATAATACACTTACAAAAAAATTCTTATACAAATTTGTTTATTTAAAAAAAAAAAAAAAAAAAACATACCGAGAAAAGAAACAACCAAAAAAAATTTCAGCTGCAACGCCAAAAAAATAAAAATAAAAAAAAAACCGTAAATATAAACAAATTATGCTTCCAAGTAAATATATGCATACTTCAGATAACAAAATTATTAATTCTACCGTACAACCAACAAAATACAAAACACAAAACACACCCGCCGCAACGCGCGGGTAACCCCGCTAGTTCATGTATATATACAAGGCCTAGGGTAAAGCTTTCACATTTTTTGTGCACACACACTATCCCAAAGCTTCTTCTCTCTTCCTTTTTCTTCCTAGCCGATCGGCGCAACACCCCCTAGGGTTTTTGGGTCGATTTTTTCATAAAGAAAATCATAGTGTTTAGATCTTGCAATCTCTTTTATTCGTTGGTAGTTTGTGTGTACAAGAACGAGGTAACAACTCACTATAGTTGTTATCAAGAGATCGATAAACAAAAAGGTAAAGGGTTTATCAAAGATCTAATTTTACACAAGATCAAGATTATTTGAAGTGCAAAAAGGTACGTTCCGATTTATGTTTTAGTTATCTTTACGTGTTATACTTTGATCCTTGCTTCCGCATATTATGTGTACTTTGATTGTATAGTTTTAACATTCACTCGTCAGGTCCTTGATCACAAACTAACTAAAAACCTCCATAAATTAAAAGTTAAATGTAGCTTACAATATACAACCTATAGTTAAACATGTTTGTTTACAAAACCTGCTGCTAGTCTCATGTTCTCCCTAAATCTATTCACGGAAACCTGCAAGTTCAAACATTCATTGATTTTACTTGATCATTACAAGTATTGAGCGAATGCGATAGTTTATCAATTTTAATGCAAAATTGATCGAGACTAAAATTTAACCACTAAAGTTTTATTATTATTATTATTTTTTTTAAAGTTTTTGTTTTCAAAAATTTGACACAAATATTTTTATTCAACGAAACTAAATGTAGCTTACAATATACAACGAGACTAAAATTTTAATGCAAAATTGATCGAGACTAAAATTTAACCACTAAAGTTTTATTAATTATTTTTTTTTTAAATTTTTTTTTAAGTTTTTGTTTTCAAAAATTTTTATGTGTTTTTATTCTCAACTAAAATTTTTCATCAAATTTATTAAAGTTTAACCAAAATCAATTCAAGTTTTGACTTTTTATTGACCAATCACATTGATTGATTTCGCCTACGTGGCAAAATCGAGTTCTCTTATTGGTCCAATTATTTTTTCAATGAGAATAATTTTGCAAAAGTACTATGAAATGATGTAATCCTTTTATTATATAAAAGATGTATTTTAATTGCAAATATTGTGTAATTTTGTTCTTTTACATAAAAGTAATATGTGATAAGTATCGAAGCAAAAGAATTTTGAAAAATTGAACGAAGCTTAATACGGATGTGCTAGTGAGCAAAGCAGACAAGCTCTTTAAATGGTAAATAATTTCGTTTGGATAAAGAACCAACAAAGAATGGCGGTAGGGTCTTTTTTGCTAACCCTGCGAAATGACTGATCCACCCCTTAATCTTACCTTGGCTTACTAAATACGCTAATTTGCATAAAGAGAGTGGAACAAGCATTTTACCCTTTATATTGGGGTCACGTATATTTACCCAACAAAAACACAATATTAAAGAAAAAGAAAAAAAAAAAAAAAAAAACGAAATACATAGTTTTTTTCATACTGAGATATTTACCCAAAACACGTTTAAAAAATATAATTAATTTCATATATCACTCTACTTTTATTATTAATTTCATATATATACTTAAAAGTAAAAGTATTGAATGAATAATGTATGATGTTCTTGATGCATGTTTTATTATATATGAAATTTTCAACTTAAAGGATAGGAGATATGAAATTACATTTGAAAATATATTCAGTATTTGTACATCACATATTCAAAACATGTATTTTGGGCATGTATGACCTACTAGTGTTTAATTGTACATCATATATTTAAAACATGTATTTTGAGTATATATTGCATTTTAACATTTAACTGATGTATATGTAAATTATTTTGAGTATATATTGCATTTTAATATTTAAAACATGTATTTTGAGTACATTACATAGGACCAAAGATCAAATGAGAAAAAAAACTTAAAATGAGAAGAATGAGAAATAATTATAACTACATATTTGAGATGCATCGACTTAAATTAGATGCATCACTAGTCTTTTAAATGCATCATAATATATTTTTTAACAAAAAATTAGATGCATATACATATATTATATGCATTTCATCAAGTTAGATGAATCCTATACATTTTTCGTCCTTTGCGGATCAAATTTGTTACTAGTACTACTTTGCATCGTTTTCACTTCAAAATCACTTTCGAAACTAATTGGGATGCATCTAAATGAATAGAGATGCATCTAAATCAACTCAATGCATCTCAAATGTGTGGTTATAATTATTCTCATCATTCTTATTTTAAGTTTTCTTTTCAGTGGATCCTTACCCCATTACATAGACGTTAAGTAGCAATTTTGATTTTTTTTTTTTTTTTTTTTTTTTTTTTTTTTTTTTTTTAATTTATGTTGGATTTATTGCGAGTAAAAATTTAATTAATAAAATAAGTCCGGTAAAACGTTTATTTTAATTTTTTTTTCACTGACAGCAACTCAATAGCTCTGATGTTGAAATTGGTTATCACACACATCACCACCCAACCATCCACTCAAGTATAATGCAGCAACCCTAGTTTCTATTCATCCGCAGCTGCCGCAACCGTCGTCCCACTACATCACACCATCTTAAAACATCTACTCGTCGAAGAAGACATGGCATCCACTCTATTTCCCGCCGTCGCAAGTTTCGACGATAGTGTTATGAATCCACCATCCGATCCATTTCCCCCCGTAGAAGATCTTGAAGAAGAAGAGGATACTGTAAGCTAAAAAATAATTAATTAAGTTATAGTTTTTATACTTTTTTTTTTTCTTTTTTTTTTTTTTTTTTTCATTTATAGATAATTTTATTTAAAAATATATATATATATATTTTTTCTGTTTATTATTTGCTAAGTGGATCAGATAATTACAAATTTACAATGAAGTTATACTGCTTCCACTTTTGACAATTCATTATTATGCATATTAATTCCGTATCTATCCACCCATAGACGGAACTTGAACAATTTTAGTGGTGTGTGTGTGTTTTGGGGGGGGGGGGGGGGGGGGGGGGGGCGCCGAAAGTCCGAAACTACTGATAGTAAATTTGAACTTTGAAGACTTGAAGCTAAAAACATAACAAAGGAAGCTAAAAAAGATAGTAAATTTGATATACATTACAACTGATATATATGTCTAATACACTTGATAACCTATTCAAAAACTAAAAACATCATTAAAGTTTAACAATTAAACATAGAAATTATTAAATGAGAATGTTAGCAAATGAGTTTGATTAATCTGTTGGTCAGTTAATCAACATGAGTACACGACAACATGTGAAAGTAAATGGTACTGAAGCTTCAAAGAACATTTGTTGTGCTTGTTGAGTTGTGTGAGTTTTTTATTAATGAACTACAATGATACCATAAGAAGTCCGTTCCAGTTATCCTCCTTTTCATAGTCTGACTTTTGGTTTCTCAATACTTTGGGAGGGCTGATCAAAAATTCATGAGAGGGCCAAATACAAAATTTATAAAAAGTACCCTTAAGTTTAAAGCATTTACACTATAGACCCTGAACCTTGGGAGGCCCACAGCCCCTCCGGGTCCCTATGAAGGTCCGTCTTTGTATCCACCTGCATTTGAATTTGGATACCGGGGCTGTGTGTGGACATATAGTTTTAAATGCCAGTTTTAATTTAAAAGCACGTCCAACAAGTATTTGATTTGATGCAGTCCTTTAGTTGGATCACTAATGGTTCGGGTCATGACATTTGTGTTTTGGATTTTTATTGACGTTTTATTAATTAATTTTAGGTTCCCAGTGGAGACACACGATACACAACATTCGAGGATTTGAATCTTCCAAAAGAGTTGCTAAAAGGTCTATACGTGGAAATGAAGTATGAGAGGCCAAGCAAAATCCAATTAATGAGTTTGCCAATGATTCTAAATCCACCTTATGACAATCAAATTGTTCAGGGCTACTGTGGTTCTGGGAAGTCAACTTGTTTTCTGATGGGTGCTTTGAGCCGTATTGATCCTACAGAAGCTGTTACCCAGGTCCTCTGCATTTGTCCAACCAAAGATTTGGCAAAACAGGTTTACCAGATTCCCCTTTTTTTCTTATTGTGTATATAAAGTGTTTGTGTTTTTTTTTTTAATAAAGAAAATGATTGGATAACTAGACTCAAAATTTATATTGATTAGATAAGAAAAACGGGTTTACGGTACAAAGTGTTCTCAAAATGATGCTTTGTTTTTCATATTGAATAAGAAAAGTGGGGTTTTAGGGTACAAAGGAAAGGATTCGGTAATTCCATGTGATAAGTAGGAAATATAATTTTTCAGTTTTGTAAAAGAATGCTTTGGAAACATGTCAATTTGAAAGCGAATTTCCGTTTTCCTTATTTTGTACAAACTTTCTCGTGGAAAACATTCATATTTTCCTCCAGCAAAACGCACTCTTGGGTTCTTCATAAGCAAAGTTAAACAACATTAAAGATAAAGGTTTCTTTCATGCCGGTTATCTTTAACAAATTCACAATTTTTGTATATGTGAGGTGCATCATTTCTTCTATAGACGCCATTGATTTTATAACAACATGAATTCATAATGTTGGTGCAGACTATGGAATTGCTTTTCAAGATGAGCAAGTATACAAGCATAACAGCGGAATTGGGTATTCCTAACAAAGCTGATTATGTACCAATCGCCAAAAGATCACCAGTTACTTCCCAAGTAATTATTGGGACAGCTGGCACAATTAATAAACTGATTGCTGGCAAGAAGCTGGACACATCTCGTTTGAAGACACTCATATTTGATGATGCAGATCATATGCTGCTGATTGAGGTGACTTGTGGATAATAGCTTTTTTACTTCAGTTTTTTGACATTAATTTGTTGAGAAAACCTTTGCTTTTAATCATTTAATGTGCGGCTTCTTCCCATTTTACCATTGTTACTCAGTCGGGGCTTTCTTGGTACCCATAAATGTCACTAAAAAATGTATCTGTGCTAAGAGGGAGTTTGGGAGTGTGATTGTTACCTGATTATCTAATTATCGTGTTTTTATAACGCAATAATCTACACGATAGTGTTTGGTAAAGAAAAACAAAAACGTGCTTTTTTGCCTTTTGGCAGCATCAAAACGGTGTTTTGGAGAAGCACATCCATACATGCTTTTGCAAAACGTGATTTTGCTTTCTTTATCAATTTACCGAATTGCCCTCGTACATCTCCTTCTTTGTTCAATATATATTGGCTTTTCACATTTCTTCTTGATGAGTCTGAATGTTTCTGCTGCTGTGAAGTCTTGAGAAAGAATATGGAAGCGGCAAAGACAAAATGACCATCAATTTCAGATTTAACCCTAAATCTATTACCATATACTTTATAGCAATATAAGCCCAATAACAAAAAAAAAAAAAAAAAAAAAAAAGAAAAAAAAAAAAAAAAAAGTTTATAAACTGTTAGTTTGGTGTAGAGAATATGGTAACTCACAATTTAGGTGAACTGACTTGTATATAACGAGATAGAGAAAGGCTTTAAATAGCCAAGCTTACAACAGAAAATGCAAAGATTAGCAGACTCAATAGCTAACTAGAAAACTTAGTGGAATCCTAAAATATCTCAACAACCCTTGAGACTAGGTGGTTATTGAACTTGGTAAACCTTATTCCTAAAGACTCGTAGAATCCATAACATTCCCTCCCATAAGCTAACTGTTGAAACAAGTTATCTTACACTTCAGGCTAGCTAACTCCCAACAAATCTCAAATGCATCTGTTGGCAATGGCTGTCATTATATCAGCTAGTTGTTCTTTATATCACAGTACCTTAAGTTAATTATTCCACTTGCAACGGTTCACGAAGAAAATGGAAACGAACATCGATGTGCTTGCTTCTACCATGCAGTACTGGATTCCTAGAGAGTTTAATAGTGAGTTGTTGTCCCAATATATCCTAACACTATCTTTACTTGCACAACCTATCTTCTCAAGAACTCTCTTCAACCATATTGCTTGTGCTGAGAACCCTGCAGCTGCAACAAATTATGCTTCTGTAGTGGATAATGTGACAATTGGTTGTTTTTTGGACAACCGGGACACATCACCATTACTTAGCATGAACATGTAGCCTGAGGTGCTTATCACGAGCATAATTGCTGTCTAACCACTGATGATTCTCTTACTAAAATTTAGAGAAAGCTATGTTCCGTATCTTGTGGGAACCTTATTTTTGGGAAATTAGAAGTTACTGTCTTAAAGAAAGTCCATGCATTTAGCTTATTTGATAGAATGTGATTAAAATGCTAGGTGAGTACGCGGTTTTAGTAGCCTCACGTGTACATACTTGCCTGTTGCCTCTGCTTTTAGGTATAGAGACTGATAGCTATATACATATACAAATTTTGCCACCTTCCTTAGGACATACGTACTCATGCTCATAGGCCCATATTGTCGTGTATGTTTGCATGCTCTTATCTTTTATATGAATTTGTCTGTTTTACGCTTATATATGCTTCTATTCTTGTATACTTTTATTCCTATCTTCGATTATATATGCTTCTATTCTTGTATGCTCTTATTTAGTGCGTTATTTTGTTTAGGGTGGTTCTAAGGATGATTCTGTGAGGATAATGATGGACATCCATGAGAAGAATCCCGAATGCAAGGTATGTAGTCATGAAAGTTGTTGATGATTTATACTATATATTTTTGGTTGCCTGGTTTCTCACTATAAATCACAGATAAGTTAATATAAAACATGATATATTTCTCTTTTTTTTTATTTTTTTTTTTTTTTTTTTTTTTTTTTTTTTTTTTGCGAAAGTAGTCTTGTTTCTATCTCTGACCTTTCACAAGAACAATTCACAGGTGCTAATGTATACTAGTATCTTCAATGACCGTGTGAAGAAATTTGTATGCAAAATTGTGGAAGTTCTCAAAGTAGAACAATACACCCAATTGTTTGTAAAGAAGGATGGACCTGCTTTGGATCTTGTCAAGGAGTATAAAGTGAATGTACTTGATGAGCTCTCAAAGATTGATTTTGTTATCGAAAAAATAGTCGAGCTCGGAAATTTTGCCCAAACAATTATCTTTGTAAGATCTCAAAAGAGTGCTCAGATGTTGCATAAGGCACTTCTTGATGCTGACCATGCTGTTACGAATTTCCATGGTGCTCGTACGCAAGAAGATAAAGATTTAATTCTCAAGGAGTATAAAAATGGGTTAACTCAGCACTTAATCACAACTGATGTTCATGCTCGGGGGTTTAATCTTGGGCAGGTATATATATATATATATATATATATATATATATATATAGGGCCATTCATGTGAGAAATCTAATTTTTGTGAGAACGCGAGAACTAATCCTAGCCTCTTATTTTATCCTTCTTTAGTTTTGATCTAATGGCTAATATTATTCAACCAACTTTTTGAAATTATTCAAAAATAATTCAAAAAAATTTCAAAAATTTTTTTGAAAAATTTTCAAATTTTTCAAAAAATTTTCGACAAAATTTTTGAAATTTTTTCACATGTGACGAATTTTTTTTTCACATGCGACAGGAAATTTTTTTTTTTCACATGTGACGGAAAAAAAATTCACATGCGACGAAATTTTTTCACACGTGACAAAAATTTCGTGAAAATTTCCAAATTTTTCACATATGACGAAATAAAATTTTCGCAATCGGAAAAAAAAAATTTGGAAAAATTTTTTTCTGAAAATTTTTATTTTCATAAAAAAAAAAAAAAAAAAAAATTATCGAAACTTTTTGAAAATTTTTCAATTTTTTTTACGGAAATTTTCAAAAAGTTGGTAAACTAATATTAGCCATTAGATCAAAGTTAAAGTAGAAAAAAATGAGTGGCAAGGATTGATTCTCGCGTTCTCACCAAATTTAGGCTTCTTATTTGAACGCTTCATTATATTTTATATTATAATGTTTTTATCTTCATATCAGGCCGATGTGGTAGTTAATTATGATCTCCCAACACAAGTGGTTCTACTGATGATGACTCTGAACTATACGTGCACCGTATTGGTAGAGTTGGTCGGTGTCATAGGAGGGGTATTTTATTTTTTATTTTTTTCTGTTCTTTCTTTTAGATTATGATAATGATTTTCAATGTCATTTTTCGTATTACGTTATATGATTAATATGATTGTTTGTTTAGAAAGCATGATAAGAATCATTCGTGTTAGGTGTATAGGTTCAGTTTAGAAAAGACTAAAATCAATGAAGTGTAATAAAAAAAAAGGTATTATAAACTTGAATACTCAAGTTATTCCGAATTTATATCTTATAATCTTACTGCATCATGCTGTTACTTATTTTTCTAAACGGCAATGATCCGTTTTATAATCTAACATGCTCTACACCATTTAATCAATCTAATGACATTTGAGATTTGATCCTACAACCTTTTAGTTGATGGGCCACCTGGGTACCGCTAGGGTGGGTCCGCTAACCTACTCTAGTTTTCTTTGGGGGGTAGAGAACTCTAGTATAATAATATCAAAAGCATTGATTTATTGGATGCGGTCCTTACAAAATCTGTATATGTATGATGTAACAGGAACTGTCTTCAATTTACTGGGTGGCTCTGCGGATAACAATTTGATGGAAAAAATCGAGAAGTATAATAAGATCAAGATTGCTGAGGTAAATTCAATGGCCCCTGTATCATGATTATCATCTTTTCTTGTTTAACCTTCTGCTTCTGTGGTGGATTACTATAAAGTTTTTATCTCCTATCCAATATTTGTTGGTGTTTTAGCAGATGCTTTGTAATCATAATATTCTTCTGTGCATTTTGTAGGTACCACTTGAGATAAGCGCTGAACAATTTGCAGACATTTTTGGTGGTCATTGAGCCCGTCTTGGGAATACCATGCCTCCATGTTCTATAAAAACTGTAGTTATTTTGTATTAATACTTTGATGAGTCATATACTATGTAGATGTATTTCCTCTCCAGAAAGACCTTGTATGTACAACATAATAGCTAATTGTCAGGTCAAGTGAGTTACTAGTGGTAAAGTGGGTCGGTTCAAGGGATTCTTTTTATGAAATTCATTCATACTCCTTCAGTCTCTGAACTGGTTTTAATATTTCAAAACCAAACAGCTTTGCTGGTGAGTGAGTTAGTTAGCTTCTCAAGGGTGTACTGAAGCTCTTAATATGATGTTACTTTAGTTTCACATTTTGCTTTTGCAAATCATGTTTCTCTAAGGCTTCTATGTTTATGCAGTGTGTGAGGTTTAGTCATTGGCTCTGAGTCACACTGTCTTGAAATGTGGCTTGGCTAAAGGCTCATCTAAAATTAAAGGTTTTACTTTCTATTTTTTCACCTCTGAATTAATTATGGATTTATATTTATTTTGTATCTCCTAATGCGTAGCTTTGCATACCCAATTGAGCTCAAAAGAATATACATATATGTTTAGAGTACCAAAACAGTGTCAAATTTTAGCAGCGAGTATTTTTTAAGGGCAACTCCTGTTAGTATTTTCGTTTGTGGAACAGAAAACCTCACTTTTCTTTGTAGAACCGCATTTTGCGATGCTGTCGCTGTTCCCTCGTTTGATTCCCCCCCCCCCCCCCCCCCCCCCCCAATACAATCAATAAAAGAAAAATGAAACAGTTAATATACAGTTATCACGTCTTCCTCAACACATTAACGGCAGTTTCTACAATAATAAATTAATAACCATACACATAAAAGACATTAGACGCATAATCAAAACACAAACACCTAAATAGTGTTTCAAGGGTATTTGCATATTTGACCGGCAAATAAGCATAATTCATACTTCAAAAAAGGAAAGCAAAAGCATAATTCTTATTAGAGTAAATACACCGTTCGTCCCTGAACTTGTAATCAAAATATACGTCGAGTCCTTTGCAAAAATTAAATACACCGGAGGTTCCTAGTGTTCACTTTTTGCGTCACCCAAGGTTCCTTTGACTAACTTCCGTCAGTCAACAGCCGTTAACTCTCTCATGTACCTTGCAGATGAGGATAAAATAGTCGTTTCGGGTCTTGTGTTCTTCCACCCCCTTCTTCATCCCCGTATTCAACTTGAAGTTATTTTACTCAAGAACTTTTTTGTGTTGATGATTATCATTTATAATTTTTATTTGTGATTACTAAATACTTTAGTAAATCCACCTCTTTGTGTTGATCTTTATATTAAAAGCAAAACCTCAAAAGTTCAAATAATCAATCAATTTATACCTACGAAATCTCTTGACTTCTTGATTCTAAATCCCTCTTGAATGCCCACCAACACAAAACACTTAGTTCTTGTTGCTTGTGTTTATCTCTGTACACGAATCACAACTTTGATCTTTTGTTGCTCTTGTTCTTTAAAAACGAATCTCAAGACAAATAATACCCTTTTTGTTTCTTGTGAAAAATCTTTGATTGGAGATTACAGGGCTTGGCTTAAGTTCTTGTTTGAAACCGGGTAAGATTTTAGTCGAGAGAAAAACGTGAGATTAGTTGGATCTTTGTAGATCCTCATGAGTCTTGGTTTTTCTTGAAAGAGGTCAGAAACAATTTCTTTTTCTGAAAAACATTAGATGAGAGAGCCGAGATGGAAAAAAATAAAATTTTAACACATGAAATCACGAAAAAATACACTAACGGGCTTAGGCCCAGGGGGCCGGGACCCTTCTCGGTCCCTTAATAGCTACGCCCATGGACGGGGTTTTTATAGATCTTTAAAGATCTGTTGAGAAAAACTTAAATAAATTCGAGATCTTGTTTGAATTTTCGTTTTTACAAAAAGAGATGAATTTTGAAATTCTTTAACCTTGGACCTTGTGTATTTGTTACAGATCGAGGATGAGCTTAATACTCTGAGATCCTGTGTTATATTGCTTTTGTGTTTCGGTACACGTTCAAAATTCTCGAATATAATTGTATGTTTCATTGTGTGGCATTTTCTATGTTATTTGTCTGTCGATAATGAATTCCACTTGTTCACTTGGCTTTACTTTAAGGGAGCGTTTGGTTGGAGATTTTGAAATTCTAGAATTTTAATGAGAATTTAAAATTCCGGAATTTAAAATATCATCGAATGTTTGGTTGACAGAAATTTATGAATATTTTTTATATTTTTTTAATATAAATTTCATAAATATTCTATCTAAAAGTTTATAAAAAAATTATAAAAATAATTTATAAAAAATTGTATAAATTTTTTTTTTAAAAATTTATAAAAAAATATTTATCAAAAAAGTTTATAAAAAAATTATAAAAAAAAGTTTATAAAAAATTTATAAAAAAAAAAAGTTTATAAAAAAAAAGTTTATAAAAAATTTATAAAAAAAGTTTATAAAAAACAAGAAGAAAAAAAAATTTATAAAAAAAATTTCCAAGTAAATGAAAATTATTCACTTTGTGAAGTCATTTTAATTTCCCCCATTTTGGCAATTCATGGAATTTTAAATTCCCTCATTTGTATTACCAAACACAATATTTTGAGGAAATTAAAATGCAAATGTCATGAATTTCCTTGAATATACCCCAACCAACCGGAGCCTAAGAGTTATCTTTTATATAATATGAGAACTCACTTTTGGCCAAATCGTGGGATTCGATTAACCAATAAGAGAGCTCCATTTTGAAATCGAGTCCTCTCATTGTTAATTGGTTTCCCAATCGAGATAATGTCGCTTTAAAATGTTTTTTGAGAAGCCTCTTCAAACATAGACGTGTCGAAAACGCAAATAAAAAAACATTTGAGAACCGGGTATGTTTTCTGAAACTTTGGTGTCATGGAGTCTCTGGCAATATGAGAGGCACGTTCTAGAAGGTTTTAAAAACGATGGTTATCCTCTCCTATATTTTTTCTATATTTGAATTACACGTTATCTTTTGAGCCACGGTCACGAAACCCTAATCCTGAGCCTATATATACTCGCACAATGTGGGTGCTCATCGTTCTGCTAATATTTTTTCCTTCATTCTCTTATTGCAGGCAAAACCATGTTCATGATTTTTGTTTATGATGCTGCTGGCATATCTGGTTAATGCAAACATTTGAGTTATATTCTGCTTCTGGTTATCTCTTCAAGATCAAATAATTAGTTTCATACCAGCTGCTACGAAATTGATTATCTAGAGTAGAATTTAATTACCTATTTACCCATTTCACAGACTTATCATTTCTTTAAAGTAACGTCCTTATTGTAGTATCAGGTAATTCCAGAAAAATAAATAAATAAATAAATAAATAATGAGATTCTCCAAACACTCAAACATCTGATAATGGAATAATTACAACCTCAAATATTAAAGCACATTCAAACACTGTCTTCTATCTATTACTACAACATATTTTGGATTATGATTATTGAACTTCACATAATCAATTTCAAAACGCACCTTTAAACATGCCCAAGTAAACAACAATAGCAACTTAATAATAAATTTGTCTAATTATATTATCACTTACGGTTAAAATAGCATCACTTCCGGATTGAACAGGTACATGTACTGTCCATTATTCCGAATACAAACAAGGATGCCCCAAAATTTCAGCAATCTCCTTCAAGTACTCCAGAATACAAGTAAGATTAGTCATCCCAATTCGAAGATGAAGGGTGGATTCATTCTTAATGCAGTATTTGACCCCTTTTGTACTGTCCATTATTCCTAAAAAGCTCTTGAAATGCTCCAACAGCAACTTATCCACACATATCCAGATGATGACTTCCAAGCAAATTTTTAAACAATAATGCTATTGGGGATATATCAGTTGCCCTTATAAATAGAACAAAAATTGTGTTGCAAACAACATAATATCAAAAATAGTTATTCAAATATTGAGAAAAACTCTAAATGGTACATGTCACTGAGTAAAAAAAATGCCTTTTCATTGACTGTTGCATCAACTGTAAGTGGTAATATGCGCGAGTTGCTTAAGAGGTTAAAATGGATTCGGGTCAAAATATGCAGCTTATATGGGCAGTTCTAATTTTCTACAACTTATATGCAGCTTATTCGGGTCAAACGTTAATATTTATAGTACACCAATGATTCAAATTTTCAAACAAAACTTATTTTGGTGATTGTAAGCGTTCGAGAAACATTTTTGGTAACTTTAATATCTATAGTACAATAATGATTCAAATTTTCGAACTAAACTTATTTAGGAGATTGTAAGCATTAGATAAACATTTTGGGTAACTTTTGAACCATTAGACTCATTTCCTTTATTTTGACCCTTCATAAGTAAATGGACCAAAACTGTCACCTATACTTCTAACCATCTAGGCAACATCACACCACCACAACAATTTAAACTTTCATCTATATCTCAATAGTAGTAAATATACTTCCTTCATCACCTAAGAGTAGTAAATGTACCCCCACCGAAGGGCTCTCACCAAACAATACATTACCAAAAGAGCAATTAGAGTTCATGATATCTAGTAGACTATTCAGGAGCTGTAAAAAAATGATTTAAGAACATAACAGTAAGAGCATGTAGCAAACTTAACTTCATATTGCATAATATTAAGTAGAAATATGATAACTTGAACACAAATAGCTAGTACACGAAAAAGGATCTTCTACAGTCCTTTCTTTTTTCACAAATCTAATATCCAAACAGCATAGAAACACAGCTAAAACACGAACTTTAAGGACGCGTCAAACCTCAACAAATCGAGTATCCAAAAAGCATAGCAACACAGCTAAAACAAGAGCTTTAAGGAAACGTCAAACCTCAAGGTGCTTGTTTGGTGGAACGGCCTGAATCTTGCCTCACGTTACTGATGGTGTCAACAAAAAACTTATCAGATGTAACCAGAAGATGAAGGGTGGATTCATTCTTAATGCAGTATTTCGCAAGAGTAAAACTGTCCTTGAGTTGCTTTTCGGCCAATAAGAGTGTCTGATGATCAAGGGGAATTTCTTCCACATCCTGGATCTTGGCTTTCACATTCAGGATCGTATCAGAGCTGTCGACGTCGAAAGCAATAATCTTTCCGTTCGCTGTCTTGACGAATATCTTGATCAATGTAACAACAAGATGGAGTGTGGATTCATTCTGGATATAATAGTCGGCAAGGGTAAAGTCGTCTTTGAGCTGAGTTTGGGGCAAGAACAGCCTTTGCAGTTCAAAGGGAATATCTTCTTCGCTTTGAATCTTGGATTTCACACTATTGATGGTATCGAAGGTTTCGACTTGTAGAGGGATGGTTTTTCCGGTGGCAACTATCTCAATATGTATCCGCATCAGTTGCGGCCTCATCAATGTATCATCAACTAGACGGAGGGTCGTCTCATCCTGGATTAAGTAGGAGACAAGGGTACGGCTGTCATCAAGCTTCTGTCCTTCATAGACCAGTGTCTGTTCATGTAGCGGAATACCCTCCTTGTCTTGAATCAAGGATTTCACTTTCCCGATGGTATAGCGGCTAATAACATCTAGAGTGATGGTATTTCCACAGATGGTCTCCGCATATATCTTCATCCGCCCTCTACATACAGGCACAAGAAAGAGGGTGGACTCCGGATGGATGTTGTAGTCGGTAAGGGTGGATTTGTTATCGAGCAACTGCTCTCCATATAAGAACAGATTCTGCTTGTATGGAAGAATATCATCCACCTCATTTATCTTGATTTTCAAATCCCCGATGGTATCAGAACTTTTGACTTCTAGAGATATGGTTTTTCCAGTATGGGTCTTGACATATATAGGGATACATTTCTTCGACTTACACATGATAAGGGTGAATCCATCCTCGATCTTGTAGTCCGCTAGGGTACAATTGTTCTCGAGTTGCTTTCCATCAAAGAACAGCATCTGCTGGTACTGGGGAACGCCTACCATGTCTTGGATCTTGGCTTTAAAGTTGCCAATGGTGGTGTTGGAGCTTTCAACTTCCACGGAGACGGTCTCTCCACTCACGGTCCTTACGGATATCTTCAGCCCCAACCGACACTCAAGGGTAGAATACTGGAAACTGTTGTAGGAGTCAAGGGTACGGTTGTCATTATCGGGAAATTCTCTTTGCCTTAAGGCCCTAAATAAAGTACTGAAACGCTCTCGTCTTGTGTCCACACCCCTAAACTGTTACAGAAATAAGTAAATAAATAAATCCAATTAGTGTAGAAACTATGACAGCAGAAGAGCATTTTGTGGCCTAGGACTTCCACAGACGACTAATAATATGTGGATATTTGTTCATCATCAACATCCAGTTAAGCAGTGTTTGGATAAGCTTACACTCTAGGCTTAAGGACTAGCAATTTGAAGAAAAATTAATCGAGAAACAAAAGTTAAGCTATAAAATTAAAACCAGTAACAAATCAAAAGCATCACTACATATGATAATTCAGGCAGAATTAAACAAAAATAGAAAATTAAGAAACACGACATATAACTATGATGATGAATTGATGATGGGGCAAAAAAACACAATTCTATGACGGTTGAAAGAGACGAAAAATAAAACCATAATTCATTAGTACTGCTACTAATATAAAGATATAATACATACGCTTAGGAAGACGTCATAACGATAACCAGATCCGTCCATGTCGTCAACGATGAAGAAAGAGATGAGGAGGTAGAAGAAGAACGCGTTTAAGAGATGCTGCTACAAAGTGCTACAAGAGTTGTTTTTTGTTTTGAATTTGCTATACTGAGAACTTGGTTCCAACTTACAAGGCCCAAAAAAAAAAAACGAGTTAACTACATTTTTGGTCCTCGTGGTTTACCGGGTATAACAGTTTTGGTCCAAAATTTTGAAATGTAACGGATCTTGTCCAATATCCGCTGACCCGTAACACTTTTGGTCCAATTTTTGTTGACCGCTAGTTTGACTAGTTAAAAACATGCGAAATGACTAAACTACCCTCAAATGTTGATGTACAATGACTAAAATGCCCTTTCCTCCATTTATTTATTTATTTATTTATTTATTTATTATTATTATTATTATTATTATTATTATTATTATTATTATTATTATTATTATTATTATTATTATTATTATTTACTTAATTCTATTATTATTACTATTTAAAAACAATAACACATAACATAATCCAAACACCTCCAGCCATTTTTTTTTCTTCATCTTCGTCTTCCCGGACAACCAAACCCAGAATCCGACGAGATTCCGGCGACCAAAAACCACTAAATGAATAAATCCCACTCTAACAAATA
Organism: Artemisia argyi; assembly: GCA_030686995.1. Lineage (NCBI taxonomy): Eukaryota > Viridiplantae > Streptophyta > Magnoliopsida > Asterales > Asteraceae > Artemisia > Artemisia argyi. The sequence goes on from CM060678.1 coordinate 200,592,896, forward strand.
TATGTAAACACAACCATCACCACAAACATCTTCTGGGCAGTCCACATATCACCACAAACATAGATCCACAACCATCACCAAATCGGTAAACACAACCATCACCAAATCCTCACCACCGCAATCCTCACCACAACCACTACCAAATCCTTACCACAACCATCACCAAATCCTCACCACCGCCATCCCAACACGAAACCACCACAACAACTAACTACAACAACCCTCAAACCTACCTCCATATCCACAACAGCAAAGATTCGAACTCGAAAAAAAAAAAAAAAAAAAAAAAAAAAAAAAAAAAAAAAAAAAAAAAAAAAACGGATCTCACCTTTTTTATTTTCTTGATTGACGAACACAAATCTTAATATGTTTTGTGTTACGAATAAAACTTGAATCACCCTTTCTTGTGCTTCTTTCTTTTCGAAAACAATTGACACTCTTTTGTGTCTCGATGTTGTGTTTATGATGGTTTTGATAAAGAGTGTAATGGTTTCTTGTAGATCTTTGAGGTCTCGATTGAGAAGATCTATGTAAAGGTCTTGTTGGTTTCGACTAAAGATCTTGTTAAAGGTCTTGTTTGGTGTTTAGTGAGGTCGTGGTGGTGTTTGTTGTTTATGTGGTGAAGTCGTGGTGGTTTTTGGTGTTTGTTTGGTGAGGTCATGGTGGTGTTTGGTGTATCGCCGAAGGTAGTGTGGTGGCCGGTGATGTTGGCCGGAGATCTAGGGAGGGAGAAGGGTTTGTGTTTGTGTTTATGTAAGGGTTTGTGTTTGTGAAGAAGGGTGTATTTAATATATGCTCTAAATTTAATAAAAATATGTGAATGACATAAATACCCCTAAAACTAACGGTCAAACTTAGTCAATTTAACGGGAGTGTTAACATTGGACCAAAAGTGTTATGGGTCAGCGGATATCGGACAAGATCCGTTACATTTCAAAATTTTGGACCAAAACTGTTATACCCGGTAAACCACGAGGACCAAAAATGTAGTTCACTCAAAAAAAAAAAAAAAAAAAAAAAAAAAAACTTGGTTTCACAACAAAATGAACCTCTTTCCTTTTCTTTTCATGAACCTTTCCACATTATGACAAATTCACCTTTGACTTTTCTTAAATCTTTTTCGATTTACTATGTTATTTATTATTTTATTTTATTTTGGGGGTAAATATATAACCAAAAGAATAATCTCAAGTATAAATGTAATGTGGCAGAAGTACTACATTAACCTCAAGCAAATATACTAGTGTTTATGACAATAAACAAAAAAAACCTAGTTACATTCAATGTTGCAAAAATCGTGAATCGGTACTGAGGCGGTCCGGAGCCGATTAGCGATTTTTTACCGATTAATCGGCCGATTTTCTGGACTCGGCCGATTTCCGTGGAATTCTCTCCAGGGTCCTGGGCCGATTACGGATTAATCGCCGATTAATCGGCCGATTTTTGCAACACTGGTTACATTGCAAATCACCTAACTAGGTAAAATACTATGTCTGTACAAACATCATGATTCAGAAATAGATGTTTAAAATAAGGCTTCGAAGGCTCTTCGGTCACGAGGATGCGCCCTCCTTGTTACGGTCTTTAACAACCCGAATTCAAAATCAATATTTAAACCGAGTTCTTATTCTCTTTCTATTTCTTTTAATGAAATTTATTATCTTGGTTTTTAGCCGTTTTATTGAAAATTGTCGTTTTTAGGTATTTCCGATCCGTGGTTTGGATTTAATTAGTTTTATCGTTCCAGATATTGATAATTTCATATTTTATCTTCGGAAGCCTAATTATTTTCCTTTTTGTAATTTTTTGACTTTCTCGTGTTTCTTGACGAAACCGGGTCAAAATAGTGTTTGTACAATTTTTAATATTTTGACTTAGGTGCTGTTTGTTTTTTTAGAGGCTTTATGTCTGAATCTGAATACCACTTCTGAATCTGAATGAGTGGTCCAAAAGTCTGAATTTGAATTATTTTAGACTGTCTGCTTTTATGTCTGAATCTAAATATCTGAATAAACAAAAAAACAATCGTTTCGCTATAAAACAAACCAAACAACCCTCCATTCGTGATTATTAATAAAAAAATCAAGACCAAGATGATAATTTCATATTTTATCTTCGGAAGCCTAATTATTTTCCTTTTTGTAATTTTTTGACTTTCTCGTGTTTCTTGACGAAACCGGGTCAAAATAGTGTTTGTACAATTTTTAATATTTTGACTTAGGTGCTGTTTGTTTTTTTAGAGGCTTTATGTCTGAATCTGAATACCACTTCTGAATCTGAATGAGTGGTCCAAAAGTCTGAATTTGAATTATTTTAGACTGTCTGCTTTTATGTCTGAATCTAAATATCTGAATAAACAAAAAAACAATCGTTTCGCTATAAAACAAACCAAACAACCCTCCATTCGTGATTATTAATAAAAAAATCAAGACCAAGATGAGGAGATAAGGATTGAAAAGAAGTATCACTGAAGTTTAGGCTTTTCAGATGTAATCAGATGCTATTCAATGTCTAAACGAATCAGACCCTATTTAGATGTATTCAGACTTCAGATCTGAAAAAAAAACAAACAGTCTGAATCTGATTACGTCTGACCGAATCAGACTTCAGACGCCATTCAGATCTGAAAGAAAAAAACAAACACTGCCTAAGTGTTTTAAAACAAATATTGTAGTATAAGTGTTTTGGAAAAATAAGATTAAAAATGTAATTTGTAAACTTAACATGTAAACAAAACACCCATTTTCTTTTCATTAGCTCCTTAAAAACACACAACCAAACACTCCCTTATCTATTTTACGGACTTGGCTTAAATAACCCATTCAAAAACACATAGATACCAAAAACACAGAGATAACAAAAGATTTTTTTTTCTTGCTCTCCCTCCTTCCTGCTCACGACATCACACACCAAATCACCATCACCATTCATAAAAAATTCTCCAACTCACTTCCAAAGTTTCAAACTATTCTAATATCATTCTTACATAAAACCCCATTAATCTTTTCCACTAAAATTCACCATGCATCAAGATTCTTGAATTCTAATTTTTTATTAAAATCTTGATTTTAGGGTTTTGGTATAATTAAATGCAAGAAGATCATCAAGGGTATAAAGTTAAGAGTTTTTAAGCAAATTTTGGTGAATCAAATCAAGGTTTTGGGTCCTCTTTGGGTCTTTGTGGTGCTTGGCAGATTCATCAAACCCACAAGGGTTTATGTTTGATCATCTTGTTATTTATTTGCTACTTGTAAGCTCTTGTTCGCTTTTTTTATTTTTATCTTGTTTAGATATATGCATGCATGTTGAAATCTATGATTAGGAATCTATGGGTAAATTGTTAGAATAATGATTGTTGAGTTATGGATGATTGAGGATAATCAATTAGGTTTAGGTAGTGGAGAATAGGTTAGTTTAGGGTTTTTGAGTCTTCAATGGTGTTGAAGAGGTTGAAAGAAACCTATAGGAATAGAGCAGAAAATTTGTGTTTGTGTTGGCTAAATTTGTGTGGCGTAAACTGAGTTTTTGGTATTTGATACGATAGACATTGTTATAATGGTTGTGTGGTAAAAATCGAGGCTTCTAACTCCTTAAAATGAAAAAGATACGCCATTTTGAAGTTTGAAAAACCATTTGGCAAAATTCTGCACACTTTGGTTTTGGGCAGAATTTTGACCCATTTTACTAGAAGGATATCTTGGTCATAAAAATGGGTTTCTGAATTTTCCGGATTCTAAAATATAGTATTTTGAGTCTAGTTTCCAGAACACAAGGCCGTTTTGATTGTAAATAGGTAGAAGTGGTTCAATTGGGGTTTATGAGATCAAGTGTCAAAACTGAGTTTAGCATCCAGAATTTCAGTTGTAGAGATGTGTTGTGCAGACGGGTCAAAACTTAATATTTTTGGCTGAAATTTAAACCGGAACTTTCCCAAGATATGTGTGACCTGTTGTATTTTTTTTTAGATTTTTATAATTTTTTTTAGTGGGTCTACTGTAGCCAAACTTTTGCAAAGTCTAGCAGACCTTGTTTTAGAACAAGTTACATTGGTGTGTCTTTCATGAAAGGTTAAGATTACCTATGATTTATGGGTTAGCTACTGTAGCTAATAGACATATATAAGTGTGTTATCCTAGAGGGAGAGCAACTAGTTTGACCATTTAACGTACCTTTTGGTGTGTTGACCGACTAGCTAAAAACGTTATAATTTCAGAAAATGTGTAATCTAATCGAAACAATAAGTGGCAAGTCTCATGGATTCCTAGTTATAAAATGTCATGCATATTCTATATGTATATATTTGTTATGGTCATTATAAGTTTCATATTTTCCATAAGTATTGATCGTGATCGCGTGTCATTTTAATATAGGTAACGGTTGAATTTCGGTGTTCGTTCTTGCTACGTTGATTTCTAGATTGGCACTACTTCTTGGTGAGTTGATAACCCCACCTTTTCTCTTTAATAGTTTTCATAACTATTTTCGGGGTAAGAATACATGCTTATCTCGAAAGCATATCTCGTGATCTTTTGATTTACTTTTACGTATCAATCTTCCTTATCATTCTAAGCCACGTCACGCCTTTTAGGTTGGGCTTAGACACTTCCCACTCGTCCGGAAATCCATTTTACTTCTGATCTAGTTGCTCTTAAGGTGAGTTCATAGCCTCGCCTTTACTTATTTAAATGTTTTATAAACCTCGCGAGGGGGATACATGCTAGTTTTACAAACTGAATACAAATAGTTTTTGGTATGCTGGACCCGATATTTCTTGCCAATTAAGTCCCCATCATGAACCGTTAATTATGTGTGAAACGCTAGTATTATGAATATGTATATACGGCTTGGCGGGCTTGGCCGGGTGAGTAGCGCTCATACATAAACGGTTACATAATATTGAGAGGTTGTGGTAAATGGCAAATTTTATTCTTTTCGGGGCACTATTAAATCTAGGTCAAGGTTCGGTGTCATGAGCTCAATGCTATAATCAGATTTTTTACTTGTATATGCATTACATGTCAACTTGATCATAGGCGTATAACAATGTAGCCCATCGTATTTTAAATTGAATTAACTTGTATTCAACTGATTATTTACTAAACTTTATGAATTCACTCAACTTTATGTTGACTTTTTAGCATGTTTATCTCATGTCTGTAAGTGGCTTCAGCTTGAATGGGCGGCGCAAGAAATGAATATCATCAAGATGGCTCATGCTTTAAATAAATTTTCACTTAATAAATGACAAACTTTTATTATCTTATGTACTTCTAAACTATGTTAACCTTTTGGGACCTCTTGTTTAACTTTGATAACTTTCGAACGTGAAAATGTATTAAAAAAATCTTCGTTTTGAATTTGTATACTATACTTGTATTATGTGACTAATAAATAACACCCATGTTGTATTCCGCTGCTTTCCTAAAATGGGGGTGTTATACGGTCCTTCAAGCACGCGTCTTCGAAGGTAAAAAAACAAGACTCAATCTTGACCAAGACAGAGTTGTGGGAGTTTTTTTATTTTATATATATTTTTTATTTTTTTTATTTATTTTTTATTTTTTTATGTGTATTTATTAAAAGGTTTTTGTAGGGGTATATTTGTGTTTAACTTTAGCATGTTTTGATAGTGAAATTTGTTATATTATTATACTAAGTTAATGGTGAAATTGGTTGTAGATAAGAGGGAGTTAATGTGCCGCTCATGTGGTGACTATAAAGTTGGTTAGTGCTTTCTTATTATAGGTAGCCTGATATCTATACTACTTATAATAGAAAATTGGGCAAATGTGAAATGTTTGAGTTTCAAGTGAAATGTTGAGTTTTCAACAATGGTCAAATGAGAGAGAAAGTGAAATGTAATTAATACTCTTATTAAAATACCCCAATACTTAAAAGTACAAGTATTTATTCACATTGTACAACCAAATTAAAGCATATCTACCAAATTAAATACAACCAATTTAAACACAAATCGGGTTGACCCGGGACGCTTCAAACCCGGTGAGTTGACTCAGTTTAATTTGACCCGTTTTTGACCCAACCTAGCAAGTTGACTCGGTTTAAATCGACCCATTTTTCGACCGGAACGGTTCAACCAGTTGAACCAATCGGGTCGAACCGGGTTTTAAAACATTATCCATTACTTAAAAGTACAATGATTTATTCACATTGTACAACCAATTAAAACATATCTACCAAATTAAATACAACCAATTAAAACACAAATCGGGTTGACCCGGGACGCTTCAAACCCGTTTTTCGACCGGAACGGTTCAACCAGTTGAACCACCCGGGTCGAACCGGGTTTCAAAACATTATGTTTAATTCCCAAATCTTCAAACTTTTATTATTTTTCGTTTATAACCTATAAACTTTTTTTTATTAATAAATTATCTATCACTATAAAATCCCGTTGCTATGCACGGGTACTCGTCTAATATAATTTTAAAAATATTAATTTAGTGGTACATATTGTTACTATCTATACTTCTTATAATACATTTTGCACATTCTCTCATATTTAATTTTTAAGATTTTCATATTTAGATTTTTAAGTAAAATACAAGTTATCAAACACAAAGAACAAATATTTAAAGCACAATATTTTAAGGACCACATATCTCTTACATCTCTTACAATTAATACACCCCATCACATATTAATACAAGTTATAAATGACAATGCACAAGATTTTAAAGCACAAGTATTTGTACATGTACAGCAATTCTCTTGACCTCCATTTTCACACCAGTACAATATTTCCTTCCAGCATTGACCTCATTTTTCACACCTGTGATATTAAAAAAAAAAAATAATAAAAAAAAATAATAAATAAACTGTGATTTATAATAATTTTTTGTATTTGTATAAATTTGAGATTCTAGAAAACCAGTGATATTATAAAAAAAACCTGGGATTTATAATAATTTTTTTGTATCAATTTGAGATTGTAAAAAACATATAGATCTATACGGATCTATAAGAAAACTATAAATCTATGGAAAAAAAAGGTTAACGAGATCATGTTTTTAACACAAAAAGAATCGGTAAAATAAAAACGGGAAAAGAAGAAAGGTGCGTGAGGTATTACCGAGTAGAAAGGAGGTCGTGGTGAGGTGGTGGCAGCGGCGGTTGTGTGGTGTTGGGTGTCAAACAGTGTTCTAAAAGGCGCGCCAAGGCGTCGCCAAGGCGCGAGGCGTGGCCTCGGCGCCACGAAATGGACCAAGGCGTGAAGTCTAGGCGTCGTGTGAAAAGGCGTGGAATAAGGCGCGAAAAGGCGTGCCAAGGCGCGCCTTATCGTATGGCGTGGCGCCATTTTTAGAAGGGGATGATGTGGGCTTAAATTTTGGGCCTAGTAATTTCTAAACATAGTTCAAATTTTCACTTTATTTCTTATGCATATCACTTTTTGTAAGTTCACCTTTTGTAAACTCACCTTTTGTAAACTCGATATGTATATAAAATATGATATTATAACATAAATGATAAATATATAAATATTTTTTCGCCGCCTTAATCACGCCGCAAAAAACGCCATGGCTTCGCCATGGCGCGTAAGGCTTGAGGCGTGGCCTTGCCTCCACGCCACGCCTCACGCCATTTATAACATTGGTGTCAAATGAGCGCGTCGAGCGTTAAAAAACTCCAGAAATGGTAACAATGGATAGATCTATCTATTCGGGGAGTTAATATTTTGACCGGAAAATTTTCCGGTGACGGAAGGTGGCGGCCAGCCGGCAGTGGTGGTGGTCCGGCGATGTGGTAGAGAGAGAAAGGAATGAGTGTGTGAGCCTGTGAGGTGTTTTTATTAAAAGTGAGGTAGAGAGAAAGAAAATGAGATTTTTTAAAATAATGAGATGGACTAAAAAAGGACAATCAAAACAAGAAGGGTGGGAGTGAAGAAAGGGCGGAGGGGCTTAAGTGTCAAAGTAGTAAAACTTTTAGAATATTAACTGTGGGACTCATTTGACGTACCAAATGGAATCGAAAAATTATGAAACTTGCGTCATTGTTCTCGAAATAATTTTTTCAAAAAAAACGAATATAAATACGCTTAACTTTCACAAAGTCAATTTATTTGGAAAATTCGATTCGTGTCGTGCTTTTTAGGTTATGCCTGCTCGATTTATTTGGCAAATTTGATTCGTCATTAATACAAATAATAATGCACATTATACAAATATTCAAGCCTGAACGGGCAACGGACCAAATGGGACTTAGCCTGAACGGGCGCGGGCCAAACGGGCTCGAGCACGGGTTAACGAAATTCTTAATATCCGTAAATTTATTGTAAAAACGAATATAATAAACTAAAATATGATTCACCGGAAAATTATATTTCAGGGTACCCGCCGCCGCAACGCGCGGGTACCCTGCTAGTATATTAAGAGCAGTGATACAATCACAAAACCACTCTTACGTAGCGTTTGGTAGTTGGTAGGTGAGAATTAAAATCAGAGAAATACATCATTACAATGGAATGGAAAAATTGTCGTTTGTTATGAGTTTTGGAATGTAATGATTTACTTTTCATTCCGACATAGAATTAAACTTTTTGTCATTTTTAGTTAATTTTATTCATTCTTAACGTACATTACGACGAACCATACAACATAAGAAAAAATTTCATTCCCTTCTAATATCACAACCAAACATGACAATGAAGTAGTAATATCACATTCGGCGATTCGATCCTATCTCAAGTAGTAATTTGTAATCGGGATAAGTTTTCAATCCTTGCAAGTACACATGTTTTATTTTATTTTATTTTATTTTTATGAATTATTTGTTCTCTCTTCGAAGTTATTTAAAAGTAAAAAATGACATTAAAAAAATATGAAAAAATAGATTATATACGACAAGATTTCTATAGCAAATGCCCTTGTACTTAACTTGAATGGTAATCGGTAATCCATCTTAACGCAAAACTTGAAAAGAAAAAGAAACCAAATCTATTTTATTTCGAATTATTTTATAATTAGTCATGATTTCCGACGATTAGCCCGACTAATCCTAACGATTTGAGTCATCTCCGTACAAACTCAAGCCGGTTCTTTTTAGAATGATTGACGTGATCACTTCAAAATTGTTTGCACATAACATGAACTAAACTTGAGACATTACCCCAACACTCTTATCATATACTATAAAATTAATTCCTACTCCATCCGTCCCAAAATTATTGTCCCCTATTGACTTTTTCGGTCTTTCTTTCTCAACTTTGACTATAAATATTTTTGTTTGTGTTATAAAATTTTTGATAAAAATTATACCAAATGAAAATTCATTTAAAACTCATTCCGTTCATATATTTTGTATCAAGTATTATGTAATATAAACAAAAATACTTAAAGTCAAAGTTGAAAAGTAAAGACCGAAAAGGTCAATAGGGGACAATAATTTTGGGACGGAGGTAGTATATAATTACTCCTTTCATTTCTAGCGCATTATAACTATTTATTTGCGAAATAAACATTTAAAGGAAAACATAAGAAAAACGCCCTTAATAAATAAGTGACTAGAAACGATTTAAAGTTCATGACTTTATGGTAGACTAATTTTTCTAATGGCATATGGATCAGTGAGGGTTAGAGATGGATGAAAACGTTGTTTATCGTTTCTTTTAGACCAGAGGTAGTGGTAGTGAGTTTGGGAGTGAGTGACCCACTCACCATGGTGACTCCAAAAATGCATGTCCAACTCACACTCAAATATTCAATCGTTTGGTGAGCTACTCACCGCATTTAGAGGTGTGAAAAAGTGGGACTTTTATAATTAAATATTTGGTTTGTGAATGCGTAGGTATTTACATTGCGTTTCCGAATTTTAATTTTGAAAGAAGAAAAAAAAAGTGGGAAGAAAACGAAATAAATTTGTGTTCCAGAGTTTTTTCAGGAAAGAAGAGAGAAGAAGAGGAGAGGAAATTGGGTTATATTTCTCTCCAAAACTTTCTTCCCAAAAGTGGGATGATTTGGGAGGAAAGTATATTTGGAAACTTTTTAATTAAATAATGACTTAAATGCCCTAGAATAAAATATAAATTTTGTATGTAACAAAGGGTATAATTGTAAAATCATCGGTTTTCTCTTCTTTTCTCTCTCAACTCGGGAACATGGTGTAAAAAAATAAATTACATTACTCTTCTCTTCTTTTCTGTCCAATTTTGTCTATTCTCTTCTTCTCTTTCATATTAAAACTCGGGAACAGAGTGTTAGTGTGGTATATTTTTATAAATGTGAGTAAGGGTGACCAAAACGGATGTATGGTGAGTGAGAATGAGTAAAAATAAGAGAAGAAAAAAAGCTGAGGTGGCGGTGAGTGACACACCACCACTACTATCAACCTTAGGGTATCTTTGGCAATTTTTTTTTTTTTTTTTTTTTTTTTTTTTTTTTTTTTTTTTTTGCAAAAGTAGATGGTGCTGGTACTGTTGCTGATATTGATGTTAGTGCTGAAAAAGATTATAAAAAGAGATTATTTTTATAAGCTACATGAAGTAACATTTGATTTTTAGATATTATGGAAGATTTTATATATATATATATATATATATATAATCTCTTATAAGTTCTATCTGCCAAACAAAGATTATTTTTAATTAGCTTATTTTTTTAAAAAATAAGCATAATCTCTTCATAATTTCATAATCTGGTGCACCAAACACAACCATAAGTTTTTTAAAGGAAAGGCAGATTTGAGAGTTGACTAAAAGTCTGTGCGCAAAGTGAGGATTTTAGCGTGACCCACTCAAAATTTGTTCAGTTTTGGTTGACCCTAGGAGTGTAAACGAGCCGAGTACTGCCAAGCTCGAACTCGACTCGAATACTATAACTCGAGCTCGAAACTCGACTTGAGCTCTGTCTAGCTTTATATTTCGAGCTCGAGCTTGAAACTCTACTCGAGCTCATTTATTTCTACATTTCATGCTCGAACTCGATAAATACTCGGCATATCAAGCTCGACTCGACTCGATTTGTATGAAAATTAAGTAAATTTATGATCTTATGTATACAAAAGGGTAAAAGTGTAATTTAAGTGAAGCTCGTTAAGGCTCGCGAGCTTCACGAGCCAACTATTTTGGAGCTCGAGCTCGACTCGATAATAGACTCGAGTAGCTCGAACTCGAGCTTGACTCGTTTAACTCGTTTAACTGTCAAGGCTTCGAAGGCTCTTCGGTCATGAGCACGCACCCTCCTTGTTACGGTCCTTCAAGCACGCGTCTTTGAAGGTAAAAAAGCAAGACTCAATATTTGTGTTTAACTTGAGCATGTTTTGATAGTGAAATTTGTTGTATTATTTTACTAAGTTAATGGTGAAATTGGTTGTAGAAAGAGGAAGTTAATGTGCCGCTCATGTGGCGACTGTAAAGTTGGTTGTGGTGCTCTCTTTTTACAGGTAGCCTAATATATATTAAGAGTAGTGATACAACCACAAAACCACTCTTACGTAGCGTTTGGTAGTTGGTATGTGAGAATTAAATCGTAGGAAATATATCATTACAATGGAATGGAAAAATTGTCGTTTGTTATGAGTTTTGGAATGTAATGATTTATTGCCGTATTCATTCCATTACACCTGTAACCGCTATTTACATTACACAGACACCCTTTACTTTTCATTCTGACTTAGAATGGAACTTTTGTCATTTTTAATTATTATTATTTTTTCATTTTTAACGTACATTACGACGAACCAGAAACATAAGAAAATAGTTTGTTCCCCTCTAATATCACAACCAAACATGACAATGAAGTAGTAATACCACATTCGGTGATTCGATCCTATCTCAAGTTAGTAATTGTAATCGAGATAAGTTTTCAATACTTGCAAGTACACAATTTTATTATTATTATTATTATTATTATTATTATTATTATTTATTTATTTATTTATTTATTTATTTATTATAAACGTCACTTTATTAGAAACCCAAAAGATGTACAAGAAGTTAGTGGGAAGCCGAGATACTAACTGGGCTCCCACTCCTCTAGCTATAGAAAATCCAATCCTACTAAATATATGCGCAGCAGCACGTGTTCCAATGTTTTGGGTCATCGAGAACTTTCGGATTCACTTTAGTAATGTCACTGCATCCTTCTCAAGTTCCCCAAAAGAAGAGAAAGAGAAAGGGAGGAACCCATATACAATACTCGCGCACTTAGCCTCATACTTGACGCGTTTACGTTGCGCATCCTCAATTAAGGCACGACCTGGCACAAAATCAACCATACCATTTTGCGTCAAGGGCGATGACCCAGTCAAATCAACACATACATCAAGTCCTCCGTCCCATGAGTAGAGCAACATATCAGCAGGACGTAAGGATTTGTCCCTCTCCTCACAAAGCCCAACATCAACCTCTTTACGAGCCGAAATCCCCGACCGAGAACATATGTCAACAAGAACATCACGTACTACATTGTGTCGATGTTTAATACCAATAATACCTGCGCAAGATACAACATGATCTCCATAAACATCCCCTGTAAAGACCCTAGAACAAGCTGAGCACGGCCTTTGAAAGGAGAATAGGGGAACACCTAGCCGATAACATAACACACATCGGTAGGTCCTAGCATTCATAGTCTGTCCCAACCCAGATATCGGAACCACCCTAAGCCAGTCTGAAGTGTACTCCTCCATTTGTGATTTCCATAACGCCATCTGTCGAGTAGATAAAGAAAATGTAGATTCGACTGTTTGTGTAACACATGTGAAATATATATCTGCCAATTTTTCATGAGTTTGGGGGCAGCGATCTCACATGGATTACTCAAAAGGTCAATCTCCATTTTCGCATTAAAAGTACACAAGGCATCATCAAAGGAAGGCCCGGAAGTTACAATACCAGAATGTCGAAGCAACCGAGACTGCAGGCTAGAAGATTGAAGTCTAGACGCAAGAAAAGCATAATTCAAGACGTCACCTGCAGAATAAACACCAAGCCCGCCCCCCCCCCCCCCCCCCCCCCCCCCCGCGAACGCAAAGGGTAAAGTAGCAAGCCTCCATTGCCAATCACCAAAACCGGGTCCAGAAGCAGTAACAATACGTTCTAAAGTAGAACGAAGAGCTACATCAAAGGAAATCTGAGCACGCTCAAAGACCCGGGGGGGGAGCAAGTGCGCATAGAAAAATATAATTTTGAAATACCGGCACAAGCACGAAGGAGCAACAACTCACACTGCGAGTCATTAATATTAGCAACAGCATCGATAAGCTCAATAGTTTTGGCAACCCTTTTCATAACAAGCCCACTACTAAAATCAAAATCCACACTAGCAGGCCCACCCAGTAATTTAACACCATGCGAAGGTCGGGCAATATTAGGCGGGAAAACACCCGCAAGCCTGCTTCTGGGGTCTTCCTTCGGCCAAAAAACTTCAGTTTTATCAACATTTAGGTGCAAACCACAACGAGGTCCATCCACCATGATAAGATCTAAAACCTTCCCCACAATCAAAGTATCTCCAATAATAGTGACATCATCCAGATACCAAGCTTGAAGAGAAAGGCTAAAGGAGTCTCTAATCTTGCATATCAAAGGATGTAAGACTAAAGAAAAAAGCAAAGTACCAAGTGGATCACCTTGTTGTACACTTTGATGCGACCATAAAGTGTGTTCCCCATAATATAATCTAGCTGGGCTGGAGTAGCAAAATTCCACCCAACGTGAAATAACAGGACAACGAAGGCGAACCTCATGTAGCATAACCTCACGATCCACTAAGTTAAAGGCATTTTTGAAATCCACCAACAACATTGAAAGACCCACATCATTCCCACGATCTTCAATAAATCGATTCACAGCATGAAGAATAGCCTCACCTCCTCCAGACACCCCAACACCAAACTGTAGGTCTTTTAAATAACCATCCAATGAATGGCCAATCATAGTAGCACTAACCTTGGAAACTAAACGCCTCCAAACGGTACCCACAACAATAGGACGGATACCACCCCCTGCTTGACCAGCGGTGTGAGAGGAGCACTAGCAATATACTTACCCAACGCCCTCGGGCATTTACCATCAAGAAAAAGATTGACCACTTGGGTGATAGAAACGACTAGCTCATCAGAAATAGCCACTGCAGCACCACTTAAACAATCCAAAAGGTGTTGGGCACGTAAACCATCCCGACCGCAAGAAGTACTACGAGGGGAACTCTTAATCATATCAAGAACCACAGCAGGGGATGCAACAAGGTGATGATGATCAATAGGTCAATGTGGCAAAGAAGGAGCAGGTTTGAAGGGGTGCTTAGCCTTTAGGTCTTCAAGAGTAACATCATTATAAGGAGCAACACATGAAGAAGAAAGAACTCTGGCAGCTGCAGTGTAATGACCATCACAAATCTTCCTCTTACATTGCTTGACATTACGTTCACCCAAGTCCAAGTTTTCATCATCAATATTAGACCAAGATGGGGAGGGAACAGCTAAGACCTCTTTCACAAGCTGCAAACTACCACCAGGTATACCCCAAGATCGAATGGCACTAGCAATATACTCTTCCTGGCGTTGACGTTTAATAGCAGACCTGCACTCGTGATTACTCCTCGGGTTAATGGTTTTAAGGAGGCAAAGAGGCAAAACTAACAAACTAACCCAACAAGTGATGTCATCAGGTGTGCAGATCGCCTTATCAAGAGCAACTTTTAATACCCGAGAGAATCCCAAGCGACATTTGGGAGGGATGGATTTGACACTACGCAACCCCTTTGAAAGCAAAGTGTCTAGGAGAGGTAAATCAAAACCAACATGCTCGTCTAAAAACAAATCATCAACATGCGCAACAGTAGAAGGAACTTGTGGTCTAGGGATATCATACAACACAAACCTAACAACACCATCACCACAATCAGGAGGTGACACAAAATCAGAACCCCCACCATGACGACACTTGGCCCGGAAAGTATGCGTCTTGAAACAAACACCACATAACCAAAGTCCCTTTCGCTTAAGAGTAACCTCGGCCCTCTCAAAAACATATTATATACGACAAGATTTCTATAGCAAATGCCATTGTACTAAACTTGAATGGTAAAGAAAAATAAACAAATTTATTTTATTTCATAATACTTTTTAATTAATCATGATTTTCGACGATTTGCCAACTAATTCTAATGATTTGAGCCATCTCCGTACAAACTCAAACCAGTTTTTTAGGAAGGTTATTGTGACCACTTTAAATTTTTTGCACATAACATGAACTAAACTTGAGATATTAACAAAAAACATTCTTTTGATATAAATCTAATAGTAATTCCTATGTAATTACTCCTTTACCGGCATATTATAACTAACTATTTGCGAAATAAACATTTAAAATAAAATAATGACAAAAATACATCGTTGGTCCCTGAACTTTCCACGAAACATCGCATGGCACCCTAACTTTTAAAAAACGTCGCCAGGCGTCCAAACCTTGTGTATTTTAGTCCGATTGTGTCCCTTGACCAGTTTCGGCTCGGTCAACACAACGCACGTTTTTTAGTATAATATGAGGGGCATAATAGTCCAATCACGTTATAACCAATCCTACAAACCTGAGTTAACCCAACAGTTAACGTTAGGGACGATTCATGAAGTTTATTTTGCAACTTGAGCTTATCTTCTCTGATACGTTAGCTCATTTTTCGCGCGAATCAATAAATCCACCCACCAAAACCCCTATGACCACCATAATTACATAGACCTATTGAAAAACCAAATCCAAACAGAAGAAACCTCATTTACTGAAAATCCAGGACGAAATCTAAGCCTTCATTTTTCATAACTCACCATGTCTTTTGGACGGAATGTTATGAATGGCATGACAGATTATATTAGTAACATGTCGGATAACGTTATCACCAATATTTTGAACTGTTTGCCACTCAAAGAGGCGGTGACGACATCCAGTTTTGCGAAAAACTAGAGGTTTAAGTGGACGTTGCTCACCGATGTCATACTTGATGAGGATTTCTTTTATTTTTTGACAAATAAGTTTGAAGGGATGCATGTTACTAGATTGCTGCTTCAGCTCAAAGGTCCCATAAGAAGGTTTATCTTCTCTGTTGTAACACCCCAACCCGATAAGAGTAGAAGTGCCACATTATGGTGACATATCAAAGCAAGCACAAGCATACATCTCAAGTAATACAAATGAGTATCAATGTTACAAGGGACACTGAAGTACAAGTACAAAAGAAAGTAGTACAAACGAGTAAGTCTCGAATGTACAAAAGCTCCTGCTGATCCAAAAGCTATTAAGGTAAAGTCTTCTAAGTCCAATGCACTCTTCACTCATAACCCAGCTTCCAACTAAAACCTGCCACAGGAAAAGAAATGCGGCTGAGCTACGAGAGCCCAGTGAACAGATAGGAAAGTAACAAGCAATATAGAATGATATATACAAGACAAGGGAAGAATAAAGTAAAGCATAAAGGAAGTACAATCGAAGTAAGAAGAACCTGTATTAAAGTTGTAAAGGTGTAAGGTATAAAGGTATAATGGTCAGGTTAGTTATCCACCACGAGCCCAATCAAGTCAAGTATCAAGTCAAGTAATCAAGTAACCATGCATCCGGAGGGGAGACCTCGGGATACCAAGTATAATATGAGGGGATACCTCCAAAGGTTGGAGTAGCTAGCTCCCAAGATGTGAAAGACGTGTATCACACACACCGTCAGTCACCAAGTATAATATATAATGTAGTCCAAGTCATAATCATAATGGCCGTAGCCCAATTAAGTATCAAGTCAACACAAATCTAGGATGCATCCATACGCCCCTGCAGGCCAATAACAATAATAGCAGTAGTCGATAACAATATCAGGGACGGTGTGGTGCATCTCTCCAACCACACTAGAGTACATAACATTGGTGCATCAATGCTATGGTTGTGGCTACTCCACAACAAGTAGCACCAAGTATAACAAATGGTGGCCGTAGTCTCAAACTGTGGGTCAAGGGTCAAGTCAAATATCAAGTGTACAAGTACAAGGTTTATATCAAGTGATTCAAGTCAAGAGTCCATATCAAGTGGTTCAAATCAAGTTTCATATCAAAGGTTCAAATCAAAAGGTTTATTATCAAGGCCCATTGTAAAAAGGTTCAAGATGGAAAGGTTTATACCAAGGTTCATACTGAGAAGGTTCATGTGGATTTCATGTTTAAGGTTCAAGGTAAAGGTTCAATAGTGAGAGAGTACGTAGAGTTTAGTGAAAAGGTTCAGGTCATAAGTTCAAGTAGGGGTTCCTATTAGGTTCCAATTAAAAGTTCATGGCAATGGTTCAATTTAAGTATTTATGTCAAATGTTCATTTAAAAGAAATCTTTTAATAATGGTTTTCATGAAAATCAAGGTTTTCAATAAGGTAGTTCTTAAAATAAATATTCATAAAATTAGTGAAACTTCATATAACAGTGGTGTTACAAAATGTTCTTAACCCTCATTTTAAAAATGTTTTTCCTCAAAACATTTTCATACTATAATTACTAAAAGTTTTCACATCCGGTTATAATATTAAAAGCACTTCCAAAATATCAAGGGTTATATCAAGTTTAAGTCAAGGTTTGAATCAAATATCATAGTATAGGTTTTCAAGTCAAGGTATAAGTCAAAGATCAAAGTAAGTGATTTTAACATAGGGTTCAAATCAAGGTTCAAGTCAATATTATCATACCAAGTTTACTATATCAAGTGTATCATGACAAGGTTATTTCAAGGTTCAAGAATCATAGTGTAAGTTTCAAGCAAGGTTCAGTTTTAAAAGGATCATAGCAAGGTTCAATAACCAAGGGAACATAGCAAGGTTCAAAAATTAAGGGAATGTAACATGGTTCAATAATCAAAGGAACATAACAAGGTTCAATAATCAAGGGAACATAACAAGGTTCAATAATCAAGAGAACATAACAAGGTTCAATAATCAATGGAATAGGAAAGACAAGAGTGCATGAGAAACCTGTAGATAGGTCAGAATATCTGTACCTTATTCAAAGCAAATAGACAGAAAAGCAAGATCAAGCCAAATGAAACACTCCCGCTTCACGGAACCTATATAAATTTATAATCAAGTGTCACTTTAGGTTAAATAGACTTAGGTCATCCGTTTTAGTATACTTTCCATTTTTAGTAACTTTCTATTTTAGGTAACTTTCCAAATTTAGTAACTTTTCAAATTTAGTAAGTTTCCATAATTAGAAGGTTTCCAAAAATAGTAGGTTCCCATATTTAGTAACTTTCCCGAATTAGTACTTTAATACTTTAAGGTTATTATTTGACGATTAAATACTATATAAGGTTTAAAATGACTAATACAATAGTTTAGGGTTAAATACATCAATTTAGTAAAGTTTAGGGTTATAATATAAATTATCAAAATTGAAGGTTTAAATATGTCAAATAGTTAGCTTTGGGGTTTATAAATTAGCTTAAAAATGACAATTTAGGACTCCGCCATTTCATAATTATATTAACGTACTCTTGACATTAGTTTAGACCACAACGATTATCACATGCATACTCACACGACTCTCATTTATGCATAATAAGAAAATGAAAATTAAAACACAAGAAGGACATAATCGACACAAAATGCTCACACCTCTTCTCTTAAAACAATCTGACCCAACATGCATGATCAACACACAAACAACACATTCCTCTATGTACATATATACGTACCATACATATACACACAATCTCAAATTCTCAATGCAATCTACCCTCCTATACACATGCATCGTATGACACCTTTATATTATACATGCACATAATTTCAACATACACATACACGTACATCATGCCTGCCTCACATGCATATATATACATTCACATACGTAACATGCATACCATGCAAAACTAAACATTATCCATCGCATACATACACATGCATACAACAGTAATCACAATTAATCACAATACACTCACATCTTCACATGTCTCTTTTAATATTGTTTGTATATGAGTTCTTTCCATGCATAATAAAATAACGAGACCACACTAATTAACGAGACGACTCGCTACTTCATTCAAACTCATATATCCACATGCACCATCTCTACAGAACCCAACCTGATTGATAAACTCATATAATGCATCCCACGACACCATATAAACGTTCCATGACCAGCTTCCAAATCGTATAACACAACATATCTCGCATGACTTGAAACTGAAATAAGTCGATGTACGTGAGTTATAGATTCATGATTTCGTTCCATTTACTCATTTTAGTTCAGGTTATACGTATATACATATGTTCATTCGTATGTCATATTATTAACGAAACAAAACCAAGTTTATTTGCGTATTACGAACATGTTCGACGTATTATCACAAGAACATCAAAACAGATTTAGGGGGTTTACCTTGATTGGTTTTATGAACGGAACACAAGAACGAGAGACGTATCACGATTCACGAATGAACCAAGTACACGAATCACAATACCCTTCAAACCTATGCTACCCAACTAAGCCTCTTCAGACCCTTGTCGCCTTCTTGGAGAAAAAAAATGGATCGGCTGCTTGTTGTTTGTGTTGTTTTAGTTTTCTAAATTTTTCTCAAAGTGGTGAGGGAGAGGAAACATGTGTTTAAAAAAAAACAAGTAAAAGGAAAGTATCAAATAGGAAATCGTATATTTAGGAGGTTGACTGAGCGATTAGTTAGGCACAAGTCATGGGTAAATTTGCTGAAATTCATGGAAGGTGGTTAAGTGATTTGCATGCCAACTAATTCACCATAGTTATAAAATAAGAGGTGTGTGCAAAAGTTAAGTAATAACTGGTCCTATGAACCTATATAACGTGAGAAAATTTTACTTAGGATAGGTATAGTGTGTCGACTTAGTAATATCCTAAGTAAAATTTCTTATTAAGTATAGTTTAGGATTAATTTTAATTAAAGTGTATAACATATAGTTTAAAATGTCCAAAATTTAATACCAAACACTACACCAAAACCTTTGTTTTGGCACAAGCTAATATTTTGGGTCGACATTGTCGACCCATATTTTGACCATAGCCCACAAAACTTTCAACATAAAAGTCAGTCAAACATCTATTAAATTTGGCACGACAATGTCGTGCCAAATTTCATAAACTTTTTTTTTTAATTTAAAAACTTTTAAAATTAGTTTTTATTTAAAAAGAATATATGGAAAGAAATTTGGCACGACAATGTCGTTCCAAAATTTACCCCCAAAAATTTTCACCAAAATTAAAAGAACCCGCCAAAAAAAAGGATTGAAACTTTTTTAATATAAAAAATGGCACGACAATGTCGTGCCATATATTTATTTTTAATATGAAAAACGAATGGAACGACAATGTCGACCCATTCGTCCATTTATTTTAGCCAAAATATTTCCATTATTTTACAAAAGATAAATGATTAAAATAAATAATTAAAATCACCCAATGGAACGACAATGTCGTCCCACTCGTCCACCCATATATTTATTTTTAATATGAAAAACAAATGGGTCGACAATGTCGACCCAAAATTTGGTTTTTTTTCTTTTTTTTTTTTTTTTTTTTTTTTTTTTTTTTTTTTAATTTAAAAACTTCTTAATTCAGTTTTTATTTTAAAAGAAATATTAAAACTTTTCTACTATATAATTAAAATTAAAAACTTTATATTTACAATTAAATACTTTTATAAAATTAAAAATATATATTTAATTTAAGTACTTTTATTTAAAAAAATATACATTCAAAGCCATGTGATTAGTCATCTCGGGTTAATCGTGTAACATCTCGTGTATTGTATAGAGCTCTATAGTCATCTCGGGTTAATCGTGTGACATCTCGTGTATAACCATATCATATCGGCTCATTCGTTAAACATCTCGGCTCGTTTCATACAGACTCAAACGAAACAAGCGAGTCAATAAACTGCTTTACGCCTGGTGAGACATTGTGGTTAACACTTGGCCCATGCATGGTTAGGAGTTGCATCTGATGTGCGTGTTGATGTCGTTAGCATTGTATAGAGCTCTATAGTCATCTCGGGTTAATCGTGTGAAATCTCGTGTATAACCATATCATCTCGGCTCATTCGTTAAACATCTTGGCTCGTTTCATACAGACTCAAATGAAACAAGCGAGTTAATAAACTGCTTCACGCCTGGTGAGACATTGTGATATGCATAACATGTTTAACGGATGAGTCGAGTTGTTATGGATATACATAACATGTTTAACGGATGAGTCGAGTTGTTATGGATATACATAACATGTTTAACGGATGAGTCGAGTTGTTATGGATATGCATAACATGCTTAACGGATGAGTCGAATTGTTATGAATATGCATAACATGTTTAAAGGATTGAATAAGTAGAGATACAATGGTTATACATGAGATGTTAAATGAACGAGTCGAGATATCACTAATATATATAAACACACACACACACACACACACACACACTCATCTCACTATCTCTCTCTCTCTCTCTCTCTCTCTCTCTCTCTCTCTCTCAGTCTAGTAGTTTCCGTTTTCCGGCGACACCAGCAGTTTTCGGTCGTCGAAATCTTTTTCCAGCCACCACCTTTTATCACCTCAACTTGTAGATCGGGCCACCCCGGTCACGATTCCACCACTCACAACCACTCAACCTCACTTAACACACACTGTTATCATGGTGAAGATGGTGGAATATGAAGCTTTTCTTTGTCCTTGTGAACGAGGATACGTAATATTGCGAGAATCGCGTAGACCTCACTCAAGGGGTCAACAATATTATGCGTGTCCTTTCTCGAAGGTGAACAATTACACACTTTTTCGTGTATTATATAAATAATTTGGTTAGTTGTTAAAAATAATAGTTTTTACTCTTTAACAGCCTGGGACAACAGACCATGGATGTGATTTTTTTTTATGGAAGGAGGAACGACTCGCCAAAATGACCGGTTCTCTGGGAGCTTCAACATCAAGCGGTTCTGGATCTGCTCCAACAAGGTGCTCAAACTGTCATGAAAAAGATCTTAGGGTAAACATGCTTGAGGCACAAAATCAGTTGTTACTCTCAAAAATAAGGATGTTGGAGGCAAAACTTGAAATGGCAACGTATCCCGACAACCACGACCACGCATGTCAGTCGGATGCAATACTCCGTGACCTTTTAGGTGACATGGATAAATTTCATATGTAATACTGTTGTTGTTGCTGTTATCGTTGTTATTGTTGATGTTGTTTGATGTTGTTGATGTTATTGTTGTTGTTTAATAAAATGTTGTTATTGTTGTGGAAACTAATGTTGAACGTCCTTTATATTTTAAATTCGTACGCACAAATAATAGAACTGAAGGAACACCATCACAATTATCAAACACGAAGGCAACCAAACTAAACATCTCGACAACCAAAGCAACAACTCAAACTAAACATTCGATAATCTTGTCTCTCATCCACGGTTGAATTTTTCGGGTCGGGTTTCTTTGTGATTCAAATTAGGCAAGATTGTCTTGTTTTTGGACGCGATTTATTTTTTATTTATTTAGTATTAATTAAATAATTCAAAACAAGATTACAAAATCTATTTAAATAATTTTAATTTATTTAAATATTTTTTTAATTAATTTAAATCATTATTTATTTATTTAGTATTAATTAAATAATTTAAATCATCCATAATTTATTTAGTACTAATTAAATAATTAAAATCATCCATAATTTATTTAGTATTAATTAAATAATTAAAATCTCCCAATGGAACGACATTGTCGTCCCATTCGTCCAACCAAAATTATTTCATTAAAATAAATAATTAAAATCTCCCAGTGGAACGACATTGTCGTCCCATTCGTCCACCCAAAATTATTTTATTAAAATAAATAATTAAAATCTCCCAATGGAACGACATTGTCGTCCCATTCGTCCACCCAAAATTTTTCATGAATATCAAATGAACCCGCCATATATTTTACTAACCCGCCATTATTTTACTAAAGATAAATGAAAAAAAAAAAAAAAAAAAAAAAAAAAAAAAAAAAAAACTAAATGGAACGACAATGTCGTCCCATTCGTTGCTTTATTTTAGTCAGTACTTTAAAAACCAAAGGGACGACAATGTCGACCCAATATGTTCTTCAATAATTGATAACTCCACCAGATCTGCATATATCGTGCCTGTGTGTTTATACGAAAAAAAAAAAAAACCCATTGATAGCTAAATAATTTGTCGACTCCGGCCACCATTTTTATTTAATCACCACAACCAAAATAATCAACACCACTATCACCACTTTCAACCCGAGTTTCTTCAATAATTTTTGTTTGTTTTTCAAGGTATATTTTTTCTTTTAATTTTTGTGTGTTAATTTGATTATTATTTTGTTTAATTTTTGGTTTGTTAATTAGTTTTGTTTAATTTTGGTTTGTATTGATTAGATGGCAGCAGCTCCACCACCGTGAACCACCGTACGTCCGACAGCATCACCACCATCGACACCACCATTCGACACCACCATCGACACCACCATTAATCAAGGTTGGTTTGTTTGATTGTTTGTGTTAGTTTACACGTATTTTTTTTATTGTGTTAATGTGTTTTGGGACGACAACGTCGATTGGTTTTCTGATCCGAAACAAATGGAGAGATCTGCAAGAAATGCAGAAAACCGGGCAAAGAACACGGCTAAAACCCACCAAGGGAGGAAGTCGTTCGTACAAGGACGAACCGAGCGCGTAAGACTCATTATAATTTTTTGATTTTCAAATGTCTATATAATGTTTATATATAACTCGTTATTAATTTATTTTATGTTGTATGTATAGCGGGTTTTGAATCGCGGGGAGAATGAAGAACTCGTGGAGATGTGGCCATACAACAAAACAGGGCGTCTTTACAAGTGAAGAAAACGAGACGGCTTATGTAAGTAATTTATCTCATAACATACGTAATTAATATCAAATTACTTGTTTTTTTTAACTTACCTCTTTTTAACATACTTTTTTTTTTTTTTTTTGACTTACATAGTTGGCAATGAAGGATTTATGGGAAAATGTTAAAGCCGGTACGGCCCCGTTGATGACTGAGAAGCAAGTACTCGATAAGACCGCCCATAGTAACAACCGGCAAAATTTTAAGGGCGTTGGCAGGCTAATGCCGGGCGGCGGCAAAGCTTCAGCGAGGTACCCAAATTATCAGCTTGCACAAAACTTTGCTACTCATGAGGAAATTTCGGCGGTGTTAAGGCAAAAGCAACAGGAAAATGAGTTGTTGAGGAGGCAAAATGAAATACTCCTACTTCAGCAGCAACAGATGCAGGCTCGACAAACCAACTACGAATCTCTGTTTGGGCAGTTTGTCAGCCACTACAACAACAACAACAACTCAGGTAATCCGTTTCCTGTTGACTTTTCTAGATTTCCACCAAATGCCCCATTTCCCCCATTTCCAAACCCTAATTCCTTCGACAATTGTTATCGTCCCGTCTTTCCCAACTCTACTACATGCCCGGGTACTAGTTCTAACCCGGATCATAGTCATAATTATTCCGACCCGACACCCGACCTTAACCAATATATACGACAAACTAATCCTCATATGAGCCACATTCCCGAGAATTTTGATGCTAGTGGTGGTGAGGAGGAGGGGGAGGAAGAGGAGGAGGAGGAGTAGGCGTAGTTTAATTTGTATCGTATTTGTCGAATTTAAGTCATAGATGATTAAATTGGTATTGTATCATATTGCCGAATTAGTATTGCGGATAATATTCCGGAAAAAACCTGGAAATGCAGGCTGCTGCTGCATTTTTTTTTTTGCATACTAGACAAAATGGGACAACAATGTCGTCCCAAAAATGAAAACAAAAATCGTGCCAGGTGAAGAAATGTTTAAATATTTTAAACGTTTGGGTCGACAATGTCGTCCCATTCGTCATTTTCGAAAAAAAATTGCATATTTAAATAAATCATTTATGAAAGATAAATACATTTTTGGGTCGACAATGTCGTCCCATTCGTCATTTTCGAAAAAAATTTCCATATTTAAATAAATCATTTATGAAAGATAAATACATTTTTGGGTCGACAATGTCGTCCCATTCGTCATTTTCGAAAAAAAATTGCATATTTAAATAAATCATTTATGAAAGATAAATACATTTTTGGGTCGACAATGTCGTCCCATTCGTCATTTTCATATGTTTGACTGATTTGTGGGTCCCTTTTGAATGTCGTCCCATTCGTTTATAAAAAAGTCGACCCAAATGTTTTTGAGACGGGAAAAATGGTACAACCAAAAAGGGTCGACATTGTCGACCCAAATATTTTGTCTCGACCCCACTTCATTATTTGGGTCGACATTGTCGACCCAAATCGTTCCCATTTTTGTAGTGAAACTTAGGTTAAAATTCAAATATTCAAATAAATGTGTTTACAAATTTTAGGGTTTTACATCTGTAGAGCTTAAACCCTTGTCTCGACAAGATTACTTCAATTATGAAGAGATTCATGCTTGGCTGTTGTTGTTGGGTTAGCGAGGAATTGAGGAGCTCCTTATACATAACTGGTCCTCCAAACCAGTTATCTTGCCAACCCAAATGTACACTCGTTTAGAGTTGAAACATCTGTAATTTCATTGGTGTACGTTACCTAGTTTGGCATCCTTTGAAGGTTTCCCAAATCTATTGACCTTAGAGTTGTTATCCGTCAAATTTCTGATCGGTACAATTTGGGACTTTATTTCTGGTTGTCCCTTACTTGAGTATCTTAAAATCAATCGTACTGATACAAAAGAGATAAGACTATTTGATATTGCACAACTTGGGAATCTGAAAAAGTTGTATTTGTCATTCGGTCTTTTGAATTAGGTCACCACAATCACAACTTACAATATATCTCAACTGAGAAGTCTTTCCAAACTTGAGTTCCTTACATTGGATTTTCAGGAGTGCAAGGTAAGACCAATTTGAGTTTCATACTTCAAATTACGGAATTTTAAAGTAATGGCTACTACTTATGAAATGCAATCTTTAAAAATTATGAAAATTATATCTGTTGTAGTTATTGGCAGAAGGTAGCTCATGGATGAATGTACCTATGGCATTTGTATCCCTCAAGAATCTAAATCTATCCGAAGTCGATTTTGGGAACAATGCAATGGTAGCATTCATCATTCAAATGATTCGTGGAGCTCCAAGATTGCAAATGCTAGAAACCAGAGTAAGTGGAATGCAATATGTATTATGCTTCACATCAACCTAAATTGCCATGGTTGTGCATCTCAATACTATCTTAATTTGCAGGCTTTATTCGAAAGTGATCTACCTTTGGAAAGTTATTCATTACATTTAGAAAGCAACAGAATGGGGTCGGGCCAGCTCAAGAGTGTGGTGTTTCGATCTTTTCCTATATCAGTTAATGAATTAACAATAATAAAGTTTGTACTTGCTTGTTCCCCCTTGCTGAAGAAACTTATATCAAGCTCTGCAATTTGAATGCTGATGACTCTAAAAATGTGGTGATGAATTGGGAGTTGGCTAGGGAGCTGTTGAAACTCCACCGAGCTTCCCCCACAGCCGTAGTGGAATTCTTCTAGTTTTTTTTTTTTTTTTTTTTTTTTTTTTTTTTTTTTTTTTTTTTTTTATTCTATGGTTTCTTTAATGTTTAGCTTGTACCCTATGACAATTAATGACATATTTTGTTGTTCCTGCTTCATTTTATGGTTTGTTTAATGTTTAGCTTTTTAATTACCCTAAATGGTGTTGTTTGAAATATTGTGGGTGTGTTGTGGATACGGCAATTTGACTTTTGAAAGTCAAAGTTACATATAGCACTTCAACTTGGTATTAGAAAGTGCAGGTTGAAACTATCATATACATACAACAATATGGTTTATCCTACACATATAGTTGCAAAATATGGTATTAGAAAGTGCAGGTTGAAACTAGCATATACATACAACAATATGGCAATTTGACTTTTGAAAGTCAAAGTTACATATAGCACTTCAACTTGGTATTAGAAAGTGCAGATTGAAACTAGCATATACATACAACAATATGGTTTAAGCATACATATATTGCATCATACTTGCAAAATTGTGTATGGACAAACCCATATGGTTTATCCTACACATATAGTTTACAAAACAATTGTCTAAGCATTGTCAAGTTGATTTGTGCCCATAAATCCACCATACATACGAACTCTAAAATTTGTTTACATAATATCATTCATCCAACTTTAAACCTCCATCAGCACACATCAAAATGTAAAACTCTTTGTGACATGTTAGTTTCATCACCTAGAAAGAAGCGGACCATTGAACCTTGACCAAAATGTGCTCCTGCACTCAATTGCCTGAAACTAGATAATGAAACAATAGCCACTTGCCTCCTAACCTTCCCTTGAACAACTTAAAGTGTCCTCTCACGAACTTCGAACTCTTTCTCTATGCTTTTATGCTTCACAACCGCTCTAGAAAACCCATACAAGTTGTACTTCTTAACAATTCTTGATGGTATGGATTGATAAAAAATGTACAAAACTTATCATTAGTTTGTCATGGGATGCTTCTAATACACATTATGATCCATCAATCTTTATACCAGACACACAATATATGATACAAATGACATTCATATATCTTATTAAGCAACTTTGTCACTAGACTTGCAAGTCGACGTCTCTCCAGAAGGATGCAATCATCTTCCTGTAGAATGCCATTTCTTCTTGGTCATGGGCTGTGTGGTGTTCCAAATTACACATCCAATTAATCCGAGGGGCTTCAAAATCTGAATTTAATATTACATATAATCAAATAACTTACACTAATGTGAGATACTTGGTGTAGTTAAAGTTAAAAAACTAAAACATACCATAGTCAGTTGGTTGGTGACAAAGGGCATTCATGGCTATGTTGGTGTTGTATGTCTCCACTGTTGTGATGATCCCTCCATCATGGTCAAACAACATGACATTATACTCCTCTCCCGAGACAACCTGAGTAAACACAATTTTTTGAGCAGGTGACATATTCAAGTCTTGGGCCAGTTTCTCCCAACCACATCCCCACAGGGCCGTGTGGACATATCGATCATACCAATCTTGTGTAACCTCCAGCTCTACTTGGTAATCAGTGGTGTTACTAGTAACCATGACCGACTCTGTAGCTGTTGGACCATGCAGATATGCTAGAAAATCTTCTGGCATTGGCTGGATAAGATGAGATGTGTCTGTCACATCAACCATACATCTCCAAAACTGATCATGGACTGGTTCATAATTATGCAACTCCTCCCCATACCCTTTGTAGGTAGCTACATAAAACACATCCTCATCCTCTTCTATAAAATGTAAGTAAGCAACATCCGAACAGGTGATGTTGTGCATTGCAAAATCATTCCATTTTGCTCCCTCAACAACACATACTAATTGTGTTACTCTTCTTACACTAACTCTCCATCTAGTCCCCGCATAGTTAACTAGGTAAATATACCGATTCCCATGATAGGATCCTCCTAACACGAAATCGTGATGCATTTCCTGTATATCAATATTAAGTTTTAAGCATTGTCAATTTCTTAAAACTACATTTATAGAGATATAACAGTTAATTCTTATGTGGTGTTAACTTACAAACTCATCCAAAACCTCTTCAGGATCGTCCAAAGCGCAAATAAATTGATTCCCATACATACTTTCTGTATTAACGATTAACATTATCACAAATAACGTTTTAAATAAACATAAATCAGGAAATATTGTTACCTCGTATGTGTGTTGTTTGATTTTGCAAGGCTTGCAGGTTCCGATTGTTTGTGGGTGTGTGATTAGATGGGGTTCGATAAGATAGAAATATGGGTACTTTGTTGAGGGTTGTGTTGGGTTGAGGTTGTATGTGACAATGTGTGTGGTAGATGATCGAGTTTTACTCAACTGTCAATGGTTGGGTGTGGGTTTATTGATTCCCGCGAAAACATTAATATGCGTATCACATAAGATACGGTAAAGTTACATAGTTAATGTGTGACTACACCGATGGTCCCTCAAGTTGTATCTCTGGTTTAGCTTGGGTTAACTAATGGTTATAACGTGATTGGACTATTATGCCCCTCATATTATAACAAAAAACGTGCGTTGACCGAGCCAAAACTGGTCAAGGGACGCAATCGGCCTAAAATACACAAGGTTTGGATGCCTGGCGACGTTTTTTAAAAGTTAGGGTGCCATACGATGTTTAGTGGAAAGTTCAGGGACCAACGATGTATTTTTTTTCTAAAATAAATTAAAAGCCTTGATGAAAAGGTGTCTAGAAACGATTTGAAGTTCATGACTTAGGTGCGTTTGGTTTGTAAGTGGGATTGAAATTGGATTCGGATTTGAAAAAGGTGTGAAAGAAAATTAAGAGAGAGAAAATTAATTAATATTTAAATTATATATATATTTAATAAGTTTTATTTATTTGTTTGAAAAAAAAGTAGAAAAAAAAAAGAATGAATAATATGTGGTTGAAAAATTCTACCAAATAAAAGGAATTTTTTGATTGGTTGGATTCATAAAAACCAACCAAAATAGGGTGGATTGAAATCTATAATTCAATACCCCTGTCTCATTTGAAAAGAATATACCAAACACTTAATTTGAAGAATTATTGAATCCAAACCCACTAAAACCGATGTGCCAAACGGGGCCTAAGACTAATTTGTCTAGTGGCTAGGGATGACAATAGGGCGTGGAATGTCGGGGATTGTACTTCCCATCCCCATCCCATTTTACACTCTCCATCCTCATCCCCGTCCCCATCCCCATTGGAAATTGCTTTACATCCCCATCCCCATCCTCAATGGGGATTGGGGATCCCCGTGGGGATTCGGAGATTCTCCAACCTTATGAAATAACCTAAAAATTCCACCAAACTCGTCGAAAGTATACATAATTTTGACTCATAAAGTACCTCAACAAATGTACATCGCACATAGTTATATTAATTACCATTTCAATTCAACTTTAAAGCATTATAAACATTGTAACATCAAATATAATATAAAAACAATATGTATCATATGTGTGTATTCGGACAAAATAGGTAAGTAATAAGTAATTGATACTTATACTTCTAAATCTAAATGTGTTTGATCCTATAAATATCACATATGCATATAGACATACATGTCGATACTCATAAACATATTTACATGTACATATACAAATTAATCGAGTATGGATACAACATAAATTTTTTAAATAAATATACACTAGAAAGATCGGGGTCGGAGCCAGGTACGGGGATTTATGTTATCCCCCATCCCTGCCCCATCTCCGGTTTAATATTTCAATGGATTCCCCATCCCCGTCCTCATCCCCGGTCAACTCGAGGATTCCTCAGTCAAATCAGGTTTGAGGATCGGGTCTCCATTGGATACGGATAGTGGCATACATATTAGTTTAGAGTTAGGATTTTGTTTGGAGTTGGATGAAAACATCGTCTGACGTTTCTTTTAAAATAAGTTTTTTTTAAGGAAAGGCAGATTTGAGAGTTGACTAAAAGTCTACGCGCAAATTCAGGATTTAGCGTGACCCGGTTCAACTCAGCTTGCATCTGTTCCTTTTTGGACTTTTGGTTGACCCTATATAGACGCATTATGAAGAAATGCAAAATAGCCCCTCCCTTTTTCTCTAACCTCACTTTTCAACCTGATAGACAATACTATTTTCATTTTCGGCATCTAAAAATTTAATATATACGGAGCAGCCCTTATAAAATTCCCTCACAGTTACAAATCTGGATTTTTGGCCTCAAACTTGAATAGGAACACAAACTTTAAAAAAAAAGGCATGCTTTAATTCGGTAACTGTAGTAAATCACCATGAGAACTTAAGCTAATCTTTATCTGGGGTTGACATATTTTTGTCAACTTCGCTTCATTTTGTAAGTGAGGCTTTCCCAACATACATTATGCGTTTACTCCAAATGGCCGGAAGAACTGTTGGAATTATAATATCATGACAATCATATAAATAAACCAAACACATCAAGTAAGCATATGCGGAAGCATTATAACAAGATCACATAACATGCAATTAATTAATCAATAGTAAATAGTAAACATACCTTTGTGATTCTAGCCCGAACAAGAATCAATTACAATCTTCAATTCAAGAATCCTAATTAGGGTTTATGTGGATTATAAGAATTACCCCTTACCTCTTTTGTAATTCAATCCAAGAATCAAACAATAGTGTGTTTGAATCGTGTTCTTGTACACACGTACTAATTCAAGTTAAAGTTTATGCAAGTAAATAAAACACAAAACTTTTTAGCTTTAAGAAAATCGAATCCCTAAGAAAGGGATTGAGTTGGATCGATTTTAAGACAAGAGGAGAGAAAGAAAATACCTAGAATGTGTGTGCAAGTTATGAGAAAAACAATAACCCATGAGGTGTTTATATACTTGATGAAACTTGGAGCTCAAGGCACAAAGGAGGTGGAACTCCTTCTATAACTTTCTTGACCTTCCAATTATTCACAAGTATTACTTTCCTAATCTTCGTCTAACGGTCGTAAGTCATTCTCCGTTAAATACTAACGGTCGTTACTAGTTTTGCGTTTATTAATAATTATATATAACATTTATAAATAATTATTTCTTTTACTCTTCATACGTAAAGTGTGCAATCCCACGATCTCGAGTTCGATCCTAACATACGACTACTAAAATAATGTCCATAATCTAACATCTCCCACTTGGACATATTTTAATAGTGTAATCACATCGGTTAGCGTCTTGCAACACACCAATGCCTCTAGTACGATCTCGAGTAAGGCTCCTGGACAAACCTTTTAATGATTTCTCATTATTATTATCCTTTTGTTTCTAATACCACGTTAATAAGAATATGGATTAAAGTCATTCCTTAATTAACCATTCTGTTTCTCGTTGTTTATGATTGATCAAGATTACCAAATCTTCTGAACATATTCAGGGGAGATCTTGGGTGCGGCCGCACATGCATCTTACCAACCCTACGAGGGGCAAGCAGTATTAAACTCCAAAATTAATTTGAAGGAACAAATTCTATCTTGACTACAAGCAAAACCCACAAACTTTGTAACACTTTCGAAAACAACCCTTATGACTACCAGTTACGTATAGCGTTAAGTTGTTCCACAAAAATGTACTACATTCATGACACTTATCTTGCATCTCAAGTATGAGGATAACTTCTCATGATTTACTTAATGACAAGATCCATAAAGTAACATCATGTAGTTGGGATAAGTCCTATATTCAGTATCATTGAATATCATCTGAAATGGCATGACTACGCATCAATATACTTTACGTATATTATACCAACCTTCAGATTTGTCTTGATTTAATAATATTCCCATATTATTAACTGACAACGGACAATTTAGAATAACATTTATTCATGGATTAAACATGTAAAAACAGGATACAATATATTATAAATTAAACATACCATGTATTTAAATTTATAATAATTGTTTATCATCCCTTATCCAAATACTAAATAGATCAATGCATGATAACTCTTGTTGATGAATTATGTCTCAACTAATGACATTCATACTTGTTGACAAGTCATAAATCATCCAACTTTGATCTATCGGAATTTTAAGAATACTTATTTCAAGAATTCAACTATTGAAATTCTTGTATGTGCATACTCAATCATTTTGATAATGCCATATAATATTTCATAAAATGTGTGACATCCTTAACCACCAATTTATGATAATCAAACTTCTAAACATTTTAAAGTTTAAGGTATTCTTATTCTCTTAATGTATAATGCAACTATGCTCTTATTAAGCATAACTAGTGATAGCCAAAGATGAAATCCTTACCATAACTAGTATTGAGTGTCATCTCAATTTCATTAGCATCATTGTATGCAACAACAACATGCTATTAAAACTTCCCGTAAACATTAATATCTATTGTGTAATGTTTGATGCCCTTCAAACTTTCAAGTTTGATAGCTATGACAATTTTCACAACAATTGAAAAATTGTTCATCTATAGAATTTGGAAGCTGTTCCAGATTTAGGATGTAATTCTATAATCAAACATATTCTTTTTTGAATATTACACAAGTTATCTAATAACCTTTTAATTAGATATTAATATTGCCAAATCATCTTGTAATCAAGCATGATACAACAAAACATGATGTTCACAAAAATTCTTTGAGTCATACTTAGATGTTATTCATGTTATACCTATACATTTAGACTTTCTAAATGATATATCATGTTATATTAGATTTATTTAACGCACATGTTTCAACAATAAACATTCATTCCAAGGTTGTATGTTTTATTTTCTAAACCTTCCAAGTAAAGTTTTATTCCAAATTAAGACTTAATATTTTACTTATATGGAATATTACTTTTTATATGTTTTACAACATATATGATTTAGAAATTAAAAATAATACTCCCACTAGCTTTTAGGAATACTTAGAAATTATCTT
The DNA here is from genome assembly GCA_030686995.1 of Artemisia argyi. Taxonomy (NCBI): domain Eukaryota; kingdom Viridiplantae; phylum Streptophyta; class Magnoliopsida; order Asterales; family Asteraceae; genus Artemisia; species Artemisia argyi. The sequence continues at coordinate 200,626,342 of CM060678.1, forward strand.
ATTTCAATTATAAATCAAAACATGGATTTAATAATTAAACATAAGAGTAATCTTCTAGATGCATGCATTTATCCATCAATGGATTATTGCACTTTGTACACTTCCAAAGATTTATTTGAATTTATAAACTCCTTTTGATTACTTATCGTCCTCGCTCAAGTAATCACTCAAGAAAGAGTTTTGATATTCCATTGTCAATTTCATAAATACGAAAATCATAATCTTTATATATTTAAATGTGTTTAGAAAAGAATATTCAATCACAGTTAATTGCTTAAGTGTGATTAATAATCTTGTTATAAGACATGCATTAAATACGTGCACAAATATTGTCCATATGATTTCTATACAAATATTTAAACCACAAGGGTTACCTAATCTTTGAAGAAACTCATCTTTATTTTCTAGTCTAACTATTAAGATAAACCACATTTCTAAAATTGATTATCTTTATGGACAGCATCTTAATCATTCATATCATGTATACTTTACCCAATTACATATTTGATAATGTATCATAATGATTATCAGGTTTACAATAATCCTGTAAATCATAGCCCTCAGCATATTAATCAAATGTCTGAGATATCTTTGCTATTTATGAATGATAATTCCATCATCTTGAGATTTAACATTTAAATGTCAAACTTTATTATCATCTTGAGATTTAACATTAAAATGTCAAACTTCATCATGATATTTACTAGTGTATTTCAGAAGATTATGTATCTTGTAATTTTATCTTTTAAAGATCAAAACTCCCACTTGCTTTTAGTAATTTAAAGATTATCTTTAAATACTTAGCAAATAAAGAAACAATACAATGTTCTCTTTTGGGATATTACAAATACTTATTGATTGTTCCTGACTTTACTTTGTTAATAACCTCTTCATAAGCAGTTAAACAAATTTAGAACTTCAATTTAAGACTTAATGTAATTCATCACATTCATCACATTTCATCATATGATGATGTCTTATTAATCTTCTAGATTGGAGTTTTATTAAATATGTCCAAGCCATACTCAATATTTTAACCTTCATTAGTATTAATATTCTAAGACAATCTAACAATATTTAAGATAACCATATTTCCTTTTGACTTGTCTATTTACCAACTAATGCATTTTAATGGTATAATAATTTTCAAGCCAATTACATGCTTTATAACACAAGTACTTTTTACAAAGTCACTTCATGTCCATGTATTTACAAGAAAACATAAACTGTTATAATCCCACTATACATTATAACTCATTTAACCATTTAATAACTTCATGTATATGTCTTAATTAAAAGACATAACAATATAACGTCTTACTTTATTATAAGTCTTATAACAATTAAAAGACTTTATGTTTATATATTTACAATGAAACAAAAACATGTTTAACTAAAGTAATTATGAACACCATCTTTTGGTTTCAATAGTAATTTCAAGTTAATTTATTACTTCACAATAATGTAAATAACATTATGTCTTCATTTATTTATGTCATTCCAAGAACACATAAATATTTAGATTGAAGCAACATTAGATTACTTTATTAATTTATGTCATTCCATGAATCCATAAATATACAAATTAAAGTAGTCTTGATATCATATTGACACATGTTCTAATAAGTATCTAATTTAGAAACTGTAAATTCTCATAGTTCAATTACATTAGTTGATTTGCTAGTAATGAAAATATGAAAGTCACCTTGTTGTTGCAATCTAGCTAAGCTCTCACACAACTTAAATTGTAACACCAAGTGTTTCTTGAATTAGATTAGTATAATTCATATTAGAACATTATTCTCTTACCTTGCAGTCAAGAGAATCCATTAAATCATATCTTTATGAGTTGTTTCTTGCACACATTAAAGATAACATTTCTCCCACTTGTGCATGGAACAACCTCATATAGTTGATAAACAACACGCCATGCATTTGTTTATGTGATCAATATGATTGTGTCATAGATTTTAGCATAACAAGTAGATGTAGAACAACAATGTCTAGTAAGGAAACGTACAAGACTATCCTTAAAAGTATGATTGTCTACACTTGGAAAGTAATTATCTTTAGCTACCAAGATGTCAAAGCTTGTAACTGCCACTGAATTAAAGATCATTACTGTAGGACCGAAAATATTAGTGATTTATGTGGTTCGGGAGGTCGAGGTTGATCAAAGATGATGAAAGTATTCATCTTTTCTAGAGAGAGAAAGTAGAGAGAGGGTGAAGAAAATGGAATATATTAAAAATGAAAGAGCAATTACACAATTTCCCACACCCCTCATGGAGAGTCATGAAGGGTTTTTATAGGCTCTACACATCACAAGTTTGCCTAGTTAACATAAGTAGTCCCTATTGGCACAACTTGCTACATATCTAGTCCATTTCACGTATGTGACGTTATCTTTATAAAAGAGCGAGGCTAACAATCTCCCTCCAAGATATCGTCACACGTGAATGGTTACAATGAGACCTATAAATACATAAACACTGTAAATTACAACAATAGTAAACTATGTTGACGTTGTTGAAGCGCAGAGTCTCTGTAGTCTAGATATTGAGGCAGACTTGAAGTTCTCTCTTCCGACGATCTCGGCGTACTGACGGCAAAGGTCTTTGTAGCTCTGAACTTCAACTGTAATGGTCTAGTTAGGTTATTACTCCCTCCTAACTAGTGAGCCTTTATTCTTTTTCCTGCTCCCTCCTGAATCGACAACTCTCTTTTCATCACGCAGCGGATAAAGTAGATTCAAAAGTGTAGGCACATGGTTGTCGTTCAGGGAGCATCATGACAATATAACTCACATAACATTGCACAGAAGGTTGGTAATACGCTCCGATGTACACATCATTAGTACTTCTTCGGTTCCAGTGTAAGCACAATTCCCTCGAACAACTAACGTACTAGAGATGAAACACTACTTCTTTTGGCATGTTCTTCTCCCTCCTGATGGTTGCGATTTATCAAAATCATCATACTATTTTGTGTACATGCCATAATTACCCGTACTTTACACTTCTGATGCAATATAAATAGATCATGAAAGCATAATTTGTGAGTATATGTCGCAAAAGTATACTCTCAATACTTTTCTCTCTAATCAACCTGTAATCGAACCTCCTAGTAATTCACCGGCTACTAGTAATGACCACATATGGAGACAGTCCGATATGACCAACTTGAAAATGAAGTAAACATCCCATCTTATGACTTAATGCTTGTACGATAGATGTGACTTAATACCTATACTGAGCACTACAATGCAACTCCTTTAAGTATGAGGTTGCACGAAATATTCGCCACTTGAACAATCCACTACTTCGTGTGACACTGAGTACTACAACGTAACTCCTTTAAGTGATAGCTATACTGTGAGCACTACAACGTAACTCCTTACATTAGTAATAACTAGATTGTCAAGACCGAATTTTTAATTTGCGCAGACTAGTTATCTTCAAAAGTCGTGCATCCAACCACCCCTAGACTTTGAGATAAATAAGTACACTTGTTGAAATGCCACTTCAAAGTCAAAACAATAATACCGTACGATAACCCCGTAGTCATTTTGTTAAACAAAACAATTCTAGCCGTGAATAATGTATCCCCGTGAAAATTACAATACCAAAATACCAATCATTGTAGAATATTGTGAATATTAAAACATTTTGTATTCAACAAATTCGACGGTTACCATTTGTTGCACGTCCAAAGTTGACTCATAAACAATATTAGCATTTCCATCTTTTCAGTCCTAATGAGATGAGCAAGCACCAACCCAACAATAATAGCCCAGTCCAATAATACATATCATTCTTAGGCTCAAACTATTTCTTACCATTGGAATAAGTAAACTTCATTAAGCCCGATCGAATGTGTTGAGTACTCGGCCCAAAGCAGTTATCCAAATTATATAACCTGTGATATATATGACAACCCTAAACACATACTCAATTTATACGCCCCCATCTCTTGTTTCTCTCCAAACTCAGTCACAAAAAAATTTCCCAACTCAAATCTCATCTCAATAAGCATCACCAAACAACAAATTTAATCCGTGTATATTGTGAACCCAACACAAGAAGACTAGGCTACCCTTTTCATTTGCATATCAAGAATTGCTTCAAGGTCTCTAATAGAGGTCTCGGGTAGGTTTATGTTCTTGTGATTTTCTTTTTGTGTTTAAACCGATTGAAAGAAAATGATAACAATATTGTTATTGTTTTGTCTTTATTATAATCGGATAGAAACAGAAACTTGTTGGTTTCTTATAATGATCTATGATGAATAGCATTCAAACTAAAAAAATCTTTTAGAGGATTGGCAAAAAAATTTGATGCAATCTGAGATCTTGTATGAGATTAGTTGTAGATGAGATTGAATAGGTTTTGTTGATAGGTGGGGATGGTTATAGATATATATCTGATCTTTTTCTTCTGTCCTTTCTTTTTGTGCTTTAAACTTTGGACAGATGATGGTTAACACCCTGAGTTTTGGTATATGGTTTAGTGGTCGTTGTCTAAGTCTTCTCTTCATCTTCTCTTCTCGAAAGTTTTCTTACCAAAAAGATTTCGATAATTTTTCCAAAAAGATTTTGACAATTTTTGCAACTTATCGAGAAATATTTTTTCAACTTATCGAGAAGATTCAACTTAACGAAAACATGATTTTCGAGAACACGGTTATCGAGAACATGATTTTCGAGAACATGGTTTATCGAGAATTTGATTTCGATAATATAGGGTATTGTGTTCTCGAAAACTACATGTGTTCTCGAAAACAAGTACATATCGAGAACCTCTTATACAAGAAATTCCGACCAGATTCCGGCGACCCATTTTCCAGTTTCCGATGAGTTTTCTGATGAGTTTTCCGACCTTTTTATGACCACTTTATTCATGGTAATGGTACAAAAACAAGTCGATATGATATACAGAAACTGATTGGACATGAATATGACACAAAAAAGATTTGTATAAAAACTTGATAAAGCGTAGGACGTTTATGTTTATGACCGCTTTGGATACAAGGAATATGTATAAAACTGCTATAAAATTGTACCCACAAAAAGATAAGAAAAAAAATTTTCAGATCCGGAAAATATGGGTAAAAACAGTTTCAAACACATTAAACGAACCACAAAAAAATCATCAAAATAAACACCGTGGCTCTAATGCCAATTGTAGGACCGAAAATATTAGTGATTTATGTGGTTCGGGAGGTCGAGGTTGATCAAAGATGATGAAAGTATTCATCTTTTCTAGAGAGAGAAAGTAGAGAGAGGGTGAAGAAAATGGAATATATTAAAAATGAAAGAGCAATTACACAATTTCCCACACCCCTCATGGAGAGTCATGAGGGGTATTTATAGGCTCTACACATCACAAGTTTGCCTAGTTAACATAAGTAGTCCCTATTGGCACAACTTGCTACATATCTAGTCCATTTCACGTATGTGACGTTATCTTTATAAAAGAGCGAGGCTAACAATTACAATACTTCCTTATGCAGTAGTAAGTGCACAATACTCCCATTGAATTTGACAACATTGTAAATGTTTCATATCCAGTGAAAGAAAATAGTGTGCTTTTAACTTTCCTACACCTTTGAATGTCCATACGTAACAATTACTGATGTACTAAAAGTGTATTCTACTACATAAATGATGGACTATCCACCAAATGCTATTAACTTGAAAAATTGGGCATGCAATTTCTTCCTTAACAGGTCTACCATCCTACAATGTACTAGCACCTTTTAAATAGTCAAAACAACTAGATTAATAAACTAGTTTGTCTTTAAACATTTTGCGGTAATTAGTCTTGCTTCTAATTATAATAACTCATAAAATGTCATACATAATTTTCTGTTAACCAAATATCATATTTGTTTCTAAGAATTTAATCACCGAATGAGGATGATAAAATCCCTATGAAAAATATTCGCAATTTTCTTAACTATTAAAAATTTGCTACGAGTTATATATTAGAATTTAGACATATCTAATATTCCTATTATCATTTCTCATTCATGAAAAGGAATAGGATTGTGTCTCACTCTTACTTCATAGAAAGGAGACTTCTTTTGTCTTTTAAGTAAATATTTCTTAATCAAACACTTGTTTGAAAACAGAACGGGATCAATTTACCAAAGCCCAAAGTGCGTTTACGGTTTGACCGTTGCATTAATACATTAAAACGAATTACAAAAATTCAATTTTCAGTATTTTTGATAATTAGATCTTTAAGAAAATAAAATACCCATTGGTAAATAATCATATAAACCATAGTATTTTCTTAAAGCTAGGATCCTAATTGACATAGTACCATTACATCAGTTGATCTGCTAGTAATGATAGTATTCAACAAGGTAATTGTCGAACAATAATTGCCAATATCATATTGCAATTCCTAGATCATTATGGGATTTACATTCACAAAACCTTTGTAATGTAAGCATGTTTCATCCCCATCTTAATGCCTTGAGTCCAAGATCTCACTTCCTACTCAATTTAAGTCGTCTAACTTAAAAACTGCAAACTTACAAATCCATCACATCAGTTGATCTGCTAGCAATGAATTTATGAAATTTACCTCTCCATTGCAATCTCGCCAAGTTCTCACATGATGTAAATTACAACTTCAAGTGTTCTTAATTAGATGGCATTTGACTTAATTTTATAAGGGTATTAATTTTGACGTGATCAAAATAATGTATGAAGAAGCATGCATACAACTTCATAACATTGGTTTTATAAAACATTTTTATTACCAATTTGCTAAGAGTAAAATAGCAAAGTTTTGATTGAGGTATCGGGTTCACCAATTAAAGAATTACCAACAATTATCGTCCACTATATCGTACTTTTGCATAAGCCCTAAGGCTTAGTGTTTCGGATAATCATTGTGGAATTGTGGTGAATTCACCCTTAAGATGACAATGTACGTAATATAGTGATATAGGTAAGTCTAGAGTCGGCACACAAGCGGTTGTAAAGAACTGGTAGGTGCATGGTCTTTAAAAACCCCTCTCTACAAGCACATTGTATGGCAACCTTCGGTCCGCCTTTCACACACTATGTACAAAAACATCAATCAACCAATCATTTGAAATTTAAACTCTTAAAACCAAAACAATTTCGCTATTTATTTAGTCCATATTATTTTTCTATTCAAAAATTATCCTTTTTCGTTTATAAACATGTCTCACATAATAATAAACAAAAAACAAGTAATACATAATAAAAAATAAAACAACCAAATAAACATATACATAACATAACAATTAAATATGTATAAACATGTAGCCACATGCAAATTTTATTCAATAGTCCTATTAATAATCAAGTCTAGGTGTATAATGCATTTATTCAATTAAGGCTTTCTTCTTCAATGGAAAAAGAGCCACATACATCGATAAATCGATTGCGTAAGCCAAAACTAAACAAATACCACATATCACATAATTGATTACTTAATATTGGAGTCTTCCCCAATTCGACATCTATTAATAAATTTACATGTTTCGATATAACTTAACAATTAATTCATATATACAATTTAAACCATTTAAATCATCACACAATTAAATCCATGCAAATATGCACTTTTCATGGATTATGCTTAACAATTAACATATTGCACCAAGATCGTTTACTAAAACGCATAAATCAATTACATGACATCCTAGGGTTTCTAATCATATTTAAAAAAATCAAAACCAAAACCCTAAATAACTAATAAGGTCAAACGACCCAAATCAAAAAAAAAAATTAGGGTTAGTAATCGAAAAACCCTAAAAACATACAATTAAACGAATCAAGATTCAATTTTTATGCGTTTTGATAATTAATTACATATTATAATGGCTCTAGATGCCACTGTTGGAATTATAATATCATGACAATAATATAAATAAACCCAACACATCAAGTAAGCATATGCGGAAGCGTTATAACATGATCACATAAATGTAATTAATTAATCAATAGTAAATAGTAAACATACCTTTGTGATTCTAGCCCGAACAAGAATCAATTGCAATATTCAATTCAAGAACCCTAATTAGGGTTTATGTGGATTATAAGAATTACCCCTTACCTCTTTTGTAATTCAATCCAAGAATCAAACAATAGTGTCTTTGAATCGTGTTCTTGTACACACGTACTAATTCAAGTAAAAGTTTATGCAAGTAAATAAAACACAAAACTTTTTAGCTTTAAGAAAATCGAATCCCTTAGAAAGGGATTGAGTTGCATCGATTTTAAGACAAGAGGAGAGAAAGAAAACACCTAGAATGTGTGTACAAGTTATGAGAAAAACAATAACCCATGAGGTGTTTATATACTTGATGAAACTTGGAGCTCAAGGCACAAAGGAGGTGGAACTCCTTCTAGAACTTTCTTGACCTTCCAATTATTCACAAGTATTACTTTCCTAATCTTCGTCTAACGGTCGTTAGTCATTCTCCGTTAAATACTAACGGTCGTTACTAGTTTTGCGTTTATTAATAATTATATATAACATTTACAAATAATTAATTCTTTTACTCTTCATACGTAAAGTGTGCAATCCCACGATCTCGAGTTCGATCCTAACATACAACTACTAAAATAATGTCCATAATCTAACAAGAACCCCATCTTTACCATCTAGTGTGCCTATGTCATCACCTCTACCATGAGTACCATCCACCCCAGCCCAAAACACCCACCATCTGCCTTAAACCTCTCATCTCCAAGACTCGCGCCTTTTCGCTATAATTTGAGTTCAATGTCAATATTATATTCTTTACTTCACATGGCAAGCGAGTGACTATATATCAATTCTTTCCTCAGCCCATGAAAATTTGAAATATTAGATTCTCTCTAATAGGTGTATAAACTTGTAAGTTGCATCTGCACCGCTACACCATATCAGTTTGATGCAGGATATAATATGAATTATTAATAACTAGAACGGTACCAACGCAATGCGGCGGCGGGTACCGTGTGATTATATTTCGTGTTATTTGGCTACACGTTTAGTTGTTTTCATACTTTATAAGTAGAGATATTAGAGATAGTTAAGCCAAATAATTTTAGTTTGAATAACTAACCGGTTCCTAACAAACTTCCTAACCAACTTGCTTCCTAACAAATTAATTTTGAAATCTTTCCAAAATAAGAAAGAAAAAAGTCTGAATTTTAATCATTTCAAATTATAGAATAGTCCCAAATGCATTATATAGGAGTATAGATAAAAACTTCATATCATGAAGTTCACATAATTTATTATTGTCTTAACATTAAGTGAATATACTCATTACATGTTTATTTTGTTTTTTTGAGCTCGGATGTAGAGGCTCAAAAGTAGATCAAGGTACTCTCTTTAGGGATCAATATGAATGCATGAATGACCATTTACGACAAGTGTCGAGACTTTTAAGACATCATGATGCATCCAAGTGTAGTATGCAATACATGATTTCAAAGCCGATCTGCTCACCTGTTGTAAGAGATACCTAGCAATTCAAATGCATAGCTCCTGAAAAAGGAACTCAGTAAACTTTCTTTAACACGTAAGCACAATTTCTTGCTTCAAATTGATAAAAATCTAATTTATTCAAGTGTTCCATCTATATAAACTCTGCACAAGATCATATATGGTAAGCACCCAAATTCAGCAAGGGGTAGGGTTAAGTATAAAGAGCAACCTTTGAGATGATACTTTATATTAGACACTGCATACATCCATCAAAGTTGGACTGCTACTGTTGATTAAAAGCATAGGAACAGTGCAGGTTAATTAAGTAAAAGCATAAAAAAACACAACACCAAAGAGATGATGACATACATGAATGTGTATAACTGAAATTGGTGATATTCAAACAGCATATCTTGGGTTGCATATGATTAAGGAACAAAACAATGCTAGATTATGAGAAATCCAACGTCATTTAGAATCACTTTTACAGCCAGATTTATCCAAACACCAGGTGTTCTAAACTTAACGGATTTATGGGGAAACATGCTTAAAAAACACAAAATTTTTGGAAGGTGAGCGAACACAGTTTTATATAGTGAATTAGTGATTAACATCTTCTCTAATGCTCTAGTAGAAAGAGGGATCTTCAATAGCCCTTGTTTCTGTTATTTACCAATCTAGTACTAAATCCGGGTACCTAAAGGATCTTCAAGGCGTAAAGTGGAGTTGTTTTTGATATTGTAATAGACAAGGGTTCTTTCATCCTCAAGATGCATCCCTTCAAAGATGAGCCTTTGCTCGTTTGGCGCGACGCCTTCCACATCCTGGATCTTGGCTTTCACATTGCCGATGGTGTCAGAGCTGTTGACTTGCAAAGTGATGGTCTTTCCTGTGTATGTTTTGACAAATATTTTCCTCAAAGTAACCACGCGACTGATGGTGGATTCATTCTGGATGAAGTAGTCTGCAAGGGTAAATCCATCCTTGAGCTGCTTTTGGGGGAAGTATAGCCTCTGCTGATCAGCGGGAATACCTTCCTTTTATTGAATCTTGGCTTTCATATTATCAATAGTGTGTGAGCTGTCAACTTCCAAAGAGATCATCTTACCAGTGGGAATGAAGTTGACATATATATGTAGCATACGTCTAGAATATGTATAATCCATAAGTTGGAGTGGAGATTCCTTCTGGATGTAGTAGCTGACAAGGATACGCCTATCATCAAGCTGTTCTCCTGTGAAGAACAGTTTCTGCTGGTCTGCGGGAATGCCTTCCTTGTTTTGAATCAGGGCTGGCAGCTTTTGACTTCTAGCAGAATGCTCTTTCCGGTGAAGGTCTCGACAAATATCTTCATTAGCCCTCTACATAAAGCCGTTAGGTCAAGGGTGCATTCCCAATGGATGGTGTAGTCTCTAAGTATGTTATCAAGCAGCTGCTCTCTGGCAAAGAACAGTTTTTGTTGGCATGGGGGAATACCTTCCTTATCCCGGATCTTGGCTTTCATGCTGGCGATGGTATTGGACCTGTTGACTTCCAGGGGCATCATCGTCTTTCCAGTGAGGGCGGTCCTGACATATATTCGCATCCATCCCTTCAACCTAAGCATGAGAAGGAGGGTGGATTTTGTCGAAATATTGTAGTCTGTAATTGTATGGCCATCCTCAAGAAGCTTTAATTCCGCCAAAAAACAGTTTCTGCTTGTATGCGGAAATCCCTTCCTTATCCTGGATCTTGGCTTTCACTTTGCCAATAGTTTCGAACCGTTCTACTTCTAGAGGGATTCTCTTATCGGTGATTGTCTTGACAAATAATTGTTTCCATGTTGCAGATTTAATGCAAAGTCTGAGGGTGGATTTCCAATCAATGTAGGAAGAGGCAAGGGTTCGGTCATCCTCAAGATCCATTCCAAACAGCAACAGTACCTGCTGTTCTTGGGGGATACATTCCTTTTCTTGAATCTTGTCTTTCAGGTTGCCAATGGTGTGGCAGCTTTCAGCTTCTAGAGTGATGGTCCTTAAATTGGGAGCGTTGAAGACAATCTTCCTCTGCTGTAGAAGAAAGGAACATAAGAGGTACAATACAAATATCAGAATCAAATTTGACTATCAATAGACACAAAACTCAGCTTTACAGCTTATATTTTGATAAAGAACTTTCCAAGTGCGTTATAAACGAAAGAATCCATCCGGGGTAATATGATAGTACCAATAGTCAGAGCACGAAAGAGGGGAAACTATGCGGTAAGCAACTTGTATAATGCCAGCTGCTTCTAAACATAAGTTGCTTTGTCACTCGTATCCACTTCTGTTATAAGCGTTCACTAGCATATTGTGGTAATTCTCTCTATATGTTAACAGACCATTGATCCTGTTGACATAAATAATGTCTTAAAACATTGTTAGCATATTAACAATGTCTCTATGTTTTGATAATTACAAAACATAAACTCATTAACCTAAAACTTATGACGTAAACAAGTTTTTAGTGCTTAATATTTGTCTTTGCTTCCATATCACTTAAGGTATGAATAAACAAAGGGTTTATTACATTTCATGATCAAAGGAAATTTTTCTAATCACTAGAATTTTTATAAAATTTATTAAACATCTTATATCTTTTACAAAATTACTTTTGGAATTAAAAGAATATGTTTAATTCATTATAAATGTATGATTTCAAATTTCCAACCAAAAATGGCAAATTCTATCCAGAAAAATATTCCCCACTAAAAGACAAGAAAAACCAACGTTCTGAAGGGGCGGCCCCCTTAATTCCTTAGGCGGCCCCCTTAATCATTAAGGGGACCGGCCACAAATTAAGGGGACCGGCCACGCTCCAGAACAGTGTTTTTTCTCCCCTATAAATAGTGGATCAGTTCACACATTTTCCTCACCTTTTGCACTTCTAAACTTTCTGATCTAGATCCAAATCTCTATTCTCTTATCCTTTGATCATAAGTGTATAATTCTTTGTTTCAAAGTGATCCAACCTTCATCCTCTCAAGTGCAAGAGAAGAATACTTCTATCCCTCAAGACAAGAAGTATTACAACTTTTGTGATCTCCACATTCAAGTTGTTGGTGCATCATCAAAGATCATTTACATTATTCTTTGTGAAGATTGTTGTGAATATTTGATTGTAGATAGTTGTGTTAGATATAGATTGTGTGATTAGTTAGTAGTTTAGTGTGAAGAAGAAAAGCTAGGAACTAGATTGGTGTGAAGAAGATAGGTGTGGAGAAGTTAGTTGTAAAGTAGATAGATTTGAAGAAGTTGTGACTTAGGTGTGACGAAGTTGTGGTGTGAAAAGTGGTGTGTAAATTGGCGTGTACGGTTTTCTCCGCCATAAGGGAGCTTGTTGATATAGTGAAGAAAACTCTCGAGTTAGGTGCTCGGGGAGTGGAGTAGGGCAAGGAAGGTGTCCTTGTAGCCGAACCACTATAAATCTCTTGTCTCGCGGTTCGATCTTTCCATCTCTTACGTATTTCATTACTTATCATTGCAATATATTGTGTAGTGTTAATTGTTTATATTGTACAAGACTTGAGATCACATATTATCGAATCTAAGTTTTTAAAAGCTAAGTAAACACTAAAACTATTTTTATAACGAATTAAAAAAAAAGACGTAAAACTATTCAACTCCCCTTCTAGTTTTCCACAATTGGTATCAAGAGCCACGTCTAGCAAGATTTTTAAAATATATTGTATTTTAAAACTTGTAACAATCTATGGAATCTGAAAAATATTTAGAAGGGCAATCTATGCAAAGACCACCACTATTTGAAAGTGATGGATTTTTATATTGGAAAAATAGATTCGAAACATATGTGAAATCAAAAGATCTTGATCTTTGGCATATTATTACCTTTGGTGATTTTCCTCCTATTCAATATAATGTTGAAATTAAAATGAATGAAATTGTATCTTTTGAAGAACAAAATGATGATTTGAAAAAGAAATTAGCAAAAAATAATGAGGCTAAAATGGTAATTTATAATGCGTTACCACGCAAAGAATATGAAAGAATTTTTATGTGTAAAACTGCCAAAGAAATTTGGGATTCTTTATTAATTACTCACCAAGGTAATAGCCAAGTCAAAGATAATAAAATAGATCTTCTTGTACAACAATATGAACAATTTACGATTCCGGAAAAGGAATCAATTGATAATGCTTTTGCTAAGTTTAACACTATCATCACAAGTTTAAATGCACTTGATGAGACATTTTCTAGTAAAAATTGTGTTAGGAAATTTCTTAGGGCATTGCATCCAAAATGGCGAGCTAAGGTCACGGCAATTGAAGAATCAAAGAACTTGTTGACGTTATCATTAGATGAACTAATTGGCAACTTGAAGGTTCATGAAGAAATCATAAGAAGAGATTCGGAAACGGTCAAAGTCAAGAAAGAACAAACCAAATCCATTGCTCTAAAAGCGAAAAAGGAACCTAGTGATGATGATGATTCAAGTGACAAAAGTGAAGACGAAGAATATGCAATGGCCGTAAGAGAATTCAAGAAGTTCTTCAAGAGACGAGGAAGATTCACTAGAAAATCACGAGATGAAAGAAAAGCATTCCAAAGGAATAGAAGTGACAACTACGGGAAAAGAAAGTGCTTTAGATGTGGAAGTCCAAATCATCTCATTGGCGAATGTCTAAAGCCACCTTATGAAAATCAAGGTGCTTTTGTTAGTGGAACATGGAGTGATAGTGACAAAGAAGAAGTTGAAAAGCCAAGAGACGAAAAGTGTTTTATGGCAAAAGAAACCGACGAAATATGTTTAGGAATTGACTTGGAACCTGACGAATGGAACAAAGATAGCGGATGTTCGAGGCACATGACGGGGAACCGCAAGTTATTTTCTACATACAAGGCATACAATGGAGGTAACATTATTTTCGGTAGTGACTTACGTGGAAAAATCATTGGCAAAGGTACGATTTCTCAAGACTCACTTACCATTGAAAATGTAGAACATGTAGATAAATTAACATATAACTTGCTTAGTGTAGGACAAATATGTGATAATAAATGTAGAGTCACATTTACCAAAGAGGATAGCGAAATACTTAAGAATGGAAAAATTATAGGTAGAGGAATTAGGAAAGGTGACATATATGTTATGAAACTAGGAAACAAACCTGAGGATAGGATATGCCTAACGACCCTAGATGAAAACTCTACATTGTGGCATAGGAGATTAGGACATGCTAACATGTAACAAATACAATCTTTGGCCTCTAAGGAATTAGTTAGAAATTTGCCTAATCTAAAATATGACAAGCATTTTTGTGATGCATGTAAAATTGGAAAACAAGCTCATGCTAGTCACAAAGCTAAGAATATAGTATCCACTATTAGGTGCCTAGAATTATTACATATGGATCTTTTTGGTCCATCCGCTGTGCGGAGCTATGGAGGAAACAAATATACCTTAGTAATAGTAGATGACTACTCACGATACACGTGGACTAGATTTTTAAGTGACAAAACCCAAGCTTTTGAAAAATTCGAAATATTTAGTAAAATGATTCAAAATAAATTAGGATGCTCAATAGTTGCCATTAGGACGGACCATGGTAGGGAATTTGATAACGAAGTACAATTCGGAAAATATTGTGAGTTAAATGGAATATCTCACAATTTCTCCGCTCCTCGTACTCCTCAATCAAATGGCGTAGTAGAAAGAAAAAATAGGTCACTACAAGAAATGAGTAGAACTATGTTAAATGAACAATCCATCCCACAAAAATTTTGGTGTCACGCCGTAGATACATCAACTTATATTTTAAATAGGGTATCAATTAGAAGAATTCTAGGAAAAACTCATTATGAGTTATTAAGAGGTAGAAAACCAAACTTAAGTTACTTTAGGGTATTTGGAAGTAAATGCTATATTTAAAACACTAAGGACTATCTCACTAAGTTTGATCCAAAATCATATGAAGGAATATTTTTAGGATACTCACAAAATAGCAAAGCATATATAATACTTAACAAACACTCCATGAAAGTAGAGGAATCACTAAATGTAACATTTGATGAAACACCACCACTTCCTAAAACATTACCTTTAGAAGATGATGACTTAGTCGAAGATGAAGCTATTGAGGTTAGTAAAACAAAACCCATAGGAAATGATAATGAAGACATTCACTTAGAAAATAACGAAACTGTGAATATTAAAGAATCTAGATCACATCCATTAGATAATATAATAGGACATCTTAACCAAAGAACCCTTAGGTCACAAGCCCAAGATAAAAACAATTTCTTTTGTTTCCTCTCAGCAATAGAACCTAAGAATATTAGCGGGGCTTTAAAGGATGAAAGTTGGGTTATAGCTATGCAAGAAGAATTAAATCAATTTAAGGCAAATGATGTTTGGGAATTAGTCCCAAATCCAAAGGATATGACCATCATAGGAACCAAATGGGTATATAGGAATAAGTTAGACGAGAATGGAATAGTTACTAGGAATAAAGCTAGGTTAGTTGCCCAAGGTTATAATCAACAAGAAGGAATTGATTATGACGAAACTTATGCCCCCGTAGCTAGACTAGAATCGATTAGGATATTACTTGCCTATTCTTGCGCCCTAGATTTTAAGTTATTCCAAATGGATGTGAAAAGTGCATTCCTTAACGGTTTTATCAATGAGGAGGTATAAGTGGCACAACCTCCAGGATTCATTGACTTCGCAAAACCTGATTATGTTTATAAGTTAAAGAAAGCTTTGTATGGACTCAAACAAGCTCCCAAAGCTTGGTATGATAGATTAAAAGCTTTTCTTATTAAACATGATTATTCCATGGGAATGGTAGATAACACTCTTTTCACTAAAAGGAAAGACCCAAATCTCATCATTGTCCAAATATATGTTGATGACATTATATTTGGATCAACTTGTCAAGACTTGTGTGATGAATTTGCCAAAATCATGCATGATGAGTTTGAGATGAGTATGATGGGTGAACTTAACTTCTTCCTAGGATTACAAATAAAACAATTAGGAGATGGAATACTTTTTAACCAATCTAAGTACATTAAGGAAATGCTTAAGAAGTTTGGCCTAGAAGACTCAAAACCCATGAAAACTCCCATGTCTACGGAGGTAAAGCTCACAAAGGACGATGAAGGTGAGTCTGTAGATAACACCAAGTATAGAGGAATGATAGGTAGTTTACTATACTTGACGGCAAGTAGACCCGACATCATGTTTAGTGTCTGCCTTTGCGGCCGTTTTCAAGAGGATCCCAAAACCTCTCACCTAGAAGCGGTTAAGCGTATCTTCCGATACGTTAAAGGCACTATACACATAGGATTATGGTATCCTAAGGAATCCGGCATAGAAACCATTGTCTATGCGGATTCGGATCATACGGGAGACTACGTAGATAGAAAGAGCACTAGCGGTATTTGCACGTTTATGGGATGTTGTCTAACGTGTTGGTTTTCGAAGAAGCAAACCGCTCTTGCTATTTCTACCACCGAAGCCGAATATGTAAGCGCTGGAAAGGCATGTCAACAAGCACTATGGATGAAACAAGCTCTCGTAGACTATGGCATTAGGTTAGAAAATGTCCCCATTATGTGTGATAATAAAGGTGCGATAGATTTAAGTAAAAATCCGGTGCAACACTCTAGGACTAAACACATAGAAATACGTCACCATTTTCTTAGGGATAATGTACAAAAAGGAAATATATTTATAGAAAAGGTTGCATCGGAAGACAACATTGCGGATATATTCACAAAACCCCTTAAGCGTGAATTATTCAACCACTTGCGTTTAGGATTAGGAATGATGGAACAAGTTGACAAAATTATATTGAATTAATTCAAATTTATACTTGCATGAATTTTTTTTTCCATTTCACCTTTTCTGAGTCTAGGAATCTATTTCGCACAAAACTAAAGATTGAGAAAATTTATTTTCTTTGCATAAACCTTTTTGTAAAACTCAATCAATTTTCTCTAAAAATTATTCTCACAACCTAGGAATCACATGAAGATCATTTTCCTTGCATTGTTGACTAATTGTAAAAACATTGTCTTTCAAAATCATGCATAAACTCTCACATAAATTGTCAAGGTATATAATCTAATATATGTCTTTGACATTCATGATCGAGCAAAAAATGAATCAAGGAGATCATTTGGATTGTTTCTTAGGATCGTTATTTCGTTTTGCATCTAGGAGTCGAAACAATCACAACTCCACATTTGTTGCATATAGACACTCACTAGGACAAATTCCCTAATAATGGTGTCATCTTGATCCAGCACTAGCTTTTCACTCACTAATTGCCTTTGCCTTTAATCTAAGATAGGTGCCTTAGGAAGCTTAAGTGTACTTGCCTTTACTTATCACCTATTGCTTATTATGTGTTGATTTTTTGCTCCTTTGCCTATGTGTTTTTGCATGCATGCTATATCTTGATTAGATTAGATTCTATATTGCCTAAGAGAATTGAACTTGCTTGAATTCTAATCCAAACACATAACCTTTCTGCAAATTTTCTGCCAAAAACCCAATTCTGGCAACCTGGAAATCACCAGATGGGCGGCCCCCTTAATTTTGTAAGGCGGCCCCCTTAATCATTAAGGGGACCGGCCATCTGATGGTCGGGTTTACAGAATCTTTTCTGCTTTTTAGCCCATTTCAACCTACATTTCCCAATTTTCACCAACACAATTTGTCCTAATCTCCTAAACAAACTTTATCCATCCATAAACACACAAATCTTACACTATAAATATCCCCAATCCTCAAGACTCTTTACTCATCCCTTCATGGCTTCTCCAAACAAACCCAAACCAAAAGCCTCAAGGCTTGCAAGAATGATGGAAAAACCCGTTTGGCGAAGAAAAAGTCCTCGAAACAAATCCATCATAACAAATGAAGTTGGAAGTCATTCAACACCACCAATCACTTACTTCCCAAACTTTCCACCAAATTCACAAGGACATTCGTTTGATTCTACTTACAAACCATACAACATTGGCCAAACATCTTCCTTCATGCCAAATCACTGACCTCATCCTCAAATCCCTTGTAATGATCCATACAAGGTTGATCAACTATCCCACTACAACTCCAACTACACAAACCCAATTCATCCATATCAACACAATGAGTTTCTCCACATTACCACAGAAAAGCAAAAGTTCCGTGATGAAATATCACAAATCCACGATCTTCGTGATCTCAATGCCATGCATCTTGCACAACGCAACAAAGGGCAACCTCCATCATCACCCTATAACAATTGCCTTCTTCACTCTCTCAACTTGGATCAAGTTACAAACCACACTCACTATTGCCCTTGTTGCATCTTTCTCCAAAAACAAATCCTTGACTTGAGTGAAGATATTTCTTGGATTGAATATCTCCTCACTCGACCTCATCCCATTCCACCCCTAACACGATACAATATCGTAAGGGCCACCTCTTCCGCTCCATACCTCACTCCATATCCCTCTCCATCTGACAACTAAGCTTTATGCTTATGTTGTCCCTCAAGCAAATAAAACAATCAACCATGAGTTGCAAGCAAGTCCAAGTGCTCTTTCTAGGCAATATAGGACTATGTCTTTTCATTTGTTTTATTATGATTAATATGCCTTAAGCATATTAAATGTTGTAATGCTTTCTGTGATGCTTGAATGAATCTATTTTTATAACTATTGCTTTGCATGTATATTTGCCTTGCTCTCTTCTAATATTTTGTGTAGCCAAGATTTCCATAGCTCATCTCCTTGGTGCTCTCAAATGAGGGGGAGTATACATCAAGGGGGAGCTTTAACCTTTTTGATTTTACAAAAAGGGGGAGAAGAGAATGCTAAACTCTAAATTCTTGTCTAAAAATTATTTTTTAGACCTAATGAGTTTAAGGTTTTGTAATCATCAAAAAGGGGGAGATTGTTGACATAATTAATGTCTTAAAACATTGTTAGCATATTAACAATGTCTCTATGTTTTGATAATTACAAAGCATAAACTCATTAACCTAAAACTTATGACGTAAACAAGTTTTTAGTGCTTAATATTTGTCTTTGCTTCCATATCACTTAAGGTATGAATAAACAAAGGGTTTATTACATTTCATGATCAAAGGAAATTTTTCTAATCACTAGAATTTTTATAAAATTTATTAAACATCTTATATCTTTTACAAAATTACTTTTGGAATTAAAAGAATATGTTTAATTCATTATAAATATATGATTTCAAATTTCCAACCAAAAATGGCAAATTCTATCCAGAAAAATATTCCCCACTAAAAGACAAGAAAAACCAACGTTCTGAAGGGGCGGCCCCCTTAATTCCTTAGGCGGCCCCCTTAATCATTAAGGGGACCGGCCACGCTCCAGAACAGTGTTTTTTCTCCCCTATAAATACTGGATCAGTTCACACATTTTCCTCACCTTTTGCACTTCTAAACTTTCTGATCTAGATCCAAATCTCTATTCTCTTATCCTTTGATTATAAGTGTATAATTCTTTGTTTCAAAGTGATCCAACCTTCATCCTCTCAAGTGCAAGAGAAGAATACTTCTATCCCTCAAGACAAGAAGTATTACAACTTGTTGTGATCTCCACATTCAAGTTGTTGGTGCATCATCAAAGATCATTTACATTATTCTTTGTGAAGATTGTTGTAATATTTGATTGTAGATAGTTGTGTTAGATATAGATTGTGTGATTAGTTAGTAGCTTGGTGTGAAGAAGAAAAGCTAGGAACTAGATTGGTGTGAAGAAGATAGGTGTGGAGAAGTTAGTTATAAAGTAGATAGATTTGAAGAAGTTGTGTAGAAGTTGTGACTTAGGTGTGACGAAGTTGTGGTGTGAAAAGTGGTGTGTAAATTGGTGTGTAAATTGGTGTGTACGGTTTTCCCCGCCATAAGGGAGCTTGTTGATATAGTGAAGAAAACTCTCGAGTTAGGTGCTTGGGGAGTGGAGTAGGGCAAGGAAGGTGTCCTTGTAGCGGAACCACTATAAATCTCTTGTCTCGCGGTTCGATCTTTCCATCTCTTACTTATTTCATTACTTATCATTGCAATATATTGTGTAGTGTTAATTGTTTATATTGTACAAGACTTGAGATCACATATTATCGAATCTAAGTTTTTAAAAGCTAAGTAAACACTAAAAATATTTTTATAACAAATAAAAAAAAAAGACGTAAAACTATTCAACCCCCCTTCTAGTTTTCCACAGATCCATCAAATACCACGTAGTGATTTAGCGATTTGCTTATGATCAATGACTCGGGAGTTTGTATTACTGAACGAACTCCATTCAAAGAACTTTTAAGTGCTAAAAGTGGGGTGGACTGATTTTCAAATCCAAGATAAGCATTTGCAGTTATCAATCTGTGCATGTAGACATGCTTTAAAAGTCAAATTCCTAAGTTCAAAACTACACGGGCTGCATTACCATCTTAATGTCATTGTATTTCAAATTCAAAGCTGATTCCAATCTATAAATACAAGGATATACAATAACATGGATGTTGATACAAAAGTTGGGCTTACCTTGTTTGGACTCCTGCTCTCGTACCAATTAGAACTTCAGTGCTTGTGAAACTTGCGCACTAAGAAAGCAAACAACACCGTTAGGCTTATCGTGGGATTGTCTCCCACGATTAGACTCCGGTGTGAGAGTAAATAATCGATTTAGAGTTTAGTTGAAGAGTTAGGGATCGTGTGAATCGTACCTTTAATGAGAATACATCATTCTATATATAGGGGCGCAGAGACCTTGTAGGTTTCTTGCTCCTTACTCTTCGCACACGTGGTGCTTATCCGGGGTAAGGATATCTATTCCGTAAATAGAAGATCCTTATCCTATAACCGGGTATTTTGGTTGGGCTTTGGGCTTCGTGAGTCCAAGCCATTGGTATCATGGCCCAAGTCATTTGTCATGATAGCCCGCTCGTGGTGGGTTTGGGCTTAGTAATGTCTATAATTTGGGCTCGTGGCTCATAGCCGCGGATACTAGACTAGTGAGACTAGCGGTAAGCGTGGCGGGAACAAACCAAATATTTCCCGCCCAAAAATGGGAATAATGTATCAAGTCCCAAAATATCATAATGAGTGCTTCAAAAAATGAGGAGAGTGTCCACGTGTGCCTTGAGAAAAGGGAAAAAGTGTTGTACCTTTCGCCTCCCAGCCACACGTTTTGTTAGTGGGATCCACGTGGCGTCCCTTTTAGGGTTTTAGATGCTTATAAAAGACACCGCCTCCTTTCACTGTGGATCACACGGTAAAAAATATTTCCACCATTTCCAAACCTTTCAAAGCTATTCTTTCTTCAATCTTCTGTTTTACTAGGTAACTGCGCGTGCGCAATTTAGTATACCTTGTTTATATCGTAAAAATGGTTGCTCAGTTACACGAGTTTCGCTCTAGGATGGATGAGGATGACGTACTTCAGTTTTCTTCTGACTACTTCATTCCTCTCGACGTTCATCCTGAAGCACCAGATGTGGACGCGTGTATTGCCGATTTCCCCGATGGGAAGATAGGTTTATATACACGCTTTTTTGATTACGCGAATTATCGCGTACCAATATCCATATTTTTGAGCAACGTGCTCAATTACTACCAACTCCATATCTCACAGCTGCATTGTATAGGTGCGGCGAAGATATCCAATTTTGAAATAAACTATCGGTTACTTGCCATCGAGCCGACAGTCGACCTATTTCGTGCGTTTTACCACACAACGTGGTCGCACGGGTGGGTTTCTTTTGCAAAGCACGCAGGGCGCCTTCAATGCTATACCGATAAAGTAGATTCCTTAAGGCATTGGAGAGAGTATTTTTCTGGGTGGATGAGGTTGTATTTCCATCGCGCTTTGAGTTCTATACTCAAGGGTCGCTGTCGAGGGATGAGCGTCCTATCCCTGGTTTGTACAGTGCCGCGGATGCGGATATAATTGATAATAACCGCATTCCCATTAACTCCTATCCTGAGGAGTTTTTGGTGCATATGGGACTGAGTCGCAACTATTTTGATGGTGCGGACGAGGTTCCAACCTTCATTGATGAGAACAGCCAGGGTGGGTGCTCATCCTATCTTGCCTTTGCCTCTATCATGTAAGTATTTGTTTATTTTGCTTGGATAACTAAGTTGTACTTGTTATTTGTCTTTTGTCTGTCACAGAGATGGATCTGTTCGCTGTTGTAAAGCTGAAGGAGCTCAAGCGCGTGACAGTGGGGGTGCGTCCTCTGAGGGAAGGTGAGCAGCCCATCATACAAGCCACTGAGGGGCACCTAACGATGTTTGGGCCTGTTGCGCATGATGATTCTCCACCTGCAGCCGCGCTTGTTGTGCCGGTGCAGAGTATTCCGCCTACTGGGGAGCAGTCTCCCGTGGAGGAGGAGGCGCATGTTGAATCATCCAACAGCGTGGAGATCCTGGAACCTATTACGGAGGTTCGGAGAGAGAAGCGCAAGGAAGCGTCTTCTGGTGGTTATGGTACTGGTACCTCCAAGAGGAGGCGCCATCTGATTGCTGATGAAAAGTCTGCCGCGCCGGATGATATGTCCGTTTCTGACGCGGAGAAGAATCTGCCCAAGTCCCCACCTCCTGCGTAAGTATTTACAATTTTTATTTTCATTATTTGATGTATCTTCGCACTAACTTTACCCTCTTTGTTTTGTAGTGACCATGCTGCTCATGATGATGCGGTGTTTGCTGATCGTGCAGCATCGCCGCAGACTGCTCATGTAGAGGAGCCTTTGAAGGCAGCGGCGCAGATGTCTGCGCATGAGTTGGTGGAGGAGCTAGCTGGTGTTGCTGCTCGCCAAGCTGAGTTGGTCACTCAGCTAAAGGCGCGGGCTGTTGTGAAGGGAGGCAGCCTTGCTCAGAAGGATGAGCAGATTGCCCAGCTCAGGGCGCAGTTGGCTGAGGCGCATGCAGAGGTGTTGACTGCCGATGAGAGGGCCAAGAAGGCTACCGAGGAGAAGTTGACTGTGATGGCTGAGCTGCAGCGAGAGCGTGGAGAGTCACAGCAGTACAAGGCTGACCTCGCCTGGGTGGTTAAGTACCTTGAAGAGAGGAAGACTGAGCTATGCAGCCAGCTTGCTGTTTTTGGTGAGAAGGTGGAGAGCTCTGTGGAGGCGCAGGAAGAAAAGCTGCGCAGGTTAAGCATAGAGTATGATGAGGAGTTGTATCCTCATGTTATGTCCATGATTGCATAGCGCAGGTACTTGTCGTACACTATCCTTTGATTCTTATATATATATATATATATATATATATATATATATATATATATATATATATATATATATATATATATATATATATATATATATATATATATATATATATATATATATATTTTTTTTTTTTTTTTCTTTTTTTTTTTTTTTTTTAATAATGCACCTGTTGTTGTTTGTGCAGGTGGCTGATCAGCCATGGCTTGTGCCTGGCTGCCATGGGCACGTTGGAATCCGAAGAGGTCGTGGGTGCCTTTGACAAGGTGGTGGAGTGCGCCGTTGCTCGTGGCAAGGCGCAGGCTGTGGAAGAGCTTACTGAGGGTCAACTACTAACCATTCCCCTCGCTGAGGTTCCTGACTACAATGCGGATGCCTTCGATGAACTTGTGAAGGCGATGGAGGGAATGAGGCTCTTTGAGCTTCCGCACATTGCGCGGCTGGAGCGCGACCAAGATTGTCCCATCTCAGTAATAATGGCGGGATTGACTCTAGGGAGGCATGTCTTGGAGAACGCAGAGGCTGAGCCTGATTTCTTTTTGAAGCCTGATGAGGCTCAGTTGCAGGTTCCGATGTTCGTGCGGCCGCGTGATATTCTGAACCCCTTCGCTATTGAGAAGGAGGTTCCTCTGAAGGAGGTTTTGGAGCGTCACGCAGAGAGGGCGGCCAGGAAAAAAGGTCTCAAAGGGAAGGCCACTTTCTGCGGGGTGGGTGCTGCGCATATTCCTCGGTCAGATGGGATTGCAGTTAGTGTGGCGACCGTGTCACCCAAAGATGCGCTGCTTTTGAAGAAACTCCAAGAGGCCGGGAGTTCTGCTGAGCCGGAGCGTTCCCCCCAGCGTTGCCGTAGTGTATAGATATGTATGACTCGTAGTTGTTGCCTTGTAAAAAACTCGTGGTTTTTGTTTAAATGGAAGTATGGGATTTTTTGCACGTATATTGTTTTGTACTTAGATTTTCCAAGAGTTACAATGTGCATATTATATCTTGCATTGAGCCCATAGCTTATGCGTTAAGTTCGTAACTTAATGAATAAATGGTCCATAGCTTTGACAAACTCGCAAGTATGTGTGCAGCGTGCTGCATTTACCATTTTTAGGGACTAAGTGTCTGGGTTTCTTAGTTCGTCTCAACTTGTTGTTGCGCATTCGTTGTGGGATACGTACTAAAGTCATAGTCTCGTATGAAGTTAGTGGGTTTGCGTACGAACTTAGGAGTGAATTGTTTTGAATCCATGTGGTGCTATGCAGCGTACTGCGAATTCCACTAATTAGGAGTCAATTGTCTTGAATCCATGTTTTGTTAAACGCGCACAGTGTGCGTTAAGGTGCATCTGTCGTGGGATGTACTATTAACTTACTCCAACGTCTTGATAGTAAGGTGTTTAACAGAGATACGTGATCCGATGTTGATGAGTTTGCAACCCTCTTACTCAACGAGTATTTTAGTAGGTTTACTCATCCTGTCCGCCCTCGTGTGGTCTTAATATGTGCATGCACGCCATGTAGGCAATAATATAAATAAACAAGATTGAAACATAAATAAATTATGTAAGCAATAATGTTGAAATTTGTTGTGGAGTTAGCTAGAAACCACAACATTTTATTGATTCTTGTAAGTTAAAAAAGTAAAGACAGTTTCCTAAGAGAAAGAGTAAATACACAGACATTTATTGAGCGCTTACTAAAGTGCAGAGGTGTCAGTGTGTGGGCCGTAGCCTAAAGGTAGCATCTCTTGAGATTGCAAATGTTCCAGGTGCGTGGTAGCTCGTGGCCCTTCATGTCGCGCACTTTGTACGCACTGTCGCCTAATGCCTCTGTGACCTCGTAAGGTCCTTCCCATTTGGGTCCGAGTTTGTCCGTGTCTTCTGCGTGTCTTGCATCGTTGGCGCGGTATACAAAGTCCCTTGGTTTGAAAGAAGTGTTTCTGACTCTTGCATCATAATACTTCTTCATCTTTGATTTAGCTTTTGCTTCGCGGATAGCTGCTCTTTCGCGTCGTTCCTCCAACAGATCTAAGTCAATGCGGCGTTCATCATCGTTTGTTGTGACGTTGACTTCCGATGTACGGATAGTTGGCGTTCCAATCTCTGCTGGTATAACAGCTTCTGTCCCGTAGACAAGAGAAAAAGGTGTATCGCCATTGCTGACTTTGATTTCTGTGCAGTGGGCCCACAGAACATGCGATAATTCGTCCACCCATCTTCCTTTATGTCTATCCAGGCGCCCTTTAATTCCTTCACCCAGACTACGATTCGCGCATTCTACTAATCCATTTGTTTGTGGATGTTTAACTGACGTGAAGTGTTGTGTGATGTTTAACTGTGCACACCAGTCTTTGAATGGGTTATCACAGAATTGTTTTCCATTGTCCGAAATAATCTCTCCAGGTAGGCCAAAGCCGCATACAATGTTATCCCAAACGAATCATTTGACCTGGTTGCCTGTGATACTCGCTACTGCTTTTGCCTTGATCCATTTGGTGAAGTAATCAATGGCGACAATGAGAAACTTAAGTCCTCCTGCCGCGACTGGAAAGGGTCCTGCAATGTCAATTCCCCATTTATGGAATGGCCATGGCGAGGTGATGGGTGTTAACTCATGTTGTGGTCGACGCGGAATGGGTCTGTGTACTTGGCAGTCGTTGCATCTTCTAATCATGTCTCGCGCGTCGCGGTGCATGGTAGGCCAATAGTACCCGGATCGCAGAGCACGCGCTACAACAGACCATGGTCCTGAGTGCATGCTGCAAAATCCGGCATGGATTTCCCAGAGTACGTAGTCTGCCTGAAGAGGTCCGACGCACCTAAGCCATGGTTGTAGGAATGAACGTCGATATAGGATACCATCTCGAAGTTCGAATCTTTGCGCTGTGCGCCGTATCTGTCTAGCGTCCTTTTGTTCCTGGGGGAGTGTTCCATTGCTAATAAAATCCATGATGGGTGTCATCCATGTAGGATGTTCTTCTTCTATCACTGTGGAGATTTCCATCTCAGAGATGGATTTGTTCTTCAAGGTTTCCACCAATACCTGTTTTGACAGGTGTGCGAAGCTTGTGGATGCGATTTTACTTAGCGCATCTGCTTTTTTATTTTCTCCTCGTGGGATTTGTTTGATGGAAAACTTGTCAAAGTTCTTGATCAAGGACTTGGCCTTATCGAGGTATTGGATCATGTGTTCCTCTTTGGCCACATACTCGCCTAACACGTAGTTAGCTACTAATCGTGAATCCACATTGGCTTCTAGGTTGCGTATACCCATTTGATTTGCTATGCGGAGTCCAGCCAGTAATGCTTCATATTCTGCCTCATTGTTTGTGGTTGTGAATTCAAAACGTAGTGCGTAAGTATGTTCTGTTCCATCTGGGTTGGTAAGGATAAGGCCTGCGCCTGATCCTTCTGCGCACGAAGATCCGTCCGTAAATAGAACCCATGGTTCTTGTAATGGTGCGTCAACCGTTGGTGATGGAGTGTCAGCATCTGGCTTCTCGATAATGAAATCAGCCAATATCTGTCCCTTGACTGCAGTGCGCGGCCTATAAGAGATGTTATGCTCACTCAATAATACACTCCACTTTTGTAGCCGCCCTAATGCATCAGGTTTAGAGATAACCTGCTTAATGGGTTGGTCCGTAATTACAGCTATTGGATGCGCTTGGAAGTACCTGTGCAGTCTTTTAGCCGCAAATACTAAGGCTAGGACCAGTTTCTCCATAGCTGTGTAGTTAGTCTCTGTCGTCATGAGAGCTTTGCTTACAAAGTATATGGGTGTTTGAACAGAGTTTCTGTCTGTCAGTAGCACCGCGCTGACTGCTCCATGGGTCGCTGATAGATACATGATCAGTTCTTCCCCTTGTCGGGGTGCGACAAGCTTGGGTAGTTCCGCTAGGTTTTGTTTGAGTTGTTGGAAAGCTTCTTCCGCTTCTGGAGTCCATCAAAAATCTCCCTTTTTTGTACACTTCGTGAGTGTTTTAAATAGAGGAAATGACTTGTCCGCTGATTTAGACAAGAATCGATTTAGTCCGGCTAATTTGCCATTTAGTGACTGAACTTCTTTTAGTGTGCGCGGTGAAGGTAGTTCGATGACCGCTCTTGTTTTTTCTGGGCAAGGTTTAATACCATCGGGTTCTATTAGGTATCCAAGAAACATGCCTTCTGTTGCTCCAAAAGTGCACTTCTTGGGATTCAACTTCATGTTTATCCTTCCCAATGTCTTAAACGTTTCCTCTGTGTCACGCACCAATTCTTCTTCGGTATGGCTTTTTATGACTAGGTCATCAACATAGACCTCCAAATTGCGGCCCACTTACTTCTCAAATGCGTTATCCACTAACCGTTGGTATGTGGCTCCTGCATTTTTTAAGCCAAAGGGCATTTTTGTGTAGCAATACACCCCTTGACTCGTGTGGAAGGCTGTTTTTTCTTCATCCACCGTGGCCATTTGAATTTGATGGTATCCTTTGTATGCGTCTAGGAAGCATTTAAAGGGATACCCGCACAAGGATTCTACTTTCCAATCAATTTCTGGTAGCGGATAGCAGTCTTGTGGACATGCTTTGTTGAGGTCGGTGAAGTCTACGCACATTCTCCAGCTACCATCGCTCTTCTTTACCATCACTGGGTTGGAAAGCCAATCGTGGTAATAAACTTCTCGCATGATACCTGCGTCCACGAGCTTGTGCACTTCCTCCAGGATAGCTTTTGCACGTTCCGGAGCCTGGCCACGTTTTCTCTGCCGTATTGGAGGATATCCTTGTCGGATTTCTAGCTTGTGTTCCGTAATGGCTCTTGGCACTCCGGTCATGTGTTTGGGTTCCCATGCAAAGATGTTTAGGTTCTTTTGCAATAATGCGCACACAGCTGCTCTGCCCTTGTCGGACAGTGATCCCCCGATTGATATCTCTTGGTCAGGATAATCTGGGTGGATTGCAACTTTCAGGTTTGTCACCTTGGTTGTGTGCTGTTCTAGAGCGCGCGGATCTTCATCTGTCACTATGTTGCATTCTCTTGGAGATGCAGTGGTGTTGTAGAGGGTGACTATCCCTCCTTCCACTGGGAACTTGAGCATTCCATGTGCTGTGGATGGGACTGCACGCATGGCTAATATTCCTGGTCTCCCAATGATGCCATTGTATGACGAGGGAGACCTGATTACCATGAAGTTCATCCAGGCTGTTGTGGAATGGTATTCATTACCGATTACCACAAGTATGCGTAACTGTCCCATGGACCAAATCTTTTCACCTGTGAATCCAGTCAGCGACGTCGTGGCCAGAATTAACTTGTTTTGTATCTCGGGTTGTAGCCTCTTGAAGCAGTGTTCGTACATGATATCCGCAGATGCCCCTCCGTCAACATACATGCGGTAGATATCGTGACCCCCCGTATGTATCTCGATGATGAGTGGTTCTACCACTGCGTTGTCCGCAGTAAGAGTGGGGAAAGAGATTTGGTTTCCCTTGGAAAATTTTTGGCTGACCTTTTGTTTCGTATTTCGTTGCCATGATTGTATCATGTATATTGTGTCAGCCTTACTTTTTGGTATCTTTTTTTTGGCCCCATTCTTTTGTCTATCTTTCCCTTCTTTAATGTTTTTAATGAGGTGGTCCATCTTCCCTTCTCTCATTAATTTATCAATTAGCTGAAGTAGTTGGACGCACTCGTTAGTGGTGTGACCCTTCTGCTCATGGTATTCGCAGTATCCTCCTCCTATGCGCTTCTCTTCTGGAGTGCGCATAGGTGGAGGTTTTGGGAAATTTGCTCCTTCTGCCGTGAATATTTCCTTAGGGGTTTTTGTGAGTGGGACGTACTTGTTGTTATCCCTTCCACTACCTTGGTTGCGGTAATTCCTATTGCGGTTGCCACTTTGATCATAGGATTGTCTCCTAGAATGTTCTTGTGGTTTAAAGGTTGAGTGACCTTTTTTGCTGTCTTCCGCCGCTGCTTCCCCTTAGATGAAGGATCTGGTGCGCTTTGTTAGCTCATCAAAGCTTTGGGGTACTTTATCGTTTAGCTTCCGTATCAGCTCTGGGTTATTGATCCCGTTCATGAACCTGATGAGGCGAAAAATGATCCGTTTTTAGGGGGTCATTTAAGCCCGAATCCGACTTTATTTGATCAAATACTGCCCTAAATCGTTCCTTTTATGATTTTAGGTACTTGGAGAGTGAATTCTGGAAAAGAAGCCATTTTGAACATTTTTGGAGCATAAAAGTGAAGAAAACGGCAAAGTCTCAATTTTCCATGCTGGGAACAGTACATGAAGGCGTCAAGAGTAAACTCATGACGGCGTCAAACCTCAAGAATTAAAATCCGTAGTTGATGACGGCGTCACACAGGGCGTCAGAAGTAGATCAAGGCCGTCCGAGGAAGTATTTGGCGGCGAGATGACGGCGTCACACCTTTGTTCTTGACGCCGTCATCCCTATTTTCCTATATATAGTTTTCTAGTTTTTCACATTTAGGGGAGAAGTTTTGGAGAAACCCTAAAGACGATTTTGGTGCAACTTTTACAGGTTTTTCAAGGGTTCCAAACCCTTGATACCTTGCATTGTAATTGAGATAAGTGTTCTTCTAATTCAATCAATATGTCTATGTGTTGGTTGTCTATATCTTGTTCTTGTCTCAATTCCATTATGCTAGGCTAGATATCTTTTGTGTTTGCTTAGATCTAATGAAACCTAGATATTGATTATGTGTTGATTACTTGTTTATTCTTGTCTTGGATGAATGATTTTATATGTTAGGCTTAAGAAAACTGGCAGATCTCCAAATGGTAACATGCTTGAACGTCTTAAGAAACATGAACCGAGGCGTACTAGGTCTTTATTGGTTGTATTTAATGCATGAGCCACTGTTTACAATCCTTATAGTTGTGCTGGGCATGGTGTAGGAGGAGATAAGAGCTCATAGAATTGGGGAGTTATGTATGCCACCCCATGAATGGTATTAAGGAATACAATCCGTCATCCAAATAATTATAACAAGTAATTAACGTGTAAAAGATATCTAGGGAGTAGCGAAGTCTAAGTAAACACATTTTCTCCAATTACTGCTCACAACCTTAGTATAATTAGTTTATCTTCATTTTTAGTATTTTATTTTGATTGCATCTTAGTTTTGGGTTAGTTGAATAGCAACTAATTCCGCCCACTCTTCCAAAACCCGAGATTTTTACTTGCTTTCCATAAAACATAAAAATACAAAAATAATCATCCCTCACCTTTAGAACTAGTATTTAGGTTTTCTAATCCTAGCGACACTATTCCTAAGCTAAACGATCAATCCCCCGGTACTTGTCACTATACTATACTACAACGATCAGGTACACTGCCTGGTGGGGGTTGTAAGCTTCTCGAGATCCCTCGAGAGGTAAAGCCTGTTGCGATTCCCACGCATCAAGTTTTTGGCGCCGCTGCCGGGGAATAGTTATTGTCTAGGTTAGAATTTCTTTTTATTAGGTCTACTTGCTAGATTCCTTTCTAGTAAGATTTTATTTTTATTTTTAGGTTTTCTTTAGTCTATCTCATTTCTTTGTGCCTCTGTTAGTAAATTAAACCCATTGACTATTCCGTTGACCATTATGGAAAACGCGAATCCACCCCTTTCCCCTAGAGAAGTGGCTGTGTTACGTGAACAAATTGAGAGTGAGATTAGGGAGCTTAGAGAGCTTAATAGGTTGATTAAGATTGAACTCTAACATGCATTTAGTGACCTAGCAACCGCCTTGTATTCAAATAAAGACCTAGGGCCTAATGACTTTGTGAATGTTGTTGAGGGACTAGAAGAGGAGGAAATGGATCCAAAGCTTAACGACTACTTTAATCTATACCCCACTAAGGAGGAGATTGCATATTATAATAATCTTATTGATAACCCGCGATCTCCTTTCAGCATAATTGAACCTAAGATCAAGAGAGGCGATCCTAAGAAAGCTAAGATACCATGTATGATTGCATATAGGCACATTAGCAATGCTTACATTGACTTTAAATCTCCAATCAACATTATGTCCTCGACGGTTTATAATGATATAGTGAAAACAAGGCTTGAACCTAGAAGGGATCCCAAGTACCCCGGTGGAGTTTGTAACTTTGTCGGGAGAGTTAAAGGTTTACGTGTCTTTGTTGGTAATTTCACTTTTGTCACCGACTTTATGATTGTGGAGGACCTTGCTAATGTTATTGATTGTCGATTATCCAATGTTGTGTTTGGCAAACCATTTGTTGAGGAGTCTAAGTTAGAATATGATGAGGTAGAAGGCACGATCCGATTTGCAAGTAACACCGATAGTATCACTTATAGGATGCCCAATAGGATGAAAGAATTTCGCTTTATATCTCGTTTGGATAAGGACAACGTTAGTGCTTTTGAGGATATTGATGAGAAGGATAAGAAAAAGGGCATGGACTATGTATGGGAAAAAAGGAGTCTTTACTACAAAGATTGCTTGGCCCTTGGACCAAGGTATAAAGTCGATGAAGAATTTGCCCAAATGATTATGGGGGCGGTTGAGAAAAAGGTGATTGGTTTCTACAAGGAATATCTACAATCGGAGAGTGGAACCAATGATGAGGTCACGTAGTAACCCATGACCTTGAGTCTAGCTACAAGACTCGTAAATAAAGAAAAGCGCTTCTTGGGAGGCAACCCATGTTTTGTGTGATTTTATTTGTTTGATTGTTATTTGCTTCCGTATGCATGTTTTATTTTAATTGTTGGTTGATCATGTCTCTAAATTAAAATGTGGAAATACTTTACTATGTTGTTTGGCCTAGTCTTAACTCCAACCTAAAAGTATTTTTGCAAAAGATAAGTGTAAGGGGAAACCCCAAATATGTTTTTAAGAAACAAACCGATCATGATTCTCCACAATATTAAATGAGCATGTATATTCATACTTGTTAGAGTCAAATGCTTGTATTGAGTCATAATGAAGTTTTGCAGGATTTTCCAGGAAGTAGGACCAAGTTTTTCCAGAAATTTTTCGGAAACTTAACATAAGAATTTCTGCAGGACCATTCTGACGGCGTCAGAGGATTACTCTTGACGGCGTCAGGAGTTAAAATCTAGAAATTTTACCGGTTTTGTTTTTCTAACGGAGTCTTATGGTTTTTGTGAATTATTAAGTTTTATAATCTCCAGGAGATCTGCAAACTTCATTCCACAAGCATTATATCTTACTTTGTTTTCTAGGATTTAGTAACTTATATAGGATGCCGCCGATTTTACGCGAGGTTGTCTTGTCTATTTTGTCTGGATTTACAGGTTATGTATGACAAGAAGATGATTTATATTCTGGAAGGGAAGCTTTGATTGTTCATTTTCTTTGAGGAAGATCTAACCTGGCCAACCTATAATCCATACCGAGCGAATCAGGGGAGTATTTGATTTCATTCTCTTTACTTTTTCACTTTTACATTCTTTACTTGAACATTGGGGACAATGTTCATCTTAAGTGTAAGGGGAGGGTAAAAAGATGATACCTTACATATGCACTTTCGCTTGAGTTTGTTTTGTTTGATGGTAGATGTGTAATAAAACTATCAGAAATACTTGTTAGTGCAATTTTAGCGCCAAATTTAAAATTTTTTACAACATTTAGGAGTAAAACTTTAGCCATAGCAAGCGTCTCATGGATAGGAGATTGTATGACTAGCACATAACCGTATATTCAGAAAAATTTTCCACCCAAATATGCGAGGTTCGCCTTTAGATTTGATAGGAAAAGCATTTACTATTAGTGCTTATGAGTGTACCGGTAGCATTTAGATTCTAGAACTTGCGTTAGTGATGCATCCCGAGACCGCTAGTGAGACTACATTCGTGTGGTAGGATTTACTACATGATAAGAGGCATTAGGATCACCCTTGTGTTAAACCCGTATTATAATTACTTGACCATTTAAGTCATATTACTTGGCTAGTTAAGTCAACTAATTTTTCCCACACCCTTAGCGTTGTACTCATTTTTAGTACACGAAACCCCTAGTACACCCCTCCGAGCCTATCTTTTCGTTTCTAACTTTAAGCATCTTACTTAAAGGAAGAATTTGTTACACCCCACTTAAATGTACAACCAAATCGCCTTAGCCTCCCGTGTATGCGCTCATTTTTAGTGCATTATTGTTATTTATTAAACCCTAAGTTAACTTTCTAATTGATTACATGGTTGCTAAGTCGAGTCATATCATTGTACATATTATTTTGGGACGATTGGGACTCATGGGTAAGTACTTATTTTATGGAGTAATGGGGAAGAACATCACTTATTACCCCCATATGTGCGTTAATCTTAAAAGTACTCCAAGTGTTTTGATTTTCTTAATTCGAGTCATTAGATTAGTTTAATTGTAAAGTATGTAAAGATTCAAGTTGGGAATTTTCATTCCCTATGATGTATTATTTTGGATGGTAGGGTAAGAGTGTATGCAAAAAAAAAAAAAAAAAAAAAAAAAAAAAAAAAAAAAAAAAAAATCGAAAAAAAATCTAGAAAAAGAAAAAAAAATAGAATAAGGAAAAAGAGAAAAAAACATACGGACTACCATCCCGTTTCATTCTATGTTCATTTTATGTTTTTAGTTATTTTTCATTTATTAGCTTAAGTCGAGTCTAGTCTTGGCTTAGCAACGCCATCTTATACATGTAATTAACCAAGATTGTTAACTCGCCACCAGTAAAACTTCCTTTATCCAACAAAACCGTGTAATTCATATCCCTATACCTAACGTTACAACCCCCTAAAAGACCTCTTTGATAGTTTATCCTAGGTGCTTACGCCATATGGTGGAGGTTTGATCCTTTCCCAAGCCTATGGTAATCTATTTTGCTATGACAGGTAGTGAGAGATATCTTCCATTTCCATAATGTTATATTACTTTATTACACCCGAGAGATGTGAGTATCTAAACACTATTTGTGAGGTGCTAGTGTATGACCTCCGTGCTTGTCTATTGGTCTTTAGTGGAACGATTATTTGTTGTAATTACTTTTATATTAGTGTTAAATGACCCCTAACTTGTCTTTTGAGTAGAATAAAAGCGCATTTCCTTGAGGACAAGCAAATCTCAAGTGTAAGGGTATATGATGAGGCGAAAAATGATCCGTTTTTAGGGGGTCATTTAAGCCCGAATCCGACTTTATTTGATCAAATACTGCCCTAAATCGTTCCTTTTGTGATTTTAGGTACTTGGAGAGTGAATTCTGGAAAAGAAGCCATTTTGGACGTTTTTGGAGCATAAAAGTAAAGAAAACGGCAAAGTCTCAATTTTCCATGCTGGGAACAGTACATGAAGGCGTCAAGAGTAAACTCATGACGGCGTCAAACCTCAAGAATTAAAATCCGTAGTTGATGACGGCGTTACACAGGGCGTCAGAAGTAGATCAAGGCCATCCGAGGAAGTATTTGGCGGCGAGATGACGGCGTCACACCTTTGTTCTTGACGCCGTCATCCCTATTTTCCTATATATAGTTTTCTAGTTTTTCACATTTAGGGGAGAAGTTTTGGAGAAACCCTAAAGACGATTTTGGTGCAACTTTTACAGGTTTTTCAAGGGTTCCAAACCCTTGATACCTTGCATTGTAATTGAGATAAGTGTTCTTCTAATTCAATGAATATGTCTATGTGTTGGTTGTCTATATCTTGTTCTTGTCTCAATTCCATTATGCTAGGCTAGATCTCTTTTGTGTTTGCTTAGATCTAATGAAACCTAGATATTGATTATGTGTTGATTACTTGTTTATTCTTGTCTTGGATGAATGATTTTATATGTAAGGCTTAAGAAAACTGGCAGATCTCCAAATGGTAACATGCTTGAACGTCTTAAGAAACATGAACCGAGGCGTACTAGGTCTTTATTGGTTGTATTTAATGCATGAGCCACTGTTTACAATCCCTATAGTTGTGCTGGGCATGGTGTAGGAGGAGATAAGAGCTCATAGAATTGGGGATTTATGTATGCCACCCCATGAATGGTATTATGGAATACAATCCGTCATCAATACAATTATAACAAGTAATTAACGTGTAAAAGATATCTAGGGAGTAGTGAAGTCTAAGTAAACACATTTTCTCCAATTACTACTCACAACCTTAGTATAATTAGTTTATCTTCATTTTTAGTATTTTATTTTGATTGCATCTTAGCTTTGGGTTAGTTGAATAGCAACTAATTCCGCCCACTCTTCCAAAACCCGAGATTTTTACTTGCTTTCCATAAAACATAAAAATACAAAAATAATCATCCCTCACCTTTAGAACTAGTATTTAGGTTTTCTAATCCTAGCGACACTATTCCTAAGCTGAACGATCAATCCCCCGGTACTTGTCACTATACTATACTACAACAATCAGGTACACTGCCTGGTGGGGGTTGTAAGCTTCTCGAGATCCCTCGAAAGGTAAAGCCTGTTGCGATTCCCACGCATCAGAACCCTGAGATTTTTAGTACCTCGGGGCATGCCTTGACTTGTATGCATTCATCCTTGAAGCGTTCCATGTAAGCGCTTGTGGATTCCCCTTGGCGCTGTTTCACTCTGGCTAGTTCCACAGGATTCTTTGCGCACTTCTTTCATTGCGTGAAATTTAGGCGGAATACCTTCCGCAACTCCTCAAACCCATTTATGCTTCGTCGTGGAAGCTTGCTGAACCATGTTCGTGCATTCCCTACTAAGGTAGAGTCGAACATATGGCACCACACAGGTTGTGGCCAATTTTCGATTGCAGCCGCTGACTCGAAAATTTTTAGGGGATCATCAGGATCACCTGTTCTATCATATGTTTTAACATTGGTAGGCATACGCCTTCTCTTGTCATCTGAGAAATCGCTTATGCGTCGCGTGAACGCATCAACCTTTTGGCGACGCCAAGGAAGGGAAATATCTTCATCCTCCTCGTACCGACGTCGGTTTTTAGATTTCCAATGTCCCGTCATTCTATCCTCGTTGTCCGAGGAGTTGCTAGAAGAGGAGTTGTTCCTTCTGCGGCGCTTGCGCCGTTTTTCCTCGGAGTCCGAGTTTGAAGGGCTTGTACTTGGGGAGTAGTGTTTCCCAAGCCTATCTTGGATTCTTCCGCTTCCTGACCTTGAGACGCTTATGCTCGGTGAACGTTGTCGTCCAAGTCTATCTTGTATCCTGCGGCTACCAAGCATAGCGTGGACATTGGTGTGCCGCACGTTGTCTTCGTAATCCTCCGATTATTGAGAGTTAGATGTTGTACCAAGTCTATCGTGAACATTGGTGCGCCTCTCATTGTTTCTGCGCTCATAGTGGCGCGGTGGAGATTTTTCTTGGCTAAAGTCCAGCCGGTTTTGCAGGTCGCGGCTTGACCTTCTTCTTGCCTCCTCTTGCATGAGACTAGTCAAAGTCTAATAATGTTGGGACACAAAATCGTTTAATGTCACCTCAGGGGTATCCTCTTCTACTGCGAGGATGCCCGTCTCCGCACGGGGTTCCCTCTCTCTATTAGGTACTCCTG
The DNA here is from genome assembly GCA_030686995.1 of Artemisia argyi. Taxonomy (NCBI): domain Eukaryota; kingdom Viridiplantae; phylum Streptophyta; class Magnoliopsida; order Asterales; family Asteraceae; genus Artemisia; species Artemisia argyi. The sequence goes on from CM060678.1 coordinate 200,663,513, forward strand.
GAGGCACAGTGTTGTCCACTATGGGTGCTATTTGGTGGGGAGTGGTAAAGAGAGTGCGCTGAATGTCCTCAGCAATTGAGACTACGGTAGTGGCCCGGGTTATCCCCAAAGGCAATTCTACCGTGGTAGGGGTTGGAGTTATATTCGACTCGCAGTGACTAGGCGCACTGGTTGTTCCAGAGATTGGCCTTGGAGTCGAATCTTGATGCTTCTTCCTATGTGAATCATCACGTGTTTTCTCCGGCTGCGGAGTCCGCTGCCCTGAGTTCTTGTTTTTCGGCATTCTGGTCTTGAGTTCTTAGTGTAGGGTCTCACGGATGGCGTCACTTGTTGATACAAAAGTTGGGCTTACCTTGTTTGGACTCCTGCTCTCGTACCAATTAGAACTTTAGTGCTTGTGAAACCTGCGCACTAAGAAAGCAAACAACACCGTTAGGCTTATTGTGGGATTGTCTCCCACGATTAGACTCCGGCGTGAGAGTAAGTAATCGATTTAGGGTTTAGTTGAAGAGTTAGGGATCGTGTGAATCGTACCTTTAATGAGAATATATCATTCTATATATAGGGGCGCAGAGACCTTGTAGGTTTCTTGCTCCTTACTCTTCGCACACATGGTGCTTATCCGGGGTAAGGATATCTATTTCGTAAATAGAAGATCCTTATCCTATAACCGGGTATTTTGGTTGGGCTTTGGGCTTCGTGAGTCCAAGCCATTGGTATCATGGCCCAAGTCATTTGTCATGATAGCCCGCTCGTGGTGGGTTTGGGCTTAGTAATGTCTATAATTTGGGCTCGTGGCCCAACTATAGGCTATACGTCATCAATGGATAAAAGACTAGATCACCTGTTTAGCATCAGATATTCAGATGCGAAAAAGCATCAATTCACATCAGCAGAAACTATTAAAAAACCGCAAAATCAGCAACCTTCATTTCTATACAGTACATACGAAACGGCGAGGTTAAAGAGCATAAATATAAGTCAAGAGGTAAACACAAAAGCATCATATCTATCAGCAATAGTTCTGCAGTATTCTATTTTCAAAGAAACATGATAAAGTTTCCCTCTTATTTCTTAAGTCTTACGGGTAATTTGGTCCTTGTTATATCTTTCTTGTGAACACTGGCGCCACATTGATGATTGGACACTCTAAAGTTGCAGCACAAAGTATTGGCCCAAAGTCATCTCTAGAACTCTAGAAGTACACGTGGTCACCACATTTGACACAAAGTTACACTTATAACAGTCTCAAAACCAAAGGTACCAAACTAAAATCTATATGTATGTTTCATTATATACAAGTCTATCAAGCAATTGTTAGTGCTACTAGCTTAATCATATATGCTTATATACCATTGCAAATGTCACCACAAGAGGCAATTATGAGTATTTTCGTCAAAAACACGTCGTTTTGGTTAAGTTTTGTTGGTTTTCGACTTCTCAATCATTCTAATTATGGTATGTGTATGTATGTGTATGTGTATATGTATTGTTATCTATTATCTATTATCTATTATTATCTCTAATAAACGAAGGTTTTTTACAAGCACCTTAAGCGCGCTGCATTAAAAATCCGTTTAATGTTCTTACGTGTTCTTCCTTATTTAGATCGGATGTACAAGTGGTTTATGCAATTGTTTTTCACAATCAATTGGGGAAAGTCAGTATAAGTTTGGAATCTAATATGGGAAAGTAGTAAAGGGCGTTAAATACAGCTTCCTCCTTACGTTTCGGTGTTACTTATTTTTGTAACTCATTGATAGCTATGTGTTTTTGCCAAACGATTTTGATTTGGTACTTCTTCATTAATCTGTAAGTTATTCACTTTGTTGCAATTTGGTTTAATTTGTTTCAATCAAGCTGTATTATATGTAATTTTATGATTTTTTCAATATTTTTGTTAGGATTAATGATTAAGTGAAAATGGTTTGTTGCATATATTGTTTGAATGCTTATAATGATTAATTCGAATTAGATTAACATTTTTGAAGAATGAAACCCTAATATTATTAATTGGGGAAAATGGTTTGGATTATATTAAGAAAATTAGGAAAGTTTTATTCATCCTATTTATGTTCTCTCTGTCTTTGATTCACGAATTCACATCACAAAGGGGGAAGAATTATACCCATTGATTTGGGTGTTTTTAAAATGTGTGATTTACGCATTATTATTGGGTGTTTTTATCATGATTTTCGTTTCTGTTATTTAATTCAATTTATAAAGAAAGGTATATAATTGATGTTGTTTTAGAATTGTGGCTGCTTCATTTTTTCATGATTTAACCATGTTTGTGTCGTCATTTTTTTGTAGGCCAAATATGTAGCACGTGGTGAGTCAGCAAATCGAATTTATACTCTTCAACAATCAATTAGGTAGTTGTTTTAGTCTGTGTTTATATCATTGATTTTTTGTTTAAAGTGGTCTAAATTTTTTGTTTATGTTTGTGTTCAATTTTTGTTTGTTTTTGTGTAACAAGTTTTTGTTTGTCAGCACTAACCGAACTGCTGCCGTCCCGAGCAACAGGTAATGTAAGAAACCAAACTTTAAAATTCATCTTAATAGGACTTCTGACTCATTTGGTGCGGTGATTGATTTAATGTAAGAAGATGTTGAAAAGAAGCTGAGAACCAAGAATAATTTGAGTGGCAAGGTTAGTATAATCGTTGGGCTGTTTAGGCTAACCATATATTTTCCCATTCTGTTTTGATATCTTATTAATCCAAAAAAACACGTGTTTTGAGAATATATGCAAGAAGGTACAGCAAAAATAAGGTAAAACTCAGTTCTGGAATCAATTTTTTTTTTTCCTAACAGAGATGACAAGGGAAGTTTGTCAAACCATCATTATCATTTTGCCATCCGAATTACATTGTTCAAAAATCATAAATATTATTAATAACCGAAATTTTTCTCTATGTTTTGCAGGTTGAATATGCAGATAACGGCATGAATATGTTGATGAAGATCCTCTCATATATGCATTTTATGGGTTTGATGAAGTGTGTGAACAAAAAAAAAAAAAAAAAAAAAAAAAAAAAAAAAAAAAAAAGATCGAATGTCGTATAAAGAGGTATAATTTGGAATGTTAATGGCTTAAATATCTTTCTTTTATTATAGAGTTAATTTCTTGGAGAAAAAGTCATCTTTTAAGTTGGGGATTGTTCTGGATTAATTATCCAAGATGGCTATTGTTTTTTTTATATAAAAGATCGTTTGAGTAACAAGTTTTGGAGTTGCTTTCTCATATTCCATATTTGTTTGAATAATGTTTGGATAGTATTTTATCATTCATTTAGTGGTCATCAAAACACACCAAGTTGAAAGCAAATATGTGAACATATAGGTTGCTGCTTCGACACCTTTTCTTATTGATGGGTTAATTTTATGGCCCATTCTAGAGAAAACAGTTTCGATTGGCTTTGAGAAAACATGCTCAATGAGTTTTAAATGAGAAAACAATGTCGATTGGCTTTGAAAAAACATGTTAATGTAAGGACGTTTCTAGATCCTCTCTCTCTATGGCTCAATTGTGGTGTCTGATGTAGCCGATCAACGTAGTAGAATAGGTGGGTTAAGTGTGGCTCTATCTGGTCCAGATGGTCGGGTTTTAGGTGGTATAGTGGCTGGGGTCCTAATTGCTGCATCACCGATTAAGGTGTATATTCGTTTCGCCTTTTTCCATAAACAGTGAAGTCATTTCTCACTTAGAGGTCGCAATTTTTACCCATATTTTTCACAGATGAGTGGATCTGAGTTATGTTTTACCTCTGACCAATGATTGCCCGAGTTAATTAGAAATTTAGCTAGAAAGAAAAGATGTCACATGGGTCAAAAGTCATCTAAAGTGTATCCAAATGCATAATAATACAGTTCTATTAATCATAACACTTATGCTTATCATTTATAAAGTAAATAATTACGTTTCCTGGTCGGCCCAACCTGACCTGTTTTGACCCGCACTAAAATGTACCCATTTTAACCCATTACACAGTAAGTAAATTTTATAATCTCAAAGATTATAACATAACCTACAATGCTAATTTATATTTGGTCGCTCTATATAGCTGCGTTAGAACATTTTTATGTAGTTACTTTAACCATAACACCTTACTTTTTTTTTGTTATGTTACAAGTGATTATTGCAGGTGATTATTGGTCGCTTTGTCCCTTAAAGTAGATGTGGTAATTTTGACCTGTTTATTTCTAAATGGGTTGACCTGAATATTTTTTTATCTTCTGTGAATCACATTCGTCTCAAAATGTTTTGGTATTGCCAGTTGGTTAATGGGTCAAAAAGAGTAACTTTTTTTATATGGGTCCTAAAAGTCATCAGTTTATGTTCTTATGTCCACTTTAGCTACCCTGTGTACCAACTAAATATTACTTAAGTTTCTATGTTTCAGGTTTTTCTATTAGTTGTCATACTAATATCGGTTGTTTTAAATTGTTTAACAAAAAAATGGAAGTTTGCTACAGAACTAACCGAAAAAGTTTCTATATGTTATATGTGTATTTGTGTGGAAGTTATGTGTATTAGACTAATAGTATGTATGTGCGGCTACTGTTACATAATTATGGATTGAATGGCGTAGTATCACCTCAAATTAAGAAACTCTATTTGATATTAGTGTGATGATGATGATGAAGTTTAGAAATGGCCACAAGATTGACAAGGTCCTATGAGAAGTGCAAAATGTGTCATTATTGAAGGTGAATATTAGAGATATATTAGTACATTTGAAAGTTACGCAATGGGTGTGACTGAAATTTTTGGATTTACAATATTGACTATGCATAAATGGACTATTAATTCGACTATAATGTGATATTAATTGATAGTAAATTAAGTTCGAGCTGTTCGACTATAATGTGATGTTAACTTTCTGATTATTCAGGTATGCATAAAGTACTCACATTTTTTAATCATAACTTTACAATATTGACTATGCATAAATGGACAATTAAGTTCGACTATAATGTGATATTAATTGATAGTAAATTATGTTCGAGCTCTTCGACTATAATGTGATGTTAACTGTCTGATTATTCATTCATATGTTGGCATCTTATTTAATATATATTTTTTATTTTATTTTTTTTATTTTGATACTCATTTTTACTTTTCGTCAAAGACACATATAAAGATGATAATTTTGTACACCATGCCATACAAATTAAATGAGAGCGTGATGTAACACCCCCAAATTTGATACAGCGGAAGACTCAACAAGCTTTCGGGGTGCTACGGGGATTGGTATCCATTCAAAGTCATGAAAGAACGAGATAAAGTAAACATAAGAAAAACACAACCAAACGGGTTTTAAAGTTTACATTTATCCCAAGAATTATCCAAAGTAAGGCCCAAAAGAAATAAACATAGGTCCACAATAGTTTATCAGAGTTTTAGAAAAATAGATCCATAACCGGTGCCATTGCCAAGCCTCTAATCCCAAGCATCCATAGAGTATCACTTAATTACCTGAGAAAACGTGCTAAAAGTCAGCTTTCGCTGGTGAGATCATAGGTTTAAATTCATAATTCAATATAGTGGACATGTACGCAAAACACTTGCTAGCTAGACTAGGCATCAATCATCCAACCAAAATAATCCATCCAAAATACTCCAACCAAAATAATCCAACCAAAATAATCCAACAAAATCAAATCAACCCTATAGGTGCACGCTATAGCTCAAATCAATCCAATCAATAGCTTACCTAGCTCAAGTCTAGGCCTCGCTCTATAATCAATCCAATAGCTTACCTAGTTCGGGACTAGGCCTCGCTCAACAACCAAATCAATAGCTTACCTAGTTTGGGACTAGGCCTCGCTTAATCCTACCTAGTTCTATAAGCATAGCAAGTTTTAAAAAGTAAATAAGCGATAATAGTCCACATAAAACATTTGCACGTTTCTCACCCCAAGTATTGAAAACAAAGTTCAAGAGTAAAAGTGGGGCTATGACTCACCTCAAGTCCAGAAAATCCTCAAAAGAAATCGATAGAAGAAAGACGTAAGCAAAACTCAAGCAACTCACGTAACGGCAACTACAGACTCGGCACTTCCTAACAATATCAAGCTCGTTCAGAAATCATTTCCTCAAAAATCAAATATTCCCATTCCCGAACGTATTCCATTTTACTTTCCAAAAATATCCGTTTCTCGAATCAACTTCATATTAATTTGAAATTCGACGTTCGGTATCCATATGGGTGGAGGGTCGACACAACTCAAACCGAGAAGCCACAACGAACGAAATAATAAACCATCTATAGGTCTAATATTAGCCCAATATATTATTTAAATAAATCATCGAAGTTTATCAAATCCGTCGATTTGATAATTCCCCATATTTATTTGCATAATGTATCGTTCCAAAATTACACCCAACCTAAAGCACATAGCACAAAGAATTCTATTTGGTGTATATTGTAGTATAATAAATTCCCTATATATATCGTCAAATCGGCCAAATTCCACGAGATACATAGTAATTTATTATCCTAAAACATATACCACATCCTATGGGCGTCGTGGGATACAATGCCCATTAATATACTCATTTTATATCGTCAAATAACTCGATCTAATCCGTCGATTAAATAAGTCACTTGCTATAGAAAATGTTTATATTAATCGTCATATATATCCGTGACAACACAAAAGTCACAATATAAAGTCCACTTGGACTTTAAATAACCACAACTCGTATAACTCGATAAGTTTTCTAAATTTATAAAAATCGTTATCTTTTTATTTATTACTCACCCGACTTATTAGTTCTCGACATTATTTCGAGTTATTTATTTATAACAATATTCCGACATTTATTGCACTATTTGCATAGTATAATAATTATCGTTATATTATTATAACGTTTACTCGTGATTGTTTTATTATTAATATACGTGAGATAATATACATGAGGAGTGCTAGACTCACTCACATTTTACAAAATTTTTCCCACACAATGAGGTGGCATGCATCTTAGCCACTCATGTGAGAGCATTAATTGATCAAGTGAGAGCATTGGGTGGCTAAGATGCATTCCACCTCATTATGTAGGAGAAATTTTGTAAAATGTGAGTGAGTCTAGTACTCCTCAACATACATACCGTTCGATTTAAACGTCTCGATGGATTTAAAAGTAATGGGATGTGGGCTTGGGAGTTTATATAAAGAGGTGGGCTACATCAAGTTGGGCTAAAATATGGTTTTCCACTCTTTCTTAGTTACTACAGAATTTTATTATGAGAAAATTTTGTTTAAGTTTATATAAAGCTGAAATGTCTCAAAATAAATCACAAAAATGTAAGCATAAGCTGAAAATTAAATATGTCATAAACCAGCTATATAATAAATCAATTTTTTACTTTGTTATATTATAAATCAATTTTTAGTGGTTTAATTTGGATTTTTTGAAAAAAGAACATGTGAAGACTCCGCAGAGCCATACATAAAACTACTATTAAGTGACTTTATGTGGTATCCGTGCACTCGCGATATTCTCGTTAGTTTTACTAAGGACCAAATCAAGAAAATAGAAATTTTCTTTTTATAAAATCATAATTTGATGACGTTTTAGTTTGGCCATATGGCTTCGCGAATTCCTCACAAATTTTTACAAGGACAAATATTCTGAATTCAAAATCCTCAAAAATTGATGTTACATATGATGTCCTATTTTTTATTTTATTTTATTTTGTCTTTTGACGTAACTTTCATATAGTTTATTTATATACTATGTGAGTGTGTTTTTCTTTCTTTTCTTTTCTTCTTCAATTTATAATAAAAAATGATTATTAAAGAGATAAAACGGCAAAATAAAAAGTCGTGGATGGTAGATATAGAAAACTAATGTGACAATTTTAAATACTAAAACACCTAATGCTCTTAATTTTATGATGTTGTAACTAATACAACTTATTCGATTTCTTGTTCTTAAATGAGATTGAGGTGCATTTGCGTTACGTATAATGAACAAAAGAAAACTTGCCATACAACTACAATGGTTTAATAGTAGACTAGACGAGTACCAGTGCATAGCAACAGGATTTTATAGCGACAGATAGTTTATTGATAAAACAAAGTTTATACGTTATAAACGAAAAATAATAAAAGTTTGAAGATTTGGGAATTAAACATAATATTTTGAAACCCGGTTCGACCCGGGTGGTTCAACTGGTTGAACCGTTCCAGTCAAAAACCGGGTTTGAATCGTCCCGGGTCAACCCGGTTTGTGTTTTAATTGGTTGTATTTAATTTGCTAGATATATTTTTAATTGGTTGTACAATGTGAATAAATCATTGTACTTTTAAGTAAGGGATAATGTTTTGAAACCCGGTTCGACGCGGGTGGTTCAACCGGTTGAACCGTTCCGGTCGAAAAATGGGTCGATTTAAACCTGGTCAACTTGCTAGGTTGGGTCGAAAACAGGACAAATTAACCCGGGTTAACCCGCCGGGTTTGAAGCGTCCTAGGTCAACCCGATTTGTGTTTGTATTGGTTGTAAAATGTGAATAAATAATTGTAATTTTAAGTATTGAGGTGTTTTAATAAGAGTATTAATTACATTTTACTTTCTCTCTCATATGACCATTGTTGAAAACTCAACATTTCACTTTTGACCATTTATCTATAAATAGGTAGTATAGATACTAGTATTTGGTAATTATGACAAACGAGAAGTTATGATATGATTTTGACAACCATTAACCACACTGTTGTACTTAACTTTAATCATTTGAAATGTTTTAATCATGTTTGTTAAAGGGAAAATTCCATAAATACCCTAAAAGTACAATGGTCTTCACCCTAAATAACTCACAAAATCTTGTTTTCTCCAAATACCCCAATGGGAGAAGGTCGCCTCCAAAATTTGGGCGGATGGTGTAATATAGTGACATGTGTCTCTATACATGATCCCACCTTGTACCTTCATGGTACAACTATCAAAGTGTACTTTTTGGGCGACTGAGACCCACATTTCTTGGGCGACCTGATTATTTTGTCTTTTTCCGAAAATTTATGGTCTTTTTTTATTAATTAATAGTACAATAAATTTGAGCGACTGGGTCCCACTTATCTTTATTCTTGGGCGACTTGGTAGGTATAGAGTACACTTTTACAATACTTTATTTACCAAAGTACATGTATTTTATTTTAAAACTTTTTATACAATATTATTAACTTTATATTTTTTATTTACTTATACACTTACTACCACGCACACTTATACCACACACACTTTTATAATAGTTCATCATCTTATCCTCAAACAATAGTTCGACACCAGCACATCTTATCCTCAAACGACACCAGTAGATCTAACATTATCGAAGGGTAGGCACCACCACCACCAGCAGATCTAACATTAGTTCGAAGCCCAAGTTAGACACCAGCAGATCTAACATTAGTTTTCCATATACACCCCATCCGCCCAAGTTAGACACCAGCAGATCTAAGTTTTTAAAAAACCATGTTTTATAGGGTAAGTTGTTTCGTGTTATAGTTAACGTCTGGTTAAGCGAAAGTCTACATTTTTATTGCTTATTTTAGTTCACTTAGATTTGGACCATTTGCATAATCTGTTTCGTGTTCTAATTAACCATGTTTTATAAGCCTTGGACCATTTGCATAATCTGTTTTATGTAGCCATAATTGTTGTTTATTGCTTATTTTAGTTCATTTAGATTTTAGGATTGGTTCTTTAATGACAAAACAGGTCCACATTAGAGAGTGTTTGGAACAGGTGTGTTCCCTGTGTTTTAGTTGTTTTTCTGTGTTACAATTTGTTTACATAAGTCACATTAGTTCCTAATAGGTTAAGTAAACAATAAAAACAGGTGTTCTCTTAATGAGAGTAAGAGTCTGTTAATCGATAGCCATATGAAGCTGATAATCAAATGCAGATGCTCTTAATTGAAATAAATTGATTATTGTGATTACATGTCTTAGTTGAAATTAAAAATTTATAGATTCATAATCTAATCAGACTTATTTGTGGATTTCTTTCATGCACGATGCTCATGTAATGTCATTGAATATACATAACTAATATGTATGTTATGGACATTTAAGTGAGCTATATCAAACAATGTCTATACAAATGTTTCGTAAGAACATGCTCAATTATCAGGGGAGATGTATGTAGCGTTGTAGACGGGTTACATTGGTTAATTTGAACACCGTCTAGTACCCTTTGTGGGTGGGATCAATAGTCACACGTTTTCACTCTTAAATAGCCAAAGCATGTGGTAAAGATCAAGCTCACAAAGGGTACTAGACGGTGCCAAAATAACAAAGGAATGGAACACATGTGCGACGTAACATATATCTGCCCTTATAATTCAAACGTGTTGATTGCGATAATGATATCGTGTATTGTTCACGGCATGCCATGGTCCTTCATTATCTCATTCTAGACGATTCCTGTTACTTACACTCTATTGTAGACTTAACATTTGTATCATATTTTATAACCAAATTTAAATAGTTAAGTATGTTATAAGTGTTGTGTTACGTGTAAGATGAAAATTTGTATCATATTCCTGTTACTTACAGTCTAAGATGGTTTTATTTATTTATTTTTCTTAAAAGGACTATGAAGCGAAAGTCTAAAATTTGTATCATATTCTATAACCAAATTTAAATAGTTAAGTATGTTATAAGTGTTGTGTTACGTGTAAGATGAAAATTTGTATCATATTCCTGTTACTTACAGTCTAAAATTTGTATCATTCAAATTATTTTAGTATATTGGCAGTCGAATCTACATACCTTTGTAAATTCAAATTATTTTAGTATATTGGTACACTTTTTATATTTATTCCAAAATTTAATACTTCTTTTTTTTACTTACTATCATTCTAAATCTTACCAAACACACCACACTTTATCCCCTTTCTCTCTCAATCATTCTTTCTACAACCCAGTCGAATCTACATACCCTTTGTAAATTCAAATCTACAACAATGACAGATCTACTTATTCGAAGATTCAAAGATAATCGGCAGTAGTTGCAGATCTGCTGAAAACCCTAATGCTAGCAAGTAGACACATATCGGCTGTAGTTGCAGATCTACTTTTTCGAATTAGGGATTTGATTTAGCTGAATTTAAAAAATGGTTTGGGGTAGGGTAAGTAATAATCTAATCGACTTAGGGTTACGCTAATTTAGGGTTTGGGTAAGCAATTATAAAAAAGTTGGATTTAGGTTTATTGATGCCTTTCGTGGCTATATTGTGTCAATTTCTGACAGATTTAGGTTATTTGTGACTATCTGTTAGTGTAAATTTGTATGTTTATTGTTGCTTTTGTGAGTTTTTGTAAATTGATTTATATCTTGTCCATATCTGTTAGTGTAAATTGGTGGATTTAGGTTTATTTGATGCCTATGGTTTATTTGATGTTTTTTAGAGATGATAGATCTCTTTTTTAATATACCTAAGCATGATTAAAATATTTTGGGAGATCTTAGATGCCTACAGTTTTTAGAAAGAATTGTCAAGTTTTGTTACTTTGCAAACCTTTGTGTTTGTCTTTGTGATGACGATCTAAGTAGTAGCTGGTTCCGGTGGTAACCAGCTTTTCTATGGGAACCTTAGATGGTAACAAGGCCGGGGGAGCTTGAACCATAGATGGTCGGTTGACTTAACCCGGTAGAGTTGTGCTCAGATATCGGGCCTCGGACTATATACATCCTGCTTATACACAGCGGGAAATAGTTTGTACTCCCGATCAGGTTCAAACTACTCGGGCAACTGTTTTGGCTACTTACTTATGATTGTTATTGCGAAGATTTGAATACATTGGTAGTGCGCACATACTTGTAAATTCTTTTTAAAAACTTTTAACTTAGCTGGTAAATAACATAAGGAATAGTTAATCGGATTGCTTATTGCTTATTTGGTGCTTATTTCTTGTGCTTATTGTGCTCTATTGTAGACTTAACATTTGTATCATATTTTAAAACCAAATTTAAATAGTAAGTATGTTATAAGTGTTGTGTTACGTGTAAGATGAAAATTTGTATCATATTCCTGTTACTTACAGTCTAAGATGGTTTTATTTTTTTTTTCTTAAAAGGACTATGAAGCGAAAGTCATTGTTAGGAGTAAACTGAAATACTTTTCCTTAATTAGAGAAAAGTTGAATGAAAAACGGCGGAATTTATTTAGGTCTACATGTTTTGGACGATGGTTGGATATTTTCTTTTTTGACCATGAATCACATATGGTAGATTATATACTACAAAAACAAGGTTATGTAGATGATGCACACTTTGACATGCCCCTCATATATCATGTCGACGGTCGTAGTCTACATTTTGGTCGTCCCGAGTTTTGTTTAATCACAGGGTTTCGTTTTGGTAAGTTTGTTAGGCCTCAGTTATATAGTTCAGGGGATATAGAATTTAAGGCTAGGGTATTTCCAAAAAAAAATGGGGAAAAACTTTCAAACTTAGATCTTATTGGTGTTATTGAGGATGAAGAGTTATTCGGTACTTTATCTGATGAAGACGCAGTCCGTGTGTGTCTACTGTTAGCGTTAGAGGTCGTTTTTATGGGTCAGTTGTTGGATGAACAAGTGGATGATAAACTCCTACGTTTGGTTGAAGGCCTTGAAACATGGAATTCGTTTCCATGAGGAGAGCACATTTGGAGGCAATTGTACAACCAGCTACTGAATGTCGTATCCAAACATAGGTGGAAACACCTTAAAGGCTTAGAAGCATCTCGTAAGTATGTTCCAACGTATACACTATCTGGATATGTTTGGGCTTTCAAGGTTATTGTTTTATTTATTTCTTATGATCGTATGAGTTTTCATTTTTTTGATTATATGTGATAGACTAACATAGTATTTACTTTCATAGATATGGATTCTTGAGTCGTTTGAAACAAGCAATAATTGGTGGAAGAAAGTCCCAGATGTCATACCAAGGGGTGTAGCCTGGTCAAAGAAAGAAGTTTTTACAAAATCGGATTATGGATTACTATTTGGCGAGGTAAACTTTTATATATGTTGGTCTTTGAAATCTTTTAGGTTCCATTAATCTTGCTTGCTTTGATTTTCTCAGGCTGATGATATTTGTAGGACTCGAAGATACATTTTGATTTGAAAGCCACATTATTGGAGCAGCAATCCGATTGGTATATCCAATCTCAGGAGTTTATGTTGGGGTACATACCAAAGACTCGAAAACGAAGAGCACCGGATGAATACGATGTGTTTTTACAGAAGTTGGAAGCAGCCCGGAAACGTAGGAGGACAGAAATACAGTATTTACAACTTGTTCCTAGGATTGACGCCAGTAGTCTTATTACAGAAATCGACCTTAAGGATCGTGTGATTCAGGAGTTGAATTCTCGGGTTTTTAAGCTTGAGTCTATTATTCAGGTGATTTGCGCTATAAAGTAATATAATGCATGTTACAAATGAATGTCTAATTATATGTTTTTAAATATACTTTGTAGGTTCTTGCATGTGAACGAACTTGCGGATATCGGGTATCATTTTGTTTTCCGATAGCATAATTTTCCTTTTTTCTTAAACAATTACTCGTTTTATTTATTCGGGTAACCATATACAGGAGACATTGGACTTTAGCCGATCATTTTCTCATCTAAGCCCTCAATTCCGAGAACAACTGAATCGTGAATTCTTTGGAATGGTTGACACTCTGATTTCTAATAGTTGTTCAGCCCAGATAGATGTCGACTCTGATGATGATATTGTACAGGTAATGTGCTTGTCCCAGTAATATGACAACATACGTTTTTTACCCTTTATCAGCACATACATTTTTTTTCTCAGGAGTATCTTTTACAAGAGGAATTAATGTTGAGGAATCAAGAGGAAGAAAGGTGGAAGGTTGAAGAATTAAAAGCTAAGGAAAATTTGTTTATGAACGCGTTGCTACAGGAGATTGACCGCAGGGTGGAAAGAGAAAAGTTGTTAAATGAAGCTAAGGAGAGAAAAAAAAGTATTTTTGCATTTCATAAATCAGAACACTGGAAAAGGGCAAAGGCAGACCAAGCTAAACCCGAAAAGAGAACTCAGAAAGATGGTTTAGAGTCATTGTATTACTGGTCCCCAAATTTCTTAGAAGCTGAAAAAAAACGAACACCTCTTATTGGATGTCGGGATCCAGATATGACTCGCTTTTTAAAAGATGTTAAACCTTGGGTGGAGGTATGAACTTATTTTAATTTTTTTTTAAATCATCATACAAGTAACATGTAATGTTATTTTTCCTAATGTAGCGACCATGTGTTTGTAGAATCTTGGTCGCTTGAACAAAGCTATCGACAAAGTAAATATTTATAATGAGTACGACGAATTCATTGGAAAGCCGGGTCCCCTACGTTGTATCTTTCCATGGTCAAAGGAACCAGTACGTGTGGATCGGAGGTTTTGGGAAACCTTAGTTTGTTTAGATCCGTGGAAAAACAGATGGCTCATGGATGAGGTAAATGTTAACCAAATTACTGTTATTTTATGTACATCAATAGTTTTTCATTTCTTCTTGTTGTCTCATGAACTATGTTTTGCGGTTATGTTGACAGCATATTGACCTATGGGTCGAGTGCATGCTGCACTTCAGACCTGATGACGCAGATTGGGCTATGCTAACTGGTTACTTTGTTCAACTACTTTTGCAAGATTCAATTCCAATATGGTATGCTAACGGAGATAAGTACCAAATTTCATGGGCAGATGTTGAGCAGGTTTTTATGCCTATCAACGAAAAAGAAAAACATTGGTTTCTAGCACAGTTCGAAATCAGGACAGGGATTGTAACGTTTTATGACAATGCTCATCAGCAAGAAAAAAAGAGGAGTTCTAACGATGAACAAGAGCAGCGTCCTTGGTATGTGAATATGCGTGCATGTTTACAGGTAATTCATAATTTTTCTAAAAATACTTGTTCTTAAAGATCAACCTCTATAAGGCCTAAAAATACATTTGATAAAAATACATTGTTAGTATACATGTGCTGAAAATACATTTGTTAAAAATACCATGTGATAAAAATACTCTTTGAAACTATAACTTAAGTACAAAAACCATAAATTACATAGGCTTTTAAGTACATATAACCTTCTTGTCAACAAAGTCAACCCCTAAATGTGTAAATTTAGTCTTAAAATATTTCTCACAAGTACAATTAAGTACAAAGCAACAATAACTTAGGTTTATGTGGTTAGGTTTGTAGTAAATGTATTTGTAATATATATACTCTTCCTCTCCCCATTGTTCTACAACCACACCAGCCAAAAAATTTCTTTCACCAGCCCAAAATTTCCATCATGTCTGATAACATTCCGGTTGAAGTTCAGATGAACATTGTTAGAAGGCTTCCTGTCAAGCAATTACTTCAATGTCGAACTGTCTCCAAGAGTTGGAAGGCTCATATAGACACTTTGCACTTCACAGCTAGTTACGGTGTAAAGGTTCCAAATGTTCCATCTTTTGTGTTGTGCTATCGGCAAAGGTATAAAGGGTACATGTGTTTTTTAGATCAAAATTTATCTCGCACAAATGTGCCTACGAACCTGTCTTATTCTGATATGATACCTGTTGGTTACTCCCACAGAGTATTGGGTTTTTCTTATGGTCCAATTGTATCTGACTTCTTGGCTGTTGTGTGGAACCCATCGATCAGAAGGTCGGTTACAGCATATGTGCCTTATGCCACACAATCCCAAGAATTTGAAAAGCGACTATTTGCTTTTGGGGTAAGGCCTGACAACCTTGACCCAATTTTTCTAAAGATTTCATATCCTTTCAATCCTGAAGAATATGAATGGTCTGTCTTGCTTTTCTCATTTTCTTCTAGAGAATGGAACACTTTAGAAAGTCAATTTTTGCCTCGTCAGTCAATTAGACTAAAAAAGGCAAGTCAATGTGTCGTTGGTGGCCATATCTTCTGGTGTGGATATGAGAAATTTTATTCTAATGATGGTAGCATATACAAAAACTACATGATGGTGTCGTTCGACTTGGTTACCCACCGTTTCCAAGAGTTATACATACCAGATGAGTTGTTAGTGAATCTTCCCAAACCATTCTTTGTTTCTAACTTAAGAGACAACATTGTTCTTTCTGGAAACATAATTTATGATGACTTCTACGTTTTCGTGATTTGGCTGATAACGATTGCTGGTGGAAGCATTGCATCTTTTCAGTGTCTACTTAACATACCCACTCCTTGTAAATTGAAATTAATTGGTTTCAATCCTAACAATGACCCCATACTTGAGGTTCAGAACCCGGAAGGATTTGCTACGACTCTTGGAATTCACAACATAGCTTCTGGTACCTTTGTCAGTCTGGGAATTGAAGGAGATGGTGGTTCCTTTTACATCGCCCCTATTGTGAATCAGCTATTCTGCAAACTCATGTTGATCGAACGGATTATGGTCTACGTAATCTATTACTGTATGGTCATGTTTAGTATCTTTTGTAATAGGCATCTTGTCATGTTCAGTATCTTTTGTAATAGGGTCGTACGGTCATGTCGCTAGTCTTTAGCCTTCTGGTCAGTTATGTTTAGTATCTTTTGTAATAGGGTCTTATGAAGTCAATAGGTTATCTACCATTGTAGTTGGGTAGTTATGTAATGACTCTTATCTTTTGTACTAGGATTATGTATGAAATGAAGTTATTGTTATCCTATTATTTTATGTAGCTTATACTTGTATATTGGCTTATTATAATTTTTTATTTTTTATTTCTTATTTTTTTTATTATTATTTTTTAATTTTTAAATACTGAATTTATGTTTATATTATTGCGTCGGCTTCATATGTAGGCTTGGTTAATTTTTAGTGTAATCTTGTTTATTTTCTTGTAATCTTGTTTTTAAATACTTAATTTTTAGTGTAATCTTGTTTATTTTATGGTTATTTTTTTTAAATACTTAATTTTTAGTGTAATCTTGTTTATTTTCTTTAATATGTTTCCTTTTGCCTAGAGGCTGGACTTCCGATTGTTTTAGAACAAGCCAAAGTGTTTGAAAAGAAACGTATAAATCCTGTCAATTATGCCATCACATTCAAGAATGCACACAACATTCCATCACAAGGAGGCTTGTTTGGTGATTGCGGTATTTGGGTATGCATATGGTTATATCGCTTGGCATATGGAAAGTCGTTGGCAGTGGATAATCCGGTTCAGGCTGCTCTTGCTTACCGTGAGCGTATGGCTGACATCTATTTCACATACAAAGTGCATAGTTGGTAGGGTTGTCGGGCTGACAACATTTTTTGTAATTCGGGTACTTGGTTTTATGTATTACTATAAACTATATTATGCCACATGTTTTTAACGTTTATCGTTTGTTTCGTTTTAATTATAATGATGGTCACTTTTTAAAAAATATTTTTCCAGCATTCTTGAAGGTTTAACACGATTTCGCATACGAAGTGGACATCGTTTCATGGGAAGTTGTTCCACTTGTTCAGGTACACGTTATCATTTGCTACTACCTATGAGAATATGCCAAACAATTTTGCACATAAGGCATTACACATAATATCGTTCACAAATAAAAACAATATGCCATAAAGTTTAGCACATAATAATTAAACATAAGACTAGAAATCATCTAAATGATACGCATTAGATGATTCCGGGTAGGAATTTAAGTTGATGGCAGTATTGGATGGTTGACCACCCCATAATGCATCACCCTGGTAAAGGTTGTTCGAGGTTTGGCCGATGCTAGGATATGACTGTTGACCACCCCAAAACAAATCACCCTGGTAAAGGTTGTTCGAGGTTTGCCTGATGTTAGGATATGAAGGTTGAACACCCCAAAACAAATCACCCTGGTAAAGGTTGTTGGACGGTTGCCCGATGACATCATTAGATGCCTCACCCATCCAACTCAGCTCATCCCAATCCTGGTAAATTCTTCCGTTCTGAAAATAGTCCTCGTACACATCTGTTGTCGGTTCGACTATTACCTCTCTTTCAGTACCTGTCTTACGTTTGCGATTTCCACTCATATCCAACAACACGGTTCTACTCGCTTGTTCTATCACAGGTTCCTGCAACACTGATTTTCCCTTGTTTGATGCTTTTTTGGTGGTTGTACTTTGCTGTACACATACTAACTTTATGACCAAAATGCACATATATATATATATATATATATATATATATATATATATATATATATATATATATATATATATATATATACACATATATATATATATATATATATACACATATATATATATACATACATATATATATATATATATATATATATATATATATATATATATATATATATATATATATATATATATATATATATGTATGTATATATATATATATTTATATATATATATATGTATAAATAATAATAATAATAACTAACTTTGCTGCACACATACATATCTAAATTTCTGTCATGTTACAAACTTACCTCTATTCTTGGAAATGGTTGCATACATGATTCACGTGTGTAGCCTTTGTTGCCACACCTGCCACACTTATTTTCTTTCGGTTCTTCATTTTTTTATCGAATACGGTCTTTGTTTTTTGGTCTTCCCGATTGTCGTTTAACCATTACCGGAGGCAAAACCTTTTGCAGGTTACCGGGATTAACCCAATCGGCTTCATCTGCCAGTGGAAAGACCAGTTCATTGTATGTGCCTTTAAGGTTGGTTTTTGTGAACCACGGTAGCGCCGATTGGTTACAGTCGGTCAAAGCTTCTGCCCTACACACAGCACACACATGACCACACGGTATACCCGAAAGTTTCCATTGCCTGAAATTGCATGAAATTACATATATGCAAGTCAGAAAGAAAAAATAATAAAATGTAATCAACTTGTATATATAATAAACATGTTGGTAATACATACTTGCAAGTGCATTCTATTTTTATGAAATCGACTATATGAGAATTATAAGTGTCTAACACTTGGTACACAGCACACATGGCAATGCCTCTAACTTCCCAGTTAGCACTCTTTAGCATTCTGTCTTGCACCTTTGCTGCTGCCCATTCTCCAAGTTCAAATTCTGGTGCGTCTACATAATTATAAAGAAAAAAAATTGTGATTATTTCACTGTAAAAAAATGTACCATGCAAAAATTATTTTATTAGTAATTCAGATTATAGAAACACCAAATATTTACCTTGATATTTTTCTCGTCGTTCAAAATACCAGTTTTGTAACAACTTTCTGTAATACTCCAGGAGATGTGTTATTGGAACCTTTCGAACTAGTCTCGTTAAACTGTTAATTGATTCCGCACTGTTAGACGTCAAGTAATTGTATCTATTTCCTTCACAATATGCCCGTGACCACTTTTCAAAACCTGCTTCTTCCAGTTTTTTTACCGCTTCCGGTCTAACAGCGCGAAGCTCTTCGATTGCTTTGTGAAAGTTTTCAACCGTATAAGATTTGCACGCCTTCCAGTATATATACTTATCCCTATCGCTGCTCAAATTGCAATTCATTTGCAAGTGACGGCAACAATTGCCATGAAAGCAATCTGGGAAAACTTTATTACACGCTTGGATAATCGATTGATGTCTGTCAGAAATAATTGCCAATCCAGGAACTACACCGATGCTCTCTTTCAACTTGGTCAAAAATACTGTCCATGCTTCACCTGTCTCTCCTTGTGCCACACCTGTAGCAATTGGTATGATTTGGTTGTTACCATCCATACCAACAGCAAGCAAGTTGGTACCTTTGTATTTTCCTTTAAGATGCGCCGTATCAATAATCAACAATGGCCGCATGAAGGCTATGAAACTCCAAACCTAAATGAGTAACCATGTATTAGTTTCGATTAATGTAAAAGGAACAAACTTTAAACTAAATTATTAAAAAGTATATAAATATTTAACTTTATATTCTATATAAAAGCAACTCTTACCGCAACACCAAATGCTATAAACACCGACTTAAATCTTCCTGCCTTGTCTGTTTCAATGTGTGTTACCGTCTCCTTGTTTGCTATCCTTAAATTGTGACAATAATACGGAAGCTGCTCAAACGAATCCTCATGTGTCCCATTTAACAACTCAAACGTTAAATTCCTTCCGCCCCATATTCGTTTGTAAGAAAGGTCTATTTTCCAATCAACCTTAATATCTTTTTGTATATCCCTCACCTTGTATGTTCTGCTATTATCTTTCATTTTTTCGTAAAGTAAATGACTTAATAATTTCATTGTAGCATTACGATGATTAGGACATAGTTTAGTTCGTGAACATGTGTGCACGTCATTTACGGTGGATACATAGAATTTATTACCCACTTTCATTTTGCGAGTGTATATACACCAGTGGCAACCATCGTTTCTGCATTTCACGCTGTACCTCGTGCTTTCAGATTTAATAACTACATATTCAAAACTTTCAAGTAATGATTTCTTGCCTATAGCAAACATGCATTCTTGCTTATTATAAAGTTCCCGAAACTTGTAAAATCTAGTATCACTTGTAAATGATTTTATATGAGGCTGGATTTGTTTAATAGTTGGAGTCGGGGCCTTGGGTGGAATGGGAATATTTTGAAATGAGTTCTTTTGCCATATGGGAACCGAACCAGGTTTGGTGTGAAATGAAAAATCTTCAACTTTTTGGGTGGGTTGATGTAATTGTATAGGTAACAATGGAACATTAAGATCGAATGATATATTATTAGAAGCATAAGATGATTTTACCTCCGTTGGTTGTTCCGTGATTGATATGAATAATTTCTGAGTCTGGTCATTTTTAGAACAAACATCATGTATGAAATATTGGACATCATCATCGTCAACAATGTCCAATGACATGGAACCATCCTTGTAAAACAACTTTACATCACAAGTTCCTATCGCCTTGGCAGCGTCCACCTTTTTCTTGATGTAGGCCACAAGGTTATTGTAACTGATGTCTTTAGGTAGTTTAACAGCATGCTTTGACCCTGGATGTACTAAAACCACCTTAAACTTAGACGTGTCTTCATTACTCATTTTTACTATTTTTTTTTTTTAATTTCCAGAAAACAAACATGAACTATTTGCTAATGCATTCAGTTTTTATTTAGTTATCAATATACATTAGAACATTAGGGAATTAAATTGTAAGAAACCCCATTCTGTACTTGTTCATTTATGTCATTGTACTTAAATGTGTCTAGTTACAAAGTCGCCCAAAGACCATAAAATTGGTCAACTTTCAAGTCGCCCAGATTACCCACCTTATTTACTTGTACATTTACGAAAATAGTACTTTTTAGCCTAACTGGTACATGTACATTAATACAAGTCAATTTTACTCTAAGTCGCCCAAGTTACCAACTTTATGTAATTGTATATTAATATCATTCATACACTTTATGAGTCATCCACTAATCTAATATTGTTTTTATTTTATTTTTTTTAGTTTTTATTTTTTAGGTATGGACAAAAGCATCTTCGAAACACGTCGTTGGATATGAAGTCGTGGTTGAAAGATTTGGTAACATTGCTTTTAAATGTATACACAGCACACTTGTAAGGAATGTTTATGTGAAATGGCATGATAATACTCTAGTAGGTCGCCCAAAAAAAGTTAATTGAATTAGCTACCGTTTGTACTTGTTCATTTACTATGATCAACCATATCATGTACTTTGTATTTAAGGATATTTCTTTTTGAATATAAGTACTTTCCCAGATTTCCTTTTCATTGTAGGAAAACAATTCAGGAAAAGCATTCATGTCTTCCTCTTCTAGTAGGTCATACAATAGGAATCAGTACCAATTCCATGATGTCGCTAACATGACGCATTGCAACTGTCGGCCTCCTTATCTACTAACTGTCAAAGTTTCTTGGTCACAAAAAAACCCAGGAAGAAGGTACAAAGCATGTCCGGTGAATATATGTAAGGTTTATGGTTTTTTAGACCCCGAGCTCCCGTCACAATACTACAAAGACTTGTTTTGGCGAGAGCATGAAGAGAAAAACTCACTAATAAATCAACAGGGAAGTTTTGTGGCGAACTCGGAAGATTCAATACAACAACTGATTGGCATGCTAGAAAAAGAGATGAAGGAAGTGAAGGCTAAGACAAAAGTTCATGAAATAATTATGTTAATGTTAGGTTTGGTAGTTGTAATCCTTTTCATTGTGTTGTGTTTGTTAGAGTAGGTTTAATGATTCTCATGAACTCAAGTCATGTTTTCAATGTTATGATATGTATGCTTTTGGAAATAAACAACTTTGTAACTTATATGATAGTAACTGGTAATCTACCATTAAATAACTAAACAACCTCCACATTATCCACAATAATATCATGTTACATTCATATCCTACAAATTTACTATGGGGAATATTGCACCTTGTATTTCCAGAAGTAGTCTGCCATTCGCTCACGATAGGCTATAGCTGCTAGTGTAGGGTTGGCCAGTTCTAATGACATATTATTGGCCAAACGATAAAGGATTATACATACCCATACTCCGCAGTCACCGTATAAACATTCTTGTTTCGGGACATCCTTGCAGTCTTTCCAGGTTATCTCATAACCGTCAACATCTATTCCTTTTGCATCCAATACTCCTTGTTCTTTAAGATAATTTGCCAAATTATTTGCAAATGCCTGTGGCATGGTCTTCTTCCACCATTCTCTTCTTCTAGCATATTTAGGAAGCGTGTCGTATAGTATTATAACACCTGTACGTATATGAAGCTCCCTCGTCACCCAGTGAGAACTGGGCTCATTAATTGGAAATAGAACCTACATTTTAGCATTAAAACAGTTTACAGTAGTAAGAATATAGGAATTAAAATTAGAAATAAAAAAAATGCTAAAAACATAAAATTATTAAGACCTTTTCTACATCAGACCAAGGCACTGGATATTTACAACCATTCGCCCAATAGCTTCGTATGCTATTGTCCATGACTTGTGGACTGAAAAAAGAACCGGCAATTGCCCAATCAGCATCATGTGGTCGGAATGTCCACATCAAGTCAACCCATACATCTATGTGCTGTTTTTTAAAAAGAACCGGCAATTGCCCAATAAGCCATCTTCAGTGAATACCTTATCAAACAATGTACATACAAAATTTACGTACCTCGTCCCGAAGCCATCCATCGCTGCACTCATCTAAAGCTAATAGAGATTTCCAAAAACGGATATCAGCAAACGTGTCTTCGTTACCCCAAGGGAAAATGAACTTAATATCAATGCCGTTCTCAAGAAATTTTTTAATCGAAGGCAGTACAATACAATTGCTTTTCTGTTCCCCCCCCCCCCCCCCCCCGGCATATCTTACCAGGTTTTGAAAATGAATACATAAATATCACATTACGATACTAATGATGAAATGATGACATAATTTAGCAAATAGGCAGTCTGGGTGCTCACCATGCACTCAGAATGGGACAAACAAAATGGAGCATGCAGCCCTATGAAACAAGATCTAATATAGCAAATAAGCACTGTTCCTTAAAGCTTGGCTTATTGGCTTTCCAATAAGCCAAGATTCAGGGTGTGGGCCCCACTATGGAAGCCAGGATATGCAATTGAAAATTGGTGTTTTGATCAAGGTCTGTGTTGCAGGGCAACCCTTTGCCCTGCAGCCCACTTTAAGCTAGCAAATAAGCAAGAAATAAAAATCTAAAAATTAAGAACAAAGCTGATTCCTAAAGTTGAGGTGGGGGATTATATCATGTAAAAAACTCAAGGTCTGAATCCTTACAGAAAAATGACTAAAATTCCCACAAAATTGGGTATGTCGCTAAATGGTGAATTTTGACTCTTTAGAATTTTTAGTAAAGTTGACTAATTTGAGATTTGGTTCATCCTAGATGATTGAATAAGTTATGCTATCCCTAAATGACCCTAAATTAACCACCATAAACTACTTTTGATTCAATTTAAAGTCTTTGACTCCCCAAAATTTCAACAGTTAAGCTGATGTGGGATTTGTATGCAATTTTGACTTTTCCTATAAAAGTGACCAAGGCAATAGTTTTTCTGAGCTATAAAAGTGACCAAGGCAATTTTGAATTTTCCTACAAATAACAACTACCAGCAAATCAAAGTAATTCCAAACACCCCTTATGTTTTCACGATAAATGTGGTAATTAAACTTGTATATACCTCTACAAATGGTTCCAATGGTGGTAGTTGCAAAGCATCACCGAAATCAGGAGGGGATATGTTTTCACGATTAATTCATTGTGAAAGCCTTCTCACGACTCTTGGAGTAGTGTCTGGAGGTGATGTATAAGGGGACCTGTTAAATTTGCCTGGGTTCCTCTTTCGTTTCAATCGGTTGAGATAGATCTTACATCATTTACTAGTACAACGTTGATGTCAGACGACAACATATTTTGTGCCTGAAATAATTTACAATATAATCAACACATGAATAAAGTATTTGCTGTAAAGAATCTAGCGAGTGTGAAGACTATACAATCGTTTTCAATGGTACTCATTTAACAATAAAATTACCTGACTGGTATGCTTGTCTACATCCACATCAATGTAAATAACTTCGTCTACATTGTCACCACCATTTCCCCCGTCCCCTTGTGGTTCTCCTGGTTCCTCACCTACATTCCCAGCCCCCTCCTTTTCAATGCCGTCCTCCTTAGCCGTTGCTTCTCTCATTTCAACCCCCTCCTTTTCAACATCCTCAGTTTCGTTTTTATCAACATCCATATCCATCAAATCCTAGAGAATAAATAAAATAATCACAGCCGCTTAAAAATGAAGTAATACTCTAAATAAATACCTACTGTAACTATGCAGTGAATGTATTTTAGTTAATTAAATAATATAAATACATACATAATGTCCTGTTTCAACTATGTCCTCAGCCGGTTGTTGTTGTGTACTAGCGGTTGTAGGTTCCAATTCTGACCCATCCTTTGGTAATATTGTAAATAGATACTTCATGAAAAACCAAAATAGTCTCAATACGAGTAAAACAATATAATACAATACTAAATAAATTTGGTAATATTGTAAATAGATACTTACTTCATGAGGTGTTAGTTCAAATTCGGAGAAGGCAGCATTCAAATTCGGTAAGGAAAAAAAATCAAACCTACTGTTAGTGTCAACTTGCATAAACTCGGTACAACGATCAGTAGACGATTGGAACGTGGCTTTCATAAGTTGTGTCATTGGTCCTTGAAACGCTTCTGTATCTGTATAAAACAACTTATGATCATCATCTTGAACAACACTGGGCTTATTTGATGTGTCGCCATTCACATCTGGGAGAAGAGTCTGAAATACAAAGATAAGGAGACAATAAATTGCACACAAGCTTTATTCATACCAATTACGCTACTATAAAGAAAAGGAATTAAATTTAATTTGTATTCATACCTTATTGTCACATACAACATCTTGGGTCTTTTCATCACAGACTTCCAAACCAGTTGTGTCGGCATGCACATCTTCGGACTTTTCATCACAAACTTCCAAAGTTGGTGTGTCGGCAAGCACATCTTGGGACTTGTCATCACAGACTACCAAATTTTGTTCAAATCTCACTCCCAACACATCCTCAAGCACCCCGATCCGTTTTTTAACAATATCTAGCTGAACTAATAGGTTTGAGACATCAACGTCTCCAACACGTTCTTCAATGCCTCCTACTGTAGACTTAATAGACTTAAGCTCACTTTCAATTTGATCTCTATCCAACCTTTGTGACAATTCATCCTATACATGATGTTCATTAGGACCCACTTCATCCTTGTCGACTGTTTCACCCTCAACATGATGTTCATTCGGTCCCACTTCATCCTTGCCGAAAACAGTTTCAATCTCTATATGATGTTCATTCGGACCCACTTCATCCTTGCCGGAAACAGTTTCAACATAACCATCAGAAATATCAGTTTTTGGGCATGTTTGCCCAATCTCATGATGAATAGAATCCTCTTGTAACACTCCTGATCCAACACCATCTCCAGCAGCATCTACACTCCCACCAACGCCTGCACTACTTTCATTTCCTTCTCTTCCATGCTCATCAATGTTTACATCAGCTTGAGTACCAACCGTTTGCCCAATGTCATGATGAATAGAATCCTCTTGTAACACTCCTGATCCACCACCATCTCCAGTAGCATCTACACTCCCACCAACGCCTGCACCACTTTCATTTCCTTCTCCACCATGGTCATCAATGTTTACATCAGCTTGAGTACCAACCTCTGTTGTAGCATCATCATCAGCATTACTAGAATCGTTGGGCATGTTAACGTAACCTTCAAATCCATCAACATCAGGTTGTACAACTGTCACTGGCTCAACCGACATGTTTGTTGCATGAACAAGTGTAACTTGCAGCTTTAGTCCACGGATATATTCCATGCTACGAATGTACCATGGACGGAATGCCTCATCATTTCTTGGAATCCATTGCTTTATTGGTTTAAAAGCCTACATGATAAAATAAGGTATGAATACAAATTAAAGGCAATATAAAGAAATATACATAACAAATGAGCGGGTTTATACAGGGTTTGTTTACCGGATCAAATAGCATCTGGTAGTGTTTTTTTTCAAAGGTTTTAAATCTTGACCATGCTAGACCACGTGGGATTTTTTTAGAATCTTTGCTCCACCACTGCATGCTATTAGGGAATGTTTCCAAAATCCATATCTGAAAAAAGGATCAAGGCCAAAAAAAAAAAAAAAAAAAAAAAAAAAAAAAAAAAAAAAAAAAAAAGCGTTAAGGCAAACCTAAATAAGCATTAACGCAAACCTAACAAAACGTTAACGCAAACCTAAATAAGCATTAACGCAAACCTAACAAAACATTAAGCAAACCTAAGTAATATAAGCAAACCCAAACACTGAGAAACAAACAGTCCAAACAGATAAGCTTGAAGGAAGTGATAAGCACTTAGGCTCAAATCTGAGCGTGAACCAGACCAAAAGTATACAAAGTGAGACTTGATCTCAAAAGTATACCTGGCAAGCTTCACATTAAGCCAATAGTATACAAAGTGAGACTTGATCTAAAAAGTATAGCAGGCTATGTGAGGCCCACCAGGGTGAATTAGCATACAAAGTGAGACTTGATCTCAAAAGTATACCTGGCAAGCTTCAAATTAAGCCAATAAGTCAGGCTTATGGCTTAATTTCAAGCTCTGTGTGACCCTTGGAAGGTTGAGTCAAACACTGAGGACTCAGCTTAAGTCAGGCAAATGGACAAAAAATATGGGGCATCTAGCCCCGCCAATTGAGCAAATAAGCAATAAATAAGCTCAGATTCTAGAATAACGGCTTTAGGGCTTTCCAAAAAGCCCAAGCTCACACTGTGAGACCCACAGGTGAGCAAACTATGATTGATTGAAAAATGGTGGTATGGACTGAGTCTGAGTGCAGGGCATGTTCTTGCCCTGCAGGCTACTTTGAACCAATAATTAGGTTACAAGAAAAATTCTAAAAATAAGCTGATTATGGACTTCCAAAGATTAGCTGGGGTGCAGTAACTTGTAAAAATTTTAAGCTCTAAATCCAAACACAAAAATCTCTAAAATTCATGCAATTTTTAACTTTTCTGATAAAGATAAATTTGACTTTTGGCAAGAACTTTAAACTTTGACTTTCTTGGATTTTAATTGCTCTTAATGAACTAATAACATGATACTAAGCTATACCTAAGCTAATTTAACCTAAATCTACAGATTATGAGCTATTGTGAAGGTTTATGGGTGTCAAATCCCACACAGTGGTCATTTATGAGGTTTCTAAGTTGATTTTGACCTTTCTTATAAAAGAGACTGTTTTTTTATCACTCCACAGACCTACTAGACCCTAATGTGGTATGTTACAACTATAGTGAACCATAGAAACACAGATGAGCTCAGGGAACTTACAGATCCAAACACCCCTTTTAGTGACTGTTAGGTGTTATTTTGTGAAGCAACTTCTTAATTTAAGTCATGAAAACATCAAATTTATTTGTATAGTGATGTAATATACTTAATAAAACACTGAAACTCAGGCATGAACACCAACAACCCAAAATCCACAAGATGATATAGTAAAACTGATAGGCTAAGTTACACAGATTAAAACTAATAGGCTAAGTTACACAAGATGATATAGCAATCCCATACTCACCACAGGCCAAAGGAAGGACTTGCAGCCCACTGTGGGGCCCACAAGTATAATCAGGGATCTAATATGAAGGTTGATCCTAAAGGTTGGACTGATAAGCTTCAAAATAAGCTAATGTTCATCAACTGGGGCCCACTAATGAGGTCTGTGTGACCTCATCAAATTGAAACAGTTGGGAGAGCTAGTGGTGCAGGGGAGGTTACTTCCCCTGCAAGTGTGTTTGGGGCAATGTAGGGCCCACACAAAAAATTTTAAAAATACAATGACAATGGAACTACAAAGTTTACCTGGTATATTTTACACACAAGAAGTTTCAAAGCCTAAAACCTAACACAAAATTCCACAAAATTCTTGCAATTTTTGGAAAATCTGAGATATGCAAATTTGACTTTTAACATAAACTGCTTGGTTTGACTTTGATGAACTTTAAACTTAATCTAATGACTTAAAATGAAGTTTTAGGCTAAAATGAAACTAAATTAAGCTAAAGTAACTACATTTGAATGGATTTGACAAGATAAGATCCTAAAAATCCTAACAGTGCATTCCTAAGGTGGGATTTTGAGTGACTTTGACTTTTTACACTAAAACCTCTAAATTTTATGTTTAATTTACACTACTTTGACCTAATATAAGCTGTTTAAACCAAGAGTTACCCCTGGAACACAGGATACAGTGGTCAAAACCACTAATCCAAACACTTCCTTAATGATATGAAATTGTGATAATCAAGGGTATTTACTCATTTAGGTCATGTTTTTCACACATAAGGTTATGTAATAGGCTAAGTTACACAGATTAAAACAAATTTTGCTTGTAAACTACAATTAATCTTAAACTAAATATGTTATAAGGAATTGTACACAACAATTTAAATGTCAATGACTAGATATGTTAAGCATTTCTCACCTTGAGTGCCCGTACAAAGCCATACAAATTGTAAGTTTGCTCTTTCTTTGGGGATTTTTTTACGGCCTTCTTTTTTTGAGACTTATCAGCCTTTTTGGCTTCGGCAGCGATATGCTTCTGTACAACATTAACCGTTCTTTTGTACAAGTGTGCCCACATATACTCCCCCCACGGATACGAATTCCAAATAGAAAAGTCCTCAACCATTGCCAACAAATGGTCCGGGATGTAATACCTTCCTTCACGCCCAATGAATACACACGTTGCAATGACCAACAAACACACCCCAACTGCATCCTCATCCGATAATGCATCCCATTCTTCACCAGGTTTCAACATTGCAAACAGCTGCTCACCCTTTATTTTCTTAGTCCTACGGGATTTGTTTTGAGGAAACAATCTATCATAGAATGGACTATGTGGTAAATGATGAGGCGAAAAATGAACCACTTTTAGGGGGTCATTTAAGCCCGAATTCGAATTTATTTGATCAAATATTGCCCTAAATAGTTCCTTTTGTGATTTTAGGTACTTTGGGAGAGAAATCTGGAAAAGGAAGCAATTCGGACGTTTTTGGAGCATAAAAGTGAAGAAAACGCCAAAGTCTTAATTATCCTTGCTGTGAACAGTAGGTGACGGCGTCAAGAAGGAATTTATGACGGCGTCAAGAGTAATTTCCATGATGACCCAGTACAGAATTGAAGGCGTCACAAGATAGGGCGTCAAGAGTAAAATGCATGACGGCCTGGAAACACATAACTCATGACGGCGTCAAAAGTAGATCAAGGCAGTCCGAGAAGTATTTTGGCGGCGAGATGACGGCGTCACCGATTTTGTCTTGACGCCGTCAGACCCTATTTCCCATATATTGTTTTCTAATTTTCACATTAAAAAAAAGAGAGAAGTTTTGGGAGAAACCCTAAGTACGAACTTGGTACGAATTTTATAGTTTTTTCAAGGGTTCTCAGCCCTTGATCCCTTTCATGTGTAATTGAGATAAGTATCCTTTTAATTCAATCAATATGTCTATGTGTTGGTTGTATATATCTTGTTCTTGTCTTAATTCTACCATGCTAGGCTAGATCTATCTTGTGTTTGCTTGGATCTAATGAAACCTAGATGTTAATTATGTGTTGATTACTTGTTTATGGTTGTATTGGATGAATGAATTCGATGTTAGGCTTAAGAAAACTGGCAGATCTCCAAATGGTAACATGCTTGAACGTCTTAGGAAACATGAATTGACGTGCACTAGGTTTTATTGGTTGTATTTAATGCGTGAGTAAATTCTAATGATCCCATGTTAGGAGCTTCTTAGCCGGCTCGACATAGGAGTGAAGTAGGCACTCATAGGATTGGGGAATTAAGTGCGCCACCCCATGAATGGTATTAAGGAATACAATCCGTCATCCACGCAACTATAACAAGTAATTAACGTGTAAAAGATATCTAGGGAGTAGTGAAATCTAAGTAAACACATTTTCTCCACTTATTGCTCACAACCTTAGTTTATTTTCATTTCTAGTATTTTATTTTGATTGCATCTTTAGTATTGGGTTACTTGACTAGCAACTAATTCCGCCCAAATCCTTCAAACCCGAGATTTTTACTTGCTTTCTAAAAAATATAAAAATACAAAAATAATCATCCCTCATCTTTAGAACTAGTATTTAGGTTTTCTAATCCTAGCGACACTATTCCTAGCTGAACGATCAATCCCCCGGTACTTGTCACTATACTATACTACAACGATCAGGTACACTGCCTGGTGGGGGTTGTAAGCTTCTCAAGATCCCTTGAGAGGTAAAGCCTGGTGCGATTCCCACGTATCAAGTTTTTGGCGCCGCAGCCCGGGGAATAGTTATTGTCTAGGTTAGAATCTCTTTTTATTAGGTCTACTTGCTAGATTCCTTTCTAGTAAGATTTTATTTTTATTTTTAGGATTTCTTTAGTCTATCTTATTTCTTTGTGTTTTTGTTCGTAACTCTTCACCACCCGACATCATGGACGATGGGAACATCCTTGAACCCGTCATCCCACCACAACAAAACCCGCCACTAGAACCTCTTAGGCCTCAAACCTTAGGAGAGTATTCCCGACCTAGCCACCAAAGCTACCGAAACACCATTGAGCTCACCGGAGCCAATGTGACCCCTTGCGATCCAACACCATCCGGTTGGTGCAAAGCGGATGTGCATTCCATGGACTTCGTTCTGAAGATCCAAATCAACACCTTAAGGACTTCCTAAAAATCGTAGATTCCATAGACCTAGGTGTTGAAACTAGAGAGACAACCCGATTACGCCTATTCCAATTCTCTCTACGGGATCAAGCTAGTCAATGGCTTGAGCGTTTACCCGCGGGATCCATCACCACATGGGATGATCTCACCACTCGTTTCCTTGCTCAATTTTTCCCACCGGGGAGAACTACTAAGCTTAGAAATGACATCTTGATGTTCCAACAACGTCAAAATGAATCTCTTTATGAAGCATGGACTCGTTTCAAGGACTTACTCCAAAAAGTCCCTCATCATGGCATAGATCTTTGGCTCCAAGTCCAAATCTTTTATGACCATATCGATCTCTCCACGAGGCGAGCCATTGACCAATCGGCCGGTGGTAAGCTACGTGATCTAAGTGCGGAACAATCATGGGAACTCATAGAAGATCTTGCTCTCTATGACAATGAAAGTTGGAATGATCCCCGTGATTTGAACAAAATGGTGAAGGCAATATCTTTGCCTTCGAATAACTCTAGCGCTCCCGACCGTAGGATCATGGAACTTGAGGACCAAGTCAAGTTTCTCATGAAATATTACGAAGCTCCTAAGCCTTCAAGCCAAGTGAACAAAATCACTTCTTCATGCGAATTATGTAGTGGTCCCCACGACACTCGTGATTGTGTGGAACTCCCCGGAATAGCTTTTGCGAACTACGCATCCACGCGTACCGACGAAGCGGGAGATAAATGGTACACTTTCAAGCCCGAGCCAAACCCTTACGGTGATTCATACAACCCCTCTTGGAAAAATCACCCCAACCTTAGGTGGAAACAAAATCAACCCAATTCTTCCAATCCGCCTAATCGTTACCAACCAAACGGTCCACCCTCCAACCGTACTTTCAACAACAATCCTTCTAACAACTATGGTAGTACCAACAATATTGAAGGATTGATGTCTAAGTTCTTGGCATCTCAAGAAGCTCGCATATCTAAGTTTGAAGCCGATTTCAAACAAAAGCAAAGCGAGATGACCACTAAAATTGACGCATTGTTGAAAGTTCTCAATGACCGAGAAATGGGAGCACTCCCAAGCAACACGGTCAAGAATCCGAAACTAAACGTTAATTCCATATCTTCAGTTTCGTCACCCACTTCGTGTCCACAATACTACTCGGTTAAATCAACGAGCACGTGTTTCAAACAAAACCAAATTCTTCAAAAGGACCAATCAAGTAAAATACCCGATATAGAACCGGTCAAAAGTATAGTTGAAACACCTCCTACGCAAGACCTTGACGATGAATTCAAAGAACTTCACCTTGAACGCCCCGTCATTGATGTCTTAGCGCGTGCTCCTTATTATAGTGCCCTCCTAGAAAAATATGAGAAGTTTAAACTAGGAAAAAATGGGACCGCCTTCGTTCAAAACAAGTTGCCTAAAAAGCTTGATGATCCGGGTATATTTGTTATGCCTTGTAAGATAGGAAGATCCGAAGCTTTCGACACACTAGCCGATTTAGGGTCAAGCCTTAACTTGATTCCCTTATCCTTATTCACCGCTCTTAAGCTAGGAAAGTTAGAGGAAACAGAGGTATTGATAGGGCTAGCGGATGGGAGTATTGCCTACCCGGTTGGAATGATTAAGGATGTAGTTGTTTACGTAGGAAAGTTAACTATATTAGCGGATTTTCACGTCCTAGACATGGTTAGTGACACTACATGCCCATTATTGGTAGGAAGAGGATTTTTAGCAACCGCTAGCGCCATGATAGATTGTAAGGAGTCTAAGATAGCGGTAGGTGAAGGCGATACTTGGTCGGTGTACGATGTAAAGAAGCATAGTTATGATTGTGATGATGAACCGACACCGCATTGGGTAGAGATGAATAGGAAACCGTCTAGATATGGACCTTGGATAGAAAGGAACTTTATAGGACCTCAATGCCCATTTTATCTAGAAAAATATTTCGTTGAAAAGACACATTCGGTAGAACAACTCATAGCTAGAGATGAAGAGCTAGATCCCTTTGAGGACCCCTTAGTCTTTAGGAAGATGATTGAGTTTTTAAGCGTAATGCCTATTAATATAGAGATGAATAAGTGGAAAAGAGAGGGAGACAAGTGTAAATGGAGGTGGGACAAGCCACATAAAGAAGGTGACGGATCATGGCATATGAGGATGACTTTGTATGATCCGGATGGAGAAAAGTTTGAAAGGTCATACCATACTAAGGAAACCGATAGGAAGTTGAAACCTAAGTTTGATCCCAAGGATGTCCTCAATGAGGAACTCACCCGTATCACGTAGTAACCCATGACCTTGAGTCTAGCTACAAGACTCGTAAATAAAGAAAAGCGCTTCTTGGGAGGCAACCCATGTTTTGTGTGATTTTATTTTGGTTGTTTGTTATTTGCTTCCGTATGCATGCTTTATTTTTATTGTTGGTAGATCATGTTTCTCAATTAAATAGTGGAAATACTTTACTTTGTTGTTTTGGCCTAGTCTTAACTCCACCTAAAAGTATTTTTGCAAAAGATAAGTGTAAGGGGAAACCCCAAATATGTTTTCAAGAAACAAACCGATCATGATTCTCCACAATATTAAGTGAACATGTATATTCGTATTTGTTAGAGTCAAATGCTTGTATTGAGTCATAATGAAGTTTTGCAGGATTTTCCAGGAAGTAGGACCAAGTTTTTCCAAAAATTTTCCGGAAACTTAACCTAAGAATTTCTGCAGGTCACTTCTGACGGCGTCATGAGTTAACTCTTGACGGCGTCACGTGTAAAAATCTGGGAATTTTACCAGTTTTGTTTTTCTAACGGAGTCTTATGGTTTTTGTGAATTATTAAGCTTTATAATCTCCAGGAAATCTGCAAACTTCATTCCACAAGCATTATATCTTAGTTTGTTTTCTAGGACTTAGTAACTTATATAGGATGCCGCCGATTTTATGCGAGGTTGTCTTGTCTATTTTCTCAGGATTTACAGGTTATGTATGACAAGAAGATGATTTATATTCTGGAAGGGAAGCTTTCATTGTTCATTTTCTTGGAGGAAGATTTAACCTGGCCACCTTAATATCCATACCGAGCGAATCAGGGGAGTATTTGATTTCATTTGTTTTACTTATTTCACTTTTACATTCTTTACTTGAACATTGGGGACAATGTTCATCTTAAGTGTAAGGGGAGGGTAAAAAGATGATACCTTACATGTACACTTTCGCTTGAGTTTGTTTTGTTTAATGGTAGATGTGTAATAAAACTATGAGAAATACTTGTTAGTGCAATTTTAGCGCCAAATTTAAATTTTTTTACAACATTTAGGAGTGAAACTTTAGCCATAGCAAGCGTCTCATGGATAGGAGATTGTATGACTAGCACAAAACCGTATATTCAGAAAAATTTTCCACCCAAATATGTGAGGTTCGCCTTTAGATTTGATAGGATTGCTAGGGACTAGCAATAGTTTAGTGTGGAGGATTGATGAGTGTCTAAATACTCATCATTTTATACTAATCGAGCTGCCAAAACATACAAAAACCCTCAAATATGCATCAAAATACTTAAAATATCTTAGAGGTGTGTTTTATATGTGTCAAATGCAAAATATGCAAAAACAGATGAAAAATGTACAAAGTTTGCATAATTGGCAGTTTCAGTCCCTCAAGTTTCATAAATTGGCAAAACTAGTCCCTGGTTATTCTAAAAACATGAAAAAGTCACCAAAGGTCCTTTTTAATCATAAAGTTACATATTTAGTCCTTTGGCGCAAAGTTTCACAAAATTACAAGTTTAGTCCCTGTACTTTAGAAATTGACATAAATGGTCCCTGGGATGTTAAAAACTTTGAGAAAAAATCAATTTTGGTCCTTGTACTAATAATCATTTGCAGGAATGGTCCTTGGGTGATAAGTTTGGTGAATTTACATGATTGGTCCCTGAAGTTTCACAGTTTGGCAAAACAGGTCCCTCAAAGTTTCAAACTTGACAGTTTTAGTCCTTGGGTGTTCAAAATAGGAAAATTATCATTAAGGGTCCTAGAGAATTCATAATTGTCACTATTAGTCCCTGGATGAAAAGTTTGGAGAAATTACATGTTAAGTCCCTGGAGTTTCTGTTTTGGCAAAAATAGTCCCCGGGTATTTCAAAAGCAATATATCAAAAATATCCATGTACTATTCATCTATGGAAAATTAGGTCCTTGTGATAAACTTTGGAATATTTACATTTCAGTCCCTCAAATTGCATGAAACTACAAAATTGGTCCTTGTTAGTTAATATACAAACGGACCCTTATTATTATTAAACCAAACCAAACTAAACCCAACATAACTAAACAGCCCACCCTTCCTTCTTTGGCCCAACTCCAAGCCCAGTCCACCCTTGGTCAACCCGGTCAACACAAACAAAACCACCCCAGCCTTCTCCTTTTCCCTCCCAATACCACCCTCACCACACAGACCACCCAAACCACCATACCAGCCCCTAGTATCACTTCCACCTCACCTCCTACTCAACCTACCCACTCTCCTCCACCTCCACAACTGTCCAAAGCCCTAATACCCTCTCCACGCTACCACAGTTGTCCCTTGGACTTTTGGCGCCAAAAAGACTTTTAAACGGCCTGGATCAGTTGGACTTAATCAATGGCTAAGGAATGGTAGGATATGTCTCTGTGGGTCCCACAAACCCTAAAAATGTCTACAAAAGAGAAAAGAAGCAGAATGGAAGAAGTATTAGTGTAGGTTTAGTTTAATATAGTCGTAGGTAATGTAAATTTCAATTTCAGTTGTAATTTCAATTTAAACAGCTTGCTCTCAGTTAATTTCATGTATTTCAATATTTAATTTAAGTCAATTTCAAGTTTCAAGTTGATTCTCAGTTGGTGTTCATTTTTCTTTATTTCAAAAATCACAAAAGCTTTATTGTTGTTTCTAGTTGTCATTCTGGGTTTATAAAGCTAAATTAAGCTTTGACAAAGCTTATTTAAGCTTTTATATACCTCAACTGTCTGTTTAGTTCATAAAAGAAAAAATACTAAAAAATTCAAATTAAATAGTAAGAAAATAAAAAATTTATGTTACAAGCAGATTGGGTATGGAGTATGATTGGATTATGGAATGATTCTGGTTTAGAACCTTTTGGGAGGTATTAAGTTGGGTCCTTGTTCCTTGTTTCATCATTTCTCAGTTGGTACCATTTGTAAGCCATATTTCTATTTTGAGTTTTTTACTTTGATCATACTTGTTACTACTTAATTAGTGTTCTTATGTATTTATTTAATGCTTGTTACTGATAATATAGCCTTAACTCATCAGCTTGTTCTTTGAAAATTAGTTTATGCTTATAATCAAAAACCTCACAGTGTGAAAGACAAACTTGACATACTTGTGTTATATGCTTGCGGAGTGGTTGATTTCTGCTTAATTATTCTTACATAATCATAAAATAGTGTTTGGAATCATTGTTGTTGATTAAATCAACTCTCTGTAGTTAAAACTTTCAAAGACAGTCCATAAAGGAGTGTTTGGTTTAAGTTGTCTTGGTGTTAGAATCTGTTTTATGTGTTGTTTTTCTGGTTTGTGCATGTTCCTTTAGGTTCTAATAGGTAACTTCAGACATAAGAAATAAGTGTCATTCTTGAAAAAGTCAAAACAACCCTAGATTCACCTTGACAGTTAACTGTCAAGGTTTTTGGGTTTCCAATCTTACCCATTTTGACTTAAGGAAGTCATTCTAGCTTAATTCACCATTAGTAACACTTAATACATCAATCTAAGCTAGTTAGACCAAATCAAAGTTCACAAAAGTCAACATACCAAGTTTCACTAAAAAGTCAATTTTACAATTCTCAGATTTTTACAAATCTTCAAGGATTTGTTTAGAATTTAGGAATAGGACCTAGGCTTTGAAACTTGTTTCTAATTACACTCTACCAGCTCATCTTTTGATTCCCATCTAGCTTATATTTTTAGGATTTTTAGTGTGGGCCCTACTCACCCCTAAACACAGCTGCAGGGAGAAAACCTCCCCTGTGCAGCAGATCAGTCACTCACCACCACCACTTTGGTGGTGATTTGTGACCAACACAGTGGGCCCCACACTTCCAACTTAGGTTCTTACAACCCCCTCCTACCAGAGATCTTAGATTGACCATTTGTTTGACCTAAAACCCAGTGGACCCCACTTAGTTTTGCCCTTGAACTTTGTCCCCATTCTGAGTTCAAACTAAGTTTTGGATTAGCTTAATATAGCTTATTAGCTTATCTACTGAGCTTATTTGACTAATTTGAGCTTTGACAAGTCCAATCAACTTATTAGAACCAGATTCATCCATAGTGGGTCCGACATAAGCTCATTTGACCTTATTTCCCATTTCAGTCAACAAAAGTCAACTATGGTAGCAATAAGCTCCCACAGGGCTTATTAGTAGCTTATAAAATTATTGCTTTTACAAAAGTTGTTTATTTTTAAGTATAATTTAGTTTTGTAAAAGAAAATTCAAGAAAAACAAATATAAAATTAAGTGATAGTTTCTATTTAATTCAATTTAATTTTAATTTTCATTTTTATATTTTTACTAAGTAATTTATAATTTTATATTTTTATTAATTTCCTTTTAGGTTAAAGTATTTTTAATAATTTTCTCAGATTTTTATTTTGTAATTTAGTATTTATTATAATTAATATTAGTTTATTAAGTAATTAATTAATAAATAAGTTATAAATATCATAATTAATTTTTATATAGCAACACCTAGTTTTTATATTTTTTATAGCTTTTATAAGTTATAAAATAGTTTTATAAATTTTTCCATAATTTTCTAAGTTGATTTAGTATTATTTTTAATTTAAAATAGTTTAAATAATTTAATTAATATAAATAGTTTTTAATTAATAGAAAATACATAAAAAGACAAAAATATTTATTTTTATTTTTTATAATTTCTTCAAGTTTATTTTAAGTTTAAGAAATTATTTTTATAAGTTTTTAGTATAATTTGTAGTATTTATCATTTTTAGTTTTATTTAAGTTAATTTTAATTAAATAGTTAAATAGTTTCTAATTAAATAATTAACAATAAATAATAAAATAATCTAAAAAATAGTTTTCTTCTCAATTTAATTTTATTTTAAATTTAAGTTTATAGAATTTTCAATTTTAACCCTTGTAGTTTATTTTTCTTAAAACTCACCTTTTTCTCAGTGCGCAGTCGCGTCTGATTTTAATTTGGTGTACGTTTAAACGTTTTAGATATCTAGGTTTTATGTAATCATTTTAATAGTTAATTTAAGTTATAAAACCCTAGTTTAAATCACTCACACACACTTTATACCTTTCCTGTTCACATTCACTGATCACAGATTCGTTTTTAATACCATCATAACATCGTTGGGACATTACGACCCGGGAAAACACTGTATTTCACGGAAGCATTTGCCTCAGCTGTTTGACTATTATAATTGACCATTCACAAGTGGTTGACCAATAATTATCTGACCGTTTGAGGCGAATCAAAATTTGGCGCCGCTACCGGGGAGGTTGTGCGCTTATTTTAAACGATTTTGCGTATTAGTGATTCTGGATATACGTCCATTGTATATTTACCATATTTTATCCATATTTTTATAAAACAAAACACAAAAATATTCACCTTTACACCCCTACCTATTTGATTCTTCATTTCTCATCCCCAAAATCCTTTTGATTCTACATTCTTCCACTTATCCCATAATTGATTCTAATGACATCTCTCAATGACGATTTCTTTGAACAAAGGGCCTGTGAAAGCAACATCGAAAAACTTATTGCCTTATCAAAGATATCGAGATGTCATGTTGATTATGATAGACCATCGATTCATATTCCCTCTCCAGTGAGGGAAATGGAACGAGAAACCGGGGTGACAAAGGACCCTGTACTTTCCTCTGACAATGAACGTGCTAAATACGTCCAACCTACGGTTGTCCAAGAATCTAAGCTCACAATTGATCCTAACCTTTCACGGTTTACGGTTAAAAGTTTGTCAAGCAAACGTACAGAGCTTAGGGAAGTTACTAAAAAGAACGATTTGCCTAATCTTCACATTTATCAAAAACAAAAACCCGAGACCATAACGGAAGTGGTGGAAATTCCTAGCTCTCAGAGCACACCACTTGTCCCACCTCCAGATTTTGTTCCTTGTGTCGGTTGTGGTGAGCCGCTTTTCGGTTTTCCATGTCGTTGGTGTACATGTGAACAATGTGGTAATGATATTCAAGACGGGAGTTGTTTGTTTTGTGAATCGAGTAATTCATTTTCTTATGATCCTAATCAAAACTCATTCAACGACTCCTCAAATTTTTCCAACTACCCATCACATTCATACGAGCAAGAATCATATTATCCAAATATCAATGATGCTTCGTATCAAAATACACCAAGCCTGACTCAACAGTTTTACTGTTGTGAGTACTGTGGTGGTCCACACTTTAGCTCTGATTGTCAAACAAGGAATCTATTTCCTTGTAACAATTACGACTATTCATTTCAAGACCCACCTCCACAGTACCAAATAAACCAAGCAACTCCTCATATCCAGCAAGACCCTTGTCTAGAGGTTCTTGAGAAACTTAAAGACCTTAAGGAGGAGTTGGCTAATATGTCGTTTCACAATACACCAAGTTCTTCTTGTGTACATTGTGGGGGTCCTCATAATGATGATCAATGTCAACCTTCCGGTTTTGACACATCCACACCCCCACAATTTCCACTCATTCCATATTCTCGTGATAAATCTATCGCGGAATTACTTGTTGAACAACGTGCTAGAAACGAAATAAGCATGGAAGAATTACTAGTCTTAGAACAAGCAGCTATAACACGTACCAAATTTCAAAATGCTGTTTTTCACGATGAAGATGATGAAAGTGATGATACCTCATCAAGTTCATCAGTTGAGACTCCTTCCATGGAAATACAGGGAGAAAAGAATATACCTGAAACACTAACAGTAGAAATAATGGAATTTGTATAATCCATTACTGCTAGTCCTTCTCATCTCCCTGAGTCTACTGTTATCACACCCGAGGTTCCCACTCACTCTCTGAGCATGGGGGACGAGCATCTTGACACTGTTCCTAAAAAGGAATCGGACGAATTCATAAAGTCTAGTGTTGAGAACCTTGTCTCAATCCCAAGTGAGTCACAGGGAATTCTTGAACATATGTGTGATATCCCTCCCCCTCTTGTCTTTCCAAATGATCATATTGAGATGTTCTCTGATTCGGATGAGAACTATTCTTTATCTTGTGGAGAC
The DNA here is from genome assembly GCA_030686995.1 of Artemisia argyi. Taxonomy (NCBI): domain Eukaryota; kingdom Viridiplantae; phylum Streptophyta; class Magnoliopsida; order Asterales; family Asteraceae; genus Artemisia; species Artemisia argyi. The sequence continues at coordinate 200,704,076 of CM060678.1, forward strand.
ATAAGTTATGTGGGGGAATTACCTTCTGAGCTTGTCAACTCAGAAGAAGAGAATGAGGAAGAAATAATCCAAGACGAAGCTCTTCGTCTTACATTATTAAATGCTAATCTTCTCATTTCTAGAATCGAGGCTTTTAATGAAGAGCCTATTTCATCTCCTATCCCCGTCAATGATAGTGAGATTTTGATCAATGATTCTATTCTGGAATTGCAAACGTTCCATTTTGATCAAACGGGAGAGAAGATAAGTGGTATCACCACTTCTCATTCTTATAATTCTCTTCCCGTTTATGAATCATTTACTATTGAGGAGTTCCCCAATGAACTCACTCAAATCAATCCCGAATACGAATCATTCACCTTTGAGGAGTTCTCCGGTGAACTCACTCATATCATATCTCATCCGGAGTATGATAATTTCTATTTTGATCTAGACATACCCATAATATGTCTTGATCAAACGAGCTTAAAAGAGGAGATTCATGAAACAATGAATTCTCCTATTGATGATGAGGAGTTAGTTATGATTGTCATCATGACTTTCTTTCTTTTCTTCATATATCCTGTTGCTTCTCCTGTTCTTCATTCTTTCGGGAGTGAAGACATTATCTTTGATCCCGGCATTCTCATTTATAAATTATGAGCCGGTTACTTATCTCATCGGTGTGGAACTTTCACGTGCTTCAAATGTCTATCCAAAACATCTTGAATGAAAGTCCGATGTAGATTATCTCTTCCACATCATGCTTCCCCATGGACAAATTAATTCGGGGTCAAGTCAAGCTAGCGACTCGGTAAATAAAAACAGTAGCATTTACTTAGGGTTTTCACCCTAAGTGTGGGGGAGATACTAACCCACATGATGTATATATGTAAATATCTCAAAAAAAAAAAAAAAAAAAAAAAAAATGTAAATATAGTGATAGCTTCTATTTAAGAAGTTTTATCTAAAGAATATATGTATGTATATACACATCTTAAATAAAGGCTATGTAATATTTCCTTCTTACGTTCTAAGTTCGGTTTAACACCCGGTACTTTGAATATTGAGGACAATATTCAGTTCTAAGTGTGGGGGGAGATTCATTATTCTAACGAATTTAAAACGCATGTTCCATCAAGAACCCCCATTTTAGCCAAAATTTTAAAATTTTTTCTCACTTAGAACGCAATAAATGGTTATCAGTCCGCCATGTCTAACCCACATAAGGATTGGCTAATCCAGGAGCAAACGGTTCTTGGTAAAGATAACTCAAACCCGTTTATAGCTTGCAATTTGCCAAAAATTGTATGGTTCCTCAACTCCCCATATCCCATAAAGCGAATGAGTTGGCTAGCCCGCAAGATTATGGCTTGTGGTAAAGGCCGTGAAAAAACCATAATTGGTAATCAGCTCACCAAGATTTTGACTATTCCATCAAGAGTTGGCTAGTCCAGAAGCAAACGGCTTTTGGTAAAGACAAATCAAATCCGTTGACAGCTGGTGGTTTGCTCAAAATCACACGGTTATTAGGTGTGCCACAGTTCTCACACCTGGCTACTCCAGAAGTGATGGCTTTTGGTAAAGAGTTTTTCAAATCCATTAAGTTTTTCTCAAAAGATTGCTAGGGACTAGCAATAGTTTAGTGTGGAGGATTGATGAGTGTCTAAATACTCATCATTTTATACTAATCTGAGCTGCCAAAACATACAAAAACCCTCAAATATGCATCAAAATACTTAAAATATCTTAGAGGTGTGTTTTATATGTGTCAAATGCAAAATATGCAAAAACAGATGAAAAATGTACAAAGTTTGCATAATTGGCAGTTTCAGTCCCTTAAGTTTCATAAATTGGCAAAACTAGTCCCTGGTTATTCTAAAAACATGAAAAAGTCACCAAAGGTCCTTTTTAATCATAAAGTTACATATTTAGTCCTTTGGTGCAAAGTTTCACAAAATTACAAGTTTAGTCCCTGTACTTTGGAAATTGACATAAATGGTCCCTGGGATGTTAAAAACTTTGAGAAAAAATCAATTTTGGTCCTTGTACTAATAATATTTTGCAGGAATGGTCCTTGGGTGATAAGTTTGGTGAATTTACATGATTGGTCCCTGAAGTTTCACAGTTTGGCAAAACAGGTCCCTCAAAGTTTCAAACTTGACAGTTTTAGTCCTTGGGTGTTCAAAATGGGAAAATTATCATTAAGGGTCCTAGAGAATTCATAATTGTCACTATTAGTCCCTGGATGAAAAGTTTGGAGAAATTACATGTTAAGTCCCTGGAGTTTCTGTTTTGGCAAAAATAGTCCCCGGGTATTTCAAAAGCAATATATCAAAAATATCCATGTACTATTCATCTATGGAAAATTAGGTCCTTGTGATAAACTTTGGAATATTTACATTTCAGTCCCTCAAATTGCATGAAACTACAAAATTGGTCCTTGTTAGTTAATATACAAACAGACCCTTATTATTATTAAACCAAACCAAACTAAACCCAACATAACTAAACAGCCCACCCTTCCTTCTTTGGCCCAACTCCAAGCCCAGTCCACCCTTGGTCAACCCGGTCAACACAAACAAAACCACCCCAGCCTTCTCTTTTTCCCTCCCAATGCCACCCTCACCACACAGACCACCCAAACCACCATACCAGCCCCTAGTATCACTTCCACCTCACCTCCTACTCACCCTACCCACTCTCCTCCACCTCCACAACTGTCCAAAGCCCTAATACCCTCTCCACGCTACCACAGTTGTCCCTTGGACTTTTGGCGCCAAAAAGACTTTTAAACGGCCTGGATCAATTGGACTTAATCAATGGCTAAGGAATGGTGGGATATGTCTCTGTGGGTCCCACAAACCCTAAAAATGTCTACAAAAGAGAAAAGAAGCAGAATGGAAGAAGTATTAGTGTAGGTTTAGTTTAATATAGTCGTAGGTAATGTAACTTTCAATTTCAGTTGTAATTTCAATTTAAACAGCTTGCTCTCAGTTAATTTCATGTATTTCAATATTTAATTTAAGTCAATTTCAAGTTTCAAGTTGATTCTCAGTTGGTGTTCATTTTTCTTTATTTCAAAAATCACAAAAGCTTTATTGTTGTTTCTAGTTGTCATTCTGGGTTTATAAAGCTAAATTAAGCTTTGACAAAGCTTATTTAAGCTTTTATATACCTCAGCTGTCTGTTTAGTTCATAAAAGAAAAAATACTAAAAAATTCAAATTAAATAGTAAGAAAATAAAAAATTTATGTTACAAGCAGATTGGGTATGGAGTATGATTGGATTATGGAATGATTCTGGTTTAGAACCTTTTGGGAGGTATTAAGTTGGGTCCTTGTTCCTTGTTTCATCATTTCTCAGTTGGTACCATTTGTAAGCCATATTTCTATTTTGAGTTTGTTACTTTGATCATACTTGTTACTACTTAATTAGTGTTCTTATGTATTTATTTAATGCTTGTTACTGATAATATAGCCTTAACTCATCAGCTTGTTCTTTGAAAATTAGTTTATGCTTATAATCAAAAACCTCACAGTGTGAAAGACAAACTTGACATACTTGTGTTATATGCTTGTGGAGTGGTTGATTTCTGCTTAATTATTTTTACATAATCATAAAATAGTGTTTGGAATCATTGTTGTGGATTAAATCAACTCTCTGTAGTTAAAACTTTCAAAGACAGTCCATAAAGGAGTTTTGGTTTAAGTTGTCTTGGTGTTAGAATCTGTTTTATGTGTTGTTTTTCTGGTTTGTGCATGTTCCTTTAGGTTCTAATAGGTAACTTCAGTCATAAGAAATAAGTGTCATTCTTGAAAAAGTCAAAACAACCCTAGATTCACCTTGACAGTTAACTGTCAAGGTTTTTGGGTTTCCAATCTTACCCATTTTGACTTAAGGAAGTCATTCTAGCTTAATTCACCATTAGTAACACTTAATACATCAATCTAAGCTAGTTAGACCAAATCAAAGTTCACAAAAGTCAACATACCGAGTTTCACTAAAAAGTCAATTTTACACTTCTCATATTTTTACAAATCTTCAAGGATTTGTTTAGAATTTAGGAATAGGACCTAGGCTTTGAAACTTGTTTCTAATTACACTCTACCAGCTCATCTTTTGATTCCCATCTAGCTTATATTTTTAGGATTTTTAGTGTGGGCCACACTCACCCCTAAACACAGCTGCAGGGAGAAAACCTCCCCTGTGCAGCAGATCAGTCACTCACCACCACCACTTTGGTGGTGATTTGTGACCAACACAGTGGGCCCCACACTTCCAACTTAGGTTCTTACAACCCCCTCCTACCAGAGATCTTAGATTGACCATTTTTTTGACCTAAAACCCAGTGGACCCCACTTAGTTTTGCCCTTGAACTTTGTCCCCATTCTGAGTTCAAACTAAGTTTTGGATTAGCTTAATATGGCTTATTAGCTTATCTACTGAGCTTATTTGACCAATTTGAGCTTTGACAAGTTCAATCAACTTATTAGAACCAGATTCATCCATAGTGGGTCCCACATAAGCTCATTTGAGCTTATTTCCCATTTCAGTCAACAAAAGTCAACTGTGATAGCAATAAGCTCCTACAGTGCTTATTAGTAGCTTATAAAATTATTGCTTTTACAAATGTTGTTTATTTTTAAGTATAATTTAGTTTTATAAAATAAAATTCAAGAAAAACAAATATAAAATTAAGTGATAGTTTCTATTTAATTCAATTTAATTTTAATTTTCATTTTTATATTTTTATTAAGTAATTTGTAATTTTATATTTTTATTAATTTCCTTTTAGGTTAAAGTATTTTTAATAATTTTCTCAGATTTTTATTTTGTAATTTAGTATTTATTATAATTAATATTAGTTTATTAAGTAATTAATTAATAAATAAGTTATAAATAGCATAATTAATTTTTATATAGCAACACCTAGTTTTTATATTTTTTATAGCTTTTATAAGTTATAAAATAGTTTTATAAATTTTTCCATAATTTTCTAAGTTGATTTAGTATTATTTTTAATTTAAAATATTTTAAATAGTTTAATTAATATAAATAGTTTTTAATAAATAGAAAATACATAAAAAGACAAAAATATTTATTTTTATTTTTTTATACTTTCTTCAAGTTCATTTTAAGTTTTAGAAATTATTTTTATAAGTTTTTAGTTTAATTTGTAGTATTTATCATTTTTAGTTTTATTTAAGTTAATTTTAATTAAATAGGTAAATAGTTTTTAATTAAATAATTAATAATAAATAATAAAATAATCTAAAAAATAGTTTTCTTTTCAGTTTAATTTTATTTTAAATTTAAGTTTATAGAATTTTCAATTTTAACCCTTGTAGTTTATTTTTCTTAAAACTCACCTTTTTCTCAGTACGCAGTTGCGTCTGATTTTAATTTGGTGTACGTTTAAACGTTTTAGATATCTAGGTTTTACGTAATCATTTTAATAGTTAATTTAAGTTATAAAACCCTAGTTTAAATCACTCACACACACTTTATACCTTTCCTGTTCACATTCACTGATCACAGATTCGTTTTTAATACCATCATAACCTCGTTGGGACATTACGACCCGGGAAAACACTGTATTTCACGGAAGCATTTGCCTCAGCTGTTTGACTATTATAATTGACCATTCACAAGTGGTTGACCAATAATTATCTGACCGTTTGAGGCGAATCAAAATTTGGCGCCGCTGCCGGGGAGGTTGTGCGCTTATTTTAAACGATTTTTGCGTATTAGTGATTCTGGATATACGTCCATTGTATATTTACCATATTTTATCCATATTTTTATAAAACAAAACACAAAAATATTCACCTTTACACCCCTACCTATTTGATTCTTCATTTCTCATCCCCAAAATCCTTTTGATTCTACATTCTTCCACTTATCCCATAATTGATTCTAATGACATCTCTCAATGACGATTTCTTTGAACAAAGGGCCTGTGAAAGCAACATCGAAAAACTTATTGCCTTATCAAAGATATCGAGATGTCATGTTGATTATGATAGACCATCGATTCATATTCCCTCTCCAGTGAGGGAAATGGAACGAGAAACCGGGGTGACAAAGGACCCTGTACTTTCCTCTGACAATGAAAGTGCTAAATACGTCCAACCTACGGTTGTCCAAGAATCTAAGCTCACAATTGATCCTAACCTTTCACGGTTTACGGTTAAAAGTTTGTCAAGCAAACGTACAGAGCTTAGGGAGGTTACTGAAAAGAACGATTTGCCTAATCTTCACATTTATCAAAAACAAAAACCCGAGACCATAACGGAAGTGGTGGAAATTCCTAGCTCTCAGAGCACACCACTTGTCCCACCTCCAGATTTTGTTCCTTGTGTCGGTTGTGGTGAGCCGCTTTTCGGTTTTCCATGTCGTTGGTGTACATGTGAACAATGTGGTAATGATATTCAAGACGGGAGTTGTTTGTTTTGTGGATCGAGTAATTCATTTTCTTATGATCCTAATCAAAACTCATTCAACGACTCCTCAAATTTTTCCAACTACCCATCACATTCATACGAGCAAGAATCATATTATCCAAATATCAATGATGCTTCGTATCAAAATACACCAAGCCTGACTCAACAGTTTTACTGTTGTGAGTACTGTGGAGGTCCACACTTTAGCTCTGATCGTCAAACAAGGAATCCATTTCCTTGTAACAATTACGACTATTCATTTCAAGACCCACCTCCACAGTACCAAATAAACCAAGCAACTCCTCATATCCAGCAAGACCCTTGTCTAGAGGTTCTTGAGAAACTTAAAGACCTTAAGGAGGAGTTGGCTAATATGTCGTTTCACAATACACCAAGTTCTTCTTGTGTACATTGTGGGGGTCCTCATAATAGTGATCAATGTCAACCTTCCGGTTTTGACACATCCACACCCCCACAATTTCCACTCATTCCATATTCTCGTGATAAATCTATCGCGGAATTACTTGTTGAAGAACGTGCTAGAAACGAAATAAGCATGGAAGAATTACTAGTCTTAGAACAAGCAGCTATAACACGTACCAAATTTCAAAATGCTGTTTTTCTCGATGAAGATGATGAAAGTGATGATACCTCATCAAGTTCATCAGTTGAGACTCCTTCCATGGAAATACAGGGAGAAAAGAATATAACTGAAACACTAACAGTAGAAATAATGGAATTTGTATAATCCATTACTGCTAGTCCTTCTCATCTCCCTGAGTCTACTGTTATCACACCCGAGGTTCCCACTCACTCTCTGAGCATGGGGGACGAGCATCTTGACACTGTTCCTAAAAAGGAATCGGACGAATTCATAAAGTCTAGTGTTGAGAACCTTGTCTCAATCCCAAGTGAGTCACAGGGAATTCTTGAACATATGTGTGATATCCGTCCCCCTCTTGTCTTTCCAAATGATCATATTGAGATGTTCTCTGATTCGGATGAGAACTATTCTTTATCTTGTGGAGACATAAGTTATGTGGGGGAATAACCTTCTGAGCTTGTCAACTCAGAAGAAGAGAATGAGGAAGAAATAATCCCAGATGAAGCTCTTCGTCTTACATTATTAAATGCTAATCTTCTCATTTCTAGAATCTAGGCTTTTAATGAAAAGCCTATTTCATCTCCTATCCCCGTCAATGATAGTGAGATTTTGATCAATGATTCTATTCCGGAATTGCAAACGTTCCATTTTGATCAAACGGGAGAGAAGATAAGTGGTATCACCACTTCTCATTCTTATAATTCTCTTCCCGTTTATGAATCATTTACTATTGAGGAGTTCCCCAATGAACTCACTCAAATCAATCCCGAATACGAATCATTCACCTTTGAGGAGTTCTCCGGTGAACTCACTCATATCATATCTCATCCGGAGTATGATAATTTCTATTTTGATCTAGACATACCCATAATATGTCTTGATCAAACGAGCTTAAAAGAGGAGATTCATGAAACAATGGATTCTCCTATTGATGATGAGGAGTTAGTTATGATTGTCATCATGACTTTCTTTCTTTTCTTCATATATCCTGTTGCTTCTCCTGTTCTTCATTCTTTCGGGAGTGAAGACATTATCTTTGATCCCGGCATTCTCATTTATAAATTATGAGCCGGTTACTTATCTCATCGGTGTGGAACTTTCACGTGCTTCAAATGTCTATCCAAAACATCTTGAATGAAAGTCCGATGTAGATTATCTCTTCCACATCATGCTTCCCCATGGACAAATTAATTCGGGGTCGAGTCAAGCTAGCGACTCGGTAAATAAAAACAGTAGCATTTACTTAGGGTTTTCACCCTAAGTGTGGGGGAGATACTAACCCACATGATGTATATATGTAAATATCTCAAAAAAAAAATGTAAATATAGTGATAGCTTCTATTTAAGAAGTTTTATCTAAAAAATATATGTATGTATATACACATCTTAAATAAAGGCTATGTAATATTTCCTTCTTACGTTCTAAGTTCGGTTTAACACCCGGTACTTTGAATATTGAGGACAATATTCAGTTCTAAGTGTGGGGGGAGATTCGTTATTCTAACGAATTTAAAACGCATGTTCCATCAAGAACCCCCATTTTAGCCAAAATTTTAAAATTTTTTCTCACTTAGAACGCAATAAATGGTTATCAGTCCGCCATGTCTAACCCACATAAGGATTGGCTAATCCAGGAGCAAACGGTTCTGGGTAAAGATAACTCAAACCCGTTTATGGCTTGCAATTTGCCAAAAATTGTATGGTTCCTCAACTCCCCATATCCCATAAAGCGAATGAGTTGGCTAGCCCGCAAGATTATGGCTTGTGGTAAAGGCCGTGGAAAAACCATAATTGGTAATCAGCTCACCAAGATGTTGACTATTCCATCAAGAGTTGGCTAGTCCAGAAGCAAACGGCTTTTGGTAAAGACAAATCAAATCCGTTGACAGCTGGTGGTTTGCTCAAAATCACACGGTTATTAGGTGTGCCACAGTTCTCACACCTGGCTACTCCAGAAGTGATGGCTTTTGGTAAAGAGTTTTTCAAATCCATTAAGTTTTTCTCAAAAGATTGCTAGGGACTAGCAATAGCTTAGTGTGGAGGATTGATGAGTATCTAAATACTCATCATTTTATACTAATCTGAGCTGCCAAAACATACAAAAACCCTCAAATATGCATCAAAATACTTAAAATATCTTAGAGGTGTGTTTTATATGTGTCAAATGCAAAATATGCAAAAACATATGAAAAATGTACAAAGTTTGCATAATTGGCAGTTTCAGTCCCTTAAGTTTCATAAATTGGCAAAACTAGTCCCTGGTTATTCTAAAAACATGAAAAAGTCACCAAAGGTCCTTTTTAATCATAAAGTTACATATTTAGTCCTTTGGTGCAAAGTTTCACAAAATTACAAGTTTAGTCCCTGTACTTTGGAAATTGACATAAATGGTCCCTGGGATGTTAAAAACTTTGAGAAAAAATCAATTTTGGTCCTTGTACTAATAATCTTTTGCAGGAATGGTCCTTGGGTGATAAGTTTGGTGAATTTACATGATTGGTCCCTGAAGTTTCACAGTTTGGCAAAACAGGTCCCTCAAAGTTTCAAACTTGACAGTTTTAGTCCTTGGGTGTTCAAAATGGGAAAATTATCATTAAGGGTCCTAGAGAATTCATAATTGTCACTATTAGTCCCTGGATGAAAAGTTTGGAGAAATTACATGTTAAGTCCCTGGAGTTTCTGTTTTGGCAAAAATAGTCCCCGGGTATTTCAAAAGCAATATATCAAAAATATCCATGTACTATTCATCTATGGAAAATTAGGTCCTTGTGATAAACTTTGGAATATTTACATTTCAGTCCCTCAAATTGCATGAAACTACAAAATTGGTCCTTGTTAGTTAATATACAAACAGACCCTTATTATTATTAAACCAAACCAAACTAAACCCAACATAACTAAACAGCCCACCCTTCCTTCTTTGGCCCAACTCCAAGCCCAGTCCACCCTTGGTCAACCCGGTCAACACAAACAAAACCACCCCAGCCTTCTCTTTTTCCCTCCCAATACCACCCTCACCACACAGACCACCCAAACCACCATACCAGCCCCTAGTATCACTTCCACCTCACCTCCTACTCACCCTACCCACTCTCCTCCACCTCCACAACTGTCCAAAGCCCTAATACCCTCTCCACGCTACCACAGTTGTCCCTTGGACTTTTGGCGCCAAAAAGACTTTTAAACGGCCTGGATCAATTGGACTTAATCAATGGCTAAGGAATGGTGGGATATGTCTCTGTGGGTCCCACAAACCCTAAAAATGTCTACAAAATAGAAAAGAAGCAGAATGGAAGAAGTATTAGTGTAGGTTTAGTTTAATATAGTCGTAGGTAATGTAAATTTCAATTTCAGTTGTAATTTCAATTTAAACAGCTTGCTCTCAGTTAATTTCATGTATTTCAATATTTAATTTAAGTCAATTTCAAGTTTCAAGTTGATTCTCAGTTGGTGTTCATTTTTCTTTATTTCAAAAATCACAAAAGCTTTATTTTTGTTTCTAGTTGTCATTCTGGGTTTATAAAGCTAAATTAAGCTTTGACAAAGCTTATTTAAGCTTTTATATACCTCAGTTGTCTGTTTAGTGCATAAAAGAAAAAATACTAAAAAATTCAAATTAAATAGTAAGAAAATAAAAAAATTATGTTACTAGCAGATTGGGTATGGAGTATGATTGGATTATGGAATGATTCTGGTTTAGAACCTTTTGGGAGGTATTAAGTTGGGTCCTTGTTCCTTGTTTCATCATTTCTCAGTTGGTACCATTTGTAAGCCATATTTCTATTTTGAGTTTTTTACTTTGATCATACTTGTTACTACTTAATTTGTGTTCTTATGTATTTATTTAATGCTTGTTACTGATAATATAGCCTTAACTCATCAGCTTGTTCTTTGAAAATTAGTTTATGCTTATAATCAAAAACCTCACAGTGTGAAAGACAAACTTGACATACTTGTGTTATATGCTTGTGGAGTGGTTGATTTCTGCTTAATTATTCTTACATAATCATAAAATAGTGTTTGGAATCATTGTTGTGGATTAAATCAACTCTCTGTAGTTAAAACTTTCAAAGACAGTCCATAAAGGAGTGTTTGGTTTAAGTTGTCTTGGTGTTAGAATCTGTTTTATGTGTTGTTTTTCTGGTTTGTGCATGTTCCTTTAGGTTCTAATAGGTAACTTCAGTCATAAGAAATAAGTGTCATTCTTGAAAAAGTCAAAACAACCCTAGATTCACCTTGACAGTTAACTGTCAAGGTTTTTGGGTTTCCAATCTTACCCATTTTGACTTAAGGAAGTCATTCTAGCTTAATTCACCATTAGTAACACTTAATACATCAATCTAAGCTAGTTAGACCAAATCAAAGTTCACAAAAGTCAACATACCAAGTTTCACTAAAAAGTCAATTTTACACTTCTCATATTTTTACAAATCTTCAAGGATTTGTTTAGAATTTAGGAATAGGACCTAGGCTTTGAAACTTGTTTCTAATTACACTCTACCAGCTCATCTTTTGATTCCCATCTAGCTTATATTTTTAGGATTTTTAGTGTGGGCCCCACTCACCCCTAAACACAGCTGCAGGGAGAAAACCTCCCCTGTGCAGCAGATCAGTCACTCACCACCACCACTTTGGTGGTGATTTGTGACCAACACAGTGGGCCCCACACTTCCAACTTAGGTTCTAACAACCCCCTCCTACCAGAGATCTTAGATTGACCATTTTTTTGACCTAAAACCCAGTGGACCCCACTTAGTTTTGCCCTTGAACTTTGTCCCCATTCTGAGTTCAAACTAAGTTTTGGATTAGCTTAATATGGCTTATTAGCTTATCTACTGAGCTTATTTGACCAATTTGAGCTTTGACAAGTCCAATCAACTTATTAGAACCAGATTCATCCATAGTGGGTCCCACATAAGCTCATTTGAGCTTATTTCCCATTTCAGTCAACAAAAGTCAACTGTGATAGCAATAAGCTCCCACAGTGCTTATTAGTAGCTTATAAAATTATTGCTTTTACAAAAGTTGTTTATTTTTAAGTATAATTTAGTTTTGTAAAAGAAAATTCAAGAAAAACAAATATAAAATTAAGTGATAGTTTCTATTTAATTCAATTTAATTTTAATTTTCATTTTTATATTTTTATTAAGTAATTTGTAATTTTATATTTTTATTAATTTCCTTTTAGGTTAAAGTATTTTTAATAATTTTCTCAGATTTTTATTTTGTAATTTAGTATTTATTATAATTAATATTAGTTTATTAAGTAATTAATTAATAAATAAGTAATAAATAGCATAATTAATTTTTATATAGCAACACCTAGTTTTTATATTTTTTATAGCTTTTATAAGTTATAAAATAGTTTTATAAATTTTTCCATAATTTTATAAGTTGATTTAGTATTATTTTTAATTTAAAATAGTTTAAATAGTTTAATTAATATAAATAGTTTTTAATTAATAGAAAATACATAAAAAGACAAAAATATTTATTTTTATTTTTTTATACTTTCTTCAAGTTCATTTTAAGTTTTAGAAATTATTTTTATAAGTTTTTAGTTTAATTTGTAGTATTTATCATTTTTAGTTTTATTTAAGTTAATTTTAATTAAATAGTTAAATAGTTTTTAATTAAATAATTAATAATAAATAATAAAACAATCTAAAAAATAGTTTTCTTTTCAATTTAATTCTATTTTAAATTTAATTTTATAGAATTTTCAATTTTAACCCTTGTAGTTTATTTTTCTTAAAACTCACCTTTTTCTCAGTACGCAGTCGCGTCTGATTTTAATTTGGTGTACGTTTAAACGTTTTAGATATCTAGGTTTTACGTAATCATTTTAATAGTTAATTTAAGTTATAAAACCCTAGTTTAAATCACTCACACACACTTTATACCTTTCCTGTTCACATTCACTGATCACAGATTCGTTTTTAATACCATCATAACCTCGTTGGGACATTACGACCCGGGAAAACACTGTATTTCACGGAAGCGTTTGCCTCAGCTGTTTGACTATTATAATTGACCATTCACAAGTGGTTGACCAATAATTATCTGACCGTTTGAGGCGAATCAATGTACAACCAAATCGCCTTAGCCTTCCATGTATGCGCTCATTTTTAGTGCATTATTGTTATTTGTTAAACCCTAAGTTAACTTTATAACTGATTACATGGTTGCTAAGTCGAGTCATATCCTTGTACATATTGTTTTGGGACGATTGAGACTCATGGGTAAGGTACATATTTTATGAAGTAATGGGGAAGAACATCATATATTACCCCTATATGTGCGTTAATCTTAAAAGTGCTCCAAGTGTTTTGATTTTCTTAATTCGAGTCATAGATTAGTTATTGTAAAGTATGTAAAGATTCAAGTGTAAGGGGAATTTTCATTCCCTATGATGTATTATTTTGGATGGTAGGGTAAGAGTGTATGCAAAAAAAAAAAAAAAAAAAAAAAAAAAAAAAAAAAAGAAAAAAAAAAATCGGAAAATCAAGTAAAAGAGAAAAAAAATAGAAAAAAGAAAAAACATACGAACTACCATTCCTTTTCATTCTATGTTTATTTTATGTTTTTGTTATTTTTCATTTATTAGCTTAAGTCGAGTCTAGTCTTGGCTTAGCAACGCCATATTGTACATGTAATTAACCAAGATTGTTAACTCGCCACCAGTAAAACTTCCTTTATCCAACAAAACCGTATATTTCATATCCCTACACCTAACGTTACAACCCTTTAAAAGACCTCTTTGATAGTTTATCCTAGGTGCTTACGCCTTGTGGTGGAGGTTTGATCATTTCCCAAGCCTATGGTAATCTATTTTGCTATGACAGGTAGTGAGAGATATCTTCCGTTTCCATATTGTAATTTATACTTTATTACACCCGAGAGATGTGAGTATCTAAACACTATTTGTGAGGTGCTTGTGTATGACCTCCGTGCTTGTCTTTGGTCTTTAGTGGAACGATTATTTGTTGTAATTACTTTTATATTAGTGTTAAATGACCCCTAACTAGTATTTTGAGTAGAATAAAAGCGCATTTGCTTGAGGACAAGCAAATCTCAAGTGTAAGGGTATATGATGAGGCGAAAAATGAACCACTTTTAGGGGGTCATTTAAGCCCGAATTCGAATTTATATGATCAAATATTGCCCTAAATCGTTCCTTTTGTGATTTTAGGTACTTTGGGAGAGAAATCTGGAAAAGGAAGCAATTCGGACGTTTTTGGAGCATAAAAGTGAAGAAAACGCCAAAGTCTTAATTTTCCTTGCTGGGAACAGTAGGTGACGGCGTCAAGAAGGAATTTCTGACGGCGTCAAGAGTAATTTCCATGACGACCCAGTACGAAATTGAAGGCGTCACAAGGTAGAGCGTCAAGAGTAAAATGCATGACGGCCTGGAAACACATAATACATGACGGCGTGAAAAGTAGATCAAGGCAGTCCGAGAAGTATTTTGGCGGCGAGATGACGGCGTCACCGATTTTGTCTTGACGCCATTAGACCCTATTTCCTATATATAGTTTTCTAATTTTCACATTAAAAAAAAAGAGAGAAGTTTTGGGAGAAACCCTAAGTACGAACTTGGTACGAATTTTATAGTTTTTTCAAGGGTTCTCAGCCCTTGATCCCTTTAATGTGTAATTGAGATAAGTATTCTTTTAATTCAATCAATATGTCTATGTGTTGGTTGTCTATATCCTGTTCTTGTCTTAATTCTACCATGCTAGGCTAGATCTATCTTGTGTCTGCTTGGATCTAATGAAACCTAGATGTTAATTATGTGTTGATTACTTGTTTATGGTTGTATTGGATGAATGAATTCGATGTTAGGCTTAAGAAAACTGGCAAATCTCCAAATGGTAACATGCTTGAATGTCTTAGGAAACATGAACTGACGTGCACTAGGTTTTATTGGTTGTATTTAATGCGTGAGTAAATTCTAATGATCCCATGTTAGGAGCTTCTTAGCCGGCTCGACATAGGAGTGAAGTAGGCACTCATAGGATTGGGGAATTAAGTGCGCCACCCCATGAATGGTATTAAGGAATACAATCCGTCATCCATGCAACTATAACAAGAAATTAACGTGTAAAAGATATCTAGGGAGTAGTGAAATTTAAGTAAACACATTTTCTCCACTTATTGCTCACAACCTTAGTTTAATTTAGTTTATTTTCATTTCTAGTATTTTATTTTGATTGCATCTTTAGTATTGGGTTACTTGACTAGCAACTAATTCCGCCCAAATCCTTCAAACCCGAGATTTTTACTTGCTTTCTAAAAAATATAAAAATACAAAAATAATCATCCCTCATCTTTAGAACAAGTATTTAGGTTTTCTAATCCTAGCGACACTATTCCTAGCTGAACGATCAATCCCCCGGTACTTGTCACTATACTATACTACAACGATCAGGTACACTGCCTGGTGGGGGTTGTAAGCTTCTCAATATCCCTTGAGAGGTAAAGCCTGGTGCGATTCCCACGTATCAAGTTTTTGGCACCGCAGCCCAGGGAATAGTTATTGTCTAGGTTAGAATCTCTTTTTATTAGGTCTACTTGCTAGATTCCTTTCTAGTAAGATTTTATTTTTATTTTTAGGATTTCTTTAGTCTATCTTATTTCTTTGTGTTTTTGTTCGTAACTCTTCACCACCCGACATCATGGACGATGGGAACATCCTTGAACCCGTCATCCCACCACAACAAAACCCACCACTAGAACCTCTTAGGCCTCAAACCTTAGGAGAGTATTCCCGACCTAGCCACCAAGGCTACCGAAACACCATTGAGCTCACCGGAGCCAATGTGACCCCCTTGCGATCCGACACCATCCGGTTGGTGCAAAGCGGATGTGCATTCCATGGACTTCGTTCCGAAGATCCAAATCAACACCTTAAGGACTTCCTAAAAATCGTAGATTCCATAGACCTAGGTGTTGAAACTAGAGAGACAACCCGATTACGCCTATTCCAATTCTCTCTACGGGATCAAGCTAGTCAACGGCTTGAGCGTTTACCCGCGGGATCCATCACCACATGGGATGATCTTACCACTCGTTTCCTTGCTCAATTTTTCCCACCGGGGAGAACTACTAAGCTTAGAAATGACATCTTGATGTTCCAACAACGTCAAAATGAATCTCTTTATGAAGAATGGACTCGTTTCAAGCACTTACTCCAAAAAGTCACTCATCATGGTATAGATCTTTGGCTCCAAGTCCAAATCTTTTATGACCATATCGATCTCTCCACGAGGCGAGCCATTGACCAATCGGCTGGTGGTAAGCTACGTGATCTAAGTGCGGAACAATCATGGGAACTCATAGAAGATCTTGCTCTCTATGACAACGAAAGTTGGAATGATCCCCGTGATTTGAACAAAACGGTGAAGGCAATATCTTTGCCTTCGAATAACTCTAGCGCTCCCGACCGTAGGATCATGGAACTTGAGGACCAAGTCAAGTTTCTCATGAAATATTACGAAGCTCCTAAGCCTTCAAGCCAAGTGAACTAAATCACTTCTTCATGCGAATTATATAGTGGTCCCCACGACATTCGTGATTGTGTGGAACTCCCCGGAACCGTACTTTCAACAACAATCCGCCTAATCGTTACCAACCAAACGGTCCACCCTCCAACCGTACTTTCAACAACAATCCTTCTAACAACTATGGTAGTACCAACAATCTTGAAGGATTGATGTCTAAGTTCATGGCATCTCAAGAAGCTCGCATATCTAAGTTTGAAGCCGATTTCAAACAAAAGCAAAGCGAGATGACCACTAAAATTGACGCATTGTTGAAAGTTCTCAATGACCGAGAAATGGGAGCACTCCCAAGCAACACGGTCAAGAATCCGAAACTAAACGTTAATTCCATATCTTCAGTTTCGTCACCCACTTCGTGTCCACAATACTACTCGGTTAAATCAATGAGCACGTGTTTCAAACAAAACCAAATTCTTCAAAAGGACTAATCAAGTAAAATACCCGATATAGAACCGGTCAAAAGTATAGTTGAAACACCTCCTACGCAAGACCTTGACGATTAATTCAAAGAACTTCACCTTGAACGCCCCGTCATTGATATCTTAGCGCGTGCTCCTTATTATAGTGCCCTCCTAGAAAAATATGAGAAGTTTAAACTAGGAAAAAATGGGACCGCCTTCGTTCAAAACAAGTTGCCTAAAAAGCTTGATGATCCGGGTATATTTGTTATGCCTTGTAAGATAGGAAGATCCGAAGCTTTCGACACACTAGCCGATTTAGGGTCAAGCCTCAACTTGATTCCCTTATCCTTATTCACCGCTCTTAAGCTAGGAAAGTTAGAGGAAACAGAGGTATTGATAGGGCTAGCGGATGGGAGTATTGCCCACCCGGTTGGAATGATTAAGGATGTAGTTGTTCACGTAGGAAAGTTAACTATATTAGCGGATTTTCACGTCCTAGACATGGTTAGTGACACTACATGCCCATTATTGGTAGGAAGAGGATTTTTAGCAACCGCTAGCGCCATGATAGATTGTAAGGAGTCTAAGATAGCGGTAGGTGAAGGCGATATTTGGTCGGTGTACGATGTAAAGAAGCATAGTTATGATTGTGATGATGAACCGACACCGCATTGGGTAGAGATGAATAGGAGACCGTCTAGATATGGACCTTGGATAGAAAGGAACTTCATAGGACCTCAATGCCCATTTTATCTAGAAAAATATTTCGTTGAAAAGACACATTCGGTAGAACAACTCATAGCTAGAGATGAAGAGCTAGATCCCTTTGAGGACCCCTTAGTCTTTAGGAAGATGATTGAGTTTTTAAGCGTAATGCCTATTAATATAGAGATGAATAAGTGGAAAAGAGAGGGAGACAAGTGTAAATGGAGGTGGGACAAGCCACCTAAAGAAGGTGACGGATCATGGCATATGAGGATGACTTTGTATGATCCGGATGGAGAAAAGTTTGAAAGGTCATACCATACTAAGGAAACCGATAGGAAGTTGAAACCTAAGTTTGATCCCAAGGATGTCCTCAATGAGGAGCTCACCCGTATCACGTAGTAACCCATGACCTTGAGTCTAGCTACAAGACTCGTAAATAAAGAAAAGCGCTTCTTGGGAGGCAACCCATGTTTTGTGTGATTTTATTTTGGTTGTTTGTTATTTGCTTCCGTATGCATGCTTTATTTTTATTGTTGGTAGATCATGTTTCTCAATTAAATAGTGGAAATACTTTACTTTGTTGTTTTGGCCTAGTCTTAACTCCACCTAAAAGTATTTTTGCAAAAGATAAGTGTAAGGGGAAACCCCAAATATGTTTTCAAGAAACAAACCGATCATGATTCTCCACAATATTAAGTGAACATGTATATTCGTATTTGTTAGAGTCAAATGCTTGTATTGAGTCATAATGAAGTTTTGCAGGATTTTCCAGGAAGTAGGACCAAGTTTTTCCAGAAATTTTCCGGAAACTTAACATAAGAATTTCTGCAGGTCACTTCTGACGGCGTCATGAGTTAACTCTTGACGGCGTCACGTGTAAAAATCTGAAAATTTTACCGGTTTTGTTTTTCTAACGGAGTCTTATGGTTTTTGTGAATTATTAAGCATTATAATCTCCAGGAAATCTGCAAACTTCATTCCACAAGCATTATATCTTATTTTGTTTCCTAGGACTTAGTAACTTATATAGGATGCCGCCGATTTTATGCGAAGTTGTCTTGTCTATTTTCTCAGGATTTACAGGTTATGTATGACAAGAAGATGATTTATATTCTGGAAGGGAAGCTTTCATTGTTCATTTTCTTGGAGGAAGATTTAACCTGGCCACCTTATTATCCATACCGAGCGAATCAGGGGAGTATTTGATTTCATTTGTTTTACTTATTTCACTTTTACATTCTTTACTTGAACATTGGGGACAATGTTCATCTTAAGTGTAAGGGGAGGGTAAAAAGATGATACCTTACATGTACACTTTCGCTTGAGTTTGTTTTGTTTAATGGTAGATGTGTAATAAAACTATGAGAAATACTTGTTAGTGCAATTTTAGCGCCAAATTTAAAATTTTTTACAACATTTAGGAGTGAAACTTTAGCCATAGCAAGCGTCTCATGGATAGGAGATTGTATGACTAGCACAAAACTGTATATTCAGAAAAATTTTCCACCCAAATATGTGAGGTTCGCCTTTAGATTTTATAGGAAATGCATTTATTATTAGTGCTTATGAGTGTACCGGTAGCATTTAGATTCTAGAACTTGCGTTAGTGATGCATCCCGAGACCGCTAGTGAGACTACATTCGTGTAGTAGGATTTACTACATGATAAGAGGCATTAGGATCACCCTAGTGTTAAACCCGTATCAAAATTACTTGACCATTTAAGTCATATTACTTGGCTAGTTAAGTCAATTAATTTTTCCCACACCATTAGTGTTGTACTCATTTTTAGTACACGAAACCCCTAGTACACCCCTCCGAGCCTATATTTTCGTTTCTAACTTTAAGCATTTTACTTAAAGGAAGAATTTGTTACAGCCCACTTAAATTTTACTTCCGTGTATGCGCTCATTTTTAGTGCATTATTGTTATTTGTTAAACCCTAAGTTAACTTTCTAATTGATTACATGGTTGCTAAGTCGAGTCATATCCTTGTACATATTGTTTTGGGACGATTGAGACTCATGGGTAAAGTACATATTTTATGAAGTAATGGGGAAGAACATCATATATTACCCCCATATGTGCGTTAATCTTAAAAGTGCTCCAAGTGTTTTGATTTTCTTAATTCGAGTCATAGATTAGTTATTGTAAAGTATGTAAAGATTCAAGTGTAAGAGGAATTTTCATTCCCTATGATGTATTATATTGGATGGTAGGGTAAGAGCGTATGCCAAAAAAAAAAAAAAAAAAAAAAAAAAAAAAAAAATCGGTAAATCAAGTAAAAGAAAAAAAAAATAGAAAAAAGAAAAAACATACGAACTACCATCCCTTTTCATTCAATGTTTATTTTATGTTTTTGTTATTTTTTATTTATTAGCTTAAGTCGAGTCTAGTCTTGGCTTAGCAACGCCATATTGTACATGTAATTAACCAAGATTGTTAACTCGCCACCAGTAAAACTTCCTTTATCCAACAAAACCGTATATTTCATATCCCTACACCTAACGTTACAACCCTTTAAAAGACCTCTTTGATAGTTTATCCTAGGTGCTTACGCCATGTGGTGGAGGTTTGATCCTTTCCCAAGCCTATGGTAATCTATTTTGCTATGACAGGTAGTGAGAGATATCTTCCGTTTCCATATTGTAATTTATACTTTATTACACCCGAGAGATATGAGTATCTAAACACTATTTGTGAGGTGCTTGTGTATGACCTCCGTGCTTGTCTTTGGTCTTTAGTGGAACGATTATTTGTTGTAATTACTTTTATATTAGTGTTAAATGACCCATAACTTGTATTTTGAGTAGAATAAAAGCGCATTTGCTTGAGGACAAGCAAATCTCAA
This sequence comes from Artemisia argyi, assembly GCA_030686995.1. Lineage (NCBI taxonomy): Eukaryota > Viridiplantae > Streptophyta > Magnoliopsida > Asterales > Asteraceae > Artemisia > Artemisia argyi. The sequence continues at coordinate 200,724,627 of CM060678.1, forward strand.
GTGTAAGGGTATATGATGAGGCGAAAAATGATCCGTTTTAGGGGGTCATTTAAGCCCGAATTCGAATTTATTTGATCAAATATTGCCCTAAATCGTTCCTTTTGTGATTTTAGGTACTTTGGGAGAGAAATCTGGAAAAGGAAGCAATTCGGACATTTTTGGAGCATAAAAGTGAAGAAAACGCCAAAGTCTTAATTTTCCTTGCTGGGAACAGTAGGTGACGGCGTCAAGAAAGAATTTCGGACGGCGTCAAGAGTAATTTCCATGACGACCCAGTACGGAATTGAAGGCGTCACAAGGTAGGGCGTCAAGAGTAAAATGCATGACGGCCTGGAAATACATAACACATGACGGCGTCAAAAGTAGATCAAGGCAGTCCGAGAAGTATTTTGGCGGCGAGATGACGGCGTCACCGATTTTGTCTTGACGCCGTCAGACCCTATTTCCTATATATAGTTTTCTAATTTTTCACATTAAAAAAAAAAGAGTAGTTTTGGGAGAAACCCTAAGTACGAACTTGGTACGAATTTTATAGTTTTTTCAAGGGTTCTCAGCCCTTGATCCATTTCATGTGTAATTGAGATAAGTATTCTTTTAATTCAATCAATATGTCTATGTGTTGGTTGTCTATATCTTGTTCTTGTCTTAATTCTACCATGCTAGGCTAGATCTATCTTGTGTTTGCTTGGATCTAATGAAACCTAGATATTAATTATGTGTTGATTACTTGTTTATGGTTGTATTGGATGAATGAATTCGATGTTAGGCTTAAGAAAACTGGCAGATCTCCAAATGGTAACATGCTTGAACGTCTTAGGAAACATGAACTGACGTGCACTAGGTTTTATTGGTTGTATTTAATGCGTGAGTAAATTCTAATGATCCCATGTTAGGAGCTTCTTAGCCGGCTCGACATAGGAGTGAAGTAGGCACTCATAGGATTGGGGAATTAAGTGCGCCACCCCATGAATAGTATTAAGGAATACAATCCGTCATCTACGCAACTATAACAAGTAATTAACGTGTAAACGATATCTAGGGAGTAGTGAAATCTAAGTAAACACATTTTTTCCACTTATTGCTCACAACCTTAGTTTAATTTAGTTTATTTTCATTTCTAGTATTTTATTTTGATTGCATCTTTAGTATTGGGTTACTTGACTAGCAACTAATTCCGCCCAAATCCTTCAAACCCGAGATTTTTACTTGCTTTCTAAAAAATATAAAAATACAAAAATAATCATCCCTCATCTTTAGAACTAGTATTTAGGTTTTCTAATCCTAGCGACACTATTCCTAGCTGAACGATCAATCCCCCGGTACTTGTCACTATACTATACTACAACGATCAGGTACACTGCCTGGTGAGGGTTGTAAGCTTCTCAAGATCTCTTGAGAGGTAAAGCCTGGTGCGATTCCCAAGTATCAGTAAACCATGAACATTAATAAAATGTTCACTAGGGACATGCCCAAAAAGAAACCCAGTTATCATACAAAATTGTTCACGGCCAAATTCAAGCACGTTATCACCTATTTTAAAAGTAAGGGAAGGGCAATCCTCACTTTCATCAACACTAACCTGATTTTGATAAAAATAATTTAGCAAATGGGTATCAGCAGAAAAATTGGGGGAGGGATGTCTAACCATGGCACAAATACTGTGCCCCGAAACAAGATTGCCCTATTAGTATTCAACAACCCTCTAATTATTGTAATGTAATCTAATCTAGACCTAACTGTTACCTTTGCGTCAGCCATTAGAATATGGTATCAAGTAGGGTTTGAGTTGCAGGTATGGCGAGGGGTTTTAATTGTGGGCGAGATGGTTTCTTATAAAATGTGGGCGAGATGGGTTGCATTCCTCAAAGATGAAAGGGAAAGATCAAAGGGATGATCGTATGAGTGATTTTGTGTGTAACTGAAAGATGAAACGAATGATTTTAGTGTTAATGTGTGTGTGTGTGTGATAGTGTGTGTAAATCAAGTATAAAAGTGTATTTTTAAAAAGTTAAATCAAGTATAAATCAAGTATAAAAGTGCATTTAAAAGTGTATTTTTATAAAAGCGTACTATTATTTAATAAAAAAAAGATTAGTGGGACAAAGTCGCCCAAGTTTATTGTACTATTAATTAATAAAAAAAGACCATAAATTTTCAGAAAAAGACAAAATAATCAGGTCGCCCAAGAAATGTGGGTCCCAGTCGCCCAAAAAGTACACTTTGATAGTTGTACCATGAAGGTACAAGGTGGGACCATGTATAAGGACACATGTCACTATATTACACCATCCGCCCAAATTTTGGAGGCGACCTTCTCCCGTTGGGGTATTTGGAGAAAACAAAATTTTGTGGGTTATTTAGGGTGGAGATCATTGTACTTTTGGGGTATTTATGAAATTTTCCCTTTGTTAAATGGTGGATTAATTTATTTATTTTTTTGTAGAGATTTACTTTATTGAATTTAAAAACGCATAACAGGTAAACGGGCAACAAATTGCGCCGCAACCTCTTTTTGGTAGTAAACCAAGTACGTTCCAAGTTCCAAACAATCATTGGATGTGTTTCTTTTAGGTAGTAAACCAAGTACGTTCCAAAACAAATACAAGTCTGAGAAAGAATCTCTTCTGAACGAACGACCAAGTCATAATGAGATAAAAAACCGATGCTTCCTTGGCCGTGTGGAACATGGATTAGCATTATGTCATTCCTACAAGCAATGTTGCAAAAAAAGGTCTACAAGGCCGATTAATCGCCGCTTAGGCGCTACAGGGCCACCAACCTTGTTGATTTACGTAACCAAATCAAACAAATAGGTCAACCGTGGTCAGCGGCAATAAACGGCGGTCAATGGTGGTCAAACTTGTTGAAAACCTGCAAATCTTGCCGGAAGTACTCAAAACTCACCGTAAACTTATTTTGATCACTTATAAAAACTGTTTAAATCTATTACAAGTTAATTTGTAGAAAAAATCTTGCCAGAAATACCTAAAACTCACTGAAAATACACAAACTTGCTGGAAATACCTAAAATTTGTTAAAAATGTCAATCCCGATTAATCACCGATTAATCCCGCCTAGACCGATTACAAGCTACAAGATGGTCGACCGTCTCATCATTGATTCACGATTTTTGCAACCTTGCCTACAAGTGATCTCCCATCCAGGATTGAAAAGTGATATATGAGGACTTCGAGATCAAATATAATATGTTCCTTTCCCCTCGTGAGCCACTGATTTCTTGGAAGCAAGAGATCAAAGAGATCTTCTCCTTTTTCCCAAATAAGTTACTTTTTTATGTATCTAACCAAACGATCATAACTCTTTCGACTAAAATCTAACCAAATGATCATAAAATTTGTACCAAACACTAATAGCGTCTTTCACATTGTGTTATAACTTGTAACCAATCAATTTTTACTTTTATCAATTAAACGTGGGGTCTTCCAAAATTTAGTTTATGCCCTTGGTACCAACCACGTATCGAAACAGTGCCTTTGCTAACCGGGCAGGATAGGTTGAAATGACACAAATGACCCCACTTGTCAATTTTTACAAACAATAATTCCTTTTTGTTTTTATTCTCTTTTTATAAACATTTTAAAATGTACATGTCGACTCGACTAACATGAGCTGTGTTAAGCGTAATTTTAAAATGAGAACAAAAAAAAAAGTCGACTAGTGAGGTTATTTGATATACCTATTAAATACATATTACATGATTGTGTTTGTAAATCTTTTATATAATAAAACAAAACCTTTAGTGGGTACTTTCGTATTTTTGAGGAAAAAAAATATTTCCTAATAGGTAATATTTTAATTATTATTTTTTAATTTAAAATCTTATTTTGTTGATATACTACACAAGTAAAAGATAAATACAAAAAATTATAAATAAGATGCAACTAACAACATGATTAAATTTTTAAATGATTATCTTTAATAATCTTTTATATAATAAAACAAAACCCGTATTCAGAATTTTCCATTTCAAAAAAATGGATTCATACCATATTTAATAATAATTTAATTTTAAAAAAAATATTTTCTTAGGTAACATTTTATATTTATCGATAACACAAGTAGAAGATAAATACAAAAAATATAGATAAAATGCAATTAACAATAGGATTAAAATTTTTAAATAATTATCTTTAATAATAAAAAACTATAATTAAACATCATAAATCAAACAAAACAAAGATTAAATTATTTGTTTTTTAATAAATAAAAATATATGATTCAAAAAATTAAAAAAAAAAAAAAAAAAAAAAAAAAAAAAAAAAAAAACTCGCGCGTGCCCGTGCGCGTGCATTATACTAGTAAATAAATATAATTAAAAATCATAAATCAAACAAAACAAAGATTTTTAAATTATTTATTTTTTAATAAATAAAAATATATCTTTAAATTTTATTTTTTTTAAATCCGCGCCTGCGCGGGGATTATAACTAGTGACTCATACGATACATATATATTTTTTGGGAAAAATCTGCAAAAGATTATAAACTACAATTACTCATTTGTAGACATATCTTGAGGTTTATAGTTTGCTTTAATGTGCTACTTATTTTATAACCTCAATTATTTCATATTTACTCTTTAAATTGATAAACATACCTTTAAAAAAGGCGACACATACTATGTAGGATTTATTTATTTATTTTGTTTGAACGGGGACAATAATTAAAGCCAATATAAGTTATTTACTTTGATATGACGTAAACTTTTATTTTAGTAGACATAACTATTAAAAATTTTAACCAAAATCCAATAAATAATTACTTTAGTAACCAAATGATGAAATTATTGGAATATTGATAAGTTTTTTTTTTATCCATTTTCATCAACTACCTTGATAATGATGTTTTGCAAACTTTGTGCCGCCCTTTGATAAAAAAATTGATAAAGATGTAATCAGATCACCATTTAGCTTTAGAAAGAAAAAACAAACAACTTTCACGATCAAGTGACGAATGTATGTGTTACTATTTACATATGCTTGCAATTAGTATTTATCAAGTGTTTGTAAACTACATAAGTACATATAGTGGATTATCTTATTAATTAAACACTAAAAACCAATGTTTTGAAAACCGGGTTCGAAATTGACCCGGTCGAGTCATCCGGCACCGGGTCAACCATTTCGATTGGTTAGTCCGCCGAGTCAACCCGGTTTCAAATTTATTTTATTTTTTTTATTTTTTCGACCTGGTCAACCGGTTCGACCGCCTGGTCAACCGGTTCCACCACCGAGTCAACCTGGGTTTTTATTAAAAAAAATTGAAAAAACGAAACCCGGCCGAGTTTCAAGAATCAGGTTGACCCGGGTCACTCAAAACCCGGTGGGTCTAACCGATTAATTTGGTTTTAGAAACCCGAGTTTTTTTTACCTTTTTTTTTTGCCGGAACCGGTTAACCCGGCCAGGTCGACCTGAGTTTCAAAACATTGCTAAAAAGCAGCATCATAAAATAAGAAAATTGATATCATCTCGTTAGTATATCCCTTGTTTAAAATTAAAACCGAGTAATCTAGTGAGACAATATGAATAATCATAACTTAACGCCGAAACAAAATAATTCCATGTATAAAATCAAAAAAATGTTGATCATAGTTTTGGATTAGTTATTTTAGAGAAGACGTTTGTTATTTTAAAAGCAACAAAGATAACACAAATTCGAAATATCTACATAAAAACAATGAAAACGTGATCGAAGATATTAAACCTAACCAAAACGTTAAAACCAACATTGATAGAAAGTAATGTATAGAACAAGTATCCCACATTGATAGAAAGTAGAAACAACGAGACATTTATAAGTTTTCCGTATACTACTTAACTCCAACTTGAGGTGGACTGCCCGAAAAAAAATGTTTGTGGTGTTTGTCTTCTTTAAGTTTTTTTACAAGTATAATGATGCCGTACATTCAGTTTACAAGTATAACGATGCCGTCTATTCAAGGACGATACCAGGACACAAAACGATCAGTTACACTTAGAATAAACTAAATAATACTACAAATATAAGTTTTAGGGAGCATTTAAAAAAAAAAATGATGTTTTTTAATAAAATAAACACTACGCAACAAAAATCCATGATCCCGGGACAGCCCTGGTTTCGTCATTGCGTACATTGTTGCAAGTAATATTTGTTTATTTATAATTTTTATTGACTTACATATAAGCTAATATAAGTAACATAAATGATAAACCTAAAGAAAAGATAACCATAGTGATGACGTATAGTCTATATTTGGGCAACGAGTCCAAATGATAAACATCACTAAGGCCCAAAACCACCATGAGTGGGCTATTATTACTTGGGCCACATTGATAATGGGATTGGGCTCACGTAGACCCAAGCCCAGCCAAACTACCCGGGCATAGATAAGGATCTCCTAATTACGGAATAGATATCCTTAACTCGGATAAGCACCACGCGTGCGAAGAGTAAGGAGCAAGAAACCTACGAGGATTCTGCACCTATATAAGGAATGACATAATTCTCATTAAAGTTACGATTGACAAACCCTAAACTCTTTACGAAAACCCTAAAAACCAATTACTTACTCTCACGCCGGAGAATAATCGTGGGAGACAATCCCACGATAAGCCTAACGGTGTTAGTTTATTTTCTTAGTGCGCAGGTTTCAAGCATTAAGAAGCGAATTGGTACGAGAGCAAGAGCCCAAACTAGGAACGCCCAACTTTTGTATCAACAAGTGGCGCCATCCGTGAGACCTACGACTAAAGAACTAAGGAACTAGAATGACGAAGAATAAAAATTCAAGCCAGCGGACTCCGCAGTTGGAAAAAATACGTGACCACCAGAGGAAGAATCAACAAGATTCGACCCCTAGGCAGGCCTCTGGGACAACCAGTGCGCCTGGTCACCAAGAAACGGGACCAACCCAACCTCTCCCAGCGGTGGAATTGCCTGTAAGGACTACCCACGTCACCACCGTAGTCCCAAGCGTTGAAGAACTCTAGCGCACTCTCTTCAATACTCCTCACCAAACGGCACCTACAGTGGACAACACTGTGCCACCGGGCGCACCTAACAGAGATAGGGTGCCCAATACTGAGGCAGATATTCTTGCAGCGAATGAGGACGCGCCTGACCTAACGCTGAGTAATTTTGTATCCCAAAATTACGAAACTTTAACCGCCCTTATGCAAGAAGAAGCGAGGAGAAGGTCGAGTACGAGCCTACAAGCCCGACTCAACTTTGGTCCTGAACGCGAATCATCGCCACCGCGCCACGTACGAGGAAGACGCGAAAATAACGAAAGACGTACCACTATCCATGATAGGCTGGGTACGGCATCTGACTCACAGTATTCAGAGGAACATGAAGACGGCGAGAGGCGCACTAATGTTCATTCCAGACTTGGTAGTCGAGGGATACAAGACAGATTAGGACCTCAACACTCACCAAGCGAAGGTTCCTCCAGGTCTGGGAGCAAAAGAATTCACGACAGATTAGGGAGAAGAATATCTCCAAGTGAAAGCCCCTCAAGCTCTTCCTCTGAAGGAAGCCGGCGCAAGCGCCGCAAAAGAAATTACTCCTCCTCCAACGACTCCTCGGACAACGAGGATAAGGAAACAGGACACTGGAAGTCTAAAGGAAGACGTCGCGAATAAGAAGACGAAGACATATCTCTTCCGTGGCGTCGCCAGAAAGTTGATTCATTTACACGACGCATCAGCGATTACTCCGATCACAAAAGGAGGCGCATGCCCACTAATGTCAAAACATATGATGGAACAGGTGATCCGGATGACCACTTAAAAATTTTTGAATCGGCTGCTACTATTGAAAATTGGCCACAACCTGTGTGGTGCCATATGTTTAATTCCACCTTAGTAGGGAATGCGTGCACATGGTTTAGCAAGCTCCCACGACGGAGCATTATCGGGTTTGAAGAATTGCGGAAAGCATTCCGTTTAAACTTCACCCAAAGAAAGAAGTGCGCTAAAAATCCTGTTGAACTAGCCAGAGTAAAACAGCGCCAAGGGGAATCAACCAGTGCTTATATGGAACGCTTTAAAGATGAGTGCATATATGTTAAAGCGTGTCCTAAAGTCCTAAAAATTTCAGGGTTCATGAATGGGATTAATAACCCCGAACTCATTCGGAAGCTAAACGACAAGGTTCCCCAAACCTTCGATGAGCTAATGAAGCGCACAAGATCCTTCATACAAGGAGAAGCAGCCGCTGCGGACAGCAAAAAAGGCTATTCAAATTATAGGCAACAAGAACAGCCTAGGAGACAATCCAATGATCAGAATAGCAACCGCAGCAGGAATTATCGCAGTGGAAAAGAAAATGACAAGTATACCCCTCTCACAAAGACTTTGAGGGAAATATTTGTAATAGAAGGTGCAAACTTCCCAAAACCTCCACTAATGCGTACCGCAGAGGACAAGCGCATAGGGAATGGATACTGCAAATACCATGGCCAAAAAGGCCATACAACCAACGAGTGTGTCCAGCTACGACAACTGATTGAAAAATTAGTAAGGGAGGGCAGAATGGATCACCTCGTAAAAAACATCAAAGAATGGAAGGACAAGCAAAGGAATGGAGGCAAGAAAGAACCTCCCAAAGATAAAGCTGACGTCATCTACATGATACAGTCATGACAATGCAAGATAAAACAAAAAGTCAGTCAAAAATTCTCTCCAGAAAAAGAGATATCCTTCCCCACTCTAGCTGCGGACAACGCAGTAGTAGAGCCACTAACTATTGAAATACATACGGGGGGACACGATATCCACCGCATGTATATCGATGGGGGGGGGGGCATCCGCAGATATCCTATATGATCATTGTTTCAAAAGGCTACGACCTGAGATACAAAGTCAATTAATACCAGCCACAACTTCGTTGACTGGATTCACAGGAGAAAAGATTCGGCATATGGGGCAATTGCGCTTGCTAGTAGTTGTGGGTGATGAACAACACTCAACAGCAACATGGATAAATTTCATGGTAATCAAGTCTCCCTCACCATACAATGGCATCATTGGGAGACCTGGAATATCATCCATGCGTGCTGTACCATCCACAGCACATGGGATGCTCAAATTTCCAGTGGAAGGAGGAGTTGTCACCCTCTGCAACACCACGGTACCACCCAAAGAATGCAGCGCAGTAACCAGTGAGGTGGAGAGTATTCCAGAACAGCGCACAGAAAAAACCAAACTTAAAGGTCGCTATTCACCCCGATTACCCAGATCAACAAATTTTGATTAGAGGATCTTTATCTGACAAAGGTAAAGCAGCTGTGTGCGCACTCTTGCAAAAGAACCTGGATATCTTTGCGTGGGAACCAAAGCACATGACCGGAGTGCCACGCTCTATCACGGAGCACAAGCTACAAATCCAACAAGGATATCCCCCAATACGACAGAAGAAGCGCAGCCAGGACCCAGATCGCGCAAAAGCTATTCTGGAAGAAGTACACAAACTTGTAGACGCATGCATCATGCGCGAAGTATACTATCACGACTGGCTTTCTAATCCAGTGATGGTAAAGAAGAGTGATGGCAGTTGGAGGATGTGCGTGGACTTCACGGACCTCAACAAGGCATGCCCACAGGACTGCTATCCACTGCCGGAGATAGACTGGAAAGTAGAATCCCTGTGCGGATATCCTTTCAAGTGCTTCCTAGACGCATACAAAGGATACCATCAAATACAGATGACAGCGAAGGACGAAGAAAAAATAGCTTTCCACACAAGTCAGGGGGTCTATTGCTATATGAAAATGCCCTTTGGCCTAAAAAACGCATGCGCAACATATCAGCGATTGGTGGACACAGCTTTCGAAAAACAAGTAGGTCAAAATTTAGAAGTCTACGTTGACGACCTTGTCATCAAGAGCCACACAGAGGATGAATTGGTGCGCGACATTGAGGAAACGTTCAAAACATTGGGCAAAATTAACATGAAGTTAAATCCCAAGAAGTGCACCTTTGGCGCGACAGAAGGCATGTTCCTTGGGTACTTGATGAGGCGAAAAATGATCCGTTTTTAGGGGGTCATTTAAGCCCGAATTCGAATTTATTTGATCAAATATAGCCCTAAATCGTTCCTTTTGTGATTTTAGGTACTTTGGGAGTAAAATCTGGAAAAGGAAGCAATTCGGACGTTTTTGAAGCATAAAAGTGAAGAAAACGCAAAGTCTTAATTTTCCATGCTGGGAACAGTAGGTGACGGCGTCAAGAGTAACTTCCTGACGGCGTCAAGAGCAAAATTCCATGACGATCCAGTAAAGATTTGACGGCGTCACAAGGTAAGGCGTCAAGAGTAAAATTCATGACGGCCTGGAAATGATTAAGTCTTGACGGCGTCAAATGTAGATCAAGGCAGTCCGAGAAAAGTTTTGGCGGCGAAGTGACGGCGTCACAAGTTTATTCTTGACGCCGTCAGACCCATTTTCCTATATATAGTTTTCTAATTTTCACATTAAAAAGAGAAAAGTTTTGGAGAAACCCTAAGTACGAACTTGGTGCGAATTTTACAGGTTTTTCAAGGGTTCCAAGCCCTTGATACCTTTCATGTGTAATTGAGATAAGTGTTCTTTTAATTCAATCAATATGTCTATGTGTTGGTTGTCTATATCTTGTTCTTGTCTTAATTCCATCATGCTAGGCTAGATATATCTTGTGTTTGCTTGGATCTAATGAAACCTAGATGTTAATTATGTGTTGATTACTTGTTTATACTTGTCTTGGATGAATGATTTATATGTTAGGCTTAAGAAAACTGGCAGATCTCCAATTGGTAACATGCTTGAACGTCTTAAGAAACATGAACCGAGGCGCACTAGGTCTTTATTGGTTGTATTTAATGCATGAGCCACTGTTTACAATCCCTACAGTTGTGCTGGGCATGGTGTAGGAGGAGATAAGAGCTCATAGAATTGGGGAGTTAAGTGTGCCACCCCATGAATGGTATTAAGGAATACGATCCGTCATCCATGCAATTATAACAAGTAATTAGCGTGTAAAAGATGTCTAGGGAGTAGTGAAATCTAAGTAAACACATTTTCTCCACTTATTGCTCACAACTTTAGTATAAATTAGTTTATTTTCATTTCTAGTATTTTATTTTGATTGCATCTTTAGTATTGGGTTAGTTGATTAGCAGCTAATTCCGCCCAAATCCTTCAAACCCGAGATTTTTAATTGCTTTCTATAAAATATAAAAACAAAAAAATAATCATCCCTCACTTTTAGAACTAGTATTTAGGCTTTCTAATCCTAGCAACACTATTCCTAAGCTGAATGATCAATCCCCCGGTACTTGTCACTATACTATACTACAACGATCAGGTACACTGCCTGGTGGGGGTTGTAAGCTTCTCGAGATCCCTCGAGAGGTAAAGCCTGTTGCGATTCCCACGCATCAAGTTTTTGGCGCCGCAGCCCGGGGAATAGTTATTGTCTAGGTTAGAATTTCTTTTTATTAGGTCTACTTGCTAGATTCCTTTCTAGTAAGATTTTATTTTTATTTTTAGGTTCTCTTTAGTCTATCTTATTTCTTTGTGCCTTTGTTCGTAATCACCCGACATTATGGACAACGGGAACATCTTTGAACCCGTCATCCCACCACAACAAAACCCACCATTAGAACCCCTTAGGCCCCGAACCTTAGGAGAGTATTCCCGACCTAGCCACCAAGGCTCCCGAAACACCATTGAGCTCACCGGAGCCAATGTAACCCCCTTGCGATCCGACATCATCCGGTTGGTGCAAAGCGGATGTGCATTCCATGGACTTCGTTCCGAAGATCCAAACCAACATCTTAAGGACTTCCTCAAAATCGTAGATTCCATAGACCTAGATGTTGCAACTAGAGAGACAACCCGATTACGCCTATTCCAATTCTCTCTACGGGATCAAGCTAGTCAATGGCTTGAGCGTTTACCCGCGGGATCCATCACCACATGGGATGATCTCACCACTCGTTTCCTTGCTCAATTTTTCCCACCGGGGAGAACTACTAAGCTTAGAAATGACATATTGATGTTCCAACAACGTCAAAATGAATCTCTTTATGAAGCATGGACTCGTTTCAAGGACTTACTCCAAAAAGTCCCTCATCATGGCATAGATCTTTAGCTCCAAGTCCAAATCTTTTATGACCATATCGTCATCTCCACGAGGCGAGCCATTGACCAATCGGCCGGTGGTAAGCTACGTGATCTTAGTGCGGAACAATCATGGGAACTCATAGAAGATCTTGCTCTCTATGACAACGAAAGTTGGAATGATCCCCGTGACTTGAATAAAACGGTCAAGGCAATATCTTTGCCTTCGAACAATTCTAGCACTCCCGACAGTAGGATCATGGAACTTAAGGACCAAGTCAAGTTTCTCATGAAATCTTACGAAGTTCCTAAGCCTTCAAGCCAAGTGAAGAAAATCACTTCTTCATGCGAATTATGTAGTGGTCCCCACGACACTCGTGATTGTGTGGAACTCCCCGGAACAGCTTTTGCGGACTACGCATCTACGCGTACCGACGAAGCGGGAGATAAGTGGTACACTTTCAAGCCCGAGCCAAACACTTACGGTGATTCATACAACCCCTCATGGAAAAATCACCCAAACCTTAGGTGGAAACAAAATCAACCCAATTCTTCCAATCCGCCTAATCGTTACCAACCAACCGGTCCACCTTCCAACCGTACTTTCAACAACAATCCTTCTAACAACTATGGTAGTACCAATAATCTTGAAGGATTGATGTCTAAGTTCATGGCATCTCAAGAGGCTCGCATAGCTAGGTTTGAAACCGAATTCAACCAATAACAAACGGAGATGACCAACAAGATTGACAACTTGTTGAAAGCCCTCAACAACCAAGCATTAGTCACACCTAGGAAGGACACTAGGGACACCAATAACGAAAGCCAAATTAAGGACCCCTCATCATCCAAACACGTCCACTTTGTCAATGTTGTCACCATTAAGCGGATAGATAAGGAGATTGAAGAGAGTGACAAGGATGAAGTTAGAATAGAAGCCGAGACTAAGGATGAGAGTAGGGAAGTTGAGGCTAAGAAGGAAGAGGAATTAGAGGAGGTAGAGCCTATAGAAGAATACTTTGATAAGTTGCCCACCAAGGAAGAACGGAAATACCATAAGGATTTATTCGATAGTCCCGAGAGACCATACATCCTTGGCACCCCCCTTATCAAAATGGGAGACCCCTCTAACATTAACATCCCATGCAATATTGGGCACATGCATATATGGAAAGCTTACATCGACCTTAGATCCCCCGTGAACATCATGACTAGGACTTATTACAATTGGGTGATGAAGAAGCAACTTGATTTTAGGATGATGCCCGATAAGAATCTGATAAGTAATTTTGCAGGAAGAGTGAAGGGACTGCATGTAATTATAGGGAATCTCACCTATGAGATCGATTTTATGATAATGGAGGACACTCGTCCGGTGATAGATGCTTGCCTAAGCCAAATAATATTCGGAAAACCATTTGTTGAGGCCACTAGGATGAGTTATGATCCGACTTTAGGGATAGTTAGATTTAAGGAAGAGAATGATGAGGTTGCCTATCAAATGCCCTACAAAATTGAGCAATACCGCCTTCTCTCTAATTTCGAAAAGGAACACAAGCAAGCGGCTTATTATAGGAGTGAGGAGGATAGACGTAGAGGAGTAGAGTATGTAAATAATAGAATGCTTGGTTTCTACAAAGAATGCTTGCAACTAGGTCCGGAATACAAAACTGGTTTAGAAGACGACCTAGAGAGTGGAACCAATGATGAGGTCACGTAGTAACCCATGACCTTGAGTCTAGCTACAAGACTCGTAAATAAAGAAAAGCGCTTCTTGGGAGGCAACCCATGTTTTGTGTGATTTTATTTTGCTTGTTTGTTTGTTATTTGTTTTCGTATGCATGCTTAATTTTTATTGTTGGTAGATCATGTTTCTAAACTAAATAGTGGAAATACTTTAATTTGTTGTTTTGGCCTAGTCTTAACTCCACCTAAAAGTATTTTTGCAAAAGATAAGTGTAAGGGGAAACCCCAAATATGTTTTTAAGAAACAAACCAATCATGATTCTCCACAATATTAAATGAACATGTATATTCGTATTTGTTAGAGTCAAATGCTTGTATTGAGTCATAATGAAGTTTTGCAGGATTTTTCAGGAAGTAGGACCAAGTTTTTCCAGAAATTTTCGGGAAACTTAACATAAGAATTTCTGCAGGTCACTTCTGACGGCGTCACGAGATTACTCTTGACGGCGTCAAGTGTAAAAATCTGAAAATTTTACCAGTTTTGTTTTTCTAACGGAGTCTTATGGTTTTTGTGAATTATTAAGTTTTGAAATCTCCAGGAGATCTGCAAACTTCATTCCACAAGCATTATATCTTATCTTGTTTTCTAGGATTTAGTAACTTATATAGGATGCCACCGATTTTACGCGAGGTTGTCTCGTCTATTTTATCAGGTTTTACATGTTATGTATGACAAGAAGACGATTTATATTCTGTAGAAGATGATTTATATTCTGGAAGGGAAGCTTTGATTGTTCATTTTCTTGGAGGAAGATTTAACCTGGCCAACTTTTTATCCATACCGAGCGAATCAGGAGAGTATTTGATTTCATTCTTTTTAACTTTTTCACTTTTACATTCTTTACTTGAACATTGGGGACAATGTTCATCTTAAGTATAGGGGGAGGGTAAAAAGATGATACCTTACATATGCACTTTCGCTTGAGTTTGTTTTGTTTGATGGTAGATGTGTAAAAAAACTATGAGAAATACTTGTTAGTGCAATTTTAGCGCCAAATTTAAATTTTTTTACAACATTTAGGAGTGAAACTTTAGCCATAGCAAGCGTCTCATGGATAGGAGATTGTATGACTAGCACATAACCGTATATTCAGAAAAATTTTCCACCCAAATATGTGAGGTTCGCCTTTAGATTTGATAGGAAAAGCATTTACTATTAGTGCTTATGAGTGTACCGGTATTATTTAGATTCTAGAACTTGCGTTAGTGATGCATCCCGAGACCGCTAGTGAGACTACATTCGTGTAGTAGGATTTACTACATGATAAGAGGCATTAGGATCACCCTTGTGTTAAACCCGTATCATAATTACTTGACCATTTAAGTCATATTATTTGGCTAGTTAAGTCAACTAATTTTTCCCACACCCTTAGCGTTGTACTCATTTTTAGTACACAAAACCCCTAGTACACCCCTCCGAGCCTATCTTTTCGTTTCTAACTTTAAGCATTTTACTTAAAGGAAGAATTTGTTACACCCCACTTAAATGTACACCCAAATCGCCTTAGCCTTCCGTGTATGCGCTCATTTTTAGTGCATTATTGTTATTTGTTTAAACCCTAAGTTAACTTTCTAATTGATTACATGGTTGCTAAATCGAGTCATATCCTTGTACATATTGTTTTGGGACGATTTGCACTCATGGGTAAGTACTTATTTTATGGAGTAATGGGGAAAAACAACATATATTACCCCCATATGTACGTTAATCTTAAAAGTGCTCCAAGTGTTTTGATTTTCTTAATTCGAGTCATTAGATTAGTTAATTGTAAAGTATGTAAAAATTCAAGTGTAAGGGGAATGTTCAACCTCTATGATGTATTATTTTGGATGGTAGGGTAAGAGTGTATGAAAAAAAAATCGAAAAAAACAAGAAAAAGAAAAAAAAAAGAAAAAGAAAAAAAAATGAGAAAGAACATACAGACTACCATCCCTTTTTATTCTATGTTCATTTTATGTTTTTGTTATTTTTCATTTATTAGCTTAAGTCGAGTCTAGTCTTGGCTTAGCAACGCCATATTGTACATGTAATTAACCAAGATTGTTAACTCGCCACCAGTAAAACTTCCTTTATCCAATAAAACCGTGTATTTCATATCCCTACACCTAACGTTACAACCCTTTAAAAGACCTCTTTGATAGTTTATCCTAGGTACTTACGCCATGTGGTGGAGGTTTGATCCTTTCCCAAGCCTATGGTAATCTATTTTGCTATGACAGGTAGTGAGAAATATCTTCCATTTCCATATTGTAATTTACACTTTATTACACCCGAGAGATGTGAGTATCTAAACACTATTTGTGAGGTGCTAGTGTATGACCTCCGTGCTTGTCTATTGGTCTTTAGTGGAACGATTATTTGTTGTAATTACTTTTATATTAGTGTTAAATGACCCCTAACTTGTATTTTGACTAGAATAAAAGCGCATTTGCTTGACGACAAGCAAATCTCAAGTGTAAGGGTATATGATGAGGTGAAAAATGATCCGTTTTTAGGGGGTCATTTAAGCCCGAATTCGAATTTATTTGATCAAATATTGCCATAAATCGTTCCTTTTGTGATTTTAGGTACTTTGGGAGTGAAATATGGAAAAGGAAGCAATTCGAACATTTTTGAAGCATAAAAGTGAAGAAAACGCCAAAGTCTTAATTTTCCATGCTGGGAACAGTAGGTGACGGCGTCAAGAGTAACTTCCTGACGGCGTCAAGAGCAAAATTCCATGACGATCCAGTAAAGATTTGACGGCGTCACAAGGTAGGGCGTCAAGAGTAAAAGTCATGACGGCCTGGAAATGATTAAGTCTTGACGGCGTCAAATGTAGATCAAGGCAGTCCGAGAAAAGTTTTGGCGGCGAGGTGACGGCGTCACAAGTTTATTCTTGACGCCGTCAGACCCATTTTCCTATATATAGTTTTCTAATTTTCACATTAAAAAGAGAAAAGTTTTGGAGAAACCCTAAGTACGAACTTGGTGCGAATTTTACAGGTTTTTCAAGGGTTCCAAGCCCTTGATACTTTTCATGTGTAATTGAGATAAGTGTTCTTTTAATTCAATCAATATGTCTATGTGTTGGTTGTCTATATCTTGTTCTTGTCTTAATTCCATCATGCTAGGCTAGATCTATCTTGTGTTTGCTTGGATCTAATGAAACCTAGATGTTAATTATGTGTTGATTACTTGTTTATACTTGTCTTGGATGAATGATTTATATGTTAGGATTAAGAAAACTGACAGATCTCCAATTGGTAACATGCTTGAACGTCTTAAGAAACATGAACCGACGCGCACTAGGTCTTTATTGGTTGTATTTAATGCATGAGCCACTGTTTACAATCCCTATAGTTGTGTTGGGCATGGTGTAGGAGGAGATAAGAGCTCATAGAATTGGGGAGTTAAGTGTGCCACCCCATGAATGGTATTAAGGAATACGATCCATCATCCATGCAATTATAACAAGTAATTAACGTGTAAAAGATGTCTATGGAGTAGTGAAATCTAAGTAAACACATTTTCTCCACTTATTGCTCACAACTTTAGTATAAATTAGTTTATTTTTATTTCTAGTATTTTGTTTTGATTGCATCTTTAGTATTGGGTTAGTTGATTAGCAGCTAATTCCGCCCAAATCCTTCAAATCCGAGATTTTTAATTGCTTTCTATAAAATATAAAAACACAAAAATAATCATCCCTCACCTCTAGAACTAGTATTTAGGCTTTCTAATCCCAGCGACACTATTCCTAAGCTGAACGATCAATCCCCCGGTACTTTTCACTATATTATACTACAACGATCAGGTACACTGCCTGGTGGGGGTTGTAAGCTTCTCGAGATCCCTCGAGAGGTAAAGCCTGTTGCGATTCGCACGCATCAGTACTTAATAGAACCAGATGGCATCAAACCTTGCCCAGAAAAAACAAGAGCTGTTATCGATCTTCCCTCACCGCGCACACTCAAAGAAGTCCAGTCATTAAACGGAAAGCTTGCTGGGCTAAACCGCTTCTTGTCTAAATCAGCAGACAAATCACTCCCTCTATTTAAAACACTCACGAAGTGCACCAAAAAGGGAGACTTTCGTTGGACTGAGGAAGCAGAAGAAGCTTTCCAACAGCTAAAACAGCATCTGGCATCACTCCCCAAACTTGTCGCACCGCGACCAGGGGAAGAGTTAATCATGTACTTATCTGCAACCCGCGGAGCAGTTAGCGCAGTACTATTGATAGATAGAAACTCCGTCCAGACACCCATATACTTTGTAGGCAAAGCATTGAAGAAGACAGAGACTAACTACAGCGCCATGGAAAAGCTGGTCTTAGCCCTAGTATTCGCAGCTAAAAGACTGCGCAGATACTTTCAAGCGCACCCCATAGCTGTAATAATAGACCATCCAATCAAACAAGTTATCTCTAAACCTGATGCATCAGGACGGCTACAAAAGTGGAGTGTGTTGTTAAGCGAGTATAACATCTCGTATAGACCACGCACTGCAATCAAGGGGCAGATATTAGCCGACTTTATTGTTGAAAAGCCAGATACCGATAGTCCAACTTCAATAACCAAAACAGATCTACAGGGACCCTGGATTCTGTTCACAGACGGATCCTCATGCGTGGATGGATCAGGCGCAGGCCTTATTCTTACTAATCCAGAAGGAATGCAGTTCACCTACGCGTTGCGCTTCAAATTCACAGCCACAAACAATGAGGCAGAATACGAAGCCCTACTCGCTGGACTACTTATTGCAATTCAAATTAGTGTACGTAACCTAGAAGCAAACGTAGACTCCAGGTTAGTAGCTAACCATGTGTTAGGCGAGTATGAAGCCAAGGATGAACACATGATCCAATACCTGGAAAAAACCAAATCCTTAATTCAGAACTTTGATAGGTTCACAATCAAACAAGTACCTATAGGGGACAACAGGAAAGCTGACGCGCTTAGCAAGATTGCATCTACAAGCTTTGTGCACCTATCAAAACAGGTGTTGGTGGAAACTCTAAAAAACAAATCAATCTTGGAGATGGAAGTATCCACGGTGATAGAAGAACAAGATCCCACGTGCATGACACCTATCATTGAATTCATTAGCAAAGGGATCTTACCACAAGATCTTAAGGACGCTCGAAGAGTACGACGCACAGCGCAACGATTTGAACTACGGGCTAACATCCTATATCGACGTTCTTTCTTACAACCTTGGCTCCGATGTGTTGGACCTCTTCAAGCAGACTATGTACTCCGAGAAATTCACGCTGGATCATGTAGCATGCACTCAGGACCACGGTCCTTTGTAGCGCGCGCTCTACGGTCAGGATCTTATTGGCCTACTATGCACCGCGATGTGCGAGATATGATAAAAAAAATGCAGCAATTGCCAAGTACACAGACCAATTCTGCGCCAACCACAACAAGAGCTAACCCTCATCACCTCACCATGGCCATTCTATAAATGGGGCATTGACATCGCAGGCCCTTTCCCAGTTGCAGCGGGAGGGCTAAAATTCCTCATCGTAGCCATAGACTACTTTACGAAGTGGATTGAGGCAAAGGAAGTGGTGAGTATCACGGGCAATCAGGTAAAACGCTTCGTATGGGACAATATTGTGTGTCGCTTTGGGCTACCAGGTGAAATCATATCAGATAACAGAAAACAATTATGTGACAACCCTTTCAAAGATTGGTGCTCGCAATTGAACATCACACAACACTTTGCTTCAGTAAAACACCCACAAGCCAATGGTTTAGTTGAGCGCGCGAATCGCAGCTTAGGCGAAGGGATAAAAGCACGCCTCGACAGATACAAAGGAAAATGGGTGGACGAGTTGTCACATGTTTTATGGGCGCACCGCACCACAATCAAAACTAGTACCGGAGACACACCATTTTCTCTTGTCTATGGGATAGAAGCCGTCATACCAGCTGAAATAGGGATGCCAACTATACGAACATCAGAGGTCAACATCACAACAAATGACGAGGAGCGGCGCATAGACTTGGACTTGCTAGAAGAAAGGCGTGAACGCGCAGCTATACGCAAAGCAAAGGCAAAAGCAAAAATGAAGAAGTATTATGACGCAAAAGTCAAACATACTTCCTTCAGGCCAGGAGACTTCGTATACCGCGCTAACGACGCGAGCCACGCAGAAGACACAGGCAAGCTTGGACCAAAATGGGAAGGACCTTACGAGGTCATTGATGCACTAGGCAATGGTGCATACAGGTTGCGCGATATGGAAGGTCACGACCTGGCGCGCACTTGGAATATCTGCAACCTCAAAAGATGTTATCTTTAGGAAAGGCTACGGCCCACAAACAGACAACTTTGCACTTTAGTATGTGCCCAATAATTGTTTGTTTTTTCTTTTCTTTGTTAGGAATTGTTTTTTTATTTTATTTTATTTTTTTTTATTTTTTTTTTTACTTTTTCGAAAACTTGTAAGTATCAATAAAACGTTATGGTTTCTAGCTAACTCCATAACACATTTCACTTTATTGCGTACATTATTTTATGTGTCAATATGGTTATACTATATTTTTGCCTACATGGCGTGCATGCACTAATTAAGACCCACGATGGCATAAAGGATGAGTAAACCTAATAACAAACTCGTTGAGTAAGAGGGTCGCAAACCCATCAACATTGGATCACGCATCCTTGCTAGGCGCCTTACCTTCAAGACGTTGAAGTAAGTCTTTCTTACGCATCCCACGAAGGATGCACAAATGTCACGTACAAGCTTAGCAAACAACGAGCCAAGACTCTTGGTCACACAATAAAACTTTGCAAACATAATGCAAGTTTATACTTATAATTTATCTTAAGTCACGCACTTAATTTAAACATAATTCCAAAAAGAGTAACTTATTTAATCTTTTTACATAAAAAGACAACAACCTGCGAACAAATACCATAACACGCAAAAGATATACTTTGTTATTTATACAATAAATATACAAGCCACAAAAAAGCCTATATGCTAAGACGATGCTCAGGACTATCTTCTGGGGCAGCGGAGCTTCCTGCCTCTTGAAGCTTTCTCAAGAACAATGCATCCTTAGGCGATACGGTCGCTACACTAACAGGAATCCCATCTGACCTGGGAATATGCGCAGCGCCCACACCGCATAAGACGGCCTTGCCCTTAATACCCTTTTTCTTGGCAGCCCTCTCTGCGTGCAGCTCCAACACCTCGTTAAGAGGAATCTCCCTTTCAAGAGCAAAAGGGTTCAACATATGGCGTGGCTGTGTAAAAACAGGAACCTGCAGTTGCGAATCGTCAGGCTTGAGAAAGTAGTCTGGCTGCGCCTCTGCATCCTCCAAGATATGGCGCCCCAGGGTCAACCCCTCCTTAATTACCTTTATAGGGTTATTCTGGTCGCGCTCCAGCTACGCAATATGAGGAAGCTCAAGCAGCTTCATTCCCTCCATCGCCTTCATCAGCTCGTCATACGCATTGGCATTGTAAGCAGGCACCTCAGCAAGCGCCACCTTCAGCAACTTAGCCTCATGAAGCTCCTCCATGGCCTGCGCCCTCCCACGCTCCACGGCGTACTGCACCACCTTTCCAAAGGTCTCCAACACCTCTGAAGACTCTAAGGTGCCCATAGCAGCCAAGCGCAAGCCATGAGTGATCAACCACCTACATAAACAGACACAAATTGCATTAGAAGAGACAAACCAACAAATATAATAAGGCAACATTGCAGGAAAATATGTAAGGTCGTACCTGCGCTCAGCTATGGTAGACATCAAATGAGGGTATAATTCCTCATCACAGTCTATGCTCAGACCACGCAGCTTCTCCTCCTGCACCTTAATAATCTTCTCCATGCGCAAGCGAAACTCATTAATGTTCGCAAAATGTTCATCCTTCTTCTCCTCAAGATACCTTACCGCCCAGGTAAGGTTGGCCCTAAACTGATGAAGTTCCCCGCGCGTTTGTTGCAGCTCAGCCATCGCGGTCAACTTTTCGTTAGTGACCTTGTCTGCGTGCGCCTTGGAGGACCCCACCTCCGCTTGCGCCTCAGCCAGCTGCGCACGGAGAAGATGATATAGACAACCAACACATAGACATATTGATTGAATTAGAAGAACACTTATCTTGATTAATCATGCAAGGTATCAAGGGGTTGGAACCCTTGAAAAACCTGTAAAGTTACACCAAAATCGTACTTAGGGTTTCTCCCAAAACTTCTCTCCTTTTTGTGTGAAAAATTAGAAAACTATATATAGAAAAATAGGTTTGACGGCGTCAAGAGTAATCTTGTGACGCCGTCACCTCGCCGCCAAAACAATCCTCGGACTGCCTAGATCTACTTCTGACGCCGTCAAGACTTATATACTTCCAGGCCGTCATGACTCTTTTACTCTTGACGCCCTTCCCACGTGACACCATCAAATCTGTTCTGGGTAGTCATGGAAATTCATGAAATTTGCTCATGACGCCGTCAAGGTGTTGCTCTTGACGCCGTCACCTACTGTTCCCAGCATGGAAAATTAAGACTTTGACGTTTTCTTCACTTTTATGCTCCAAAAACGTCCGAATTGCTTCCTTTTCCAGATTTCTCTCCCAAAGTACCTAAAATCACAAAAGGAACGATTTAGGGCAATATTTGATCAAATAAATTCGAATTCGGGCTTAAATGACCCCCTAAAACGGATCATTTTTCGCCTCATCATATACCCTTACACTTGAGATTTGCTTGTCCTCAAGCAAATGCGCTTTTATTCTACTCAAAAGACAAGTTAGGGGTCATTTAACACTAATATAAAAGTAATTACAACAAATAATCGTTCCACTAAAGACCAATAGACAAGCACGGAGGTCATACACAAGCACCTCACAAATAGTGTTTAGATACTCACATCTCTCGGGTGTAAAAAAGTGTAAATTACAATATGGAAATGGAAGATATCTCTCACTACCTGTCATAGCAAAATAGATTACCATAGGCTTGGGAAAGGATCAAACCTCCACCACATGGCGTAAGCACCTAGGATAAACTATCAAAGAGGTCTTTTAAAGGGTTGTAACGTTAGGTGTAGGGATATGAAATACACGGTTTTGTTGGATAAAGGAAGTTTTACTGGTGGCGAGTTAACAATCTTGGTTAATTACATGTACAATGTGGCGTTGCTAAGCCAAGACTAGACTCGACTTAAGCTAATAAATGAAAAATAACAAAAACATAAAATGAACATAGAATAAAAAGGGATGGTAGTCCGTATGTTTTTTCTCTTTTTTTTTTTTATATTATTTTTTTATTTATTTATTTATTTTTTTTTGTATACACTCTTACCCTACCATCCAAAATAATACATCATAGGGGATGAACATTCCCCTTACACTTGAATCTTTACATTAAACTAATCTAATGACTCGAATTAAGAAAATCAAAACACTTGGAGCACTTTTAAGATTAACGTACATATGGGGGTAATAATATTATGTTCTTCCCCATTACTCCATAAAATAAGTACTTACCCATGAGTCCCAATCGTCCTAAAACAATATGTATAAAGATATGACTCGACTTAGCAACCATGTAATCAATTAGATAGTTAACTTAGGGTTTAACAAATAACAATAATGCACTAAAAATGAGCGCATACACGGAAGGCTAAGGCGATTTGGTTGTACATTTAAGTGGGGTGTAACAAATTCTTCCTTTAAGTAAGATGCTTAAAGTTAGAAATGAAAAGATAGGCTCGGAGGGGTGTACTAGGGGTTTCGTGTACTAAAAATGAGTACAACACTAAGGGTGTGGAAAAAATTAGTTGACTTAACTAGCCAAGTAATATGACTTAAATGGTCAAGTAATTATGATACGGGTTTAACACAAGGGTGATCCTAATGCCTCTTATCATGTAGTAAATCCTACTACATGAATGTAGTCTCACTAGCGGTCTCGGGATGCATCACTAACGCAAGTTCTAGAATCTAAATGCTATCGGTACACTCATATGCACTAATAGTAAATGCTTTTCCTATCAAATCTAAAGGCGAACCTCACATATTTGGGTGGAAAATTTTTCTGAATATACGGTTATGTGCTAGTCATACAATCTCCTATCCATGAGACGCTTGCTATGGCTAAAGTTTCACTCCTAAATGTTGTAAAAAATTTTAAATTTGGCGCTAAAATTACACTAACAAGTATTTCTCATAGTTTTATTACACATCTATCTTTAAACAAAACAAACTCAAGCGAAAGTGCATATGTAAGGTATCATCTTTTTTTACCCTCCCCTTACACTTAAGATGAACATTGTCCCCAATGTTCAAGTAAAGAATGTAAAAGTGAACAAGTAAAGGGAATGAAATCAAATACTCCCCTGATTCGCTCGGTATGGATAATAGGATGGCCAGGTTAAATCTTCCTCCAAGAAAATGAACAATCAAAGCTTCCCTTCCAGAATATAAATCATCTCCTTGTCATACATAACCTGTAAAACCTGACAAAATAGACAAGACAACCTCGCGTAAAATCGGCAGCATCCTATATAAGTTTCTAAATCCTAGAAAACAAGATAAGATATAATGCTTGTGGAATGAAAGTTTGTAGATCTCCTGGAGATTATAAAACTTAATAATTCACAAAAACCATAAGACTCCGTTAGAAAAACAAAACCGGTAAAATTTTCAGATTTTAATTCCTGACGCCGTCAAGAGTAAACCCCTGACGCCGCCAGAATGGACCTGCAGAAATTCTTATGTTAAGTTTCCGGAAAATTTCTGGAAAAACTTGGTCCTACTTCCTGGAAAATCCTGCAAAACTTCATTATGACTCAATACAAGCATTTGACTCTAACAAATACGAATATACATGCTCATT
This sequence comes from Artemisia argyi, assembly GCA_030686995.1. Classification (NCBI taxonomy): domain Eukaryota; kingdom Viridiplantae; phylum Streptophyta; class Magnoliopsida; order Asterales; family Asteraceae; genus Artemisia; species Artemisia argyi. Next base: position 200,749,309 of record CM060678.1, read on the forward strand.
TAATATTGTGGAGAATCATGATCGGTTTGTTTCTTAAAAACATATTTGGGGTTTCCCCTTACACTTATCTTTTGCAAAACTACTTCTAGGTGGAGTTAAGACTAGGCCAAAACAACAAAGTAAAGTATTTCCACGTTTTAGTTTAGAAACATGATCTACCGACAATAAAAACAAAGCATGCATACGGAAGCAAATAACAATCAAACAAATAAAATCACACAAAACTTGGGTTGCCCCCAAGAAGCGCTTTTCTTTATTTACGAGTCTTGTAGCTAGACTCAAGGTCATGGGTTACTACGTGACTTCATCATTTGAAATGATATACCCCATGTAGTTGCGATCATTACTATTATGGTGGTAGTGCCTCAATCTATCGATACTCGCAATCACCATTCCACCTAATTTGCTTCTCAATTTAGCTACCCCATCTTGGCTCAATCCTTCGATTGTGAATGGCCCATACCACCAAGGACTTGGTTTATCGGGTGGTATTGTTGTTTCCAAGTGTCTCAAGAGCACCAAGTTCCCTTCCTCAAATGGTGTACGATTTTTTTCGTGTCGAGTATGTTCGAGTTCAACCTGAACCTTATTGCTTTTTCTCCTTTCATCCTTAGCTTTCTTATAGCTTTTGATTCTTGCCTCCCATGCAAGAATCTTATTCTGAACACGAATGTGTGTCGTGCCAATGTTGTTTTTGATCATTCTCCAACTCAAATTCTCATGCCCACTTCGCGGGGTCATGGGGAAGCTAATCTTTCTTTTTCCAGATTTAAGCTCAATCTTCCTACCTTCATACTTAATGACAGCCCTAGCGGTGGTGAGGAATGGTGCCCCAAGGATTATTGGCATGCATCCATCCCCTTTATCATCGATGATCATAAAATCAACGGGGTACATGAATCCTGCAACATTAACTAATACATCTTCTGCGATTCCTAGGGGGTATACGTACGAGAGTCCAACAAGGGATAACCTAACACGAGTAGGTGCTGGCATTTTTGATGTTAGTTGGATGTAAATAGTTAAGGGCATAAGATTTACTTCCGATCCTTGGTCGGCGAAAGCACTAAGATGTTTCAAGTCCCCGATGCTCGTTGGTATTTCAAAGTTCCCACATGCTACCTGCTTAGTAGCCACTTTCAGTACCAATAACCTCTCGAATACTGATCCTCCAGGAAGCGTATCATACTCATCTTCCTCTACTTCCTCTTTCTCAGGAATCTGTCCGGAGGATTGGTTACGCCCATCACCCTTAATCCAATTTGTTATGGTGTTTTTGTTTATATCATGTTTCAGGTAGTAACTCAAAGGTTGGGATTCTGGTGGTTTTTCTAAGGTCTGTTTAGCAGGAGTTTCTACCTTCTCGTTATCTTTATGGACACTGGTGATGGAGTTAACAAATTGGGTGGTGGGAGTGGCGCTTTCTTTCCTTAGTAGTATTCGTTCGGAGGTTCTCTGGTTGGCATACTCCTCCAATAGACTCAACATCTCATTCATTTTCTCCTGCATCTCTTCTTTTTGCTTATAAACTGCTTCTTCGAATCTAGCAAGCCGATCTGAGTGAGTTGCCATATATTCTCTCATCCTAGCCTCAAACTCCGAGCTAAGTTCCTTGGGAGGGGAACAAGGTGGGGTGCACCTCTGAAAAGTCTCGACATGTTCTCTAGAAGGTGACTCAGATAATGGTGCCGAAGTTGGTTTTGAGACAGAATTGACAGTGGCTTGTCTAGGACTTAAAGCCCTCCTTTGCCTTTCCTCAAAATAGTCGACTTTTGCCTCGAGTTTGCATAGAAGCTCATCGGGGATTTCGGTGGTCCCTCCAGATGTTGAGACTGCATTGATAGCTGCTTCCACTGTATGACTAAACTCCCACATTTCCTGATTGTCAGTGGCGAGCTCCTCGATAATTGCCCAAGACTCCTCGGCGTTCTTATCACGCAGTTTACCTCCCGCGGCCCTATCGATTGTGCGTTTAGTGTGATAGTCAACATGGTCGTAGAAAATCTGGACTAATAACCAAAGGTTTATACCATGGTGAGGGACCTTGTGGAGGAGACCTTTAAAACGGGCCCAAGCTTCGTAGAAAGTTTCATCCTGCTGCTGTTCAAACATCAGAATGTCATTTCTAAGCATTGCCGTCTTCCCCGGTGGAAAGAATTGAGTAAGGAAGCGATTGGTGAGGTTATCCCATGTGGTGATGGATCCCGCGGGTAAACGCTCAAGCCATTGACTAGCTTGGTTCCGTAGAGAGAATTGGAATAGGCGTAAACGGGTAGTCTCTCTAGTTTCAACACCTAGGTCTATGGAATCTACGATTTTGAGAAAGTCCTTAAGATGTTGGTTTGGATCTTCGGAACGAAGTCCATGGAATGCACATCCGCTTTGCACCAACCGGATGGTGTCGGATCGCAAGGGGGTCACATTGGCTCCGGTGAGCTCAATGGTGTTTCGGTAGCCTTGGTGGCTAAGTTGGGAATACTCTCCTAAGGTTCGGGGCCTAAGGGGTTCTAATGGTGGGTTTTGTTGTGGTGGGATGACGGGTTCAAAGATGTTACCACCTTCCATGATGTCGGATGGTAAAGAGTTACGAACAAAGGCATGAAGAAATGAGATAGACTAAAGAAGACCTAGAAATAAAAATAAAATCTTACTAGAAAGGAATCTAGCAAGTAGACCTAATAAAAAGAAATTCTAACCTAGACAATAACTATTCCCCGGGCTGCGGCGCCAAAAACTTGATGCGTGGGAATCGCAACAGGTTTTACCTCTCGAGGGATCTCGAGAAGCTTACAACCCCCACCAGGCAGTGTACCTGATCGTTGTAGTATAGTATAGTGACAAGTACCGGGGGATTGATCGTTCAGCTTAGGAATAGTGTCGCTAGGATTAGAAAGCCTAAATACTAGTTCTAGAGGTGAGGGATGATTATTTTTGTGTTTTTATATTTTTTAGAAAGCAAGTTAAAATCTCGGGTTTTGGAAGAGTGGGCGGAATTAGTTGCTATTCAACTAACCCAATACTAAGATGCAGTCAAAATAAAATACTCGAAAATGAAAGTAAACTAATTTATACTAAAGTTGTGAGCAGTAATTGGAGAAAATGTGTTTACTTAGATTTCACTACTCCCTATATATCTTTTACACGTTAATTACTTGTTATAATTGCATGGATGACGGATCGTATTCCTTAATACCATTCATGGGGTGGCACACATAACTCCCCAATTTTATGAGCTCTTATCTCCTCCTACACCATGCCCATCACAACTATAGGGATTGTAAACAGTGGCTCATGCATTAAATACAACCAATAAAGACCTAGTGCGCGTTGGTTCATTTTTCTTAAGACGTTCAAGCATGTTACCAATTGGAGATCTGCCAGTTTTCTTAAGCCTAACATATAAATTATTCATCCAAGACAAGAATAAACAAGTAATCAACACATAATCAACATCTAGGTTTCATTAGATCTAAGCAAACACAAAAGAGATCTAGCCTAGCATGATAGAATTAAGACAAGAACATGATATAGACAACCAACACATAGACATATTGATTGAATTAGAAGAACACTTATCTTGATTAATCATGCAAGGTATCAAGGGGTTGGAACCCTTGAAAAACCAGTAAAGTTACACCAAAATCGTACTTAGGGTTTCTCCCAAAACTTCTCTCCTTTTTGTGTGAAAAATTAGAAAACTATATATAGAAAAATAGGTTTGACGGCGTCAAGAGTAATCTTGTGACGCCGTCACCTCGCCGCCAAAACAATCATCGGACTGCCTAGATCTACTTCTGACGCCGTCAAGACTTATATACTTCCAGGCCGTCATGACTCTTTTACTCTTGACGCCCTTCCCACGTGACGCCGTCAAATCTGTTCTGGGTAGTCATGGAAATTCATGAAATTTGCTCTTGACGCCGTCAAGGTGTTGCTCTTGATGCCGTCACCTACTGTTCCCAGCATAGAAAATTAAGACTTTGGCGTTTTCTTCACTTTTATGCTCCAAAAACGTCCGAATTGCTTCCTTTTCCAGATTTCTCTCCCAAAGTACCTAAAATCACAAAAGGAACGATTTAGGGCAATATTTGATCAAATAAATTCGAATTCGGGCTTAAATGACCCCCTAAAAACGGATCATTTTTCGCCTCATCAGCAGCATGGTCACTACAATGAATAAAGAAGCAAGTTAGCGCATATTACGACAAGTAATAATACATATATAAGGAATAAGGAGGAATGTGGAATATCACTTACAGAAGCGGAGAAGCCTTTGCAGTCTCCTTCTCCGCGCTAGTTGCGGATGTATCATCCTCCGCAGATGACTCTTCATCCGCAATCAGATGACGCCTCCTCTTGGAAGTACCAGGGCCATCATCCTCTACCTTGCGCTTCAGATTCTGCGCTACCCCCCTGAGGCTCTACTACCTCAACGCTGTCAGAAGATTCAGCTTGCAACTTCTCCACATCCGCAGACTCCATAGTAGGAGCCATGCTATGTACGGGCGTCACAAAAAGAGGGGGCGAATCTTCATGACCAGCTGGCCCCAACACAGTCAGGTGCCCAGCAGTCGCATCCAAGAGCGGTTGCTCGTTCTCCCTCAAAGGGCGCACACCAACGGTCACCTGTTTCGGCTTCTCAAGTTTCACTACAGCAAACAAATCCATCTCTGCGCAACACATAAACAAGTAACAAAACACAGGTTAGTTATTGAAAGAGCGCATAGAGAAAAACTTACATTATTTGAAGCGAACAATTAAAAGGGATGAACACCCACCCCGACCTTCCTCATCAATGAAGGTTGGCACCTCGTCAGCACCATGGAAATAGTTGCGACTCAACCCCATGTGCACCAAAAACTCCTCAGGATAAGGGTTAATGGGGATGCAGTTGGCATCAATAGTCTACGCATCTGCCAAGCTATACGAACCGGGTGCGGGGCGCCCATCCCTCGGCAGCGTCTCTTGAGTATAAAACTCAAATGGTGAAGGAAACACCACATCATCCACCCAGAAAAAATACACCCTCCAATGCCTCAAGGAATCTACCTTATCAGTATAACACTGAAGGCTCCCCGCGCGCTTCGCAAAGGATACCCATCCATGCGACCACGTTGTGTGGTAAAACGCACGGAATAGGTCGACATTCGGGTTTATTGCAAGTAAACGACAGTTTACTTCAAAGTTTGATATCTTCGCCGCACCTATACAGTGCAGCTGAGAGATATGAAGGTGATAGAAATTGAGCACGTTGCTAAAAAATATGGATATTGGTACGCGATAGTTAGCGTACTCAAAAAAGCGCGTGTATAACCCTATCTTCCCTTCGGGGAAATCGGCAATACACGCATCGACGTCTGGGGCCTCTGGATGCACATCCAGAGGAATGAAGTAATCAGATGAGAACTGACGCACGTCATCCTCATCCATCGCAGAGCGAAACTCCTCTAGTTGAGCAACCGTTTTTACAGTATCACAAGATCTACTAGGATGCGTATACGCAATTACCTAATGAAACAGTTGATTTCTTTGAAAAACGCTTTGAAGAAATGAGAAATAGTGAATGTGTGTTTTTTTACTGTGTGTTTTTGATAAAAGGGAGGCGGTGACTCTTATATAGGTCATCAAAAACCCTAGATGTAGGCCACGTGGATCCCACTCATAAAACGTGTGGCTGGAATACGAAAGGTACATGCACTTTTTCCCGCTTTCCAAGGAACACGTGGACACATCCCCCGTTTTCCGAGGCACTTTTTTGAAATATCTTGGATTAGATACATATTTCTTCGTATTGGGCGGCAAAATTCTAAATTTGTCCCGCCACGCTTACCGCTGTTCTCACTAGTCTAGCATCCGCGGCTATGAGCCGCGCACACTAGACTGGGGGGACATGATGACGTATAGTCTATATTTGGGCCACGAGCCAAAATGATAAACATTACTAAGGCCCAAAACCACCATGAGTGGGCTATTATAACTTGGGCAGCATTGATAATGGGATTAGGCTCACGTAGACCCAAGCCCAGCCAAACTACCCGGGCATAGATAAGGATCTCCTAATTACGGAATAGATATCCTTAACCCGGATAAGCACCACGCGTGCGAAGAGTAAGGAGCAAGAAACCTACGAGGATTCTGCACCTATATAAGGAATGACATAATTCTCATTAAAGGTACGATTGACAAACCCTAAACTCTTTATGAGAACCCTAAAAACCGATTACTTACTCTCACGCCGGAGGATAATCGTGGGAGACAATCCCAAGATAAGCCTAACGGTGTTTGTTTATTTTCTTAGTGCGCAGGTTTCAATCATTAAGAAGCGAATTGGTATGAGAGCAAGAGCCCAAACTAGAAACGCCCAACTTTTGTATCAACACATAGCAAGTTATATTCATGAGAAATCAAGTTTTTTAAATAAGCTCATGACCACACGTTGTCCGTAAACTTTCACGCGTCAACCCTTATTACACTATCCTTATCCAAACCAACCCTTGTTACACCTATCATGTTATTTTGTATGGGTTTTTCTAACTTGTGCCCTAGAGGCACAAGTTAAACACACCAAAAGTACACAAGGGCCCATGAAAAAATACACAAAGATTCACATAAAAGTACAGACAGGTGTACTTTTATGTGAGTCCCTGTATACGTTTAATGTACTTTTGGTGTGCTTCCCTTAGACACAAGTTAGAAAAACACATTTAGTATTTACTGTGGAGTTGTAACGCCGATCAACACTAAATAACATGATCAAATCGAACTCGAAGTTTGTAAAATCTCATTTCAATTTACCTATATACATAGTTAATTGTGTATTGCTAGTTTATCTTAAAATGGAAATGGTAGAAAGAATTGGCCAGTGAATGATGTTCAATTATTTTAACCAAAACAAGAAAATGAAGCAATTGATTGATGACCACAATATTTTTGGCAGTGGGGTCCACATGAAGTGTTTGGACGGTGCCAACTTGTAAATACTAATGGTTGTCAAAGGCGTTGACGACATCCTCCTCTTCCACTACTTTCCAATTACATTTTCATTTTCTTTTTTGTAAGATAAACTTTTTTTTATAGTGTTTTCTTTTTTAATATCTTTATTGGAGGTATGATGAAATGTTTTGTGATCCGGGTTGACTCGGCTAGTTGAATCGAGAACAAGTTGAGTATTGGAAGTTGGTTTTGGCAAAAACTCAAGTTTAATCGGTGGCTAAACTGGTTGAATCGGGGAGGTTTTAGAATATTGGTTTGAAGTTTAAAACTTATTCCGATCCTTTATTTTTTAATGCAAATGTTTGTTTGACGTTAGGAAGTAAATAATTTTTGCGAAATAGGTCATGAGTTTGATCTAAACTCTCCTATTCGCATGAAATATATAAACATTGTACAATGACCGGCTTATTGAAAAAAAGGTCGTATTGTGTCCAAAATGAACTACGGGTTATAGTTGCTGATTTTCTTTTGAATGAAAGCATTTCATTAAAAAGAAAACTAGCAAGAAGATAACAATTACATAGGAGATTTTACCAATCAGTCCAATTATAAAGTATATGACCTCTAGACTTAAGCCAAGAAAAAGAGTAGAAACGAATATTATTAAAGATGTCACTTTTCCTTATTGAGTGAGAGTTAAAAGTGATTATTATGAAACCGCCAAATCAACCATAAAAAAGTCGCGATGATGACATACGCAAGATGAATCTTCTCTTTAGAAACGTGCCAAAAGCTCAACCAATCTATCCACGGATATGAGATACGAATAAAGGCATGGAGACGTCGTACCAAGTACGAACGGATAAAGGCATGGATATGAGGTTATAGTTGTCGATTGAACCAACCTTCTACAAACATAACAAATATTCTTTAAGGTATGTCGATTTCAAAAAGATGGCACACTAGTTGAGTTACACTTTAGGAATTAACAATTAACAACATTATCACATATAACGATTAATAACAAATCAAACTTGCGCATACATCCAAACCTTAAGTACAGATACATATTTCTTTAATCAAAATAAGTTATTTCTAAAAATAAATACATTATTGAATTAACTTATGTTTAACAATGGATCTCTTGATACACGACCACAATAATATCTATCTTTTTATACGAGGGATTTTATAAGAGAAATGATTTGTACATCATTTTTTGGCAATACACCACTAAATCACACCAGTAATGCATATAGTACAACACCGCTATGCATATTTTAGATTTTAGTGGTGGATGGCAAAAAAATATGGTGTACAAATCTCACTTTCATAAAATGTGCCTCGAAGGCACACATTTGAGTTTATATAAAAGTAAAGTAAGAGATTATTTAATTCAAAATTACATTTATTCATGATAATTTATGAGTATATTTAATGAAAACCAAATGCAATTTTTGATATAAAAGAAAAGTGTGTTTATTAAATATAGCTTAACATGTGCTTAAAGGCACATGTTAGAAAAATTTATAAGATGTCTTGCGGAATTTAAAAGATGTACTACCTCCGTCTCTAAATAAATGTCCAGTTTGACTTTTCAGAGTCAAACTGTTTCAACTTTGACCTTAACTACTTTTGTATATATTATATAATATTTGATGTAAAATATATAAATGGATTGGGTTTTAAGTATATTTTTCAATGGTATAATTTTTTATCATGTATTATGAACCAGTTTGACTCTGAAAAGTCAAACTGGATATTTATTTAGAGACGGAGGGAGTATCAAATTCAAGACTCACTAAATAGGTAGCAAAGAAAAAAGTTAAACAGGTAACGAGACATTCATCTAATTCAAAAGACTCGACTTCTCCAAATAACACGAGCATGTAAAACCTCGTCCGTTTACCCATAGAGTAGTAAACATCATATTCAAGAACTAGTAAAAGCTAGTGAAACCTTAATTAAAAATTTGCTAGTATTATTAAAACTTAAACCTCTTTAATTAGCAAGTTGTGAGGTAGACCCTCACCACCCTTAGCCTTTTCATCTCATCTTATATAGCCAATAGAATCTCATACAAAACTCTGCGTTTGCTCACAGCAATGACCACCACTCACTACACGCCCGAGCAACTCCCTGCCACCACCATTGACTCGGGCGTTTCTTCGCCACGATCCGAACATCTTGACAGCAACAACCCTCGAGTTTACGATGACAATATAGCTCAAGCTCGTGTTAGGTTCATGTGTAGTTTTGGAGGGAAGATATTACCACGTCCTCATGATAATCAACTTCGATATGTTGGTGGCGATACGCGTATAGTTAGCATGCTTCGCCACAACTCTACTTTCTCGTCACTTCTCAACAAATTATCCAAGCTTTCGGGTATGTAAAACCATCTATTTTTGAATTTCATCCGTCTTTGGTCTAATGGTATGTGAGTGACTTACTGACTCGTCAACTGAAATATAGTTAATAAATATATTATATAGTCATTTCATCACATATATCGTTAAATCGATACTAGACGAAGTATTTTGCGCTAAATCGAATAATGGAATTAGTTGAAGTAAAATAACGTTATCATCGAAATACGATTTACATAGAGGTAGAAGATAAACGAGCATAAAGTTATTTAGTAGAATGATTGTTCGTACTTTAATCATTAAAGTACGAACATATTTATGTAGGTCATTGATGCGTTTTCAATCGATCACTAAAGTTGAAAAAGACTAGATAAAAGGGTTGTTGGATTTTGCTTTCAAAGGTGACTATATGCAACTAAAGAGAATAAAGTTTGATACAGTTTATGTTATTGTACATGTATCTTTAACGATCATCAAGCTTGTTCTAGCTTGTTAAAACACTTTACCAATAACCACTAGCTAGACCAAAAATCGACTTGCTAACTCGTTATATCGGGTTCACTTTTCGCCCCTAATTCGTATAAGGTGCAGTGGTTTTTGATTCATGATAAGCTTATATGAATTCGGTTCAGTTTTTCGATCTTTAAACTTTTAACGAGGTTATATCTAAGTGAAATCAACCCCAACAAATTCACTTCACAAGTTTGATTGTATTTTGATTTTTTGTTATGGTTCCAACGTGATGCACGCCTTAAACTTTTTGTATCAAAATAAATTGTTTAAAAGTCTAAAGAATCAATATGTGTTTATTAAATTGTTTACAATGATATTAATAAATATGATATCTCTTGGAATATTCGATAGGTACACCCGACATATGTGTAAAGTACCAATTGCCAAACGAAGACTTAGACGCGTTAATCACAGTCACGAGTGATGAAGACGTGGAAAACATGCTCGATGAGTACGATCGGTTGGCTAACAATAACAAAAATGCTCGGCTCCGAATATTCCTTTTTCCAAATGACACGTCACTCTCGCGGGGTAGTAGTATTAGCTCACTTTTAGATGGGTCAATTAAGCGCGAACATTGGTTCCTGGACGCACTTAACGGTGGAGCCAGTTTAGAACGTGGTAGATCCGAAGTGTCATCTATTGTATCTGAAGTACCGGACTATTTATTTGGGCTGGACCAACCGGATGACCCGAAGCCCAAACCCAAACATTTGGTTATTGATAATGTCTCTAATTCGGATCCTGGGTCACCCGCTCCGAGAATTTCTTCTCCGTATTGTTCAACTTCGTCGTCATTGGCGCCCCCAATGGCTCCCTCAGTCCCGAACCTTCGGCCCGTTCGAACTAAACTTGATAACCCGGCTCCGGTTGTTAGTGAAGCTAAAGAAACGGTTACCACCGAACATTTTGCCGAGACTAATAGCCCGGTAATTATGAAGCAATCAGATTACCCGGGCCAACCCGTGTATTATGTGCGTCGGACTAGTTCACCCGTGCCTACGCAAGAGATGCCATTTTATTATATGCACCCCCCAGGTTCGATGCCTCAAGAGAATATTCAGATGCAAAGTGCACCGATTCGGGGTCAATATGCGCAACAATATATGGGTCCTCCTGGTCAAATGCTTCACCCTCAGGTTCCAAATATGGCCCAAGTGTACTCGGGTTTGAGGCCCGTTTCAGGTGGGGAGACATATGACATGCCGGTAAGAACTGGTAGTGGGCCGGTCCAGCCCATGTATTATGGGCCGAGATATGTTAATGTTCCAGGCTATCCTCCAGGTATGGTTTTGCAAGGTGCTGAGGAAATGAAGCAGCCCGGGCCAGATACTAAACCGGGCCGGGTTCCTCAATGATGTTCAATCCATGTTTACTCCTAAATGGGCTATAGAGGCCCAAGTTTGATATATTTGTGGTTTAATTTTTTTGTTTATTGTTCTGCTTTGTTCACTATTACTAGATCAAAATTCATGAACAATATATATATGTTTGATTGTGAATTGTAAAATAGCTATTTTCATAATGCCTACATGAAGTTTTCTAAACAATATCCATTTTGGTTACTAGTCACTATTTGGTAAAGACATGGTATATACTACATCTGAAATGCATTAACTCAAAAATATCCATTTTGGTTTTGGGTAATTGTCTACTAAATTGTTGAAACAGGATTAGATATAAGAAGACACTTCCAACACCATTAAAGCAATCTGGGTGCAAAATAAATGAACTTACATTATTATTTCATTCAAGCATTTTGGTAGGTGGAAGTCCATCAAGAAATGCTTCATTTTCGACACGATTGTGTAATGTTAGATCAGAACTAGTCATGACTAAGTCGTACTATCTTGTTTCATATCCATTTTCGGATGTCGCATACAGAATGTATAATTGTTCTTCACTATATATGTACTATATTTTTGTTTCAAAACACGTTTACGAACTTAACCGTATGCAGTCGTACATACTCCATAAATTTTAGTACGATTTGACGTAGATCAAATGTGACTCGGACTTTCATTTCTTGCATACAATTAAATTAGTATATGAAACGTAAACATTTTCATAAATCCAGCGTTTGAAATATTGATATATGAAAGGCAACCAAATTGCTTTGAACGGTAAAGAACATAATTTCACTGTTAGCCATGCATAAAGTTGACAAATTTGGTTCCCAATTTGGTTATGTTGGATTGTTCAGAAAATTTGGTTATGTTGGAAAAGTCGGTCAAATTGTTGGTATGAATGACAATTGATAGTCATCAAATGTACTAATGAGTTTCTAGAGCAAGGTTAATGTAATGGTTATGTACTAATGAGTTTCTAGAGCAAGGTTAATGAAACGGACAAATTAACTATTTGTTCAAAAGTCATTAGTAGGATTAATTGTGTTAATTATCTGATCGTTTTTTCTTTGCCCGTTTTCCTTATAAATTAACATATTTTCCATCTTGTTCGGTACACGAAAACACACAATTCAACCCTCTAATTTTGTTGTTTACTTCCATCTTGATTCTCGTTCTATCCGTTCGTAATAGAGGGAAGACACATATTTGTTAGCCTGGATAATCCATTTGTGCTAAGGGGTTATCCATTCGTATCATTGGAGATAGACGTTCATGATTCTAAAGTACCCTTTGATGACGAACCTGTCTTAAGGATACTGTGAGCCTCACTATTAGATGATAAATAAAGAGGTAACCCTAGAAACCCTAAACCCATAAACGGGCTTGAGCTTATTTATCATTTAATATCCACAAGCCTCAACATTTTCCTTAGTTGTGTCATTGTATCTCCATATTCAAAAGATCTACGGTATCATTTTCAACACTTCATAATTTCTTGTTATTAGAAATATATTGTTTATTTGTCTCTTGTAGCAACACATATTACCTAACAATCTTAAGACATAATTTTTGCTATTAGAGGCGATAATTGACTGGAAAATGAATGAAACACAATTGCTTGAAAAGTTTTAATATAGTTTCGTTGAGGAAAATAAAATATAAATTGGTTTTGTTTCTTGGTCAAATTATCTATTGAAATTTAATCATAACAACTATTAACAGTCACTTTTTTCTAAAGACATGAGAACATTATTTTATGTCATTTGGTTAAGTCTTTCAATAAGTCATTTGTTATAGCCTATAACTTAATAACTTAAGGGTGTAATACGATATATTCTTTGTGAAATTGGTAGCTGGAATACTTCATATTTTGGTAGAAGAATTTGCCAATTTGGTATGTTGCATTAGATAAGCTGCTTTTGGTTGCAACTAATTACAATGATGGTATCTGCTTTTGGTTGCAACTTGCAACTAATTATAATGATGGTATCGTAAAAGACACTGTATATATACGGGTCTACGAGTGTTTATTTGTTTGCTTTCGAATGAAACATAATAATCCATCCTGGTAGTATTTATGTTTTGATTAATTATAGAAGGGTACCAGAGCAATGCGGCGTCGGGTACCCGGTGACTATTTTTAATGCAAGTAAATGTTTTTTATTTTAAACATTCATTATTTAGCATGTCTCAATTATTTTATAACGTAGTAGATATATGTTTTTTAAAAGTAAAACGTCTAAATTATCAATAATGTAAATAATTTTTTTTTTCTTTTTTCTTTTTTTAACAATTCTATTAAAATATATCATTATTACTTATTAGAAAGAGTTACTATATGGTTTAAATGGGAATTGAATTTTTAAATTTATTTTATAATTTTTCTTTTATAGTATTATTTTTTGTTTTAAAATTTTAAGACTTGTTTTTATAGAAGTCCTAAATACTTATAATATAGTATAGATGTGATCTCTTATGCTCATTTCGCTACATGGGTCACATACTTAACCTTGTCCATTATCTGTGTAAGAGAAACAATGATGAAAAAATTCCTTTACTTGAATAGATTTTGAAATTATTATGACACTATTTTGCAAAACAAGTAACCGTTGTACTTTTAAAACTAGTTAATGTTGTATTGAATTCACAAAAATAAAATGGAGTAGTAATTTTCTGAAATCTCATTTAAAGATAATCTATTAACTAGTTGTTGTTTCATTGTTTTTAGATTTTTTTTTAATCATTCTGTTATGATAACTAATAGAGTTCTTGAAGCATGTGTTTGAATTGTGTTGTGGTACAAGTTTGAGTAACTAGTATTGCTTTCATGACCGGCTATTGGGATAAAACTCATTGTGGTGGAATGTGAATGTTGATGTTATTTGGACTCCAAGATGCTTGCTGTCACAGCTGCACAGTTGTGGGTGAAACGCCTTGTTTCCATAGTAAATGAATGAGTATTGATCCCAATTTTTTACAGTGCGTAACTAAGACATTAAACTTGATTTCTTAGAAGTTTGAGCTTAATTGGGTGAACAATTTGGTCACATTTCTATTGTTGTATAATAGTTCAGTTTGGACAGCTTTGCTGTCACAACTGCGCAGTCGTAAAATTGTACTTTGTTCGCATAGTAAACAATTGAGTTTTGCACCCAATTTTTTTATATTGCGTAGCTAAGATATTAAACATTATTTATGGAAAGTTTTAGCTAAAATGGATGAATAGTTTTCACGGTTTCTCTTTTTCGTACAACAACTCATTTTGGACAGTTTTCTGTCACAATGTGCAGCTGTAAAAGCATAAATTGTTTTCATAGTAAAAGAATGCCTTTTGATCACAAATTTTTACGGTTCTGAGCAAAGAAATTAAACTTGATTTCTAAAAAGTTTGAGTTCTAATGGGTGAATCGTTTGGTCACAATTTTAATTTGGTACAATTGTTCAGTTTGGACAAGTTTGCTATCACAAATGCACGCTCGTTGAAAAAATGTGTTGCTCGCATAGTAAACGAATGTTGTTTTGCCCAAAATTTTTATAGAGCTTAGCTAAGACCTGACTCTTGATTTTTGGAAAGTTTACTTAAATGGGTGTGCCATTCAATCACAGTTTCTATTTTGGTACAAAAAATTATTTTGGACATGTTTGTTGTCCCAGATGTGCTGTCTAGAGAAAATGTGTTGTTTACATAGTAAATGAAAGAGTTTAAACCGAAAGTTTTAGGGGGTGCTTGGTTGGGGGGTTAAGAGGGTGGGGAATGGAAAAGGAAATGATTAAAGATACTTGTTGAGAGGTGAGGAATGCAATCAATACCCACTTTTGGGTAATCAACCATTATCCAACAATTTGGGGACAAAGGTAATCAATACCTTAATATTCCTATTATCTTTCCCTTTCCCATTGCTTAACTTGAACCAAGCACCCCCTTAACACTTACTAGATTACACATTAAACTTGATTTCTGGAGATTTTGAGCTTAACCGAGTGCACCATTTGATCATAATCTTTATTCTTCTACGGAAGTACCACCTGGACAGGTTACCCTTCTTTGGAAATTTACAAACATGTTCTTCTATGTGTGAGTTTAAATTTTTATAAACATAAAAGGTGTGATAGAACAAATGTGTTTTCATGATTAGATCAGCACCATACACACCATTTGTTATGTTCGTATATGTTGTGCTAAGAAATTATTAAAGATGTTGCATTGTTTCATTGTGATGTGTCTTGTGTGATTCATAAATTTGTGATGGATGTGTTGAGAACCACATTGTTGTTATGGAATAATGAGTAGTTCCTCTTTTGGTTTTACTTGATTACCACACTTTGTAGTGTGTATAGTATCAAGACGACAAGAGAAATTATGGGTTTCATTTGAGCAAACAATGAATGGCTAAAAGCCGTGATATAGGATGTCAATGTGGTTGATTCCATTACTAAAATTTAGTGGCTTGACACTTGTATCACTCGTTAAATTTTGTGTGAGGATATTCCTTCACTAACCTTGGTTTAAGTCCGAGAAAAAGGCTCTTTACGAGCAATGATATAACGAAAAGATTGAAGATGTATAATGTATTGTATGTGTGACACACATAAGAACTTTGCTTGTGGGACTCTTTTTATTGTTCATTGTATTGGGATGATGTTTGGGCCGCATAAACTCATTTTGTCAAAAAGGGACACGTTTTGGGCAAGAGATATGACACCTATTATTAGAAATTAAAATGAAACTATGTGTTTCTTAGTCTATAGCATGCTAGACTTGGATTTGTTAATTATAAATGCACGTTGTAATTAACATATATAAAACATATCCTATTTTCCTTTGTGGTTATAAGCACAAGTGTGAAACTTGTGTAATGACAAAATTGACTAAGTCTTTTATTCTTTTAGTTGGAAGGAATACTAACTCATTCAATTTGATTCATGGTAATGCTTGTGACCTTGAAATTGAGTAAGAAACGTTGCTATGTGTATTTTCTTCAAAGCAAAGACAACTGTAGAGAAATGTGCTTTATATAAGCAAGAGGTTGAGAACCAACGTAATATAAATAATAAAATTATTAAGGTGGTAAATGTGTTGAACATGTGGTCAAAATTATGTGCATAACCATTGTAAAATGCACAAAGGAATTGCCACCATACTTTTTAAAATCTACTGTGTTAGCATAATGCCATGCTAAAATGTTATGGTTTACACATAACCTGTGAGGGATTCTAGCCTAGCTATAATTCTAAATGACACCAATAAAGGAGAAGTTGTTTTCGAGTTGGAATACTCAAGAATTACTTGGAGTGTGATGTATTTAATGAGTTTTATGAAACTTAAATTAGCTTAGACATATTATATTAATACGACAACCACTCTTGACTTGAGTTATCACTATTGATAGTATGAAGTCATATATTGCGGATCCTTTTATGAAATTCTAATGAGAGAATTAGTTAGCAAGTCGTGAAGAGGAATGGGACTAAATTCCTTGAAAAGTTTATATGAAAGAAAACCTAATTACCAAGCTGACTCGAGATCCAAGATCTAGGTTTAATAAGATAACCTAATTGTATAAACTGAGGTCATTGTTGGGGAATAATAAACTTCATATTCATTTAATAGAGTCAACAAACTTCCTAGTCCATTTCTATAGTAGTGACAATATGAGGTTAAATGATTAATTGAGAATCATCTATGTGAGAGAGAAGTGTAGTCGCTTCAAAGAGAATTGTGGGAGCACAATTCTTAAAAGCTCTCGCAGAATCAAGATAATGTTTATGACCATAACAAACATAACTATGAAAACCAAAATGTGTCAAAGAGATATTTATGTGAATATATAGTGTCCTCTCCACAAACAATAGGCAGGTCAAAGGCATTGCGTTCCACTGGCTGCTAGGAGGCTAAGTATATTTCATGAGGGAAGCTTCAAAGGGTAACACCTACTAATCCTATGCAAATATCAACTACAAAACTCTATTACAACGTCGATTCATTGATTTTTTTTTTCTCGTTTATCAATTTCATTTATGTCGGGGATTGTTGGAAAAGTTGGTCAAAATTGTTGGTGGGAGTGACAATTGATAGTATTCAAATGTACTAATAAATTTTTAGATCAAGGTTAATGCAATGGTCAAATGTAATGGCCGGATTAACTATATGTTAATTAATATGATTAATTGTGTTAATTAATCCGACCATTTTTCCGTTGCCTCATTTCCATAGAAATTGAGATATTTTCCATCTTGTTGAGTACACGGAAACACACAATTCAATCATCTTCTTTTGTTGTTTACTTCCATCTTGATTCTTTTTCTATCGGTTCGTAATAGAGGGAAGACATATATTGGTTCGCCTAGATAAACCGTTTGTGCTAACGGAGTTATCCATTGTTGTTGTATCCTGATAGATATATGTTCATGATTCTCAAGTATCATGGAGAGGACGAATCTGTCTTAAGGAAACTAGAACTTAACATGCCTCAACATTTTCCTTGTTTGTATCATTGAGTCTTCACATTCAAAAGATCCATGGTATCGTTTTCTACACTTGACAATTTTTTGCTATTATCAAGATATTGTTTATTTGTCTCTTGTAGCAACACTCATATTACCTAACAGGTTCCTCTCAGTAACAAAAACAAAAGGATAAGTTTACAAAACATGATTATGCCACTTAGAGTTCTAATATACACGCCAAAATGAGTATGGATAAGGCTGATGTTATGAACCACGCCTCCATCACACGCCACCCTCCATAAAATAAATCCCCGCCACCTTTGAAAATTGCACATAGTGGTGAACACCATCACCTTTATTTTATTTGATTTGTGCGTATGCGTAGTATTTTTAAGGTATGTTTGTATAAAATGTGTATTTTTAATAGTGGTGAGCATAAAAAATAAATGGGCAATTGCATATATATCCATTGAAACTTGCGTATTTGCATATATACCCAAAAAATGCTTAACTTATACATCATTTATTAAAAACTTGTATTTTAAGGAAAAATACAAGTATTTGAGTTTTAGTAAGTATATATATAATTCTCTCAAAAATAGAAGATGATGGGTTGGTGATGTGCAGAATAGTGATGTGACAATAATGGTCACGCTAAAAACTAGTCTTAATGAAAACTAATGTTAATGACACTTTGTGTCAAGCTTAATAGAAACTTTAGGATCGGGATCCTCTCATGTTCTACTTGAACATGAGAAGTAGCTGGGTTCGTGTGAGTGCGATTTTTAAATTTTAATAATTTAGAGGTCTCACATAGATGACTCATTTTTTCTTTCACTCACAAAAATATTCAACATTTACCTCTCATGTTTAAATTGAACATGAGAGGGATTTGAATCCGAAACTTTATAACAACTTACACTAGTAGAAAAAGTGTTTACTAAAACGGTTAAATAAGGGTTTTTAAAACGGTTTTGGACCGTTCTATAATAGAGCGTACTAAATAATAGGATTGTTTTTTTTATAACGGTTTTAAACCATTGTAAATGAGAACATCTTTTATAGGTATTAAATGAAAAAGTACGCATTTTAACACGTTTATAGATAACTGTTATATAAAGGTTTTCAACATAAAAAAATGATGATATTTAAAATATTGTAATTTTATTTTAAAGCGTTGGCAATACAAGTTTTCTATTATGTCATTGGTCTTTGTCAATAATCAAGTAATCCATATGCATTTTGATAATCTTAGCGTCCAAGAGTATATTATCAACGGTTTCTTATTCTCTTGCTCTTTTTAGCAAAAACTTCTTCTTTTCTCGTTGACGGTCATATTTGTGTGGTCGACATTGATGGGCATTGTGAGTAGATTTATTACCTCAAATTTAATTTGTGTATCAAACAAACATCCTGCATTAGAGAAAAGTCGAAAGATATTTTTTTTCTTTATCAATATAACTAAAATGAAAAAGTAAATTTACATGTGAGACACAATATAGAAACCCATAAAAGTAAAATGAAACAAAAACCTACAACAATACCTTACTTATGTGATCAACTTGGATGGGCTCTGCGAGAAGCAATGTTGCAAAAATCATGAATCGGTCCTGAGGCGGTCGAGGGCCGAGTAGCGTTTTTTAGCCGATTAATCGGTCCTAAACCTTGTAATCGCCAATTAATCGGCCGATTTCCTTGTAAATCTCTCCAAGTTCCAGGGCCGTTTACCTTGTAATCGGCGATTACAAGGCCGAGTTGGCCCTTTTTTTGCAACATTGGCGAGAAGTATACCACCTCAAATCTAAATTGTATATCAAACATACAAAATGTATTAAAGAAAAATCAAAGGATGATTTTAATCAATATAACTAAAAGAGAAAAAGAAAATCTACAACATATGAAAAACAATAAAGAAATCCATAAAAGTAAAATGAAATAAGAACCTGCAACAAAATATTCTTAAATAAATGGATGATGCACACTTGTAAATTCTTGAGTGTACTTACTAAATGAAAAATTTGTTATTTGAAGATCTACAAAAATTAAATATATGAAAAGCTTGAGTTTGTTTTAGCCTAAATAAAATAACTTGAGAGAGAGAAAAAAAAAGATACACTTGTTAATTAAAAGAAATAAAAAGTGGTGAAATTAAAGTTGTGAGTTAGAGAAATAAGTGGTGGTGGGGGGGGGGGGGGGGGGGGGGGGCTCATTTGGTAACACATGAATTAAAAGTATTTTTCATAACACTAAAAGAATTGTAAAATACTCTTTCTAGTTATTTAGAACCGCTGTAAATAACCAAAGTAAATTGTAAAAAAATTTAAAAAGCATATGGAACCACCGTTGTAAATAGTAAAATTATATTATAAAATACCCATTCTTTTAGAACTATTATAAATAACCGTTGTAAATAATAGGATTAAATTATAAAATATTATACTCCCACCGTCCCAAATTATAAGTCTATTTTTCTTTTTTTGGTTGTCCTCAAAATATTTTTCCACTTTTATGTTTCAACAAATCAAATCAAACTTTAGTGGAGAGAGATGAGATTTAATTGGTTAATAGATTAGTTAGTGAGAATTTCTTAAACTTTGTTCAAATTGGAAGTAGACTTAGAGCAGTTTCAGCAGTAACACATGTGCTGCGTTAAAGAGCATATGACGTGCGTTAATTCCAAGTTATCCTTTGCACCATATTGCGTTAAGTCCACGTTAAAGTGGCAAGTTAAGTGGCTAATGCCACGTTAAGGGTTTATTGTGTAAAAAAAAAAATTCACTTCCCCCCCTAAATGAATGAGTGTTTTTGTAAATTGTTGTTGAGTTAAGGTTGAGTTATTGTTGTGGGTGTTTTTTTGTGAGTTAAGATTAAAGTGTTAAAGCTGATGTGACACTGACGTGACACCGTGTTAAAACTTAACTCGTGCTATTGATGTAAGTGCTCTTATAATTTGGGACGGAAGGAATATTCTTTCTAAAACATTTATGTGTATGAAATTAAATATTAAAACCAACCACTGTAAATAACATATTTTATATTATGTTTTCCTTTCTTTATGAACCTTGATAAAGGGACCTAATAAAAGGACCTAATTATAGATCTAATGCTTAAAATACTTGTATAGTCATACTATACAAGTATTTTAAGTATTAAGTTTATAATTAGGTCCCTTTATTAGGCCCATCAAACATTTTCCTTTCTTTATTAACCGTAGTATATAATGTTTTCCAAATTAAATAGTATGGTTGGATTAAAACCGTTTTAAAAATGCCGTTGTAAAATGGCCATTATCCACTAGTGTTACATGCACAAGTCCAAATTGGTAACGATGGAAAAAATTTCATGGAATGATGTGGTGGCATGACGTAGACTTCATTTATTGATTTTGAAAATCATGGACATCGACCTTTTTTTCTTGCTTACTGTTTTGAAAGGACACCCAACCAAACAATTTACATATGGTTTCATTTCATAGCGGACAATTAAGTACATATTTAAATACCAACTTAACGACGTCGACGTACGTTCTTATGTGAAACAATAACGACTATGGTTAATACTATCGTGTACTTGTTAACGTGTTAAATACTCGAATGTTCCATGGGGCTTGACATTAATTGCTCTTTAAATCGTGTGGTTCATGCGAAACCAATTCTTGCTTTCCCTAGATAAGGACTATTGATATTTAGATTAAAAAATGGTTTAAAATGATACACGTCCAATATTTTCATTCAAAACATTTATTTGCTTAACTAATTTTCAAACTTTAGAGAGTGATGTTTCATAATTCATATATATCGTAACGATTTCTCATAAACTTTATATTTTTCTGTGTTCATTTTGTGGCTATTGATTAGACACTTGACCAACATCATATATTCATATGTGTAGGGTACTATGCATGCAAATGCACCCTCTAATTAAATGATTTAGCTCTACAGTGGCGGAACTAGGACTTCAAAATAGGGTATGCACTTTTGCTCGAATGGTCCTCGAAGGGTCCTCGAAGGGTCCTTGAAGGGTATGCACCCTATGTTTTTTACACTACCCGTCGAATTTTAGGGTATGCACTTGCATACCCGTGCTATACACTAGATCCGCCCCTGTAGCTCTAGTACGATGCTTTTGCCTAGTACAAGTGATACATGCATGCATTTACTCATATAAATATATGTATCAAGTTATAATACGTGCATTAACAATAACTATCAAAATTGCTATGGATAGAAAGTTGGTACAAAATTTCTTGTTCATGTATAAGTTTTTGTTGAAATTACTAGGTTACCCTCACGGACATCATTGGAAGAACAAAAGCATGAAATATGAATCCATGTTAGATAACCACACACCAACAGAGCTGCATAACACTACTATAGTGTTTGAAGTGGAAGGAGGGCTATTAAGGTCAAGTTCACTCTTTCCTTACTTCGTGCTTGTGGCTTTCGAAGGTGGCGGTGTATTGAGAGGTTTAGTGTTGTTCCTATGTTACCCTTTGGTTTGCTTGCTTCGCAAGGAATTGGGGTTGAAACTTATGGTGTTTATAAGCTTCTTCGGGTTAAAAAAAGACAACTTTCGGATTGGAAGGAGTGTTTTGCCAAAATTATTCTTGGAGGATATAGGGTTGGAAGGGTTTGAGGTGGTGATGAGATGTGGCGGGAGAAAGGTGGGGTTGAGTGAGTTGCCTAGTGTTATGGTTGAAGGGTTTTTGAAAGATTATTTGGGTGTTGATTGTGTTATCGGGAGAGATTTGAAGGTCGTTTTTGGGTATTTTGTCGGGTTGATGGATGACGTGACAACAAGAAGATCAGAGTCCTTGATCAATGATGTGTTTGGAGAAAGGAAAGTTGATTGTCATGTCATTGGTTTCGGTTGCTCTAACAAGAATCTTGATCACCAAGTTTTCTCTCATTGCAAGGTTTGTAACCTCTTTAAATCTCTTTCTATATATGTCATGTGTGTCAAGAGATCTTTGTGCACTGATCACTTGTTTATAACAAGTCATTCAATGGAAATCCTAGAAATGTAAATAGATTTCATTAATGTTATATTTGACACCCAAAACTTGATAGTAATAATCACTTATTAACTACTATGATTTTCTTAAAGTAATTATGGCTAATAATGAAGAATGAGCCACCCTAGTTGAAAATTAGTGTTCAAATGTTTATGATGTAAAACTTCTTTCTCAAGTATAACTACATCATGCATATATCAAGTTAGTTGTGGAATTACCATTTATGCTTCGATCATTAAATGGTCAATGATCTTCCTACAGGGTTCGTATGTATAATCAGTCGGTCGATGAAGCGGGTCAACTTACTATTTACATCGTGTGATAATTAGCTGTATAAAATAGGCTAATAGTTAGTTTCCTTTATTTTCAGGAGATATACTTGGTAAGCAAAGCCGAGAAGAAGAGATGGAGAGCCCTACCGAGAGACAAGTACCCAAAACCATTGATTTTTCATGATGGAAGGATCGCGTTCAAGCCAACTTTTCTAGGAACATTAGTGATGATCATGTGGGTTCCGTTTGGGTTCTGGCTTTGCCTTTTGAGAATGATAATCGCGTTATCCTTACCATACAACATGTCGATTCCCATCATGTCCTTCATAGGAATGGGAGGTAGAGTATACAATCATTCCGTTGATAAAAACAATATCAACAAAAATAAAAACGATCCAATTAAGGGAAAGGGCAAAGGCACGCTATACGTGTGCAATCATAGAACATTACTTGATCCAATCTATATTTCAATGGCTATAATGAAACCTTTAACGGCTGTCACATATAGCTTGAGCCGGGTATCAGAATTTGTATCGCCATTAATATTAAAGACTTGCCATTTGAGTAGAAACAAAGAAAACGACTCGAAAATGATGGAGATGTTACTTAGCCAAGGTGACCTTGTAGTTTGCCCTGAAGGGACAACTTGTAGGGAGCCCTATGTACTAAGATTTAGTCCTTTATTTGCTGAAGTAAGCAACGATATTGTCCCCGTTGCTCTAGATGCTAAAGTTTGCATGTTTTACGGTACGACAGCTAGTGGTTTTAAATTTCTGGACCCCGTTTTCTTCCTTTTGAATCCGGTTGCGTTTTACGATGTCAAGATTCTTCAAAAGTTGGAAAGCGTAAATACATGTAAGCAATCAAGAATCGAGATAGCGAATCAAGTTCAGAAACAAATTGCCGAAGCATTAGGGTTTCAATGTACAAATCTAACACGAAAAGATAAGTATATGATCTTGGCAGGAAACGAAGGTGTCGTTTAGAAGACATGGATACGTGTTCATACTAAAAAAAGCAAGCTTTATAAAAGCTCTGTTTCTATGTTAAATGTATAACAGACAGTTAAAATTGTTTGTAACACAAAGAAAATATATGTACATGTTCAATGATTTGAGATATGAAGTGTAAATTTATTACAATTTAAATCATAGTAATATAGCCAATAATAATAAAAGTTCTATTATCACTTTTTTTGTACCTTTATTTATCTATGATCAATCTATGTTGGTTCTTTTTCTTCCGGTAATGAGTAAAGCGGTGTAATCCTGCCTTGTAAATTTTAGATCGTCTCGTAAGGTTTTATGTTTTTGTTGTTTGTACTATGACAGTTGTTCTACCTGTTGGTTGATGGTGGAACGAGTCTCCTGTGCTACTGTGAATTTGACGTTATGTTTGCTTTACGTGAATGTAGTCTTTGCTTTACGGCGCATCTCTAACAGACAAAATTTATGCCGTCTTCTACTAGCTATTGACATTCACAACTGATGTATTTTGGATCTATTTCTTTTGTGAACTTGCCAACTCGACTTGTAAGATCACTACGTATGAAAAATCAAAATTCGTTTCATGTGGTCTAATTTTCATAACTTATGGCCACGAACCTCTTTGGATTTTCATTTCCTTCTCTCTTTCAATTCGAAACAGGAAGTGAAAAACAAAATAAAATTTACAATCAACTCAATATGTATATAAGATAGAGGGATTTCACAATGCAAGAGTTTCTGGCGAAATCAACTGTGATATACAAGTTATGCCCCACAATTCAACAAACCAGACGATATGAACCAATTGCGTCGCCGCTTCCAAATTGATAACATGAATAATTCTGTTCGGTAAAGGAAAGAAACTTGTTCCAAGGTTAAAAACATTAACTGGACGACTATTAAACTTTAGTTCAGTCCAACACTCCAACTTGATAACGAACATGATTGACAAACACAAAGAGTCCATCTTGTTCAAGTTCTTAGAAAAGGGAGATCCCCAAAAATCGTCTAGGAAACATTATAACAAATGGAAAAACCTACTCTCTACCAAAACATCGAATAACATAAAGATGTCAGTTCTCAATTACACAACTTTTTCGTGTGGATATTTTTTCAACGGACTTAACAGTTTCTGCAGCTTTCCTCCCATATTTACTGTCTGTGACGGGATTACAGGCGCCGAATCTAAGACATTTCTGGAAATGGGATGTTTTTTTTTATCATCCCAACTATGAAATCTGCATAACATAAATGCACACATCAGAGCATGCTCTTAGCACAAGACGAGGGGAAAAGGAGAATACATAATTCAAGTTTCCATGAAAAATGACATACCATTGTTGAATCTTTTTGAACTCAGTCAACACAGGATATATATTCTCAAAGGCAGTGTATGTCTCATCTCTGACCTGTAAGCAAAACCGAAAGGAGTAAAGTTAAGTAAATTAAAAAATACAGCACTATATGTTGATAATCAACATCGACCAAGATCGAGTCATCTCACCTTAGCACCAGTAAGAACAACTTTCCCGGAAACAAAAATGAGCAACACGATTTTAGGTTGCTTCATCCGGTAAATCAATCCAGGGAATAGTTCAGGCTCATACTATACCACCAATCCACCGCATCAAATTAATAGCAAAAGAATATTTTTGGAACTCACAAAACATTGAGTTGAGTTTGTTTGGTGAATCATACAAACTCTTAAGGTGAACTTACACTTGAGAAAGCATGGTGAGCGGGTGCAAGTCCTTCCAGTTTAATGGGAAATTTGACATCACATGATGCGACTATGTTCTGGATCTTGAAATCCTACAAGCGTATACCAAAAACAATACGAGTAAGTAACAAAATACCCTGGACGATAGACAAACTTTATAGAAGCAAAGAACACCAGAGCGGGAGTGTCTTACCTTAAATTTTGTTGGGAAACCAAGTTTTTGTACAATTCGAGCATACTGAAAACAGAAACAAGTCTTTAAGCATGGTAACAGTACGTAGTATTATGTGCTTGTTTTATACTATGGTGTTTGTAACTTGTAAGGGTTCTTCATTTTATTAATAATTCTTTTTTACAATGTTCGTGTACCTTTCTTGCTGCCAATTTTGATGATTGTTCACTTTTGGCACCGGTACAAACCTGAAAACCAAAACACAATTAAAAAAATGACATAACAGCCAAACAAAGGGTAGTAGTCTTTAACCCATGTTGTATAAGATCTCGTTATAAACCGAAACTACTTTTTCTTAAAGAAGGCCGTGATTTGTTACTGTCTTGCATAGCACATGTAAATTAAATCTAACACTCGAAGAGTTCTATAGTTTTGAAATATAGACTATGATTGATATACAATGTTGTGTTAAAATGAAAAACTCACAATCTTCCCAGAAGAAAATATCAATGCTGTCGTTTTTGGGTCTCTTATCCTCATAATAACAGCAGCAAAACGCTGCAGTACACAAAAAGAACAATCATATATATCGATGCCATTAACGGGAGGAAGGATATAAGAATCTAAAATGCTGTCTTCATCAATGAAAGCATGCATACATATTTTCTGTTAAAGCATTAGAATAGTATTGAAATCAAATTATATAATCCAACCATCAATATTTATATCAGGATTCGTATTTCAATAAAATATGACATTAGAAACCCAAAAGATAATTTTTTTTTTGAACAAAATAATGATAACTACAAGCCCGAATCCTATCCTATCTGGCTTAGGGTAATATTAATAATAATTGCAGCATACCTTTGGGTTGTATTCTGCATTTCGAGCATGTAATGCGATGGCCTTCAAATCCAATTTGCACTCCAGATTGACAGTAGACACTATATTCCTACAAGTATAAATGCAGATCACATATGATGAGAACGTAAGTTCATCTTCAAAACACTTTCTGTCTACAAATCATCGAGTTTTACAGATATCACAAGCGCAACAAACAAAAGGTTACAATGTACACCACATAATAAGCGGTTACAGATACATTATGCGTAGATTTCAAGATTCAAAGATCTACGGTTATATAACATTTTACTATTGTACATCTATTTAGCAATTTGCTCTATATATATTGAGATGAGATGACACATTGGTCTACACATGAAACCATATAACTTCCGTAAACAACAAATTCTGTTATTTCAAAACAGGAATGCAACTACTTCTTTAGGGGGTGTTTGGCTTTACGCGTTTAAATTGATTGCTATCTTCATAACGCATTGCTTTACAATTGATTACTATCTTTAGAACATGTTTGCACTTGCAAGTAATCAGTTTCTACTTTCTAGTGTTTTAAGTATAATAACAAAACAATCTCATTAGCTAGTTGTTTCAAATGATTGGTTCTCAAAATCAGTTTGTATGCAGTTGCAACAGAACGTAATACGATTGCCTCATTAGTTAGACAATTTTTTAACATAACCAAAACTTGCAACCACTCGAGAATTACCCGATTATTACAAGTACAGAAAGCATATAGTTTTATCATCACAACATTCATAAAGTTTATATTTTGATCAAGTAAACTCCAAAAAACATATATACTAATTAGTCACAACATTAATAGTTTGATCAATAATACGGCTTCGAATGGCTGATTATCTCATTGTAATCACTTACAAACCACAAATGCCAAACACTTCTAAGCGCCCACGACCACATCAAACACGACAAATCATCACAAGTACAAAAAGATGATAACTTTACAAAGTACAAACCACAATTCGAAAAACCACCAACCATGTTAAATCGGAACGATAAAAAGCTGAATCATTAAAATAAATATATGCAATGCCAAACACCCCCCTTTGAATAATCAAACACTCCTAAACCCGCACCAATAATCGCGTAAAATCGAAACTCACTGAATAGTAGGGACAATTCCAGAAGGATGCCTAGCATAATCAACAGGTTCACTGCCTTCACCAATCATCATATTCATCCTTTACACCACTACTCTTATAAAAACACTTTTTCAATTTTATAAAAAAAATAAAAAAAAATAAATTAGACTTGATGATTGGCGGGAACGAATTTGAAGAATGATGGTTTATATATAGGTCTCGAGGGGTATATATAGGGTATAGAGGCGGTGGATAAGGCGGTTTAATAATATATAAAGTGAATTACATGAATAGTCCTGTGGTTTGTCGGGTTTTGCATATATTGTTTTTGTATTTTTTTTAGTGGGTCATATATTTATGGTTTTAGTATGTATCGGTCCTGTCTCTCTTGCCTAATTTTAGTTAATTAGTTACAAGATTTTGGAACTATAATAATTTGCTTACTAATGTACGTATAGATTATGAAAAATATGTAAGTATAGTTGTTTGGATGGTCATCAAGTCTTTGGAAATTTGAAAGGATTCAAAGCATGCTTAGGATTGCATATTTTGAGGAATGTTTATTGGTAGTAAGCACATTAGAATAATCACCTTCCCATGTGATTATTTCCTCATAAAATAAGCAAATAGGTTAATAAGTACTTAGGGTCCGCTTGGTTCAAAGTGGGGAAAGAAAAAGGGAAATAGAAAAGAAAAGGAATGCAAAGGAATGAGTGAGGTGGGTAATCAATACATTACCCCCCAATTTAATCTATAATGGTTGATTACCCACTACGGGGTAATCAATACCTTACCCCTCCTTTACCAAGCACCATTATTCAAAGAATGTGGGCCCTTTTCAATTCCTTACCCGTTCTCCACCCCTCCTTTACCCCCACCAAGCACCCCCTTAGTATTTCAAGCACTTCAAAGTGGTTATTTCTTTAACGAAACAAATAAAATAAGCATTATATTATGCAATCGCGTACATTATCTTGATCAAACACTCTACAAGTAACTCTACGTCTGTTTTAAGGAATTTTGATGTTTGTAGTTTGACGAATGATTATTAATTTGACATTATATGAATATGGGGAGAAGACAAGGTGATAAATGTATATATATATAGGAGAGGTTGCACATGTTTTTTACAGTGGCTTCGAGGAAGATGTATGTTAGTGTGGCTCACCGTGATTTAAATGTATTTACTTAGTATAGAACGAGCGGAGGAACCCGCGCGTTGCTGCGGAAATGCCGTGCTATTTATTTATTTATTTATTTTCTCACACCGTAGGGCTTAGGGACTAAATTGCAAAAGACTATTCTTGCTTCCACTGTGGCACTCTAAATGAACTTTGTTAATTGATTTTCCAAATCTTGTCAAAAATGTATCCTCATGAAAATTTGTAATAATCAAAATACCATTCTTTTTCGCTAAATATTAAAAAAAGAATAATAATAAAAAAATAAAAAATAAATAAAAAAAAAATATTGTAGCACTGTAGCTGCTACAGTGTTAATTAAAAAAAGTTTACTGTTTCATCCACTGTAGCAAGCACTGTAGCTGCTACAGTGCTGCTACAGTAACACGTTCCCCCTTTTAGTATATACGAGCGGCGGTACCCGCGCGTTGCTGTGGAAATGTTGTCGTTAATCTAAACTCGAAATAAAACGATTGAAAAAATTTATTTTTGTTATTAAGGACTAAATTTGTAAAAGATCGATAACCGCAAGTACTCTTGAAATTAAAAATTAACCTGAGGTGGTGTTAAAAAAAAACTGGTGAACAGTGTTTTTAACGAATGAACAGTAATTTTTAACAGGATCGATATATTGCAAAGTTAGTCCTTTGGGACTATCTTTGAAATTATAATTTAACCTGAGGTGTTGTTTTTGTTAAATATTTAACCATAGGGTCAAAAAATTAAAAAAAATTAAAAAAAAAAAAAAAAAAACTGTTGCTACAGTAGTGTTGCTACACTATTGTTGCTACAGTAACCAGACTCACATATTCACTGTTTCGTTCACTGTAGCAAGCACTGTAGCTGCTACAGTGCTTGCTACAGTAACGATTCCCCCTTTTAGTGTATATAATAATGTAACCTTATAGTATTTAGTTAGTTTTTGTAACCACATGACTTGCTTTGGCTATAGGGCCCGAGCAAGATAATGACCCAGATGAAGGTAAACAACTTTTACTGAATGTGAACTTTAGAAAAAGAATCTTGAATGCATAAGTTGAAGACATTAGTTCTGTGCAGGCAAGGGAAAAATTGGTATTTCTAGGAAAGCCAAAATTGGCATCACATGGAAAGCCAAGATCGGATTTCCTAAAAATCTGAGATTGGGATTTCCAAAAAACGAGATACAAAGCGTGATGATACTGAAGTCAAGAAGACAACTACAAGTCAACACGAACATCGGTTGCTATTTAGCAAACTCAGACAGCTGAAAGAGAAGCAACACGTGCAACACTCCAAGCAACGATGAAGGTTTATCATTGATTATTTTTATTTATTACCTTTTTCTTACTTGAGGGTTATATATAGTTACATAATTAAAATCTTAGAAAATATTTCGTGTGTGCACGGGTATTAGAGCTTTGGGTGTGGTGATACACCAAAACTCCTCATTTGAGGCCCACAGGGTGACACATCACTTTAACAAATCTTCCTTTACAACCCCCTTATCACAACTAACTTCAACTTACTCATTTGGGCCCACTACTTACAACTTTATTTTTTTAAAACATTGTGTAACGTTTTAAGTCTGACAACAAGTACAAGCAATTGCCTCGTCGTGCAGATGAGAAGCTCTTCAACGGCGAGCTTTGGTGAACCCCCACTGTGTGGTGGCGAAGGGCAACGAAAATGCACCTAGGAACGGCGAGCTCACAACGAGACCATACCCAAAGCTCTTATAACTAGTAGAGCCTGCGGAAGACGTTAAAGCATTGATTACGAAACCTATAAGAAAATCTAGTTGTTTCTAGTAGGATTATATGATTTTAATTTGATTGTTCGATCCTAATTAGGATATTTGGACAACCGTGATCTTGATTATTTTTATAAAATTATCTAAGGAAAAAAAAAAAAAAAAAAAAAAAATTAGTCCTTGAATATGTGAAACTAGTATATGCTATTATTGCCTGTTAATGAGATGTATTTACACAATGCAAACTAAACAAAGTGTGATATGAAGACAAGAATCCAAAGATATGTAAATTGCATCTCATAGTTTTTCAATCATATGCTTGTACTTGCAAAAGCAAAGAAAAAGCTAAATTGAGTTTTAAAATGATAGAAATCACATAAAGATGAATTGTTTAGGATTATGATTTGTATTTGGATTGCGATTTGGATTTGGATTTGAATTTTGTATAAGTTTTGAATTAAATAAAAAAAGAGAAAAAATCCCTAAAATAATACATTATATTTGTTATAAAAGAATATAATTTATAATTTTGAAAATGTTACTATTTTAAAAATGAAAATATGTATGGCGTCAGCGGTATGTAAATATGTATCCACATGAATATATATATGAGTGATTAAAAATTAAATAGATAGTGAGATAAGAGAGAATAAAAAAGAAATGGATGATAAAACCCACCTAAAGGGGTGACAATCTTGCCTAAGGTTGCTTCAACTTTTGATGCAAACAACCAATCACTTAGTTCCAACACATTTTATGTCTAAGGTTGCCTCAACATGGATTTTAAGTGGCAATCTTTGTCCCCAAAATACTAATTATTATTTTATTTATTTATAATTATATTAAACAATTTAATAAAAACAATACATTTTATTAATAATTCAAAGCAAATAAAAAAAAACCCGGAAAATAAAAAACAATTTAAACAAAAAAAAGAAAAAAAAAAACAATTTCAACAAAAATAGGAAATCACTAATCATCGAGGTATGGTAATTGGTAAGTCTTGAGCCGCTACGTGCTCCGTAAGATCATATCGAAGACGGTTATGGATATCTTCGTCGAGTAACTCATGTAGCGCACTATCATCATAAACTGGCGTTACCGGCGGATCCATTATATGAACCGGTGATATTGCCAACCCATCGTTTTTTTTAAATCATATTGCACAATATAATGCACGTATAAACCAGTTGTCGAATCTTTTCAACCGACATAGCTCGGAGAGGACGACTGAGAATCATCCATTTTCCTTTTAGACGACCAAAAGCTCGTTCGACATCCTTTCTTGCAGACTCTTGTAGTTTCTTGAATCTCTTTTCCATTGGTTACTGGGATACGTATATGCTTTAACAAATGTTGAATACTTAGGATAGATTCCATCGGTAAGATAGTATCCACGTTTGTAAAGCCGTCCACCCAATAAAAATGAACTGTTTGATGCCGTTCCATTTCATTCAGTAACATGCAATGGAGACTGATTCAAAACATTGATATCGTTGTTTGATCCGGGAGGACCAAAAAACGAATGCCAAATCCACAAATCATATGAAGCAGTCGCTTCAAGCATAATAGTCGGGTATTGGTGATCACCTCTCTTATATTGGTCTCTCAAGTGTCTATGACAATAGTCGGGTATTCGGTAGCCTTGGTGGCTAGGTCGGGAATACTCTCCTAAGGTTCGTGGCCTAAGGGGTTATAATGGTGGGTTTTGTTGTGGTGGGATGACGGGTTCAAAGATGTTACCACCTTCCATGATGTCGGATGGTAAAGAGTTACGAACAAAGGCACAAAGAAATAAGATAGACTAAAGAAGACCTAAAAATAAAAATAAAATCTTACTAGAAAGGAATCTAGCAAGTAGACCTAATAAAAATAAATTCTAACCTAGACAATAACTATTCCCCAGGCTGCGGCGCCAAAAACTTGATGCGTGGGAATTGCAACAGGCTTTACCTCTCGAGGGATCTCGAGAAGCTTACAACCCCCACCAGGCAGTGTACCTGATCGTTGTAGTATAGTATAGTGACAAGTACCGGGGGATTGATCGTTCAGCTTAGGAATAGTGTCGCTAGGATTAGAAAGCCTAAATTACTAGTTCTAAAGGTGAGGGATGATTATTTTTGTGTTTTTATATTTTTTAGAAAGCAATTAAAATATCGGTTTTTGGAAGAGTGGGCGGAATTAGTTGCTATTCAACTAACCCAAAACTAAGATGCAATCAAAATAAAATACTAAAAATGAAAATAAACTAAATTATACTAAGGTTGTGAGCAGTAATTGGAGAAAATGTGTTTACTTAGATTTCACTACTCCCTAGATATCTTTTACACGTTAATTACTTGTTATAATTGCATGGATGACGGATTGTATTCCTTAATACCATTCATGGGGTGGCATACATAACTCCCCAATTCTATAAGCTCTTATCTCCTCCTACACCATGACCCAGCACAACTATAGGGATTGTAAACAGTGGCTCATGCATTAAATACAACCAATAAAGACCTAGTACGCCTCGGTTCATGTTTCTTAAGACGTTCAAGCATGTTACCATTTGGAGATCTGCCAGTTTTCTTAAGCCTAACATATAAAATCATTCATCCAAGACAAGAATAAACAAGTAATCAACACATAATCAATATCTAGGTTTCATTAGATCTAAGCAAACATAAGAGAGATCTAGCCTAGCATAATGGAATTGAGACAAGAACAAGATATAGACAACCAACGCATAGACATATTGATTGAATTAGAAGAACACTTATCTCAATTACAATGCAAGGTATCAAGGGTTTGGAACCCTTGAAAAACCTGTAAAAGTTGCACCAAAATCGTCTTTAGGGTTTCTCCAAAACTTCTCTCTTCTAATGTGAAAAACTAGAAAACTATATATAGGAAAATCGGGGTGACGGCGTCAAGAACAAAGGTGTGGCGCCGTCATCTCGCCGCCAAATACTTCCTCGGACGGCCTTGATCTACTTCTGACGGCCTGCGTGACGCCGTCATGAGCTACGGATTTTAATTCTTGGGGTTTGACGCCGTCATGGGTTAACTCTTGACGCCTTCATGTACTGTTCCAGCATGGAAAATTGAGACTTTGCCGTTTTCTTCACTTTTATGCTCCAAAAACGTCCAAAATGGCTTCTTTTCCAGAATTCACTCTCCAAGTACCTAAAATCACAAAAGGAACGATTTAGGGCAATATTTGATCAAATAAATTCGGATTCGGGCTTAAATGACCCCCTAAAAACGGACCATTTTTCGCCTCATCATATACCCTTACACTTGAGATTTGCAAATGCGCTTTTATTCTACTTAAAAGACAAGTTAGGGGTCATTTAATACTAATATAAAAGTAATTACAACAAATAATCGTTCCACTAAAGACCAATAGACAAGCACGGAGGTCATACACTAGCACCTCACAAATAGTGTTTAGATACTCACATCTCTCGGGTGTAATAAAGTAATATAACATTATGAAAATGGAAGATATCTCTCACTACCTGTCATAGCAAAATAGATTACCATAGGCTTGGGAAAGGATCAAACCTCTACCACATGGCGTAAGCACCTAGGATAAACTATCAAAGAGGTCTTTTAAAGGGTTGTAACGTTAGGTATAGGGATATGAATTACACGGTTTTGTTGGATAAAGGAAGTTTTACTGGTGGCGAGTTAACAATCTTAGTTAATTACATGAACAAGATGGCGTTGCTAAGCCAAGACTAGACTCGACTTAAGCTAATAAATGAAAAATAACAAAAACATAAAATAAACATAGAATAAAAAGGGGATGGTAGTCCGTATGTTTTTTCTCTTTTTTTTTTTTTTTTTTTTTTTTTTTTTTTTTTTGATCTTTTTGATTTTTTTTTTCGATTTTTTTTTTTTTTTTTTCTTGATTTTTTTGATTTTTTTTTTCGATTTTTTTTTTTTTTTTTTTTTTTTTTTTTTTTTTTTGCATACACTCTTACCCTACCATCCAAAATAATACATCATAGGGGATGAGAATTCCCCTTACACTTGAATCTTTACATACTTTACACTAAACTAATCTAATGACTCGAATTAAGAAAATCAAAACACTTGGATCACTTTTAAGATTAACGTACATATGGGGGTAATAAATGATGTTCTTCCCCATTACTCCATAAAATAAGTATTTACCCATGAGTCCCAATCGTCCCAAAACAATATGTACAAGGATATGACTCGACTTAGCAACCATGGAATCAATTAGAAAGTTAACTTAGGGTTTAACAAATAACAATAATGCACTAAAAATGAGCGCATATACGGAAGGCTAAGGCGATTTGGGTGTACATTTAAGTGGGGTGTAACAAATTCTTCCTTTAAGTAAGATGCTTAAAGTTAGAAACGAAAAGATAGGCTCGGAGGGGTGTACTAGGGGTATCGTGTACTAAAAATGAGTACAACGCTAAGGGTGTGGGAAAAATTAGTTGACTTAACTAGCCAAGTAATATGACTTAAATGGTCAAGTAATTATGATACGGGTTTAACACAAGGGTGATCCTAATGCCTCTTATCATGTAGTAAATCCTACCACACGAATGTAGTCTCACTAGCGGTCTCGGGATGCATCACTAACGTAAGTTCTAGAATCTAAATGCTACCGGTACACTAATAAGCACTAATAATAAATGCTTTTCCTATCAAATCTAAAGGCGAACCTCACATTTTTGGGTGGAAAATTTTTCTGAATATACGGTTATGTGCTAGTCATACAATCTCCTATCCATGAGACGCTTGCTATGGCTAAAGTTTCACTCCTAAATGTTGTAAAAAATTTTAAATTTTGCGCTAAAATTGCACTAACAAGTATTTCTCATAGTTTTATTACACATCTACTATCAAACAAGACAAACTCAAGCGAAAGTGCATATGTAAGGTATCATCTTTTTACCCTCCCCTTACACTTAAGATGAACATTGTCCCCAATGTTCAAGTAAAGAATGTAAAAGTGAAAAGGTAAAGAGAATTAAATCAAATACTCCCCTGATTCGCTCGGTATGGATAATAGGATGGCCAGGTTAAATCTTCCTCCAAGAAAATGAACAATCAAAGCTTCCCTTCCAGAATATAAATCATCTTCTTGTCATACATAACCTGTAAATCCTGACAAAAATAGACAAGACAACCTCGCGTAAAATCGGCGGCATCCTATATAAGTTATTAAATCCTAGAAAACAAAATAAGATATAATGCTTGTGGAATGAAGTTTGCAGATTTCCTAGAGATTATAAAACTTAATAATTCACAAAAACCATAAGACTCCGTTAGAAAAACAAAACCGGTAAAATTTCCAGATTTTAACTCCTGACGCCGTCAAGAGTAAAACTCTGACGCCGTCAGAAATGACCTGCAGAAATTCTTATGTTAAGTTTCCGGAAAATTTCTGGAAAAACTTGGTTCTACTTCCTGGAAAATCCTGCAAAACTTCATTATGACTCAAAACAAGCATTTGACTCTAACAAATACGAATATTCACGCTCATTTAATATTGTAGAGAATCATGATCGGTTTGTTTCTTAAAACATATTTGGGGTTTCCCCTTACACTTATCTTTTGCAAAAATACTTCTAGGTGGAGTTAAGACTATGCCAAAACAACAAAGTAAAGTATTTCCACATTTTAATTGAGAAACATGATCAACCAACAATAAAAATAAAGCATGCATACGGAAGCAAATAACAAACAAACAAATTAAATCACACAAAACATGGGTTGCCTCCCAAGAAGCGCTTTTCTTTATTTACGAGTCTTGTAGCTAGACTCAAGGTCATGGGTTACTACGTGATCTCATCATTTGAAATGATATACCCCATGTAGTTGCGATCATTACTATTATGGTGGTAGTGCCTCAACCTATCGATACTCGCAATCACTATTCCACCTAATTTGCTTCTCAATTTAGCTACCCCATCTTGGCTCAATTCTTCGATTGTGAATGGCCCATACCACCAAGGACTTGGCTTATCGGGTGGTATTGTTGTTTCCAAGTGTCTCAAGAGCACCAAGTTCCCTTCCTCAAATGGTGTATGAATTTTTTCGTGTCGAGTATGTTCGAGTTCAACCTGAACCTTACTGCTTTTTCTCCTTTCATCCTTAGCTTTCTTATAGCTTTTGATTCTTGCCTCCCATGCAAGAATCTTATTCTGAACACGAATGGGTGTCGCGCCAATGTTGTTTTTAATCATTCTCCAACTCAAATTCTCATGCTCACTTCGCGGGGTCATGGGGAAGCTAATCTTTCTTTTTCCAGATTTAAGCTCAATCTTCCTACCTTCATACTTAATGACAGCCCTAGCGGTGGTGAGGAATGGTGCCCCAAGGATTATTGGCATGCATCCATCCCCTTTATCATCGATGATCATAAAATCAACGGGGTACATGAATCCAGCGACATTAACTAACACATCTTCTGCGATTCCTAGGGGGTATACGTACGAGTGTCCAACAAGAGATAACCTAACACGAGTAGGTGCTGGCATTTTTGACGTTAGTTGGATGTAAATAGTTAGGGGCATAAGATTTACTTCCGATCCTTGGTCGGCGAAAGCACTAAGATGTTTCAAGTCCCCGATACTCGTTGGTATTTCAA
Source organism: Artemisia argyi (assembly GCA_030686995.1). Taxonomy (NCBI): domain Eukaryota; kingdom Viridiplantae; phylum Streptophyta; class Magnoliopsida; order Asterales; family Asteraceae; genus Artemisia; species Artemisia argyi. The sequence continues at coordinate 200,786,580 of CM060678.1, forward strand.
AGTTCCCACATGCCACCTGCTTAGTAGCCACTTTCTGTACCAGTAACCTCTCGAATACTGATCCTCCAGGAAGCATATCATACTCATCTTCCTCTTCTTCCTCTTTCTCAGGAATCTGTCCGGAGGATTGGTTACGCCCATCACCCTTAATCCAATTTGTTATGGTGTTTTTGTTTATATCATGTTTCAGGTAGTAACTCAAGGGTTGGGATTCTGGTGGTTTTTCTAAGGTCTGTTTAGCAGGAGTTTCTACCTTCTCGTTATCTTTATGGACAATGGTGATGGAGTTAACAAACTGGGTGGTGGGAGTGACGCTTTTTTTCCTTAGTAGTATTCGTTCGGGGGTTCTCTGGTTGGCATACTCCTCCAATAGACTCAACATCTCATTCATTTTCTCCTGCATCTCCTCTTTTTGCTTATAAACTGCTTCTTCGAATCTAGCAAGCCGATCTGAGTGAGTTGCCATATATTCTCTCATTCTAGCCTCAAACTCCGAGCTAAGTTCCTTGGGAGGGGAACAAGGTGGGGTGCACCTTTGAAAAGTCTCGACATGTTCTCTAGAAGGTGACTCAGATAATGGTGCCGAAGTTGGTTTTGAGACTGAATTGACAGTGGCTTGTCTAGGACTTAAAGGTCGCCTTTGCCTTTCCTCAAAATAGTCAACTTTTGCCTCAAGTTTGCATAGGAGTTCATCTGGGATTTCGGTGGTTCCTCCAGATGTCGAGACTGCATTGATGGCCGCTTCTATCGTGTGTTTAAATTCCCACATCTCATGATTATCAACAGCGAGCTCTTCGATAATTGCCCAAGACTCCTCGGCGTTCTTATCACGCAATTTACCTCCCGCGGCCCTGTCGATGGTGCGCTTAGTGTGATAGTCAACATGGTCATAGAAAATCTGGACTAATAACCAAAGGTTTATGCCATGATGAGGGAGCTTGTGGAGGAGATCCTTAAAACGGGCCCAAGCCTCGTAGAAAGTTTCACCCCGCTGTTGCTCAAACATCAAAATGTCCCTTCTAAGCATTGCAGTCTTTTCCGGCGGAAAGAATTGGGTGAGGAAACGATTGGCGAGATTGTCCCATGTGGTGATGGATCCCGCGGGTAAACGCTCAAGCCATTGACTAGCTTGATCCCGTAGAGAGAAATGGAATAGGCGTAAACGGGTAGTCTCTCTAGTTTCAACACCTAGGTCTATGGAATCTACGATTTTGAGAAAGTCCTTAAGATGTTGGTTTGGATCTTCGGAACGAAGTCCATGGAATGCACATCCGCTTTGCACCAACCGGATGGTGTCGGATCGCAAGGGGGTCACATTGTCTCCGGTGAGCTCAATGGTGTTTCGGTAGCCTTGGTGGCTAGGTCGGGAATACTCTCCTAAGGTTCGTGGCCTAAGGGGTTATAATGGTGGGTTTTGTTGTGGTGGGATGACGGGTTCAAAGATGTTACCACCTTCCATGATGTCGGATGGTAAAGAGTTACGAACAAAGGCACAAAGAAATAAGATAGACTAAAGAAGACCTAAAAATAAAAATAAAATCTTACTAGAAAGGAATCTAGCAAGTAGACCTAATAAAAAGAAATTCTAACCTAGACAATAACTATTCCCCAGGCTGCGGCGCCAAAAACTTGATGCGTGGGAATTGCAACAGGCTTTACCTCTCGAGGGATCTCGAGAAGCTTACAACCCCCACCAGGCAGTGTACCTGATCGTTGTAGTATAGTATAGTGACAAGTACCGGGGGATTGATCGTTCAGCTTAGGAATAATGTCGCTAGGATTAGAAAGCCTAAATTACTAGTTCTAAAGGTGAGGGATGATTATTTTTGTGTTTTTATATTTTTTAGAAAGCAATTAAAATATCGGTTTTTGGAAGAGTGGGCGGAATTAGTTGCTATTCAACTAACCCAAAACTAAGATGCAATCAAAATAAAATACTAAAAATGAAAATAAACTAAATTATACTAAGGTTGTGAGCAGTAATTGGAGAAAATGTGTTTACTTAGATTTCACTACTCCCTAGATATCTTTTACACGTTAATTACTTGTTATAATTGCATGGATGACGGATTGTATTCCTTAATACCATTCATGGGGTGGCATACATAACTCCCCAATTCTATAAGCTCTTATCTCCTCCTACACCATGACCCAACACAACTATAGGGATTGTAAACAGTGGCTCATGCATTAAATACAACCAATAAAGACCTAGTACGCCTCGGTTCATTTTTCTTAAGACGTTCAAGCATGTTACCATTTGGATATCTGCCAGTTTTCTTAAGCCTAACATATAAAATCATTCATCCAAGACAAGAATAAACAAGTAATCAACACATAATTAATATCTAGGTTTCATTAGATCTAAGCAAATACAAGAGAGATCTAGCCTAGCATAATGGAATTGAGACAAGAACAAGATATAGACAACCAACACATAGACATATTGATTGAATTAGAAGAACACTTATCTCAATTACAATGCAAGGTATCAAGGGTTTGGAACCCTTGAAAAACCTGTAAAAGTTGCACCAAAATCGTCTTTAGGGTTTCTCCAAAACTTCTCTCTTCTAATGTGAAAAACTAGAAAACTATATATAGGAAAATCGGGGTGACGGCGTCAAGAACAAAGGTGTGACGCCGTCATCTCGCCGCCAAATACTTCCTCGGACGGCCTTGATCTACTTCTGACGGCCTGCGTGACGCCGTCATGAGCTACGGATTTTAATTCTTGGGGTTTGACGCCGTCATGGGTTAACTCTTGATGCCTTCATGTACTGTTCCAGCATGGAAAATTGAGACTTTGCCGTTTTCTTCACTTTTATGCTCCAAAAACGTCCAAAATGGCTTCTTTTCCAGAATTCACTCTCCAAGTACCTAAAATCACAAAAGGAACGATTTAGGGCAATATTTGATCAAATAAATTCGGATTCGGGCTTAAATGACCCCCTAAAAACGGACCATTTTTCGCCTCATCAGCTTCAATATCATCAACAATTTTTAAAAACAAAGTTTTACTCATACGAAAACGATCACGAAAAACGCTTTCGTTAAACTATGGTTGTTCAACAAAATAATCATTCAATAGAGTTTCTAAAGCTTTTTCACGAAAACGTTGGACATAACCACGGGTGTCGGTAGAGCTAGCCGTGTCTTCAAGAGCTTCGTTTCCGGCTAAAAAGGTTTCAAACGTACTTCCGGATAACAATTCTTCGGACGAATCCGGGGGAATAATGATCTCGTCCGATGACGAAGAAGATATTGACATGGTTAAATAAATTGTGAATTGTTTTTGAGATTTGATGTGTGAGATTTGTGTGAATGAAACAATATGTGTTATTAGTGAATATTTATAGGGATTTTTTTTTTTTTTGAATGAATGCATGTACGCTCCAAGCGTTTACTCCCAAACGGTCATTTTTTCCTTGTTTTTCTCCCCACCAAATCGGTGTGAAATACCGATTGTGGTACCGATTTGGTGGTAGCCCATCTTGCCGATCGGCAGGCTTTGCCGAACCCCTTTTTCCGCAAGGTTGCCAGTCCCCTAAGTCACATGACTATGGTTGTTCTGACACAATTTGTGACCCTTTGGCTTTCAATTTTGTAAACAGAAATCATTTCATTTATTTGGTCCAGTACTCATAAAACAAACGGGTCATTATGGTTATTATCAAACTAATATAAGGGCATGTTTGGTGTGGGGGTGTAGAAGTAGAACAGGGTCGTCTCCTTGATTTTGGTGGCCCTGTGCCATAACTACACGGAGGCCCTACTAAATACAAAAGGTAGACGTAAATAACTAATCTAACTAATCAATAACATCTAATATAGCATACTCTCTGTGTAAATCAAAAGATGTAACATCTAACTAATAAGTAACATATAATATAGCATATCATATTTTACGAAGCAAATAATACTAAAACATAACATATAATATAGCATATACTTTGTGTTAAATCAAAAGACGTAAATAACTACTCTAACTAATAAGTAACTAAACAGTCAACAATTATAACTTGAGTCGAGTTATATTACAAACCAAATATTCCTCACATACCAAGGGACTCATCCCCACCATCCATCTAAAAAGGAAATCAATAGTTGAGATTAAAAGGATTTTATTATTTCACCCATTTTTTATAATTTAAATATCTCTTAAACCGTTAATCGTTAAGCGAAAATAATTACACCATCGCGACGGGCATTTAATTATCTTTCTATAGACGGGCACTTTGATATACTTTCGAAAAAAAAAAAATCGTTTTTTTTCACGTTTTTTTTTTCTGGCCGAAAAAAAATCATATATGATATTGCATATCATATATGATATGCAATATCATATATGATATTACATATAATATCATATATGATATCATATATGATATGTAATATCATATATGATACTAGTTATAATGCCCGCGCACACGCGGGTTTTTTTAAAAGTTTTTTGAATAACATATTTTATTTATTAAAAAATAAATAATTTAATTTTTGTTTTGTTTGATTTATGATTATAGTTTTTAAAATAAATAATTATATTTTTTAAAATTATAGTTTTTTATTATTAAAGATAATCATTTAAAAATTTTACATCTTATCTATATTTTTTGTGTTTATCTTCTACTTGTGTAGTATATATCAACAAAACGAATTTAGAAATTTATAAATTAAAAAATAATAATTAATTAAAATATTACTTAATAAAGAAATAATCTTTTTTTGAAATACGAAAGTCCCCACTAGGGATTTTGTTGTATTATATAAAAGATTATATGTAATATCATATATGATTTTTTCGGTAACGAAAAAAAAAAACGTGTAAAAAACGAAAAAAAAAAAATTTTGTCGAAAATATATCAATTAGCCTATCTATAGAAAGATAATTAAATGCTCGTCGTAACGGTATATTTTTTTCGCTTAACGATTAACGGTTTGAAAGATATTAATATTTGAAAAAAAAGGATGAAAGTGGGTTTTTTAAATTGTTGGGATTAATCTCATCCATTAGATCAAATAAAGATGAAGAGAAGATAGAGGGTGGAGATTAGTCCCTTGGTATGTAAAAAAAGTTTGGTCCTCAAATAATCTTTAATCTTATAACTTAGAATATATAACATTGAATCATAAAAAGCAAAAAATTTAACAAAAAGTTAAAACAACAGTTTAAACATTACCTGATCGATTAATGGTGAAACTTTCGAAATTTGGCTTAATGCGAAAGGATCGATTACTAAAAAATTATTGCCGCAACGTTTGACCTCTACTTCTCCAATGTGCTTGTGAAGTTTTTATTTATTTATTTATTTATTTATTTACCTAATGATAAACATTTTATACTTTTGTATAAATCAGGCCTTATCGACCTAAACCATAAAAGCAATGTTTTGAAAATCAGGTTCGAAATCGACCCGGTCAAGTCACCGGACACCGGGTCAACCGGTTCGACCGCCGGTTCGATCACTGGGTCAACCCTGGTTTTTATTAAAATTTTTTGAAAAAACAAAACCCGGTCGGGTTTTGAAAACCGGGTTGACCCGGGTCACTCAAAACCCGGCGGATCTAACCGGTTGACCCAGTTTTAGAAAGCCGGATTTTTTTTACCCGTTTTTTTGGCCGGAACTGGTCGAACCGGTTAACCCGACCGGGTCGATTCGGGTTTCAAAACACTGCATAAAAGATGAAAGTCAAATACTCATTTCAGTTATGAAAGTATTATTGTATAACTTTTGAACTGTTGGCTAGTGGCTACTATTATTCAATATTTTAGAAAGTATCATTCTATTGGGATAATATATAATTCCTATATATATAACAATGTTTCTAGGTGGCCCTTTCTTTGGTGTGGCATGTGCCAATGCATATGTAGCCGGCAGATGCATGCATGTAAAAGAAACACCACAAACTCATTCCATATTAAATTGGAGGGTGTCAACGTAATCATCCAAAAATTCTGAATCTTTTTCTCACAATCATGTTTTCCACCACAGAATTTTCTTTTATAAGTATATTCTGTGGGCCCCCTTTTCCACTACTAAAACATTTAAAATTCAACAAGTTAAGTTCAGACTTCAGAGACCTCAACTTCTCAAAGGCCCCAAAAGTCCTGTCAAAAGTAAACGCCCCAAATCTGATATTTCTGGCAAGATCTAGAAAAATGTCAGACAACATACCCTTTGATATCCAAAAGGAAATCATTAAAAAGGTTTCTGATGTCAAGTCATTGATTCGACTCAGGTCAGTTTCCAAACCTTGGAAGTCTTTTATCGACACCTCTGACTTTATCAATGGGTACAACGCCCGCCACACGCACCCACATAGCCATATCCTAGTGTACAAACCCGATTATTTATCGGAGGAGGCAAAGTACATTCGTTTGGTAGACGATGATAAGAACGAATCTCTTAAGGTACAACAACAAGAGTTTGCTCCATTTGTTTTGTCTCCTTTGCTTAAACAATACAATGTTTCATACGTTGTTGGTGCATGTCATGGATTACTGTGTTTGTGTGTTTATAAGCCTAAATGTTATGCTAGAAAGATGCTTATTATTTGGAACCCGTCTATTGGAAAGTCGTTTGGTATTGCTCCCCCTGTTGCTTGCTCACAGATTCTACCTGTTTATGGTTTCGGGGTTTGTCCCGTCACTAAAGATCCTACCGTTGTCAAGATTATACATAAGCACAACAAGCCTTGGCATGTTGAAGTTTTTACATTGAGTTCGGGGGTATGGGATGTGATTCCAAGTAGTAATTTGCCTCGTGAATCAATTGAACTTAACGCGGCAACTCCGGTTGTTGTTATAGATAGGTTTGTTTATTGGAGTGCTTGTGAAATGGCTTCTTTTACTGAGGAGGATGATGAAGCTCGCTATAAGTATATGGTTGTGTCATTTGATTTGATTACCAAGGAATTCAAAGTGATAGACCTACCAGATAACTTAACAAATGAGCTAAATGGAGCACGTGTGCGCGTTTCTAATCTAAGGGAGTCTCTTGTTGTGTATGGATCTATTTATGTCGACGGAGCATTATGTTGTGGTGTATGGGGGATGGAGCATGATTTGTCATTTAGAAAGCTATTAATAATTGACACACCAGTATATAATATACTCGGGTTTACGAAGAGTTGTGAACCTATATTTGCAACTTCAAAGGAGTCGGGAGTTTCTACAGTTGATGTTTACGACCCCTGCTCACAACGAATCAAGAATCTTGGGATTTATGGACTAAGTGGCGCATTCTTCATGGGCTCTTACAAGGAATCGCTATTTCTCCTTAATCACTCGGATTCACTTATATAATTATGACGACCATTTTTCAAGCTTTGTTGTTAAGGTGTGGAAAAATCACTTTCATCTATTTTAGGTTTTTTTTATCACTAATTTAATGTTAAGTAATGCGATTGTAGATGCAATATATGCTACATATTATTTTCAAATATGTGATTTGTAGCAAGATTAGTGAAATTGGTATTAAGTTTGTTACTTCTGCTTCTTATATTTGATGGCTTATTTAGAAGGGGGAATGTCCTTCATAGATGCCTTATTGTGTGTGTAATTAATGATGCACAAGCCTTTAGATGTTCATTACATGTTCAAATCTTGTTAGCGTTCTTTGCTTTGTTACATTCTCCTCTCGTTTTGCTTGGGGTCTATTTTGAATTTTCTTTAATTACAAACATGTGTTTATAGTCATTGAATATGCAACATTTGAATGTGTAAATGCTTATGCGTGAACAAGAAATGATATTATGTACTTTGACTCGGGTTTAGAGGAGTAAAGGCATTAGTAGTGTATGACGATGTTTGAAGAAAGTCATGAGTTTTTCTTTAAAAAAGCTTTCCGTCAAGAGTGAAAGAATTTAATATGTAAAATATGAAAGTCTAGCATGTTGAGGCAAAATATACAATCTCCCAATTATACCATTCAAAGTTTGGATTGTGTGGGTCAGATGGCTATGTATATTGGTGTTGAACTCATTTCTGCTTCGATCTCGCTTTCTTGTGATTGTGTATCTTGAAAGATTAGGTAACATTCATTTCGTGTATGTTGATTCTTGTAGTTAATGATAGTAGCTCCATAAGGATAGTATCCGGCACCTACTTGCTGGATCATCATCATTTTTCCATGATGTCATTAGATGTTTATCTTGCGTTTTGCCATTTGTCCCAAGGTTCATGCCTGGCAATAGGCCGGCTGTTTACCAAGATAATCAAAACTTTCCCACAAAATTGATCCTGAGATGGTATAATTGAGACAAAAGTTGCCCATATCTGTTAATTTTGCAATTGTTGCATTGAACTGGAGCCTAACTTTGGTTGACCAGACACTTTTATGCTAAGCATTTAAGATTCTCAGATTCCCGTCATTGTCAATTATTAGGCTAGAATTGGTGTCAGGAACCAAAAGTGGATTTTCTCTGTTTTCAACCCGTACAACTTTCCTCAAAATAAATGTAGTCATGAGGGTATGGTCGGTGAATATGGACTGTCTGGGGTGTGACAGTTTGAATGCAGTTTGCTAGACTTGGTTTTCTACTGCTTGCAGTCTTGTATGTTTAGGAGATTTGGGCATGTCCAGTCTCTTCTTTGATATTTGTTGTAAATATTGGTTGTAACTGTTGGTTATAATATGTATTCATCCTTTTTCACCAAAAAAAAAAAAATAAAATAAAAATAAAAAAAATAATCCCTTCTGTACCAGTATATCGGTTAGTGGAATTACCTGGACTGAAGATTCCTAGCTAAAAAACTTCATTTGCAGAGACAAGAGGTTGTCCTAAAGATATAGGGCTATCTTTAGTCCATATATCAGTTCCCGTGCAGTGCTGTAATGAAATAATCAGGATATACAAGCACTTCATGCAGAAGTGGTATTTGGATGAGAATCTTCTGATAATACCATGCGACGTGCAGCCTGCATAAAAACACGGTCCTGATTTTAATCTTAAGATTAAATATTGTTAACAGACAGAGTGTCAACAAAACATTATTAGGATTAACATGATTAGTGATCATCAAACATAAGAGATTTTTAAAAGTTTCCGACATATATTACAAGTCACCAAACAAATACCAGTATTAGTCAACTAGAATTTCAAGAAGGTGACCCATGTTTTTAATGCTCACAATATCTTTGTAAGAAGCTTAATATTGTCATTAATCTTCCATCAAGCTGACTTTAATCGATTTTGAAAAATCTAATGATAATTGTACAACTAACAATATAACATTGACGCAGATCTGTTCTCAAGTTCTTTAACAAATAGATGACATCACTTGAAGTTCTTGGAAGTTTGATAAGAAAAGTCGAGATGTATCACAATCTTTAGGTTCATTTCAAAATTCTAACTAAATCTGCAGAAGGGCCTATAGAAACTAATGGGCATGGTTAAAGGTCAGTAATGCTGCTTTAGAATCAGCATACATTAGTTTCTACATTCAAAACAGAACTCCAATGTATAATGATCAGGACCGTGTTTTTATGCAGACTGCTTTTGTAACGATTGTGGCAATAAAACGTGTTCGCAGAATCAAGAAAAGACCCGATTGTGAAGAGCCTGGCGCGAATAACAGTAGTTCATTTGATCATAATCTTTTTCTTTTGAGTAAGAGGTCAAAAGAGTCGTTAAGTATCAATGTAGCAATGTTTGAACAACCTCTTGTAACGTTAACCCTTTCTGACATTCTTGCAGCCACAAATAGTTTTTGTAAAACCAAAATTGTCGGTGACGGTTGGTTCGGTACAGTCTACAAAGCCCAGTCGCCAAATGGAAAGATCGTTGCAGTCAAGAAGCTGAACCAGTCCAAATCGCAGGTTCAACGTGAGTTTTTAGCTGAAATGGAAACATTAGGAAAAGTTACGCATTGTAATCTTGTCATTGCTTGGTTACTGCTCATTTGGTGAAGAAAAGCTGCTCGTCTATGACTACATGGGGAATGGATGTTTGAACCATTGGTTAAGAACATGTACCGAAGACATGGGAATTTTGACTTGGGAAAAAAGGTTCAGGATCGCGGTGGCTCAGCTCGCGGGTTAGCCTTTTTGCACCATGGGTTCACGCCACATATTATTCACATACACTAAAGCAAGCAACATTTTACTAAACGAAGATTTTGAGCCCAAAGTTGCTGATTTTGGGTTAGCAAGGTTGATAAGTGCTTGTGAGACTCACATTAGTACTGATCTAGCCGGAACATTTGGTTACATTCCACCCGAGTATGGTCAAAGCTGGCGGTCAACGGCAAAAGGTGATGTTTTTAGCTTTGGAGTGATACTTTTTGAATTGGTGACGGGGAAAGAGCCAACAGGATTGGAGTTTATAGACGTTGAAGGTGTGAATCTGGTAGGGTGGCTTTGCTATAGGATCAAGAAAGGCCAAGTAGTCGATGTGCTTGATCCAACGATTGTTGATGTTACTTCAAAGAGGGTGATGCTTCAGATGATCCAGATTGCTGCGATTTGTATATCTGATAATCCAGCTAATCGGCCTTCTATGCTTAATGTGCTTAAGTTTCTAAAAGGAATCAAACCTGACTTGTGATGATAGGAAATTGTGGTTAGACTAATACATTCTTGTGGCTGTAAGCAGTATGATTTTATTCAGCGAAGTAAAAAGAGTATCGCTATATATTTTCGTGTTTCGTTTTATATTGGTTACTTTCTCGCAAAATACACCATGTTTGGTCGGTATTTGTTAGCGTGTTACAACAAACTTGTTAGTGTGTAACGAGTACGAGTTCATTCAAGAAGTGACATTATTGACACAACGCCCACATTCGATTAACGCGTAATATCATGATTATTGATATAATGTTAATGGTGAAAAAGTTGGTTTGGAAGTTTAAGCTGGGAGTAATATACTAATATGCATCATATATATTTGATATCTAGACTTCTAAAGGTGTTTGGATTAGCTTTTTTGGAAGAGCTTAATTGGTTCCCAAAAAACCATGAAACAAAGTTTTGCATAATTTAGACAATAAACATAGGCTCTATATTTGAAGCTTATTGTACATTGAAACAGAAATAAGACATTAGGGTGCGTTTAGTTGGAGAAAGAAAACACCCTTTTCCGATGCTGATATTATAAGGGCAAACAAGGTTTTGGAGAGTTGATTGAAGCGATAGAGGGTGGGATTAGCTCAAAGGCCTTGACACCTTCAACATACGTTCCTATACACATTGTGTCGCGTCGACCATGCCATGTACCGTCATGAACATTGTTCATTTCCAATGTCTTTGACTCTTGCTTATAACACATATTAAGTGGAAACTGAACCTGAGCCAAGGTGCAACACGGGAGAGTGAGATGGGATACACAATCATCCAATGAACTATCGCTGCCCTGAAGAAAGAAAACAGACAAAAGAATGAATGTTATACGCTTTGACTTTCAAGGTCAAATATCAAATGTTCCATATGTAAAATCATACAATACTTTTAACAGATTTATAACCAAAACTGATGGTTGGTGTTCCATGTTATGAATTTCAAATTTCTTATGAAATAATTTAGATAATAAGATTGAAAATCATATCACAACTGAAGTCAAAAGGTTGCTTGTTTGACCTACAAAGTCAATGTCTGTCTAGTTTTTCAAGAATATATGCATAAGGGCTAAGGGTCATTCCAAACAAAAAAATCATATGAAATTATATTAAAGATCGCATGGGAGCCAAATGTTTACCTTGATATTAAACTTGTTTCTCCTCTTGATACGGTGAAAGCCCAAATATGTTCCAAGGGAAATTACAAAAGCAGCCCCGAGAAACAAGAAACAATGCTTCTTTGTGACAACAAATGCTACGAAGTTGCAAAGAGCAATTGTAGCTAGAATTATGTAGAAAAATCCCTGTGGGTTCCCGAGTGCAAGAGTAAGTTAATTATAACTAAACATGTTTTTGGTCTAGAAAGTGAATCTAACCATTGGAGAAATGAAGTTATCTGTGTGTGTACCTGAAGAAAACAAGAACCAAAACCAGCTAGTCTCATGTTCTCCCCAAATCTATACCACGGACAACTGCAAATTCAAATTTTTTTTGCATATTGATGATGAATATTGAGCTGAGAATTCTAAAACAAAACATACGAAAGTATATATAGTTTTACAACTCTGACGCAAAATGTGTCTTAATAATGGAAAACATAGGAAAGTATATATAGTTTTACAACTCTGACGGCGTCACCTTATGGGTCGTGACGCCGTCAGCTCGCCGCCATTAGGATTTCGTCTTGTGCAAGTCGCCGTTCTAACGGCGTCACTTAGGACTTGTGACGCCGTCCTGCTTTAGATGCGTTGAGCCGTCTCTTGTTAGCTTTGTACGTGAATCTGGTCTTCAGCTATAACCTGACGCCGTCAGCTTGTAATAGCTTCCAATTCTTCTGAGACGTCGCTTGTGTTAGAGTTTGACAATCAAATAACACATATTGCGGAAGCTAGGATCAAGTATAACAAGTAAATATTAACTAAAACATAAATAAGAACATACCCGTTGCACTTCAATAAACCTTGAACTTTGTGTAAATTTAGATCAATGATAAACCCCTTACCGTTTTGTTTATCGATCTCTTGATAATTACTATAGTGAGTAATTACCTCGTTTTTGTACACACAAACTACCAACGAATAAAGGTTTATGCAAGTAAATGTATACACTTGTTTTAGCTTTAGGAAAATCGACCCAAAACCCTAAGTTGGGGTGTGAGCCGATCGGCCAAGAAGAAAAGAAGAGGAGAAAAGGTTTTAGGGTTTTGTGTGTGTGCACAAAAGATATGAATGTCTAACCCTTGGCCTTGTATATATACTAGATGTAATTCTTGGAGAACAAGAAAAGCATGGGTTGACCCTTTTGGGCCTAGGTCGACCGGCCATGCCCCTTCCAAGGCGATTCCGGATCCTTTTTGTCTTCCAAATTACATTCTAGTCCTCGTTCTTGTTAGATTATGGACATTATTTTAGTAGTCGTATGTTAGGATCGAACTCGAGATCACGGGATTGCACACAATACGTATGAAGAGAAAAAGAAATAATTATTTATAAATGTTATAAGTAATTATTAATAAACACAAAACTAATAATAGTAATTAGTATTTAATGATAAATGACTAATGACCTATTAACGAAGATTGAGAAAGTAATACTTGTGAATAATTGGAAGGTCAAGAAAGTTCTAGAAGGAGTTCCACCTCCTTTGTGCCTTGAGCTCCAAGTATTCATTAGTATAAATACAAACCCAAGATTCATTGTTTCTCATAACTTGTACACACACATCTTGGTGTTTTTCTTTCCTCTTTCTTGTTCTAGTCGATCCATAAAACAAACCCATAAGGGTTTCGATTTTCTTGATCTAAACAAAGTTTTGTGTTTAATTTACTTGCATAAACTTTTTCTTGAATTAATACGTGTGTACAAGAACGTGATTCAAACACACTATTGTTTGATTCTTGGATTGAATTACAAAAGAGGTAAGGGGTAATTCTTGTAATCCACATAAACCCTAATTAGGGTTCTTGATTGAAGATTGCAATTTGATTCTTGTTCGGGCTAGAATCACAAAGGTACGTTTACTATTTAATATTGATTAATTAATTATATGTTATATGATCTTGTTATAATTGCTTCCGCTATGCTCACTTGATGTGTTTGGTTTATTTTATATGAATGTCATGATATCATAATTCCAACAGTTCTTTCGTTCCTAATAATAGTTAATACTTACGTTTAATAATTAACGATTATTTAGTCCCTCAAGTGTTTATAAATACATATATACGATACATATAACATATATATATTTATTTTACTTTATTCTCGTTTGTAATGTGTGCAATCCCGAGGTCTCGGGTTCGATACTAGTCATTTACTTATTAATATTTATACGTAACTTTTAACAGCTCCCACTCGTATATCTATTAATAGTAAAATGACATTGGTTGGCGTCTTGCAACACTCCAATGCCCCCAGTTCGACTCGAGCTAGGTTTCCTGAAAAACCTTTAATGATTCATCATTATTTATCATCCTTTCGCTTCTAGTACTACATTAATAAAGATGTGAGGTTCTTTATTAAATTCTGTTTCTTGTCTCTTTATGATTGAACAAAATTAGCAAAATATCTGAACGTATTCCAGATAGACTTTGGGCGTGGCCACGCAAATATTTTGTCAACCCTACGAGGGGCCCAACAGTATTAAACTTCTGAACAAATCAGAAGGAACGAATTCTCTCTTGACTACAAGAATAACCCATGAACTTTGCAACACTTCTGAAAATAACCCTTATGACTTCCAAAGCGGTAGATTGCTCCACAAAAATGAACAACATCCATGACACTTATCTGGTATCTCAAGTCTGAGGATAACTTTAAATATGATTCTCACAATAAAATTTAAATCATATTGTTCGGATAAGTCCAATACTCAATTCATTGAATTTCATGTGAAATTGGTATGACTACGCATCAATATACTTTCAAGTATATCCTTGACCAATACTCAAAATTGTCTTAGTTTAATGATATTCCCATATCATTAATCGACAACAGACTATTTAGAATAATAAATTATTCACGGATCTTAAACATGCAAATATATGATATATTATTAAGACAATGAATAGATAAACATAAACAATACTTTATTTCATTAAAATAATAATTGTACATTACATCCCTTATCCAAATACTAATCACAAATGGGCATGAAACTTTCAGCTAATTTAATTCCTATTCCTTCAGCATGCTTGTAAAGCTTGGTGCTAGGTAAAGGCTTTGTAAATTGATCAGCTAAGTTTTCATCTGTGTGAACTTTGAGCATTTCGATTTCACCTATCTCAACTTGTTCTCTGACATAGTGGTGCTTAATCGGGAAATGTCTGGTGCCTTTCATGATTCCAGGTTCATTGGCAAATGTAATTGCAGCTGAGTTGTCACAATACATTTTTATAGGTCGCTGAATCGAAGGCATAACCCCAAGCCCTGAAACAAACTTCCTAATCCAAACAGTTTCCATTGCAGCTTCTGAAGCAGCTATATACTCACTTTCTGTAGCAGACATTGCTAGTACACTCTACTTTCTGCTCCTCCAATCCACAGCTCCTCCATTAATGACAAAAACATAACCAGTCTGAGACTTCGTATCATCTTTATCACCTTTCCAAGAAGCATCGCAGTAACCTGTAACATCAAGCTCTGCAGATGGAGTACCCCCATAAACTAAGAACATCTCTTTAGTAGCCCTAAGGTACTTAAGAATATTCTTAACAACAGTCCAGTGTTTTTCACCTGGATTCTGCTGATATCGACTGGTTAAATTCTGAGCAAACGCCACATCAGGCCTTGTGCTTTTCACCGCATACATAATAGATCCCACAGCTGAAGCATAAGGGACCCTCTTCATGCGTTGTACCTCTTCAGGTGTTGAAGCACAAACTTTCTCGCTCAAGCCATGTTGCTCTTGCATCGGCAAATATCCTTTCTTGGAATTTTGCATATTGAATCTCTTCAATATTTTATCGATGTAAGCACTTTGGCTTAATCCAATTAATCGCTGAGATCTATCTCTATATATCTTGATTCCCAGAATAAATGCAGCTTCCCCTAAATCTTTTATGGAAAAACAACTTCCAAGATATGCCTTAACCTTTTGCAAACTTGGAATATCGTTTCCCATGATCAATATGTCATCGACATATAAATATAAGGAAAATTACATTACTCCCACTAGCTTTGTGATATACACATGGCTCATCAAGATTTTGAGTGAATCCATACTTCTTAATTTCACTATCAAATCTCTTATTCCATTGTCGTGATGCTTGCTTCAATCCATAAATGGATCTTTTAAGCTTGTATACACGATATGGGAATTCTGGGTTCACAAACCCCTCAGGCTGCGCCATATAGATGTCTTCATCTAGGCGACCATTTAAGAAGGCGGTTTTGACATCCATTTGCCAAATCTCATAGTCATAGTAAGCGGCTATGGCTATAAGAATCCTAATAGCCCTTATGTTAGCTACAGGAGAAAAGGTCTCCTCATAGTCAACACCAAAAGTTTGAGTATAGCCTTTAGCTACCAAACGGGCCTTATAGGTGTGTACAATGCCATCCATATCAGTCTTTTTCTTGTAGAGCCATTTACTCCCAACTAACTTGGCACCCGGAGGTAGGTCTACTTCTTCCCAGACTTCATTGTCTTTCATGGATTGCATTTCCCCATTCATAGCTCCCTGCCATTTTTCCTTTTCAGGACTATTCATGGCAGCTTTATAACTTGTAGGTTCATCAAGATCCCTTATCAAGTTGTCATCACACTCCATGTTAAGACATAGACGTGTAGGAGCCTTCACAGATCTAGATGACCTGCGAACAGGAACCACTTCAACTTCAGGTGGAGGACCTAAACTTTCAGGTTCCACAGGAAGTTGGCTAGTGTTTTCAGAAGGTGCTACATCTTCATGATCGTCTTCCAGATCATATACTCTCCCACTGAATTCTTGAGATATGAGCTCCTTTTCTAAGAAGTCTCCATACCTTGCAACAAAAACTTTGTTTTCAGTTGGGTAATAAAAGTAGTAACCCATAGTTTCCTTAGGGTATCCTACGAAGATGCACTTTACAGATCTTTGTTGGAGTTTGTCTGCTGAGTCACGTTTAATATACGCCTCACAACCCCAGACCTTTAGATAAGACAAGTTAGGAGCTTTTCCAGTCCATACCTCATATGGAGTCTTATCCACCTTCTTTGTTGGAACCATATTCAAAATGCGAACTGCAGATTCCAAGGCATAATCCCAAAATGAGTAAGGAAGAGTTGTTAGATTAAACATAGATCGTATCATGTCTTGCAATGTACGATTCCTTCTTTCAGATACACCATTTTGTTGTGGAGTATATGGAGAAGTAAGGTGTTGGACAATTCCCTCCTTTGCTAAGTAATCTATAAACTCTTGACTCAGGTATTCACCACCTCTATCGGATCGAAGAGCTTTAATCTTCTTTCCAAGTTGCAACTCTACTTCTGCTTTAAACACTTTGAATGTTTCAAATACCTCATGTTTATGTTTAAGTAAATAAACATAACCATAACGGCTGTAATCATCCGTAAATGTTAAGAAGTAGCTAGCACCTGTAACACCCCCAAAATACCGCAGCGGAAGACTGTGTCATTGGGATGCTACTTCAGGGCACAAAGTACAAGATATAGAAAACGACCTCTAAATGAGACGTTTTAAAAAGTTACCATTCGAATAGATAAAAGTCATAGTTTACAAAACAAAAGATCCCAAAGTAGAATAATACATAAGTTTTTAAAGTGTTTCGAATGGTAAACGACAAAAGCGAAAGTCTCCAAAAGCATGCCCTAAGACTCTCAGCTCCATAAACCTGCTATCGCCTTTCTAACCTGAGATAAACATGCTTAAAAGTGTCAACACAAAGGTTGGTGAGTTCATAGAGTTGTTTAACAAATAAAGTTTATAGAAAAAATGGTCACACAGCAAAGGCATCGTAAATCCACTCAGTTACAAGTCCCGCCATAAGAGACTTGTAACCTGTGTGTTCACAACCCACTGCTAATATATATATAGTAAGATTAAACATGTATAAGTTCATCACAACAGTTAAGCAATTAGTCGTGAGTCTACACTTCATCTCCGAAGACCTCATGTTTGTATGTATGTATCCATGGTTGTGCCCAGCAACTTAATCTGGGGCCATTGGAAGTATGTATGTTTCCATGGTTGTGCCCAGCAACTTAATCTGGGGCCATTGGAAGTCTCAGTTGCTCAAGAATACACAATCACAGTTTAGTATAACACAGTTTAGTATAGCACAATCACGCATGTATGAAATCAAGTATAAAACAGTCAAGTATAAATGTTTTGAGTATCAAGAAAGTATGTTTTGAGTATTTACTAGTAAGCAAGTAGTTGAGCATGTATCTCCCCCAAAGAGTTAAAACAAGTATAAAGAGTAAAAGTGGGGCTATGACTCACCTGGAGTGAAGATACAAAGATGCGAAATGATAAGGACAACAAGGAGCGAACACTATCCGCAACCTAAAATGAATGATAGTGATCTAATTTAGATCATGTCGTGATGTAATGAATGCACATGCACATGATACCAATACCACTCGTAATTTGGAAATACT
This sequence comes from Artemisia argyi, assembly GCA_030686995.1. NCBI lineage: Eukaryota > Viridiplantae > Streptophyta > Magnoliopsida > Asterales > Asteraceae > Artemisia > Artemisia argyi. The sequence continues at coordinate 200,804,737 of CM060678.1, forward strand.
AGTTATCGTCATGGTAAAATAGTTTCCATACTTGGGAAAAATAAGTCCATTTATAGAAGTATATAACTTGTCGTATTATCTCGTACGAAAAAGTTAGCGTTAAATTCTTTGTATCGAAAACCTTGAAATGACGTCGTCAAGTCGTATAAATATTCTCTTGGGTCATACGTATTCATTTGTTAAGGATATAACCCTTAGTAACATTTCTAGAAAATATACCCTTTAGTGTGTAAGTTATTATTTTTATTTGTGTCCATATATATATATATATATATATATATATATATATATATATATATATATATATATATATATATATATATATATAGTTTGACAATGTTAAAACGGGTATAACTTGGTCGTTTTAAGCTCGTTTTCCTTGTTCTTTACATCCACGGATTCGTTTTTGTATATACTAATATATTTTTGATAACTCGGCTCCTCTAGGTTACGTTTAACACCTCTTTTGGTCCGTCGAAAACTGCCAAACAGCGTGCAGTTTTTATAAGAAATAGTTTTCGTCGTTAAATTTGCAAAAATCATAACTCCTTCGTTATAAGCTCGTTTTAATCCGTTCTTTCGCCTAAAGTTTCGTTTTTGAAAGTATTTTCTAAATCTTTGGTCAAAACTTAACCATTTACCACTGATTTTCCCACGAAATAAAAATAGGGACAGTAGGTATTTTTATTGTTTCAAAAATCATTTCTAGGGTTCTAATCTAGTTCCATCTTCAATCAAACCACTTTCAATCACCACAAAACTAGTCTAATCCTACCATACACCTTCTTAGGGTGTCATGGGTCCTTAAACATGATCAATCCACTAGGTCTAACAAGGGTTTCTCATGTGTTCATTTCTAGGGCTCAAAGTTAAATATGTACAAAATAGAGTGGTATAAACCATTATATGCATGAGTTCTTGTAAGAAAAGTATATAACCATAGTAATAACTTGTAAAAATTATAAAAATGAGTTTGTTAACTTACTTGAAGGTTTAGGGAGTTTGGATGATGGAAAACCTACTAATCCTTGAGTTTCTATTTCAAAACTCCAACAAGGATGACTAAATGAACAAGTTTACACCTAGATCTTGGAAAATTTGTTATTCTTGCTTCTTGATCACCTTGGGTCGATTCATACAATAGAGAGAAATGAGAGAAAAAGTTTTCTTGAACTAGTAAAATTATTTGTGATAAAATGGGATGAAAAATGTGTAATATATACTTAGAGACATAAGTTAGGTTTGCATTAAATTTGGTAGGTGAGGTTAAGCACATGAGATGGCTTAGGAGGGGGGGGGGGGCCGGTTCACAAAGGAGGGAAAAGCGGGGGGGGGGGGGGGGATGTTGGGTGATTATTTAGGGAGTTAGTGGTAAGATTGTGTAGTATTATTTAGTTTTAGGTTTAATCGGGTACCGGGTTTGTTAGAAATAAATTTTATTGAAATTATTCGGGACGTAATAAAGTCGTAAAAATTGTAAAAATATGTCGGGTACAAGTACGGAGAGTTCGGGTGATTATTGTTTAATTTTATTGAAAACCGTCGTTATTAAATTAAACGTACGATACGTAATAAATAAATTTCTAAAATACCGGGTAAATTAATATTATAATTTTTATATTATTAGAATGAATATAAAAATATATTGGGATAATAGTCGGGAGTATCGGACATGTTAGTCACATTTATAGTTCGCGTATTAGTGTTTATTTAAAATAAACATACGTAAATCGTTAATTATACCAAAAGTATTAATTTAATTATCCTACGAGTGGAAAAGAATGCAGGTGCCCTAATGATGATGTGCAGACTATTTCTAGTCCGTATGAAATGTCCCTGATAATAATGCATGAATTCGCTCCTGAACCAATACGGTTACGCGAATTTGAACACTCGTAAACTAAATTTACGATGATATGAGTAATGCACGTGAATAGTGGCTTCCTCTCGGAAATGAATAGTGTCAAGTGAATAGTAAAATTTCTGAATGTATCTTGGAATGTCAAATTGACCTCAAAAATGGTGAATAGTAAAACGATGAATAGTGATCAATGAATAGTAATTTGTGAATAGTAAATTGTCGAGGTTTGGAAAATGACCTAAAATTACGAGTTGTGACAGTCTCTACCCCTTAAGGGAACTTCGTCCCGAAGTTCAGCTCATTCATTCCACATATGTTCCTAGTGGTCTTATTCGACAACGTAAACTTTCCCAAACTCGTTAGAATTGCTTACACCAATCAAATCATCTACTATCAATATAACTAGGTTAATGATGCTAGGTCTCAGATTAGTCAATGTTGTGTATAGGTCCTATATTAAGACTTAAGTGCTACAAAATACGATAGTTGTTCAAGAGAATGTACCCGTTGTGCTATCGTGGACATGTTGGGTGATAGGATTTCCTAGGAAGTAAGCTCTGCCACGTGCGGGTGGAATCTCAACGGCCTCATCTTGTGGCCCTTCAATTGCTGCTGCTAATTTTGGACGATTGCCTCCTTGGTTAAGATTCCTTTTCAACTTAGGACAGGTGTTCCGAAAGTGATCTGGGCTGTTACACTCATAGCATGTCTTTTGATTGTTCGTCATATTGCCCACATTCATTGGTTCTCTACACTGGTTTGCATAATGACCAGACTGTCTACAATTTGCACACATACGGCAGGGCACAGTCTTTTGGTGATGAAAATTACATTTCGTACACTTAGGATACGAGCCTAAATACTCTCTCGGATTAGAAGTAGTCGCCGCAAAGGTCCTTGTCCTTTTGTTGTCAGCTGTCGCGCCTATATGCTTGTTCGACTCGCTTGTTCCCTTCCTTTTATCACTGTTCCTCATGCTTCCATTTCTAACCATCTCATCTGTCAGAGTCCCTGCTCTCAATATTGCACTCTGAATTGTAGAAGGCTCAGTTGTTTTCACAGTCCCACGAATTTCTGGGACAAGACCATATATGTACCTCTCGATCCGCTTGGACTCAGGGGTAACTAGGTGTGGAACTAGTCTGGCTAATTCATGGAATCGATCTGTATAGGCTGCATGTCCAGCCCCTATCATAGAGTGATGATAAAGTTCATCCTCCAGCTTCTGCATTCATTGTCCGGGCAGTATTCCTCCTTCAGTAATGCCTTAAAATCATCCCATGTCATACCTACAGCTGCCTCTCTACCCCTAGCTTGAACCTGCGTATTCCACCATGTCAATGCCTTTCCTGACAGCAAGCATACGGAGTACTTCACCATTTGATGTGCTGCACAGTTACTAATGTCGATCACCGACTCCATCTTTTCAACCCATCGAGTATACCCTAACGCGCCTCCTACACCATCGAAATCAATTGGCTTACATGATGTAAATTCCTTATACGTACATCCAGTCCTAATGTTGTTGTTGCCATTACCATTCTGGCCTATACCATTGGTGTTGTTAATTCCGCTTTCGTGGTTTGCCAAGTTATTCATATGATCGCCAACTTGAGTGACAATAGTGGGGAGAAAGTTTTGAAGTTGTCGAGCGATGATGGCTTCAAAATCAGTATTTCCACTATCGTTGTTATCATTGTTTTCAACGCCGTGACCACCTCCTCTACCTCCACGCCACCAGTTCTTCAACCATCGTTACTTGGGTTACTAGTGTCATGAGCAGCTCCTCTACCTCCTCTACCTCCACGTCCACCAGTCCTTCCACCCCTTGGTGTTGCGCCTCCTCGACCAGAGCTACGAGTCACTCTCTTTGGTGCCATGATTTCCTGAGAGGGAGGACATTTAGTGAACGTCAGAGTTGAGGGAAAACCATTGATTAACCAAAGTCTATACTCAACATCCTCATATATAATACCGTGCCACCAATTGTTTCCTAAGTTGTGCCAACACCAATCTACATATGCATAGTCATATGTCCACGTGTGTCGTGAAGCACTTATAATTATGTTGGCCACCACAATTATAATTGTTTCCTTTCACAGGTGTACATATCACCAGGCACACATATCTCAGTGGTAGACGTTGCTTAAATGGGAAATCTAGGGAATGTCACGCTCAGTACGAAGGAACAAAGGATTCTCACTTAAGTGCTAAAGTCACTGGGTAGTCTAGTTTCTAACGGTTTCTAAAGAGTATCTTCAAGAGAACTCCCATCCTCGGGCAAATCATCAAATCTCTACAGCTAAGTAATAACCTTCATTTAACTTAGTCTCATGTCTCATCAAACAAGAACTGTCACAAGATTAAGTTAAATGATCAGTTATTACCAAGCTCCATATTTCTGATAACTTGCCTAGATTTTGGGACTTCCCCATCGGTACCACAAAATATCTAATAGCGTAGGTCTAAGTAAATTATCAGCAAGCGTACGTGTATGAAAATGCAAGGCGATAGGGAGGAGAGTCTAAATGTATGTAGTTATAGTCTAGACTCTAAAAACAACCTAGTTCTCTATAACCAAGGCTCTGGTACCAATCTGTAACACCCCCAAAATACCGCAGCGGAAGACTGTGTCATTGGGATGCTACTTCAGGGCACAAAGTACAAGATATAGAAAACGACCTCTAAATGAGACGTTTTAAAAAGTTACCATTCGAATAGATAAAAGTCATAGTTTACAAAACAAAAGATCCCAAAGTAGAATAATACATAAGTTTTTAAAGTGTTTCGAATGGTAAACGACAAAAGCGAAAGTCTCCAAAAGCATGCCCTAAGACTCTCAGCTCCATAAACCTGCTATCGCCTTTCTAACCTGAGATAAACATGCTTAAAAGTGTCAACACAAAGGTTGGTGAGTTCATAGAGTTGTTTAACAAATAAAGTTTATAGAAAAAATGGTCACACAGCAAAGGCATCGTAAATCCACTCAGTTACAAGTCCCGCCATAAGAGACTTGTAACCTGTGTGTTTACAACCCACTGCTAATATATATATAGTAAGATTAAACATGTATAAGTTCATCACAACAGTTAAGCAATTAGTCGTGAGTCTACACTTCATCTCCGAAGACCTCACGTTTGTATGTATGTCTCCATGGTTGTGCCCAGCAACTTAATCTGGGGCCATTGGAAGTATGTATGTTTCCATGGTTGTGCCCAGCAACTTAATCTGGGGCCATTGGAAGTCTCAGTTGCTCAAGAATACACAATCACAGTTTAGTATAACACAGTTTAGTATAGCACAATCACGCATGTATGAAATCAAGTATAAAACAGTCAAGTATAAATGTTTTGAGTATCAAGAAAGTATGTTTTGAGTATTTACTAGTAAGCAAGTAGTTGAGCATGTATCCCCCCCAAAGAGTTAAAACAAGTATAAAGAGTAAAAGTGGGGCTATGACTCACCTGGAGTGAAGATACAAAGATGCGAAATGATAAGGACAACAAGGAGCGAACACTATCCGCAACCTAAAATGAATGATAGTGATCTAATTTAGATCATGTCGTGATGTAATGAATGCACATGCACATGATACCAATACCACTCGTAATTTGGAAATACTAGTTATCGTCATGGTAAAATAGTTTCCATACTTGGGAAAAATAAGTCCATTTATAGAAGTATATAACTTGTCGTATTATCTCGTACGAAAAAGTTAGCGTTAAATTCTTTGTATCGAAAACCTTGAAATGACGTCGTTAAGTCGTATAAATATTCTCTTGGGTCATACGTATTCATTTGTTAAGGATATAGCCCTTAGTAACATTTCTAGAAAATATACCCTTTAGTGTGTAAGTTATTATTTTTATTTGTGTCCATATATATATATATATATATATATATAGTTTGACAATGTTAAAACGGGTATAACTTGGTCATTTTAAGCTCGTTTTCCTTGTTCTTTATATCCACGGATTCGTTTTTGTATATACTAATATATTTTTGATAACTCGGCTCCTCTAGGTTACGTTTAACACCTCTTTTGGTCCGTTGAAAACTGCCAAACAGCGTGCAGTTTTTATAAGAAATAGTTTTCGTCGTTAAATTTGCAAAAATCATAACTCCTTCGTTATAAGCTCGTTTTAATCCGTTCTTTCGCCTAAAGTTTCGTTTTTGAAAGTATTTTCTAAATCTTTGGTCAAAACTTAACCATTTACCACTGATTTTCCCACGAAATAAAAATAGGGACAGTAGGTATTTTTATTGTTTCAAAAATCATTTCTAGGGTTCTAATCTAGTTCCATCTTCAATCAAACCACTTTCAATCACCACAAAACTAGTCTAATCCTACCATACACCTTCTTAGGGTGTCATGGGTCCTTAAACATGATCAATCCACTAGGTCTAACAAGGGTTTCTCATGTGTTCATTTCTAGGGCTCAAAGTTAAATATGTACAAAATAGAGTGGTATAAACCATTATATGCATGAGTTCTTGTAAGAAAAGTTTATAACCATAGTAATAACTTGTAAAAATTATAAAAATGAGTTTGTTAACTTACTTGAAGGTTTAGGGAGTTTGGATGATGGAAAACCTACTAATCCTTGAGTTTCTATTTCAAAACTCCAACAAGGATGACTAAATGAACAAGTTTACACCTAGATCTTGGAAAATTTGTTATTCTTGCTTCTTGATCACCTTGGGTCGATTCATACAATAGAGAGAAATGAGAGAAAAAGTTTTCTTGAACTAGTAAAATTATTTGTGATAAAATGGGATGAAAAATGTGTAATATATACTTAGAGACATAAGTTAGGTTTGCATTAAATTTGGTAGGTGAGGTTAAGCACATGAGATGGCTTAGGAGGGGGGGGGGGGGTTCACAAAGGAGGGAAAAGGGGGGGGGGATGTTGGGTGATTATTTAGGGAGTTAGTGGTAAGATTGTGTAGTATTATTTAGTTTTAGGTTTAATCGGGTACCGGGTTTGTTAGAAATAAATTTTATTGAAATTATTCGGGACGTAATAAAGTCGTAAAAATTGTAAAAATATGTCGGGTACAAGTACGGAGAGTTCGGGTGATTATTGTTTAATTTTATTGAAAACCGTCGTTATTAAATTAAACGTACGATACGTAATAAATAAATTTCTAAAATACCGGGTAAATTAATATTATAATTTTTATATTATTAGAATGAATATAAAAATATATTGGGATAATAGTCGGGAGTATCGGACATGTTAGTCACATTTATAGTTCGCGTATTAGTGTTTATTTAAAATAAACATACGTAAATCGTTAATTATACCAAAAGTATTAATTTAATTATCCTACGAGTGGAATAACATGCAGGTGCCCTAATGATGATGTGCAGACTATTTCTAGTCCGTATGAAATGTCCCTGATAATAATGCATGAATTCGCTCCTGAACCAATACGGTTACGCGAATTTGAACACTCGTAAACTAAATTTACGATGATATGAGTAATGCACGTGAATAGTGGCTTCCTCTCGGAAATGAATAGTGTCAAGTGAATAGTAAAATTTCTGAATGTATCTCGGAATGTCAAATTGACCTCAAAAATGGTGAATAGTAAAACGATGAATAGTGATCGATGAATAGTAATTTGTGAATAGTAAATTGTCGAGGTTTGGAAAATGACCTAAAATTACGAGTTGTGACAGTCTCTACCCCTTAAGGGAACTTCGTCCCGAAGTTCAGCTCATTCATTCCACATATGTTCCTAGTGGTCTTATTCGACAACGTAAACTTTCCCAAACTCGTTAGAATTGCTTACACCAATCAAATCATCTACTATCAATATAACTAGGTTAATGATGCTAGGTCTCAGATTAGTCAATGTTGTGTATAGGTCCTATATTAAGACTTAAGTGCTACAAAATACGATAGTTGTTCAAGAGAATGTACCCGTTGTGCTATCGTGGACATGTTGGGTGATAGGATTTCCTAGGAAGTAAGCTCTGCCACGCGCGGGTGGAATCTCAACGGCCTCATCTTGTGGCCCTTCAATTGCTGCTGCTAATTTTGGACGATTGCCTCCTCGGTTAAGATTCCTTTTCAACTTAGGACAGGTGTTCCGAAAGTGATCTGGGCTGTTACACTCATAGCATGTCTTTTGATTGTTCGTCATATTGCCCACATTCATTGGTTCTCTACACTGGTTTGCATAATGACCAGACTGTCTGCAATTTGCACACATACGGCAGGGCACAGTCTTTTGGTGATGAAAATTACATTTCGTACACTTAGGATACGAGCCTAAATACTCTCTCTGACCAGAAGTAGTCGCCGCAAAGGTCCTTGTCCTTTTGTTGTTAGCTGTCGCGCCTATATGCTTGTTCGACTCGCTTGTTCCCTTCCTTTTATCACTGTTCCTCATGCTTCCATTTCTAACCATCTCATCTGTCAGAGTCCCTGCTCTCAATATTGCACTCTGAATTGTAGAAGGCTCAGTTGTTTTCACAGTCCCACGAATTTCTGGGACAAGACCATATATGTACCTCTCGATCCGCTTGGACTCAGGGGTAACTAGGTGTGGAACTAGTCTGGCTAATTCATGGAATCGATCTGTATAGGCTGCATGTCCAACCCCTATCATAGAGTGATGATAAAGTTCATCCTCCAGCTTCTGCATTCATTGTCCGGGCAGTATTCCTCCTTCAGTAATGCCTTAAAATCATCCCATGTCATACCTACAGCTGCCTCTCTACCCCTAGCTTGAACCTGCGTATTCCACCATGTCAATGCCTTTCCTGACAGCAAGCATACGGAGTACTTCACCATTTGATGTGCTGCACAGTTACTAATGTCGATCACCGACTCTATCTTTTCAACCCATCGAGTATACCCTAACGCGCCTCCTACACCATCGAAATTGGCTTACATGATGTAAATTCCTTATACGTACATCCAGTCCTAATGTTGTTGTTGCCATTACCATTCTGGCCTATACCATTGGTGTTGTTAATTCCGCTTTCGTGGTTTGCCAAGTTATTCATATGATCGCCAACTTGAGTGACAATAGTGGGGAGAAAGTTTTGAAGTTGTCGAGCGATGATGGCTTCAAAATCAGTATTTCCACTATCGTTGTTATCATTGTTTTCAACGCCGTGACCACCTCCTCTACCTCCACGTCCACCAGTTCTACCACCATCGTTACTTGGGTTACTAGTGTCATGAGCAGCTCCTCTACCTCCTCTACCTCCACGTCCACCAGTCCTTCCACCCCTTGGTGTTGCGCCTCCTCGACCAGAGCTACGAGTCACTCTCTTTGGTGCCATGATTTCCTGAGAGGGAGGACATTTAGTGAACGTCAGAGTTGAGGGAAAACCGTTGATTAACCAAAGTCTATACTCAACATCCTCATATATAATACCGTGCCACCAATTGTTTCCTAAGTTGTGCCAACACCGATCTACATATGCATAGTCATATGTCCACGTGTGTCGTGAAGCACTTATAATTATGTTGGCCACCACAATTATAATTGTTTCCTTTCACAGGTGTACATATCACCAGGCACACATATCTCAGTGGTAGACGTTGCTTAAATGGGAAATCTAGGGAATGTCACGCTCAGTACGAAGGAACAAATGATTCTCCCTTAAGTGCTAAAGTCACTGGGTAGTCTAGTTTCTAACGGTTTCTAAAGAGTATCTTCAAGAGAACTCCCATCCTCGGGCAAATCATCAAATCTCTACAGCTAAGTAATAACCTTCATTTAACTTAGTCTCATGTCTCATCAAACAAGAACTGTCACAAGATTAAGTTAAATGATCAGTTATTACCAAGCTCCATATTTCTGATAACTTGCCTAGATTTTGGGACTTCCCCATCGGTACCACAAAATATCTAATAGCGTAGGTCTAAGTAAATTATCAGCAAGCGTACGTGTATGAAAATGCAAGGCGATAGGGAGGAGAGTCTAAATGTATGTAGTTATAGTCTAGACTCTAAAAACAACCTAGTTCTCTATAACCAAGGCTCTGGTACCAATCTGTAACACCCCCAAAATACCGCAGCGGAAGACTGTGTCATTAGGATGCTACTTCAGGGCACAAAGTACAAGATATAGAAAACGACCTCTAAATGAGACGTTTTAAAAAGTTACCATTCGAATAGATAAAAGTCATAGTTTACAAAACAAAAGATCCCAAAGTAGAATAATATATAAGTTTTTAAAGTGTTTCGAATGGTAAACGGCAAAAGCGAAAGTCTCCAAAAGCATGCCCTAAGACTCTCAGCTCCATAAACCTGCTATCGCCTTTCTAACCTGAGATAAACATGCTTAAAAGTGTCAACACAAAGGTTGGTGAGTTCATAGAGTTGTTTAACAAATAAAGTTTATAGAAAAAATGGTCACACAGCAAAGGCATCGTAAATCCACTCAGTTACAAGTCCCGCCATAAGAGACTTGTAACCTGTGTGTTCACAACCCACTGCTAATATATATATAGTAAGATTAAACATGTATAAGTTCATCACAACAGTTAAGCAATTAGTCGTGAGTCTACACTTCATCTCCGAAGACCTTACGTTTGTATGTATGTCTCCATGGTTGTGCCCAGCAACTTAATCTGGGGCCATTGGAAGTATGTATGTTTCCATGGTTGTGCCCAGCAACTTAATCTGGGGCCATTGGAAGTCTCAGTTGCTCAAGAATACACAATCACAGTTTAGTATAGCACAATCACGCATGTATGAAATCAAGTATAAAACAGTCAAGTACAAATGTTTTGAGTATCAAGAAAGTATGTTTTGAGTATTTACTAGTAAGCAAGTAGTTGAGTATGTATCTCCCCCAAAGAGTTAAAACAAGTATAAAGAGTAAAAGTGGGGCTATGACTCACCTGGAGTGAAGATACAAAGATGCGAAATGATAAGGACAACAAGGAGCGAACACTATCCGCAACCTAAAATGAATGATAGTGATCTAATTTAGATCATGTCGTGATGTAATGAATGCACATGCACATGATACCAATACCACTCGTAATTTGGAAATACTAGTTATCGTCATGGTAAAATAGTTTCCATACTTGGGAAAAATAAGTCCATTTATAGAAGTATATAACTTGTCGTATTATCTCGTACGAAAAAGTTAGCGTTAAATTCTTTGTATCGAAAACCTTGAAATGACGTCGTTAAGTAGTATAAATATTCTCTTGGGTCATACGTATTCATTTGTTAAGGATATAGCCCTTAGTAACATTTCTAGAAAATATACCCTTTAGTGTGTAAGTTATTATTTTTATTTGTGTCCATATATATATATATATATATATATATATATATATATATATATATATATATATATATATATATATATAGTTTGACAATGTTAAAATGGGTATAACTTGGTCGTTTTAAGCTCGTTTTCCTTGTTCTTTATATCCACGGATTCGTTTTTGTATATACTAATATATTTTTGATAACTCGGCTCCTCTAGGTTACGTTTAACACCTCTTTTGGTCTGTCGAAAACTACCAAACAGCGTGCAGTTTTTATAAGAAATAGTTTTCGTCGTTAAATTTGCAAAAATCATAACTCCTTCGTTATAAGCTCGTTTTAATCCGTTCTTTCGCCTAAAGTTTCGTTTTTGAAAGTATTTTCTAAATCTTTGGTCAAAACTTAACCATTTACCACTGATTTTTCCACGAAATAAAAATAGGGACAGTAGGTATTTTTATTGTTTCAAAAATCATTTCTAGGGTTCTAATCTAGTTCCATCTTCAATCAAACCACTTTCAATCACCACAAAACTAGTCTAATCCTACCATACACCTTCTTAGGGTGTCATGGGTCCTTAAACATCATCAATCCACTAGGTCTAACAAGGGTTTCTCATGTGTTCATTTCTAGGGCTCAAAGTTAAATATGTACAAAATAGAGTGGTATAAACCATTATATGCATGAGTTCTTGTAAGAAAAGTATATAACCATAGTAATAACTTGTAAAAATTATAAAAATGAGTTTGTTAACTTATTTGAAGGTTTAGGGAGTTTGGATGATGGAAAACCTACTAATCCTTGAGTTTCTATTTCAAAACTCCAACAAGGATGACTAAATGAACAAGTTTACACCTAGATCTTGGAAAATTTGTTATTCTTGCTTCTTGATCACCTTGGGTCGATTCATACAATAGAGAGAAATGAGAGAAAAAGTTTTCTTGAACTAGTAAAATTATTTGTGATAAAATGGGATGAAAAATGTGTAATATATACTTAGAGACATAAGTTAGGTTTGCATTAAATTTGGTAGGTGAGGTTAAGCACATGAGATGGCTTAGGAGGGGGGGGGGGGGGGACCGGTTCACAAAGGAGGGAAAAGGGGGGGGGGGGGGATGTTGGGTGATTATTTAGGGAGTTAGTGGTAAGATTGTGTAGTATTATTTAGTTTTAGGTTTAATCGGGTACCGGGTTTGTTAGAAATAAATTTTATTGAAGTTATTCGGGACGTAATAAAGTCGTAAAAATTGTAAAAATATGTCGGGTACAAGTACGGAGAGTTCGGGTGATTATTATTTAATTTTTTTGAAAACCGTCGTTATTAAATTAAACGTACGATACGTAATAAATAAATTTCTAAAATACCGGGTAAATTAATATTATAATTTTTATATTATTAGAATGAATATAAAAATATATTGGGATAATAGTCGGGAGTGTCGGACATGTTAGTCACATTTATAGTTCGCGTATTAGTGTTTATTTAAAATAAACATACGTAAATCGTTAATTATACCAAAAGTATTAATTTAATTATCCTACGAGTGGAATAGCATGCAAGTGCCCTAATGATGATGTGCAGACTATTTCTAGTCCGTATGAAATGTCCCTGATAATAATGCATGAATTCGCTCCTGAACCAATACGGTTACGCGAATTTGAACACTCGTAAACTAAATTTACGATGATATGAGTAATGCACGTGAATAGTGGCTTCCTCTCGGGAATGAATAGTGTCAAGTGAATAGTAAAATTTCTGAATGTATCTCGGAATGTCAAATTGACCTCAAAAATGGTGAATAGTAAAACGATGAATAGTGATCGATGAATAGTAATTTGTCGAGGTTTGGAAAATGACCTAAAATTACGAGTTGTGACAGCACCTCTCTTTGACACATGTCTAAGTGGTCCACACACATCTGTGTGAATAAGACCAAGTAGATCATTAGCCATTTCAATCCTATTTTTAAAGGGTTTCTTAGTCATCTTCCCAGCAATGCAAGATTCGCATTTATCATATGATTCATCATTGATCTTTTCTAAAAGCCCATCATGTTGCAGCTTTTTCATGCGATCTTTTCCAATGTGAGCAAGTCGACAATGCCAAAGATAAGATGAATCCAGACCTTTCTTGATTCTCTTATTGTTGATGCTATACATTGAATTATTTTTAACAAAAGCATTATCATTATTATTCATATCAATTTCAAAGACACCATTCACAGCAATAGTATTAAAATAAAAAACACCATTTAAAGAAACTGAAATTCCATTGCTAGAAATAGTATGATGAAAACCAAGGTTCAACAAACATGAAAATAAATTACACCTCTAACAATTGACGGTGCATAATGACAATTATTTAAAGATAGTACTAGGCCGAAGGCAACACTAAATTATAAATTCCTATAGCTTCAACTCCTGCATGCGCTCCGTTACCAACGTGCAAGAATTGTTGTCCATAGGCCAGCTTTCTCTCAACTCTGAACCCCTGCAAGGTATTGCAAATATGAATGCCACATCCCGTATCATATACCCATGAATTCAATTTAGGAGTAAGAGTGAATAATTCAATCATAAAGAACGCACCTGATGAGCTGGGGTTACCAGCTTCATTCCCCTGCTTCTTGAGTCGCAAATCATGAATGTAGAGAGGGCAATAGCGCTTCCAATGGCCCTTTTCATGACAATGGTGACAAGCCTGATCCTTCTTGTTTGGCGGATTCACCTTGTTCTGCTTAGGCTGATTCTTCTTCATCTTGGGTTGAGGTTGATAGGCCATGACCTGCTTGCCTTTATCACCTTTCCCCTTGCCTTTGTTCACATGTGATTTCTTCTGGATTCCCCCCCCCCCCCCCCCATGAATTGCCAACACTTGCGGGGTAGGAGCCTTGACCTTGGCTGGTAGACTTTTCTCATAATCAACAAGCAGTACGAGTAATTCTGAGACTGTCTTCCCCGAGCAGTGCATGTTGAAATTCTGCACAAAACCAGCAAAGTCCTTGTTAAGGGCCCTGTTGATCAAGTGCACTTGCACATTCTCAGGGTAACCAAATCCAATTCTGTGAAGCTGATCAAAGGATTCCTTCATCTCAGTCGCATAATCTTCAACTGGTTTACCATCACCATGCTTGCAGTTGTGTAGCTTGTCAAGTTCATCATACAATTCAACTGCAGGAGGTTTCTCATAAGATTGCTGAAGTACTTCAAGCATATCTTTTGGGAAAAAGTACTTGATGAGTGCTTATTCACACATCCTTTTTAGGCCTTAATTCAGACCAAACATACCAAATACTAACCAAATATGCCAAGAAAATGTGTGTTTTTGTATTTGTGTACGTGCAGGTACGGATATGAGAAAAATGAATGAAAACAAAGCCAAAACCGACAAAAACGAGCACGAGATTGGAAAAAGGTCAAAAGCCGGAGCCGGGGAAGCAAAATGACAAAAGAAAGCTCAAATTGTCAATAGAAGTCCTCAGGAATTCATAAAGTTGCATATTTAGTCCCTAGTCAAAGTTTGAAGAATTGGCGATTCCAGTCCCTGTACTTTCAGAAATTGACAAAAATGGTCCCTTGAAGAAATATTTAAAGAAAAGTCAAAAGTGGTCCTCCAAGAATTCAGAAAAATCAACATAAGCCCTTGGGAAGAACTTTTGAGGAAATACAATTTCAGTCCCTGGGATTTTTAGTATTACAAAATTAGTCCCTATATAAATTTACTACCACCGAATCCTAGCCCAAATATTACATCTACTCATTCCCACCTTGGCCCAAAAATAAAACCAGCCAAGCCCAAGTATTTTACCCAACCCACTCCCATATAACCGGTCAACTCTTTCTCACCAGTCAACCCCCAACCTTTTAATAAAAACAAATACCAAAACCATTTTACCCGCCCCCAAAAATTACCCCAAACCCAGCATATGAACCCTAATACACTATTCACCCACGTAATTCACCAAATTACTGAGAATAAGGGCAATTTAGTACATGTACGAGCCTGACTAAGACACGCTGGCAATCCTCATGGAATTCAGAGCCAATGATTGAACCATTATTACATCCAACGGCTGAAATTAATGGATTGGTAAGCAAGGGTAATCTAAGGGCCAAGATGGATTCAAAGAAACACAAGGAGTCATGGATCAGTGACATGGCAGCCTAGAAGCATCTTCTCTCCCCAGGTCAGAGGCTATAACCCTCACTCTCACATTTGGAGGTGTTAGATTTTAGGGTAGATTAGGTTAGGAGTAGAGTAAAAATAGTAGTAGTGTTAATCAAATTCAATATTGTATTTCTTATTTTCAAATTATACTCAATTTCTTATTTTCAATAGAATTCAGATTTTCTATTAATTCTCTTGCAAATTTATCTTCTGGTTTTTAGTTACTTTGATTATGTTTTTCAACTTTCACACTTTTATAAGCTCATTATTATATCTTATTGTAAGTTTTAACTGTTTCATTAGAATTAGTTTGCTTATTGTAGTTTAATTTTAGCATATTGCAGCTTTTTCATAGATGTTTATTGTTATTAGAGTCTAGTTGAGTCTCAGTTTAATTTGATTTAATTTGTGGTATTTCTATCTTCTGTCATACAACTTGGATCTGTTTGTTGTGATTCTGTGGGATTTTAGTTCTAAGTATTGGTTCATACTTGCAGTATTTGATCTTTATTATTGCTGTATTATTGTTTGGAATTAGAGTAAGGTTCATTAGTAGCACTTAGGTTCATACGGCTTCATAGCTAGTTGCTTCTGTCTCAGTCAAGGGTGTTTGGGTCAGCTTTTATTGGAGTTTTAGTGTTATCCTTTTCCTGTTTTTACTGCATAAGTATTAATCTAAGGATTGTAGTAGTTGAATTCTGAAATTAGTTTGATAGGTTATAAGTTAAAAATTAAACATAGCTTAATTTTCACCTTCTGTGTTCACTTTACTGTTTCTACTGCTGCTACTTTAAACACAGGTTCAGATTAGAATAACTTAGGTTGTTTTAGTTAGTGTCTAGCTTAAATTTACATTTATAATCATATCTGATCAGTTGCATTCCATTAAAGTCAAAGTAGTTGAATAAACAAAAAGTCAAAACATCCTAGGACTGTCTCATATAGCATCTGATCGCAGGGCGTTTTAAGGGTTCAACTGAAGATTAGATTTAAGTATTAGTGATCTTTTAGGTTCTCTGTAGTATAGGTTTTCAATATCTGCCTTTAGGTTCCATTGATTAGCTTATTAGGTATCTTTAAGTTAAGCTTCAAGTTGATCATTTGGGCTGCAAGGTGCCCTGCAGTTTCAATCAGTGGTATTGAGATGTTTTCCTTATCTCATAGATAATAATTCAGTAGAACTTAGGATGTGATCTTTGGAGCAAATAGAAACTAGTTGTACCAGCTTTTAGGATCTGTCTTTGGATTTCCACCTAGTGCTTATTTGCATTGCTAATTTTGGCTCCACTTAAAGCTTATTAATCATGCAAATCTGAGTAGTGAACCAGTGTTGGCGATTTGCTTAGTAGTTGTTGTTTTGGTTTAATATAGCCTATTTATTCAGCTTAATAAGTTAGTGTATGGTTGTTTTTTAGCTTAGTGCTTCTTTGGTTTTAGCTTATAGTTCCATTAAGTAGGCTGCTAGTAGTTTTTTTAAGCTGCATTTCTGTTTGGATTTGTATAATGCCACAGTGCTTTTTTTTGTTAGCTTATTTGGTTATTATAAGTTGATTTAGGTCTGTATTTGTGTGCTGAGCTGTTTCAAAGTGTGGTAATTCTTGGTGCATAACTGCTTATTTGGTTTTAGCTTAGTGCTTCTTTGGTTTTAGCTTATAGTTCCATTAAGTAGGCTGCTAGTAGTTTTTTTAAGCTGCATTTCTGTTTGGATTTGTATAATGCCACAGTGCTTTTTTTTGTTAGCTTATTTGGTTATTATAAGTTGATTTAGGTCTGTATTTGTGTGCTGAGCTGTTTCAAAGTGTGGTAATTCTTGGTGCATAACTGCTTATACCTTTGAGCTTATTCCTACTGCTTATTTGAGTTCTGTGGCAATCTAAGTGAAACATTGATATTAAATATGTTCATTTGAGCTTATTAGTACCTAATCTTCATCTGTTTTTAGCCACTCATCAATTTTCAGCAAGTGCTTATTAATAAGCACTTGCCAATAAGCAATTTTCAGCTTATCAGCATTTTTCTAGCTTATTTTATTTTCAAAATTTTCTCAAGCTCATTTTAATATTTTAGATTTTCTGTAATTTTTTCAAATTTTTCTGAGTTCATTTACTATTTTTCCTATTTAATTTTTATTTTTAATCATTTTTAATTACTTTTTAATAACTGAAAAATACAAAAAAATCAGAAAAACCCTAGAAAAATCCAAAAAAATATTAGAAAATTATTTTTAGTTATTTTAGAATTTTAGAAATTTATTTTGCATTTTTCTCACTTTATTTACATTTTCTTTTAATTTTTAACTAGTAAAATTAGTTTTTAATTCATAAAAAATAAACAAAAAGTCAAAAAAATATTTTTCTTTTTCTCAAAATTTTCTTTTATCATTTTTAACTTTTCAAAATTATTTCCAAGTCCGTAGGAGTAGTGTAGCTTAAAAGTCGCGTTTTATTTCGTACGGTTACGTTTATTTTACGTTTTAGCTTACCTTTTCGATTCTACGTTACATTTCTAGTTTCCTTATTTGAATTACGTGTTTAAGTGATTATTTGTGCTTCGTTTACTATTTCACTAGTATAATCTCACAAAAATAACTTTTTACCACTTTCACGACACGTTTCACGAATCGGGAATTCGAAATTCCATTCATCCTTCACACGGACTACGACCTCGGGTTATCCGTATTTCTTTGCGGATCTCTTGAGTAATACTATACTATATATAACTTGATTTTCACACGAATCAGTATTCAAACTTCTTTTGTAACTGAGCACTCATGCTAGTGAGCATTAAACAAGCAACCTCATTAAACTTAGCATGTTTCTCCCTCCAAGCCGCCTTAACTGCTTCTGGTTCAGTAGCAGCAGGCTCAGCTGGGCATTCATCGGCCAAGAAATTGAGCTTACCGGTCGCCCTCAAGACAATTCTAAGCGAACGGTGTCAATCATTGAAATTCTTTCCAGTCAATTTTTCTCTCTCAAGAAGACTCTTGAAAGCAGAAATCACAGATGGGGTATCGGGTTGAGCCATATCTACAGATAAAAGTTCAAACATTAGTATTTTCGATAATAAATATCTTCAAGAAAATAAAATACCCATAGCTATATTCATATAACCACCAAAATTTTCTTGAAAACCTAGGATCTAACTTTACATAGTTTCACCACATCAGTTGATCTGCTAGTGGTGAAAGTACAAAAGATAGTAATCCGTCGAACAATAATTGGCAAACAAGATTTCCAATTCCTAGATCATTATAGGAATTACATCAAATTGATTCATCAATTTGCCTTGTAAGCATGTTTCATCCCATCTCATGCCTTAAGTTCTAGGTCTCACACACAACTTAATTAAGTCGTCTACCTTAGAAACTGTAAAATTACAATTATGGTCTCACGCGTTAAAAGAATTTTACCTTGTTATAGTAGTTTAGCATAGGTCTCACGTTTACTAAATTAAAATTCCAAGTGTTCCTTATAGATAGATGGCATGTAACTTAAATTATAAGGGTATTCAATTTTGATATGTAAATCAAAATATGTATAAAGATGCATGCACTCATCTTTATAGCATAAGTTTTCAAAACCTTTTTATTACCAATTCGTGAAATTAATACACAAAGTTTTACTTGAGGTTTAAAAAACCCTAAGATGACTTTCTACAATTATGATTTTAAAAGTAATTCGTTTAAGACATATTTAAGATTGTGGTAACCAAGGCAGACTCTAAGGCTCTTTTCTAAACCTTCAAATCACGGTTATGAATATCGTCTTAAAGGACTTAATTTTAAAAGCATATTCATACAAAACATCAATCAAGCAAAAGTTTATGGATTCAATCTCAAAATTATGTAATAAAGATTCAATATTTATTACTTTAGGGTTTCACCATTATTAGTCCTTATTATTTTCTTTTATGAAAATCACCCTTTTTATTGCTTACAATTAGTCCAACAATTAAGAAACAATAAAAAGACAAGTAATTTAAAGAAAAATAAACAACTAATTATAATAACGTGAAACAATTAGCCACATGCAAACCTTTTTAAAAAGATCATAATAAAATCAATTCTAAGTATAATAACGCATGTAATCAACTAAGGCCTTCTCCTCTTAATGGAGGAGAGTCACATACATTGACGAATCAATTGCGTAGGCCAAAATCAATATACACACCACATAGCATATAAATTGATTTTAATATATATATTAATTGGAGTCTTCCCCAATTTTAGATCTATATAAAACATGTGACAAATAAATAAAACAAACAAGATCCATGACTAACATGCATGTTTCGTCATGGATTGAACCTAACAATTAGCACATAGGTCACAAGTATGTTCACATAACCGGTTAAAGACCTAGGGTTTCTATGTGATTACAATTTAATCAAGAAAACCACAAACCCTAAGTAGGGTTTTAAGTGGAAATCGACCCCCCCCCCCCCCCCCCCCCCCAAAATTAGGGTTACGGTTTAAATTTTATTAAAAAAAATTTAAAGAAAAACCCTAGAAAAAACATGTATCTAAAACAATTAAAGATCCGATTTTTATTATGTTTTAGTAATCAATTACATGTTATACATGGCTCGTGATGCCACTGTTAGAGTTTGACAATCAAATAACACATATTGCGGAAGCTAGGATCAAGTATAACAAGTAAATATTAACTAAAACATAAATAAGAACATACCCGTTGCACTTCAATAAACCTTGAACTTTGTGTAAATTTAGATCAATGATAAACCCCTTACCGTTTTGTTTATCGATCTCTTGATAATTACTATAGTGAGTAATTACCTCGTTTTTGTACACAAAAACTACCAACGAATAAAGGTTTATGCAAGTAAACGTAAACACTTGTTTTAGCTTTAGGAAAATCAACCCAAAACCCTAAGTTGGGGTGTGAGCCGATCGGCCAAGAAGAAAAGAAGAGGAGAAAAGGTTTTAGGGTTTTGTGTGTGTGCACAAAAGATATGAATGTCTAACCCTTGGCCTTGTATATATACTAGATGTAATTCTTGGAGAACAAGCAAAGCATGGGTCGACCCTTTTGGGCCTAGGTCGACCGGCCATGCCCCTTCCAAGGGGATTCCGGATCCTTCTTGTCTTCCAAATTACATTCTAGTCCTCGTTCTTTCGTTCCTAATAATAGTTAATACTTACGTTTAATAATTAACGATTATTTAGCCCCTCAAGTGTTTATAAATACATATATACGATACATATAACATATATATATTTATTTTACTTTATTCTCGTTTGTAATGTGTGCAATCCCGAGGTCTCGGGTTCGATACTAGTCATTTACTTATTAATATTTATACGTAACTTTTAACAGCTTGTTAGTTTCGTACCAAAAATCCACTTTTCGTAGCAAGTGACGGCGTCAGCTCGTAAAGCCTAACACCGTCAGCCCTCCTTGTCTGACAGAATTTCGCGACTTCGTCGTTTTCTTCATATTCTTGACGTTTTTAGCCCAAAACACGCTGGTTTTTAGATTTCTCGTCTCAAGCACCTAAAATTTAAAAAGAAGCGATTTAGGGCAATATATGTTCATAATAACACGACTTTTGGGACTAAATAACCCCTAAAAAGGATATCAAAATAATCCTTATCACCAGTCATCTTAGATTTCAGGTGAATCAACTCCTTTCAAAGGGCTTGTTTGAGTGATTCCGGTTGAGGTGCATAAATATTTACCAAAATCACATATTTGGGTTCCACTCCGATAATAATAAGCTTTTTCAGCAATTCATCAACCATTTTTTAACATATTTTTAACCTATCATTAGATATGCTCTATATAAACCTATAACTTTCCAAAACTAATAAAAAATGATCAAAAGAGTAAGGTTTCAGTCCGTGATCACATTATTGTAAAAAAGAAACATTTTTTTTTCCAATCAGGTCGTGCTAGACTGACCGATCATTATACTACACTATTTATGACAGATGTTCCTTTTTCTAATGACAAAAATAAAAATAGTTGGTGGAGTTTTTTTTTCATAGACTAAAGATTATTTTAATGTGATCAAATTTTGTTTTTTGTTTTGTTTTTTTCCAAAATAACACAAAGAAGTTGAATTCTTCATTGTGTTTTTAAACGGACAAAAATTGATCCCATGAAAGTACAATAATCGTTAGTGGCACAAAAAATAGTTGTCAATTTAGCAAAAAACCTCACCGACCATTTAAACTTTTGTCATTAAAAAAAAAAAGAGAGACGTTTCACAAATTTACTGAAGTCGCCTAGTGGTTATGCACAGATACCCTCAATAAGTATTTATCAAAACAAGATTAGTTGGTCAAAAATTCCCTACTAGTATATTTACCTGGTCCAAACCCTAATAACCCCAGAATCTCAGAATTAGGTCATTATTCAAACAACTATTTCTTTCAGATGGGTAACATAAACCTTAGGAAACAAAGTTCAAAAATGTCGGGCATCCCTTTCGACGTCCAAATGGAAATCATCGAAAAGGTTTCTGATATCAAGTCGTTGATTCGATTCAGGTCAGTTTCGAAACCTTGGAAGTCTTTCATCGACACCTCTCAGTTTATCAAAAGTTATGGCGCCCGCCACACGCAGCCACATAGTTTTACGCTAATGTACAAGGTTCGTAATGAGGCAAAGTTCGTTTGTTTAGTAGAAGATGATAAGAATGAAACTTTTAAGGTACTACAACAAGAGTTTTCCCCATTTGTTATGTCTCCTTTGCTTGATCAATATCATGTTATAAACTTTGTTGGTGTCTGTCATGGATTAGTGTGTTTGTATGGTTATAATCAAGTTTATCGTAAAGAGATGGTTTGTTGTTTGGAATCCTTCTATCGGAAAATCATTTGGTATTGCTGCTATTGATTACTCTCTTGTTTTTGGTTTCGACATTTGTCCCGTTGCTAGAGATCCTACCGTTGTGAAACTACAATATATAATTCGCATGTCTTGGCATGTTGAAGTTTTTACATTGAGTTCGGGGGTTTGGGATGTGATTCCAAGTAGCAATTTGCCTCCATCAATTAGAATTATGTCATCTCAGATTATGTCATCTCAGGTTGTTATAGATCGGTTTATTTATTGGGCTGCTTATGATGATGGTGTACCTCCCTATAAGTATATAGTTGTGTCATTTGATTTGATTACCAAGGAATTTAAAGTTATAGATCTACCAAATAGCTTAACAACGGAGTTGTACTTGCGTTTCTCCGTTTCTAAGCTAAGGGAGTCTCTTGTTGTGTATGTATCTAAGGTTGAGGGAGCAGGAGTTTGTGATGTATGGGGGATGGAGCATGACTCTTCTTTCCGAAAGCTATTCACAATTGGCGCACATGTAATTAAAATATTGGGGTTTAGTAATAGTGGTGAACCTATATGTCAAATTCGAAATGCGGATGGACAGTTTAACACAATTGATGTTTACGACCCGTGCTCACAACAAATCAAGAATTTTGGGATTTGTGGAGAAGTAAGTTTCTCATTCTTCATGGGCTCTTACAAGGAATCGCTACTTTTGCTTAATCACTTGGATTCACATGTATATTATGACAATAATTGAATAAAATGATGACGACCATATTTCACGTATTTTGTAGTTAAGGTGTGCAAAAATCACTTTCATCTATTTTAAGAGTTTTGGTTTCTGCGGTGTTGATAGTAGCTCTATAAGGATAGTTTCGTGGTTCTAGTGATTGAGTTTGTAGAATACTGAATTTGCTGAGTTTTGCTATATGGTATGTGAGGCTGCTGATATGGTCCTTTACTGGTATGGATTCTATGACAGTTTCCTATTGATTGTGGCCTATGGATATATCACATTTGATCTCACATGCTTCTGGTACTGGTGTATTCCTAGGTGTTTTATTTGCTTGTACTGCTAATATGATCCTTTAGTGATTGTAGGTTCAAGAGCTTCTTTGATTCATCTCAGCCTACTGGTTGTATGCTCTTAACGTTCCAACAATAGTTGGTATCTCTCATGGCTTATTATGTTTTTGCAGCGGTTATTATTGAACATCTTATTCTCATAGATATATATGTAACTCTGGAATGAATGTTTCTGTTGTATGGAATCCCTCCACTACAAAACCAGTTTTTGTTGTGCTGGACGTTTGGTAATTTAGTGATTTGAATGACATATTTTTTGGTTGAAATATATAATGGATACTTATTTTAGTACACCCAAATATAGCAGTATGGTAATTTATTATGAGACCATTGGGACGTATTGATTATCACATTTAATCTGCTTGTAGAACTCACTACAAGAATCAGGAGAACAGGCGTCGAACCGTTTCCCGTCGACATTATGTCGACGGCATAATACAGAAAACGACAAAAAAAATGATTGACCGAGGCCAACTGCGTTGAATTTTATCATAATCGTATTTTCCCGTCGACATGTCGACGGGAAACTTTTAGAATATTTTTTTAGCCTCAATAATTCTCCAAAGTTGGGCGCGAAATTTACCCGCTAATATATTCCCGTCGACATGTCGACGGGAATGTATTAATAACGTTTTATCCCACAATTAACGTGTGATTAAGCATAATAATTATTATGTTTTAAGATTCCCGTCGACATGTCGACGGGAGTATATTACTAATTATAAACATTTTTAATAAATGGGTAAAATATTGGGCGGGATATTTTCCCGCTTTATTGTTCCCGTCGACATGTCGACGGGAATATATCTTTAAAAATCAGGCTATATATATCCTCACAAATACATTCCCGTCTCATTTTTTTTTTACCAATATATACATTCTCACAAAATTATTTTTGTCTCATTTTATACATCTCACAAATAATTCAATCGTCAATTCTTACAAGACACACATGACTTGGCGTGGTTGCACAGTTGAAGAGGAGTACTCAAAAATCTTGTCACACGAGCTCCTCTTTAATGAAGTTATGTTAACTTTTGGTCATGCAGTTTATGAGGAATATGGTGATTTTAAGGATGCTGAACCGTGGATGAGACAAGATTATCGAATGGTGTAGGAAAAAGCCGTACTACAAAGAGTACATAGACGAGCTAGATGCTGCTGAAGCTCAAGTTGTTGCTGTTGGAGGTGACGACGAAGCTGAAAGTATGTTGGAAACAAAACTTGATAATCTGGGAAATAGGATCACAAATCTTGAAGCTACGTTTGCACATATCAAGGAAATGAGAGCAAGGAAGGGAAAAGATGGTGCGAGTTCGAGTAAAGCGGGAAGTAGCCGAAAAAAAAATAAACGGGTTGTTTCGTTTGATCTGATGTTTTAGTTGTCGAGTTGTTTAGTTTGAGTTGTTTCGTTTGGTTGTCGAGTTGTTTAGTTTGAGTTGTTTCCTTTGGTTGTTGAGTTGTTTAGTTTGGTTGTCAAGTTGTTTAGTTTGAGTCTGTATGAAAATGCATGTGGTTAAGAACTCTTGCTTGTTTTAAATAAACAGTTTTCCTTTGTGTTTGATAATTATTGCTCCTTCAGTTCTAATTATTGCTCCACAACAACAACATTTTATTAAACATCAAAAACATCAACAACAACAGCAAACAACAACAACAACAACGATAACAGTACTACATATGAAATTTATCCATGTCACCTACAAGGTCACGGAGTATTGCATCCGACTGACATGCGTGGTCGTGGTTGGGATACGTTGCCATGTCAAGTTTTGCCTCCAGCACCCTTAATTTTGTCTCTAGCACCTGTTTTTGTGCCTCCAACACCTGTTTTTGTGCCTCCAGCAAGTTTATTCTAAGATTTTTTCATGACAGTTTGAGCACCTTTTTGGAGCAGATCCAGAACCGCTTGATGTTGAAGCTCCCAGAGAACCGATCATCATTTTGGCGAGTCGTTCCTCCTTCCATAAAAAAAAATTACATCCATGGTCTTCTGTCCCAGGCTGTTAAAGAGTAAAAACTATTATTTTTAACAACTAATTAACCAAATTATTTAAAGAAAAAATATGTAATTGTTCACCTGCGAGAAAGGACACGCATAGTATAGTTTACCACGGGAGTAAGATTTACACGATTCTTGCAGAATCACGTCTCCTCGTTCACAAGGACAAGGAAAAGCTTCAAATTCTGCCATCTTCTTCACCATGATAACAGTGTATGTTTGTGGTTGTGAGGTTGAGTGGTTGAATCGTGACCGGTGTGGCCCGATCTACAAGTTGAGGTGATAAAAGGTGGTGGCTAGAAAAAGATTCCGGCGGCCGGAAAATGCTGGTGTCGCCAGAAAACAGAAACTGCTAGAGAGAGATAGAGAGAGAGAGAGAGATATAGTGAGATGAGTATGCGTGTGTGTGTGTGTGTGTTTATATTGTGAGGATAAGGTGTTAGGTAGAGAGAGAGAGAGATATAGTGAGATGAGACATATCATGTATAACCATAGCATCTCGACTCGTTTCGTTTAACATCTCATGTATAACCATTGCATCTCGACTCGTTCGTTTAACATCTCATGTATAACCATTGCATCTCGACTCGTTCGTTTAACATCTCATGTATAACCATTGCATCTCGACTCGTTCGTTTAACATCTCATGTATAACCATTGCATCTCGACTCGTTCGTTTAACATCTCATGTATAACCATAGCATCCCGACTCGTTCGTTTTACATATCATGTATAACCATTGCATCTCGACTCGTTCGTTTAACATCTCATGTATAACCATTGCATCTCGACTCGTTCGTTTTACATATCATGTATAACCATTGCATCTCGACTCGTTCGTTTAACATCTCATGTATAACCATAGCATCTCGACTCGTTCGTTTTACATCTCATGTATAACCATTGCATCTCGACTCGTTCATTTAACATCTCATGTATAACCATTGCATCTCGACTCGTTCGTTTAACATCTCATGTATAACCATAGCATCTCGACTCGTTCGTTTTACATATCATGTATAACCATTGCATCTCGACTCGTTCGTTTAACATATCATGTATAACCATTGCATCTCGACTCGTTCGTTTTACATATCATGTATAGCCATTGCATCTCGACTCGTTCGTTTAACATCTCATGTATAACCATTGCATCTCGACTCGTTCGTTTAACATCTCATGTATAACCATAGCATCTCGACTCGTTCGTTTTACATCTCATGTATAACCATTGTATCTCGACTCGTTTGTGATATTCTAATTATTTTATTTTATATTTTAATAAATGATTTTTTTAATTATAATATAAGTAATTAATTTTAAATAGATATATTTTTTTAATTTTACAAAAGTATTTATAATAAATAATTTTTTTCAATTATATAAATTTAGTTTATTAATTTTATAAAACTTATTTTTTAATATTTTATAAAAGTATTTATAATAAATAAATTTTTTTAATTATATTAAAGTAATTTTATACAAGTATTTATAATAAAGTAATTTTATAAAGTATTTATTATAAATATTTTTTTTAATAAAAGCTATTTTCCCGTCGACATGTCGACGGGAATAAAACCACCAAAATTTTCGTGAAAATTTAATACGTCCCGCCAAACGTAAACGACAAAATATTGTAATATTACCGTCGACATGTCGACGGTATGGGTAATAATATAAAATATTTTCTTAATATTCCCGTCGACATGTCGACGGGATAATAAAAAGCAATACCAAAACCAGATCTGGTCAAAATTATTGCTCATAACTTCGAACCATCAAAAAACCATCCCCCCCTCTCGCCGGCGATTATACCACCACTCCTCTACCACTCCTCCACCACACCTCCACCACACCACCACCACTCCTCCACCATTCCCCCACCCCAACCACATTATACTCCACAGCTCACCACACCACTCCACCACTCCGACACTCGCACCACTGTGCACCTCCTCCTCCTCTACCCCCTCCATTATTTAATTCTGTCCTCTACCCCTCCATATTTTAATTCTTCTTCTTCCCCACTTCTCTTCTTCTTCACTCCGACACAGCAGCAGCAGCAGGTGAGCAAAATTGTTAATAAAATTTGTTATTATTATTGTTGTTATTAAAATTTGTTATTATTATTGTTAATAAAATTGGTATTAAATTTTGTTAATAAAATTGTTATTAAAATCTTGTTAATTTTTGTTACAGTAGCAGCAGGTGAGAGCCGAGGGTAACAGCAGGGTGAGAGCCTCGTTTTATTTTTTTAATTAACTTTTGGTATCCCGACGACATGTCGACGACAACAGTTGTTTTGTTTTTTTGTTTTTTTTGTTTTTTTTTTTGTTTTTTTTTTTTGTTTTGTTTTTTTTTTTTTTAAATTTTGATATAACCATTATATATTGCATCTCTTTTATTATAGCCCGAGCCCAAGACGAGACCACAGCCGAGCCACAGCCGAGACCACAGCCGAGCCACAGCTGAGCCATAGCCGAGACCACAGCCGAGCCACAGCCGAGACCACATCTGATACATACGGTATGTATTCCTTTTTTTTAATTTTTTTTTCTTTCATATTTATGCTTTGTTGTAGCGTTTGATTACTAGTTTAGTGATTGCAGCCGTATGTATAGTTTGGTTAGTATATTAGGTTTTGATATAAAAGGGATTGTTGCGGATTGTGAACTAGCCGTAGGATATTGTGTACCCACGGTGCAAATAGCACCTTGGGGGACTTGGTATTGAACTAGCCGTAGGATATTGGGTGGGTTTGGTTAAATGTTAGTTGGCGTTTGGTTAGTATATATTGGTTAGTATATATATGGTATACTACTTTTAATATATTGGTTATGTTTTGTGTTAGAATTTTTGCGAATTGATCATGTTTATGCTTATATAACGGGCTTATGGTTTGTTTGGTTTTCGGCTTATGTTTTACAAGCTTAATTTTTATGGCTTATTTTGAAACTTTTTAACTTAAATAGTTTCAAAATAAGTAAAAAAAAAAAAAAAAAAAAAAAAAAAAAAAAGCTTATGAAACATAAGCCGAAAACCAAATAAGCCATAAGCCCGTAGATATATTGTTTGGTTTTCGGTTTATGTTTCATAATAGTTTCAAAAATAAGTCACAAAAACAAGTTTCAAAATAACAAAATAGTTTTATGAAACATAAACCGAAAACCAAACAATTGTTTATAGTCTAATTGTTTAACTTAAAATATATGCTATTGTTAGACTTTTGTGAATGTTTTAGGATTTTAGTGATTAATTTCGGAAAGTCCCCTTCCGAAGTTAATCATCCTATAAAAAACCCGTCCGAAATTAATTTATTAGAAATTAATTTCGAAAAGTCCCCTGTTTGGGACTGCTTTTTGAATGTTTTGTCTCATTTAGGATATGGATGCGTATAATTGATTTACTATTTGAGATGATTTCGACAGTGTTTCTCCTTTACTCCTACGAATATGTCTTTAATGTACATATTTGGGGAGTTGAGGGGAAATGCTGCCGAAATTTTCTCAGATAGTAAATCAGTTATACGCATTCATATATGAGATGAATCATTCAAAGAGTGGGTTAGGATTGCCTTCCATAGTTGCACTAGGTGAACAAAACAACTTTCCTTTATTTTGAATGTGTAATAACTAAGAGTTGAACAAAACAATATGCAGTTATGATACTTGATAAGAGTTGGACCCGTTTAGACACTCGTGTTTCCAAAGAGTTTTTTGATGGTCTTGCCGCATTCGTTGAACATTGCAAGCCGTTATTGAATAGTTACGGCAACATAAAATGTCCATGTCGTCTTTGTTGTAATGTTCCATGGGTATCTCTCGCCTTACTTAAAAGCCACATAAGCGAAAATGGGTGGGACCCAACTTATACACAATGGCGTGAACACGGTGAACCGGATTCTCTTCCTATACAAGATAACACAACACGATGTGAGATGAGTGACATGCGTGCGTGCATTAATGATATTTTTGATATTCCTCCAAATAATGAACAAAATGAGCCAACTCTTCCAAATATTGGCGAGACAAGTAACGAGCCAGCTCAAGCAACGACACCTCCTGTACGTAACGAGTATGAAGAGTTACTTGCCAGTTCCACCCAGCCTCTTTACCCGGGTTGTGACTTTATGACAACCTTGGATTTTATGTCAAAGTTTACGCATCTCAAGGTCAGCGGTAAATGGAGTGATACTTCATTTAACAATACGCTAAAATTTCTCCAGGAAGTATTTCCTCCCAGGTTAGGTTACAATCTCCCACCATCATACTCTGCTATAAAAAAAACATTTAAAAAGGTCGGGTTAGGGTATGAGTCGATACATGCTTGTGAAAATGATTGCTTTTTATATCGGGGGACTGGTGCCGAAGATTTGGAGTATTGTCCGGTCTGTAAAACGAGTAGATGGAAAGACAAGAACACAACGGGGAAGAAAGTTCCTAACAAGGTGTTGCGTTACTTTCCTATCATTCCTAGGCTACAACGTTTGTACAAATCTATTCACACCGCAAAACATATGACTTGGCATGCTACTGGAAAGTCTACGGTAAACGGTATGATGCAACACCCGGTTGATGGTGAAGCATGGAAGAAGTTTGACAGCGGTAAATATTTGGAATTTGCTAACGAACCGAGAAACGTTCGATTAGGGTTGGCTGCTGATGGTTTCAATCCATTCGGCAACCTTAGTCAGACTTACAGCATGTGGCCTGTTATCTTAACAACATACAACTTTCCTCCGTGGTTATGCATGAAAGAGACTACTTTGATGCTGACGTTGTTGATTCCTGGACCTAAATCACCCACGAAGGACATTGATGTTTACTTAAAGCCTTTGATTGATGACCTTAAGGAATTATGGAAAATACCAGGTATCCCGACTATGGACGCTGTTACAGGCAAAGTATTCAACATGAGAGCGATGCTTTTATGGACCATCAATGATTTTCTTGCTCGTAGTAGTTTGTCAGGTTGGAGTGGGCAAGGTTACTACGCATGCCCTACATGCAAAGTAGGCACTCCGGCTACGCGTGTGATAAGCAAAATAGGTTATGTTGGCCATAGAAGATTCTTAAAAAAAACCATAAATGGAGGAGGGATACTACTACATTCAATGGTGCACCTGATTTTACAGATCCTCCTAAAAAAGAATGTCCGGCTGATATCTTGACTCAACTTGCAATATTGCCCACACGTTTGCCGGGGAAACATCCAGATTATGGGGGTGGGAAGATAAAACGTAATACTACAACCGACCTGAACTGGACTAAACGGTCTATTTTCTACGAGCTTGAATATTGGTCTTCTCTTACTTTAAAACACAATTTAGATGTCATGCATATCGAAAAAAAATGTGTTGGAGAGTATCTTGAACACTTTGTTAATGAATGACAAATCTAAAGACACCGCTAAGGCAAGACAAGACTTGCAAGCTTTGGGCATTCGACAGGAGTTGTGGCTCGGAAACAAACAAAACGGGAAGTGAAGCCTCAAGCTAAGTACTCCCTCACACCCGATAAAAGAAAACTGTTCTGTCAATACATCAAAACAATTAAACTGCCAGATGGGTTCGGATCCAAGTTCAAGTCGAAAGTGACCAAAGATGATAACAATATAACGGGCATGAAGTCTCATGACTGTCATATAATGATGCAACTGTTACTTCCTTATGGACTTCAGCAATACCTGGACACACCGACTTATACACCATTAATTGAGCTTTGTTCATTCTTTAAGCAAATTTGTGCCCAAACTTTGATGGTGAATGACATGGTGAAAGCTAAAGAACAGTTGATCAAAATTTTGTGCAGTCTCGAGCAAATATATCCTCCTGCTTTTTTTGACATTATGATTCACTTGGTTATGCATTTACCTGAAGAGGCTATTCAAGGCGGGCCTGTTTCATTTCGGTGGATGTATCCATTTGAAAGATACATGAAGAAGCTAAAAAACTATGTACGAAATAAAGCTAAGCCGGAAGGTTCAATAGCGGAGGGTTATGTTGCAGACGAAGCATTAAGTTTTTGTTCTCGTTATTTTCGGGGCGAAATTGGGACGAAATTTAATCGTCCCACTGCATCTCAGGGCTGTCCTCTCCCAACAAGTGATTTCCAGGTGTTCCGATCACTATGTAAAACGTCTGGTAAAGTGACAATTATTCGGTTAGGTCTCCAAGAAATGAAGAAAGTGATATGGTATGTGCTTCACAACAGTCCTGAGATCGACGCGTACATGAACGAGTTCGAGAGGTACGCGTTTTTATTTCGAAATTTCTTTTTCCCAAGTTATCTTCGATTAATTTTAATATCATGTCCTTTTTCAGTGAACATCCTGATAGCGACATGCAACAAGAATTTCCTAGATGGTTTCAGACGAAGGTAAACTTATTATATGTAATTCCTTGTATAAATAACGACTATATATATTACTCATCTCCATCTATTCTTATCTTTGTTCATAGATCAGTAAACTTTACACAAACAATGACCCAAGGTGTACTCCAGACTTATTCGCTTTGGCTTGTGGACCATTATCGACCGTAACCTCTGTTCACACTTGCGTAGTCAACGGTGTGAAGTTTGTTGTACACAGCCGCGATGTAAAATGTACAACTCAGAACAGCGGAATTTGTTCTCCTGGCGAGAAGGAAGGAGAAATGTATTATGGTCAGGTAGAAGAAATTCTGGAGTTCGCGTATACCCAGTTCAAAGTTGTGCTGTTTCGAGTTAAGTGGTTCGACTTGGTCAAAAGAGGTAGAGTCGAACGTTATAACACTAGAAACAACATGACACAAATTTGGGCATGTAGCACAGCATTTGAAGATCAACCTTACATTCTCGCAACACAAGCAAAACAAGTCTTCTACCTTGAAGATCCTGCCAGACGACCATTCCATTGGAAGGTCGTCCAAGAAGTGAATCACAACACAACCTGGGATGTCATTGTGACAGAAGACGATGATGATGTGATACATGGCAACAACTCATCGAATCTCCAACTGTCTGCTAATTTGAATGATCTGGCATTTGAAACCTTAAATATCGATGGTCAATCAACGTTAGTTGAGGCACCACCACCAATCATTCAAGTTGATGACGACGGTGAATTTATTGATGATGAGGACGACGATCCTTATGATTTAGCAGACTCTGATGCAAACAATTCTGATGATGAAGTTGAAGATGCGACTCATGCTGTTTATGATAGTGATGTAGATGTAGCAGATTGATCTTAAATTGTAACTTGTAAAACGACACTTAGCTTATTTGAATGAAATTGTTATGGATTTTTTAAATGTGTATATTTATTTTAAATGTGTATGTATTTGAATGTGTGCATGCTTATGTTAATTTGTTCCCGAATTTCTATATGTTAATTCAACTTGTACTTTTACAGATGACAGTAGTAGCGCGAGGTCACGGTGGTGACGGTGCCGATGACCCACCACCACCTTATCGTTCAATTACTAGCGGTCACCGTAGTGGTAAGAAAATTAAACTTGATAATTTGAATTTTGTTACTTGTTATTTTTTAACGTTTTCACTCACTTTAATTGTAGGTTCGACACAAAAACCTCGACGAGGAGGTAGAGCGAGACAAGCTGGCGGCAGGGGTGGAGGTCGGAATGGCGGCAGGGCACAGGTCCGTGAAGCCAACAAAAACAAAGACCTCAGGAAAGCTATGACTGCCTCGGGCCCGCAATCGATCGAGTTCGAGTGGGGTGATCAGAAGACATTTCATCATGTTGGGCCCAACCGCGCATGGTTCGGTAACTATGTTGGCGAGCTGGTTAGGTCCTTGCCGTTGCACTATCCCTCCTGGCACAACCTTGACGAAGCGACTCGACAGGGCTTCATGAACCGACTCGGGGTCAGTTATTTTTTTTCCTTTTAATTATATCTTTATATTTAATTCTTTGAATGTGTACATTTATTTAAATTTGTTTAATTGTGTATATTTGTTTAAATTTGTTTGCAGGAATTCTTCGACTTGCAGACCCACATGAACTCACCCCATTGGAAAACCATTTCAGCGGGCCTCAATGCGTACATTGCTAAGGTCTACTCCGACAACAAGGGCACGATGAAGAGGGTTTACTTCGACGGGGAGGGTGGGCCTGAAAAAGTGGATGAGATACGAAGAAACCCTCCTCCGAACGTCGAGCCATCTGTGTGGGAGGAGCATATCAAGTTTTACATGAATGAGAAGACCCTGAAGCGTGCTGCTATGAACAAGGAGAACCGAAAGAAGTTGAAGGTGTACAGCCGCCACGGTTCCAAGTCATTGGCCGCTATTCGCCACGACTATGTAAGACACATTTTATTTTTATACAAGTATTTTATTTTTATAAAATTATTTAATTATAATTATGTAAAAGTAATTAATTTTGATTTTATAAAAGTATTTAAGTTTAATTAAAATAAATATGGTGTTTGATTTGCCATTTTTAATTTGTTTCATCTTATACATATGCATGTGTATATACAGTTTCTGAACAGCAAGGACAAAAAATACCCGTCCCTCATCCAGTCGTTTTACGACACACACTGCGACAGTGATAGTATGTGGTTGTAGGATGAGGCTCGTGTTCAATATGTAAGTATCTTTTATTTATTTATTTTTTAATTTATTATTTATTTATTTATTTATTTATTTTTTTAATTTGTATATATATATATATATATATATATATATATATATATATATATATATATATATATATATATATATATATATATATATATATATATAAATTTTCTCAATTTTTTTCTCAATTAAATAGGAAGAGATGGTCCGGCTGCGAGATCTGGGAGCGAATACGCCGGAAGGGGTGGCGTACACGGAGGAGCAGATACTTGCTAAGGTTTTGAAGGGCAAGCAGCGGGGCCACATCGCCGGACGGGGTAGGGTCGTACCCAGGCTCTCCAGGCCACCGTTACCATACACCCCGCCTCCACCTCCAGGTATGTACAGTTTGATAATATATTAATTATAGATTACTCGATCATGACTCAAATTAAGTATTGCAATAGATGTTTTTTAATTTTGATTGTTTCATTTTCAGAATACGCTGAGATGGAGAAAAAGCTTGCTGAGGCCGAGAAGAAGATTGCTGAGGTCGAGGAGAATCGCCTTCGAGAAGTTGAAGAGCATAAGAAGTTAAAGGCGGAGATTGCTTTGATCACAAGTTTTATCTCCTCCAACCCGCGATGGAACGAGTATGTTAGTCAGGCGGGTTCTCAGCACGTGGATGGCTCAGGCAGTGGCATTGGAGGTAGTGGCTCAGCTAGAGGGAGCGGGAGTCGCAGAGGCGATGAGGATGGTTCTGGCGATGATGAGGGTCCTACTGATGATCACGAGTGATTTTGGATGTAGAGGTACAAACTTGGGTATTTTGTGTTGTACTTATGCTTGAAACAATATTTTGGCGACCCATATGTTAGTATTGTATAGTTTAACCTTTTGGCGACTTGAACGTCGCGGATATTAAAACATTTGTGGATATGGCAGCAAGGTTTAGACATTACCACACCCCATTTTGTAGACTTTATATGTTTTTATTCATTTTGAGGGTGTTTAGCGATATTTTGCAAGTGTTATAGCCGATGGCGAGTTATACGTTTAGGACATGTTGATATTGAGTGGTTATAGGTGCTTGTAATGTTACAGGTTTTGGTAGATTTTTTCCGGAAAATCCGGAAAAAATCTGGAAAATTGCAATATTTGCAGCCTGCTGTTAGCAGGGTGTTAATAATGATACCGTCGACATGTCGACGACATCATTGAAACATAATTATTGGTTATTTAATGATACCGTCGACATGTCGACGGTATCATTAAAACAAGAATAGTGTTTTTAATATTATACCGTTGACATGTCGACGGCATTATATTAAAAACAATTCTTTTGTTTTAATGATACCGTCGACATGTCGACGGTATCATATAAACCATAATTATAATCAACTAATTAAAACGTTAATTATTTATATGGTACCGTCGACATGTCGACGGGAAGAGTTTGACGGACACCAAATTTCTTTGACTGGAAAACGACGTGGGACCCACAGTGTCGACGGTGATTGTCGACGGGAACACTGTTCCCGTCGAAGCACAGCCGTCAATGTGGTACCGTCGACATTTCGACGGTAACGTATGGTTCCGTCGACATGTCGACGGAAAAGGCTTAAAAAAGTCGCCGGGGAAAGCCTCGATTGTACTAGTGACTGTAGAAGAAAGAAAAACACATATGTAGGTTGGTTGAAAGAAACAAGCCTCTAAATAATCAAGAGAGTAGATATTCTAAACGTCAATTCCATGCTAATGTTGTGTTTATTTTTCTAGTGTAATTATTTGCCTATTCCACACGTGTACATATCTGTTGGAAATAGTGTTCTTTTTCTGTATTTGCAAGGGGAAACACGTTTCTCAAATAACAAATAACAAATGAGCTGGGCTTGTAAAAAAAAAACACTCTCGATACATAGTTATAAAAGGTTGCACATATACTCTCAATAAGTATTTATCAAAACAAGATTAGTTGGTAAAAAATTCCCTACTAGCTAGTATTTACCCGGTCCAAACCCTAATAACCCCACAATCTCAGAATTAGGTCATTATTCAAACAACTCTTTCTTTCAGATGGGTAACATAAACCTTAGGAAACAAAGTTCAAAAATGTCGGACATCCCTAGACGTCCAAATGGAAATCATCGAAAAGGTTTATGATATCAAGTCGTTGATTCGATTCAGGTCAGTTTCGAAACCTTGGAAGTCTTTCATCGACACCTCTCAGTTTATCAAAAGTTATGGCGCCCGCCACACGCAGCCATATAGTTTTACGCTAATGTACAAGGTTCGTAATGAGGCAAAGTTCGTTTGTTTAGTAGAAGATGATAAGAATGAAACTTTTAAGGTACAACAACAAGAGTTTTCCCCATTTGTTATGTCTCCTTTGCTTGATCAATATCATGTTATAAACTTTGTTGGTGTCTGTCATGGATTAGTGGGTTTGTATGGTTATAATCAAGTTTATCGTAAAGAGATGGTTGTTGTTTGGAATCCTTCTATCGGAAAATCATTTGGTATTGCTGCTATTGATTACTCTCTTGTTTTTGGTTTCGGCATTTGTCCCGTCGCTAGAGATCCTACCGTTGTGAAACTACAATATAGAATTTGCATGCCTTGGCATGTTGAAGTTTTTACATTGAGTTCGGGGGTTTGGGATGTGATTCCAAATAGCAATTTGCCTCCATCAATTAGAATTATGTCATCTCAGGTTGTTATAGATAGGTTTATTTATTGGGCTGCTTATGATGATGGTGTACCTCCCTATAAGTATATAGTTGTGTCATTTGATTTGATTACCAAGGAATTTAAAGTTATAGATCTACCAAATAGCTTAACAACGGAGTTGTACTTGCGTTTCTCCGTTTCTAAGCTAAGGGGGTCTCTTGTTGTGTATGTATCTAAGGTTGAGGGAGCAGGAGTTTGTGATGTATGGGGGATGGAGCATGACTCTTCTTTTCGAAAGCTATTCACAATTGGCGCACATGTAATTAAAATATTGGGGTTTAGTAATAGTGGTGAACCTATATGTCAAATTCGAACGGCGGATGGACAGTTTAACACACTTGATGTTTACGACCCGTGCTCACAACAAATCAAGAATTTTGGGATTTGTGGAGAAGTAGGTTTCTCATTCTTCATGGGCTCTTACAAGGAATCGCTACTTTTGCTTAATCACTTGGATTCGCATGTATATTATGACAATAATTGAATAAAATGATGACGACCATATTTCACGTATTTTGTAGTTAAGGTGTGCAAAAATCACTTTCATCTATTTTAAGAGTTTTGGTTTCTGCGGTGTTGATAGTAGCTCTATAAGGATAGTTTCGTGGTTCTAGTGATTGAGTTTTTAGAATCCTAAATTTGCTGAGTTTTGCTATATGGTATGTGAGGCTGCTGATATGGTCCTTTACTAGTATGGATTCTATGACAGTTTCCTATTGATTGTGACCTATGGATATATCACATTTGATCTCACATGCTGCTGGTACTGGTGTATTCAGAGGTGTTTTATTTGCTTGTACTGCTAATATCATCCTTTAGTGATTGTAGGTTCAAGAGCTTCTTTGATTCATCTCAACCTACTGGTTGTATGCTCTTAACGTTCCAACAATAGTTGGTATCTCTCATGGCTTATTATGTTTTTGCAGCGGTTATTATTGAACATCTTATTCTCATAGATATATATGTAACTCTGGAATGAATGTTTCTGTTGTTTGGAATCCCTCCATTACAAAACCAGTTTTTGTTGTGCCAGACGTTTGGTAATTTAGTGATTTGAATGACATATTTATTGGTTGAAATATATAATGGATACTTATTTTAGTACACCCAAATATAGCAGTATGGTAATTATGAGACCATTGGGATGTAATGATTATAAGTGGTGCAACCTGTTACATATTCATATAGTACTAAAAAGTTAGCTAAGTTATAATTGTGTACATACTGAATAATGTTGTATGTTTTACGCAGCAAAAAACATACCAACTAAGTATATGCCACGTACAAACATCAAGTAAACTTGCAATGCTTTTTTTCGCATATATTTCATAGTAATTCCCCTTTTATAACATTACAAAGTATACAATTCATCATATACACTTCTCTCTGCATTTCTTAAACTGTTGGTGGGCAATGGCGATGTTCTTAATTGACATCAACAACTACATTGGTCTCTCATTGCTGATGTGCAAGTCTTGAGCTTTGCAGGGAAAGAAAAGACCCTTTTCCAATGCTGATATTATAAGGGCAAACAAGGTTTTGGAGAGTTGATTGAAGCGATAGAGGGTGGGATTAGCTCTAAGGCCTTGACACCTTCAACATACGTTCCTATACACATTGTGTCGCCTCGACCATGCCATGTACCGTCATGAACATTGTTCATTTCCAATGTCCTTGACTCCTGCACAAGATTATAACACATATTAACATTGTTAATACCAAAGATGAGATAGTATAGGACCCATAAAACATATATAAGTGGAAAATGAACCTGAGCCAAGGTGCAACATGGGCAAATGAGATGGGATACGCAATCATCCAATGAACTATCGATGCCCTGAAGAAAGAAAACAGACAAAAGAATGAATGCTATACGCTTTGACTTTCAAGGTCAAACATCAAATGTTCCAGATGTAAAATCATACAATACTTTTAACAGATTTATAACCTTTGTGTTCCATGTTATGAATTTCAAATTTCTTATGAAATAATTTACATAGTAAGATCAGATCATATCACAAGTGAAGTCAAAAGGTTGCCTGTTTGACCTACAAAGTCAATGTCTGTCTAGTTTTTCAAGAATATATGCATAAGGGCTAAGAGCCATTCCAAACACAAAAATCATATGAAATTATAATAAAGATCGCATGGGAGCCAAATGTTTACCTTGATATTAAACTTGTTTCTCTCATCTTGATATGGTGAAAGCCCAAGTATGTTCCAAGCGAGGGTAATTGTAGCTAGAATTATGTAAACAAAGTTACAAAGCCCTACTTAAAATGTTATACATAAAATGTTGTTAGTAACAAAAGCGATCTATGCGTCTACTCAAGAAAACAAGAACCACGAACAACTGCAAATTCAAAAAGATCTAACAAAAGATTCAGATGTGATTATTCAGTTCTTTTCTTTGGAAATGAATGAAATTCGTAATATAGAAGCAACGTTGATCTTTTTTTTTCCATTAACAATGATCATACTGTACTCATAGTATTCATTCTTAACCAAACAAAAGGAGAAACAATACAGATTTGAGATTGTTACTAAACGATTCATATTAAATTATGTATCATGTAAAACATTATAGATGTTAAAAGACGATTGAAGTTCTGTTTTGAAATGTAGGACTTAGGATTTTCATATACTCGTTTGGATAAGAATAACGGGTTTTGAAGGTGATTTTAAAACAAGATTTGTTTGTATGAGGATGTGATAAGCATAATGTATTTATTGTAAACTAAAAAACTTGATTATGGTTTATCATAGCTTAAAATATAAAGATATATAAGTAAAAAAAAAAAAAAAAAACCCTTGGAGGCCCTGCTAAACCGGTGGGCACTGTGCCACTGCACCGTCGACACCCCCTTTTGGCATGCCTGATATTTTGTACTCGTGCTCTTTTTAATGGATTT
This sequence comes from Artemisia argyi, assembly GCA_030686995.1. Taxonomy (NCBI): domain Eukaryota; kingdom Viridiplantae; phylum Streptophyta; class Magnoliopsida; order Asterales; family Asteraceae; genus Artemisia; species Artemisia argyi. The sequence continues at coordinate 200,844,109 of CM060678.1, forward strand.
TAGATCAAACACTAGCACGATGGTTTTTCCTAAAACAAATAGGTTATGTTATACAAACCCTCCCTATATTGTCACATCAAGAGGGTTTGGTCAAATAGTACAACTCGCTATGCACATCGTCAAAGTCGGTAATGCATTCAATGATTGGATACCCTCCCTATGGGAGGGTGTGGATAACTCACCCTAAACAAATATGAGGAGATTGTATACTTTGTTTACCTTAACTTTGAAGATTTCTGCTATTTAAAAAGAAAAACTAAGCTGACGAGAATGAGACATTTTTATAGAAAATCACAAAAAATTAAAAATGTAGGAACTTGTTTAATCGCAACTTATTAAAAAGGTTTTCTGAAAAAGTAAAAAGTTCAAGTTTCAAATTCTATTATTCTAACAAAAAAACTAAAAATGGAGGATTTTTACACTTTTCAACAGTTTTCCTTGCCTTTATTTTACAAATCTCTTGCAATTTTCATTGTATATACCCAATGTAAACTATAAAATGTCATATGTATCAAACCAAAAACCATAATCTCATATGTACCCAGTTTTAACATAAAAATTATCATATTTATCCAAATAATTAATTTAATCATTATAACGTGTTATAATATTACAATTTCGAGATCAAAGTAGATAGAAAGGGGTACTTTAAACCCCCAACCCCCCCCCCCCCCCCCCCCCGCCCGCCAATGCTACATACCAATGTCACAAGTGATAGATGAAAGTAACCTATGAATTAGGTAACCTGATTGCCTTAAGTTACAACCAATGTTTTGAAAACCGGGTTCGAAATCGACCCGGTCGAGTCACGTGGCACCGGGTCAACCAGTTCGACCGTCGGGTCAACCCGGTTTTCAATATATGATTTTTTATTTTTTTGACCGGGTCAACCCGGGTTAATGGTGTATATTAATTTACACACCTTTTATAAGACCAAAACCGGACCAAAACGACCAAAAACTTGAGCCAAATATGCCAAATATGTTGTTTTTGTGTTTATATACGTGCAGGTACGGATATTGTGAAAAAAGGACAAAAACAAGGCAAAAATGACAACACGAGCACGGGATTTGAAAAGAGTACGAAATTACAGAATCGCCGTTAATTTTATTTGGAGCATTGATGAAAAAGACGAAAAGTGAAATACTAAATGAAAGCCCAAATAAAGAAAAATAAAGGAGGCTTAATAAGCCCAACAAGTGATTGCTAAGCTAAGCCCAAGAAATCTAAATGGTGGCCCAATGTCTAAATGTAAAGTAGTCTGCTTCGTGTTCTCAAATGAAACAACAACAAAAATATTGAGAATCTGCTATTACTAGTCTCTACGTAAAGTAGCATGCGACAACAGTGAAGAAAGAATGAAAAATGAAGATATAAATGGCACGTGACAACATTGATCTAAAATTTTGAGTTACTGCCATGGTCCCCGCTCTCACATATATAATTCATCAAAAGGAGACTTGTGAATGAAAAGATGAAGAGAAGTGACATCATAGTTATTATACGGAGTACAAAGCAAGAAGCCAAAGTTAGTATTTGGAATAAATTCATGTAGACCTGGTGCTAGTCTTCCAATAACGACAAAGAGAAGTAAATTGCAAATTTGCAATATAGCATGCTCACGTTGTCCCCTCTTGGCATTTGTAAAAATTTTATAATGAATCCAGAAAACAAGAATTGAATCTCAATTCAAGTAAAACTTATTATTCAACCAAAACAATCACAAGATCAGAAAGCAACTGATCTCAATCAGTACAACAACCAGAAAGAACCACACAACTTGCCACTGCTACTCAGGTGCAAGTCTATTGACTATCTTGCCAATAGTTTGTTACAATACACTCAATCTCACAATGAATACTAACAAAAGATCTCTACTAACTTTGATTGAATAACAAAGAATAAGACTGTGTAAATTTGATGTGTTGAAGTGTGGAAACCCTAGCAGGGAAGAGAGTATATATAGCTCCTCTCAGCATCTTTCAAGAGTTGTCAACTTCAGCCCTTGTATTTCTTAGCTTTAGTCAACTCACTTCCAAAGAACCAAAATAGCTATAACTGAAAATACAACAATGTACAAATTAGTCCCTCAACTTATATTTCCAGGTTGAGTTATTTATTTCAACATCCCCCCTTAACTCCAACCTGGAACACATCAATCATACCCAGTTTACCAACAAGCTTATCATGTTGAAGCTTGCCTAATCCTTTAGTCAAAATGTCAGCAGTTTGATCTGCAGTATTAATCTTTTCAGTTTTAATAACTCCTGCCAAAATTTTTTCCCTTACAAAATGTAGGTCAATTTCTAAGTGCTTAGTCCTTTCATGAAAAACAGGATTGGCTGCTATTTTAATAGCAGCTTGACTATCACAAAAAAGTTTAACAGGTAAGAAATGTTCCCAGTTCAAGTCATTTAAGATCTTTAAAACCCAAACAACTTCAGAAGTAGCAGAGGCCATAGCTCTGTACTCAGCCTCTGCTGATGACTTAGAAATGGTATTTTGTTTTTTGCTTTTCCAGGAAACTAATGAACCATTTAAGAACAAACAGTAACCTGTGACAGATTTTCTAGTGATAACACATTTTGCCAAATCTGCATCAACAAAAGCCTCAAGAGAAACATTTGGACATCTAATAATATGAACACCTTTTCCAGGAGAACCTTTTAGATATCTTAAAACTTTAAGTGCAATTTTCAAATGAGACCTAAGAGGCTTATGCATAAACTGACTCAAGCAATGAACAGAGTATGCAATATCAGGCCTTGTATGAGTTAAGTAAATCAATTTTCCAATCAATTTTTGATATTCAGTCAAATTATCTATCACAGGATCACTTATTGTAGGTTCACTAGTCAAAAACAAATTCTGCTCAAGAGGAAAAGCAGATGGTTTACAAGCAAGCAATCCAAACTCAGTTAACAAGTCCAAGCAATATTTTCTTTGAGTTAAACAAACACCTTGTTCAGTTTCAATCACTTCAATGCCAAGAAAGTATTTAAGTTTTCCTAAATCTTTAATTTGAAATTAAGAATTCAGAAAAACTTTAAAACTTTCAATTTCATTCAAATTATTTCCAGTGATTATTATATCATCCACATAAACAAGAAGAGCAATGAAGTTACCTGAGTCATTCTTAGTAAACAATGAATAATCGCTTTTACTCTGTTTGAAACCATTCTCAATAAGAGCACTAGTCAGTTTAACATTCCATTGTCTAGGTGCTTGTTTCAATCCATACAAAGATTTCTTGAGTCTACAAACTCTTTTATCATTAACATCAAAGTAACCCTCAGGTAAAGTCATATATACAGTTTCATTAAGATCACCATAAAGAAAAACATTATTAACATCAAGTTGGAAAGTAGGCCAGCACATTTGAACAGCAAGATTCACAACACATCTAATAGTGACAATCTTAACTACAGGAGAAAAAGTTTCATCAAAGTCAACACCTTCTTTTTGGCTATAACCTTTAACAACTAATCTACCCTTATATCTTTCAACCTCTCCTGTGGACTTATACTTAATCTTATAAACCCACTTATTTCCTATGGCCTTTCTACCAACAGGCAACTCACAAACCTCAAAAGTGTCATTACTATAAAGAGCATACATTTCTTTATCCATTGCATCTCTCCAGTGCTGTTGTTTATAAGCTTCTCTAAAAGTTTTTGGTTCAACAGCTTTATTTAGCTCAACAACAAAACAAAAGTTTTCAGAACTTAGTTTTGAGTAGTTAACAAATTTTTCAAGCCCATACTTAACTTTAGACTCAACCATAAACTCTTTATATTTATTTGGAAAAACCGAAGTTCTATCACATTTTCTTATAGAAGACTGATCATTATTATCAAAAACTATCTCTTCTGCTTGTTCAGGTAAGGGACTACTGATACCCTCAGAAGTGCTCACATCTAGAGGTGTAGCAGCCATCTCACTTGTACTGGCAACCCTTTTGGAACCAGCAGAGTGCCCCAAATCACCCTGCTCATGGTCAATAGTTGGGCTACCTAGATGCAAGGAGTTGCCACCCTCACCCTCATGATGATCATCTTGACTATTATTATCATCATTGGGTGTGTCAGAGTTGTCACATGTCACTTCATTAAAGAAATTAACATGATTCAGACTCTGACTGAGAGGGTCAGGAGTAGCAGAAGAGTGATTTATCTTGAAAGGGAACACATTTTCAAAAAATCTAACATCTCTATAAAAGATAAATTGTTTCCTCTCAAGACTATACAATTTATAACCTTTTTGAGAATTAGAATAGCCAACAAGAACACATTTTTCTGCTCTACTACTAAACTTATCATTACTGGTAAGTATAGTAGCAAAACAAAGACATCCAAAATTTCTTATATGACTTAAGTCAGGTTTACTTTTAAACACAAGATTGTAAGGAGAGTCTCCACTCAGCACTGAAGATGGCAATCTGTTAATAAGATAAGTAGCAGTAAGCACACATTCAGACCACAGAAATAAAGGTAATCCCCCCTGAAACATAAGGGATCTAGCAACATTTAAAAGATGCCTATGTTTCCTCTCAACCACCCCATTCTGTTGAGGTGTATAAGCACAAGAGGTCTGATGTATAATTCCTTTGTCTTTACAGAACTTATCAAATTGATTATTAACAAACTCAGTTCCATTATCACTTCTAAAAATTTTAACACTTTTCTCAAACTGTGTATTAATCAGATTATAAAAAACTTGAATACATTCAAACACCTCATGCTTACTCTTAAGTAAGTAAACCCAAACAGCCCTGGTGAAATCATCAACAATAGTTAAAAAATATCTATATCCTTCTTTACTTTTAACTCGATAAGGACCCCAAAGATCCAAGTGAACAAGTTCACCAAGAAAAGTAGTTTTATGATCACTCAATGGAAAAGGTTCCCTTGTCTGTTTAGCCTTTTGACAAATGTCACAAGGCTCAGATTCATTACTATTTAAAAAATTGATTTCACCTTTTAGCTCAGATAAGACTTGATCAGAGGGATGACCAAGTCTATAATGCCAAGTTTTCTTAGGTAACTGACACACAGATTTAAAATTCTTAAAATCTAGGTCAATACCTTGATTTCCATCAAAGTAATATAAACCATCCATTTGTCTACCAATCCCTAGAACACTCATTCCCCTCAAATCCTGAGGTAAAACATAACACTTGGTTTCATCAAAAGCAATAACAAATTTACTATCTCTAGCCACTTTATGAACAGACATTAAACTAACACGATATTCTGGAACAACTAACACATCATATAGAGTCAAATGTTTGGTGATAACCATATTTCCAACTTTGGTAATCAAGGCTTCAGTACCATTAGGATGTGAAACCTTGATACCAAGTTTGGAAATATCAAGAACATTTACCAAATATTTGTAAGTATATATTAAGTGTTGATTTGCACCAGAATCAACAATGATTCCAGCTGCCACAAGAGCAGTTCTCATTTTACTATTATGACAGAAGAATCTTTTGAAATTTTGATTAAAGAATTTACTAGTGTTAAGAATAATACCTGCCATATTGGCATGAACATTTTTCCCATTTCCATCTGTTTTAACAGAGGTTTCTTTAATCACAGAAAGAAGTTTTGAAATCTGTTCATCAGAAAAAGCAGAAGTGGAACTAGATCCAATAGAATTGTTATTGTTAACAAATCTTTTATTAAAGTTTTGAGTACCCTGATTGTTACTATTTCTTTTATTTTTCCCAAAATCAGCAGGATATCCAATGATTTTAAAACATCTATCCACAGTATGTCCATTAAACCCACAATGTTCACAAACCAAGAGAGGACCACCAGAGGTCCTTCTATTATCATTATTCCTAGGTCCATTGTTGGGTCTAAAAGAATTACCAGATGTGGGAGACCTTTGGAAATTCCCTTTATTAGGCACACTGGAGTTGAACACAGATGATTGGGACTTTTGGGAAGTCCCACCACCTGAACCAGTAACCACATATCTGTGAGATTCCTCACTAGAGATGATGGCAAATGCCCCTTTCACATCAGGGAGAGGGTCTCTAGACAAGATATTGCTTCTAATTTGCATATATGAGTCATCTAATCCCATTAAAAATTGCATAAGCTTCATTAATTGATTATGTTTTTTAAACTCCTCAGCAGCATGACAAGTGCATTTAGGCAGTTGTATTAAAGCATCAAATTGTTTCCACAAAGTACTCAACTTATTAAAATACTCAGCAATAGAACAACCATTTTGAGACAAAGAATTGATTTTATGATGCAGATTAAAAGTAACAGATCCATCAACCCTATCAAAAGTTTCCTTTAATTCAGTCCACACATCAGAAGCCTTTTTTGAAAAAATTTGCCCAAGAAACAATTCTTCTGATACGGAATTTAAGATCCATCCCAAAACAACAACATTCACCCTGTCCCATTGTCTACCTAGGACTTCATCAGTATTAGATCTTCTACAAGACCCATCTATAAACCCAGTCTTATTTTTTCCCTCTAAGGCCAATAACATAGCACAAGACCACACATTATAGTTCTCAGTCCCTTTTAGCTTTATAGACACAACAGTAAGGGTGGCAGAATCATTAGGGTGTAAATGTAAAGGATGGCTGAGGTCAAGTTTACTAATTAGGGTAACTTGAACCTCATCATCATCAGTCTCATTCTCAGACTGAGGTGGGGTATCACCATGCACAGACATAATGCAAAGAAAACAACACACAAAAGGGTCAAGAAGGTAGTTCCCAGGCTTCCTTGCCACTCAAAGTGGTAGGTCAAGGGCTAAAAATACACAACCAAAGAGAATCTAATAACAAACAAAGAAAACAGGTACCAAGTAAGCACAGAAACACAAAACACAATAATCTCAACTTCAGCAACCCAAATCCTACTCCCCGTCACTAAACAAGAAAGTAAAGAACAGAATTAAAGAAGAGAGCGTGAGAGGTGTTACAGTGCACGCAAGAACACAACCAGCAGCGGAACAATCAACCCAGATTATAATTCTTGATTCACTTAGTCAAGAATTATAACCCACACAATCTAAATCAACCCAGAATCAACAAGATTCACCAAGAACCAACAAACCAGGTCAAGAACCCAGAAACCAACTATCAATCAAAACCTGAGATCAAAACCCCCAAACTTATCCAAACCCTAATTTTCTCAAAAATTAGGCGTTTTGAAAAAACCTTTTTTAATTGATCAATTAGAATCAAGAACACTAATTAACCACGGTTAATTAGGTTTAATCAAAGCAATTTTGAAAAACCCCCAAATTTTTTGGAAACCCTAAATTTTCCAAAAACGATTTTTTAAAGGGAGCAAGATGAAGAGCCTTACTCTGATACCATGTAAAAATTTTATAATGAATCCAGAAAACAAGGCTTGAATCTCAATTCAAGTCAAACTTATTATTCAACCAAAACAATCACAAGATCAGAAAGCAACTGATCTCAATCAGTACAACAACCAGAATGAACCACACAACTTGCCACTGCTACTCAGGTGCAAGTCTATTGACTATCTTGCCAATAGTTTGTTACAATACACTCAATCTCACAATGAATACTAACAAAAGATCTCTACTAACTTTGATTGAATAACAAAGAATAAGACTGCGTAAATTTGATGTGTTGAAGTGTGGAAACCCTAGCAGGGAAGAGAGTATATATAGCTCCTCTCAGCATCTTTCAAGAGTTGTCAACTTCAGCCCTTGTACTTCTTAGCTTTAGTCAACTCACTTCCAAAGAACCAAAATAGCTATAACTGAAAATACAACAATGTACAAATTAGTCCCTCAACTTATATTTCCAGGTTGAGTTATTTATTTCAACAGCATTCAACAAATCCAATGAAGAAAATATTAAGAAAAGATGGTCACGTGGACTTGAAAGTGTTTTCTCTTTTTGGCATTCCAACTAGCAAAATAAAAGCAAGGCCAGACACGTGAGGTTCATTCCATGTAATTAATTCAAGAGGCGCGTGACACTCTTCCAATCTCACTCCCACGTCATGCTACGTGTTGCATGTCTATTGGTCAAGCCACCATTATTTCTCCCATTCACCAATCATCTCTCGCCACTTCATACGTTACGTGCTGGCAATAATTTTGGAAGGATCTAGAGTAGCCTAGAGTACCCAATCATTGGGCTATAAATACTACACTAGATCAATCATTTCGATGAGCTTTTCTTACACCATTTTTACACACACTTTTATTTTTCCTTTTAGTAGTAGTAGGTTACTTTATTTTTAAAGCATTGTAATAGATTTTTGTACTAGCTTATTTGTAGTATTTCATTAAAAAGTGCTTATTGTACAAACTTTTATATTTTAATAAAGATGAATTTTATTGAACCAACTTAGCTTTTTCTACTTCTTCTTCTCATCTTTTTCTTTTAGTATTATTTTCTTTCATCTAAAAATCTATTTTACCTTAATAGCTTATTATAGCTTTTTAGATTAGCTTATTGAATAAACAATTTTTTTATTTTCTTAATCTCTTTTCAACACTCCTTTAGTTTTATTTTAGTTTTATTAGATCTAATAATTTTAGGCTTATTTCATCTAATCTCTTTTTAATTTCAAAACTTTTTCTTAATAAATCTAGTTAGTTTATTACTTTTTATATAATTAGCTTAATTCTTCTTTTCTTCAATTCAATCTAGCTTTTTAGCTTTGGTTGATTTATAACTAGTATAGATCTATTAGCTTTCTAGCTTTTTGATTCTATTACTAGTTTGTCTAGATTTGATTAGCTTTTTTGAATCTAGATCTAGTTTATCCAAGAGCTTAATTTTACTAATGTTGCATAAAGTTGTGTTCTTTCATCGTTTCTCATCATTCTCTACATAAGTAGACGAGCTTAAGGGTTTTATAAGCTTACTTATTAATAAAGCTTATAGCTTTTCTAGTTTTTATAAAGCTAATTAGTGATTAAAGTCAAAAACTTTATTTACTACTTGGTGATATAAAAACTATTAAAGAAATAAACTTTATAATTTGACAAGTTTATAAAATCGGGTGGTTTATTATTCTCTTCGTATTAGATTGAGTTCTACTTTCTATTCCTTTTCACTTTTATATCATTAGTTTATTAATATAATAATGTTTGTTGGATTATTTATTTTTGTTAGTTTGATTGGTATGAGTAGCATGTAGCTTATTAGTGTTTGTTAAGTGATATGGATTTGTGATTTAAGTGTGGATTAATAAAAAGGGATTGTGATTAATAATTAGTGAGATTATTTAGATTTGTGATTTTATTATTTGAAGGGCAAAAGCCGGAGAATAATCAAATTACACATTTAGTAATTATTTTCTTTTTAAAGGATTATTTTCGAAATAAACCAACGTTGTGAGAAAATAGTCTTGTCTAAGGAATATAATTCGTCGTCAAACCTTAATCCACACTTAATGAACTTTTCACGTCACTTAGCAAACAAATTTCTCATATATCATTTTTAGAATAATCTAGTTGCCTTTATTTGCTCGTTTTTAGATTAGATTGCGTTTTAGGAAATTGGTACTTTACATGCTTGTTTTATATGCTTGATTGTTGCCTTTTAGTTTATGTTTGATTCTCGTAGTTTTGAATCACAACATCTCTTTTATCATTTCACTTTTCACGATACATTTTTACGATTCGATACTTCGAGATTCCTTTCAACCTTCGCTGGGACACACATATACTACAACGAGTTTATCAGTTAACCCGGGTTTTTATTAAAGAAATGAAACCCGGCCGGGTTTTGAGAAACGGGTTGACCCCAAAAAACCCTAGTTCTCAAAACCAACAAACCGGATTTTGGCCGATTATCACTAATAGTTTGGTGCGGAGGTGTAGAAGTAGAATAGAAGATTAGAATGATCAACAAAAATATAAGTTTAGTATGCATGTATGTGAATCAAACAATGAAGGGTAAATTGCAAAAATGGTCCTTAACGTTCCACAAATTAGCAAAAACGGGACCGAGACAAAAAGTAGCGCAAAAAAGACACCCACGTTCCACATTTTCACAAAATCGCCACCGAGAGGCCTTTTTGGCTAACTTCCGTTAGTTTTCCCGTCAGTCAAGGGTATAATCGCCATTTCACTCGCTTCCCGCCTTTGACTACCCCAACTTTATTTCAATGACCAAATTTGCAAAGTTATAAAACTTAATTTTGGAGGAACGCTTAGCATCCGAAGCGATTAACCTTTCCTTCTTTTTTTGTGTAACTCGGCAACCCAAGTGATTGCATAGGACTATAAAGTTATGTTTATCCCGCTTATTCAACCATAACACACACAATCCCAACGATCAAAACAACCGACGATGGCAAACAATGGAAAAGGGAAGAGTATCTAGATTGGTACCGAGGAAGAGGAATTTGATAAAGTTTTAAGAACCTATTATCTAAACGATTTACTTCTTGATGCATATGGCGGAGAACCAATTGATGAGTATGGTTCTTATAGGAAGATACCTAAGGAGTTAAGAACTAAGATTCTGACCCATCTGAGGAAACAAGATGGCTACTAAGAAGCGCTTTTGAGTGATGGTGAGGAGGAGGAGAAGCAAGAGCCTATGGATATCGTTTTACCCAAGTTTGATGAGTTGGAACAGAAGATTTCCAATCTTGAAAAGGTGTTCAAGTATCTAAAGGAGAAGAAGGACAAAAAAGAAAAAGAATTGAAAAAAAACAAGAAAAGGGGTGATGCGGATGGCAGCGGTTTAAACTACTAAACAAGTGTTTGTTTAGATATGTGTTTAAAAATTTTAATGGTTGTGAACTCCTATGATCAATGAAACTTCTAACGTTTATGTTACTGATATGTCTATATTGATAAATGAAAGTTTTAATGTTTATGTTACTCATATGTTAGCTAGGTGATGTTTGCAGCTTATGCACAAAATGTTAGCTAGGTGATGTTTGCCATGAAAGTCAAACAGGTGAACGTCTAAAAAAGTTTTGGTTCTGTTTGGTAATTAATGGGTGAAAACACATGATTCCAATTCAACATGTGCAGTTTGACTTTTGAAAGTCTAACACTCTGTTCTCTAATTTTTTTATAAAAGAAAAGGAAGCGAAAAGTAAGTGAAGATGAAAAAGAAAAGGAAAGGAGAGTAAAGTTATAACGTTTCTATGTGTTCTTAAGTTCAAGGAAAAATGAATGAAAGGTATTGAAAGTGACATTTCTCATGCTTTCAAAAAAAATTAAAAATTACACATTTACTAGAAAGCCCTTCTATATTTAACAAACACATGTAACCAAGTGGGCAATTTGGTAATTAACATTACTCTCATCCCACTTTCATTCGTTTTCTGCCCAATTATGGGCTGCAGCTTTTTGACTAAAAAACCACTCACTTTCAACCATTTCCATTTACTTTCCTTCTTGTTAAAATCTTGAGAACATGAATATTTTTTCTCACACTCCACTTTTCTTTGCTTTCCATCCTTTTCTAATCTTGAGAACACACTGTAAGTGCACTGGGTGCAAACATAATGTTCTTGCAGTATGTTTTTTGATAAGTCTTGAATGCAAGTTTGACTTTTGAAAGTCCAACTGCAATGGGTGCAAGCCATGGTTGATGCAAACAAACATAGAATACATCAGAAACATAAACATTTTTGCATGTTTGACTTTTGAAAGTCCAACAGCAATGGGTTCAAACATATTGTTCTAAACACAATGAAGTTAGACAAAGATTACAAATATAGAATCCAACAGACAATAACGTTAAACATATTGTTCAAAGATCAGTGGGTAACACATGAAGAAGTTGGAAGTGCATGCTCATCATTTGACTTCATCTTTTTAGTTGGCCTATCAACCTGAGGTCTGTGATTGGGTGGTACTATGACTGTTGTAGACTCAATTCTTGGCCAGTATCTGCGGCTAGAACACCCATTGATCTTGGATGAGTACATACGTGCCCATGTTTCTGTTAAATGTTACGTATAAACATTAATATGTAAATGTCTAGTATCGAACCCGAGACCTCGGGATTGCACACTTTACAAACAAGAATAATGTAAAATAAATATATATATATATATGTTAAATGTGTCGTATATGTATATTTATAAACACTTAATGGACTAAATGGTCGTTAGTTATTAACCGTATGGACTAACTATCGTTAGTAACGAAAGATAAGGACTAAAGTGTAACAAGGAGTCAAGAAGGATCTAGAACACCCCTTGGGGGTGCCTAGGCCGGTCGATCATAGGGAGGGGAAGCCCAACCCATGCTTGTCTTGTCCTCCAAGTTTACTCTAGTATATATACAAGGCCAAGGGTTAGGGTTTCACATCTTTTGTGCACACACACTAAACCCTAAAACTCTTTCTCCTTGTTTTCTTTTGTGGCCGATCGGTTCAACCCCCCTCCTAAGGGATTGGGTCGATTTTGGTTAAAGCCAAAACTAAGTGTTTTGTTTACTTGCATCAAACCTTTATTCGTTGGTAGTTTGTGTGTACAAGAACGAGGTAATTACTTACTTTAGTAATTATCAAGAGATCGATAAACAAAACGGTAAGGGGTTTATCATTGATCCATTTGTACAAGAATCAAGGTTAATTTGAAGTGCATCGGGTACGTTTACTATTTATGTTTTAGTTAATATTTATGTGTTATACTTGATCCTAGCTTCCGCAATATGTGCTATTTAATTGTTAAACTCTAACAGTGGCATCACGAGCCATGTATAACATGTAATTGATTACTAAAACGTAATAAAAATCGGATATTTAATTGTTTTAGATACATATTTTTTTTGATCTAGGGTTTTTCCTATTTTTTTTAATTAAATTCGAAACCCTAACCCTAATTTTTTTTTGGGGGGGGGTCGATTTTTCCATGAAACCCTAATTAGGGTTTTGTGGTTTTCTTGGATTATGTGTAATCACTAGAAACCCTAGGTCATTAACCGGTTAATTGAACGTATCTTGTGACCTATGTGCTAATTGTTAGGTTTTAATCCGTGACTTACATGAATGTTAGTCATGGATCTTGTTTTTTTTATCACATGTTTAATATAGATCTTAAATTGGGGAAGACTCCAATACATATTAAAATCAATTTTATATGCTATGTGGTGTGTTTATTAGCTTTGGCCTACGCAATTGATTCGTCAATGTATGTGACTCTCCTCCATTAAGAGGAAAAGGCCTTAGTTGATTACATGCATTTTTATACCTAGAATTGATTTTATTAGGATCTTTTCTTATACGGATTGCATGTGGCTAATTGTTTCACTTATTTATTATTGGTTGTTTTGATTTTCTTTGATACTTGTTTTATTGTTTTAGTTTGACTTGTTGTAAGCAATAAAAGGGTTGTTTTCATAAAGAAAATAAATACGGACTAATAATGGTGAAACCCTAAGTGGTAAAGTAAGAATCTTGCAAGGTCTTAGGTGCCGATAGTGGTCCGATTCGCACGGTAATCAGCTCCCAGGCGAGACTAGCAAAATTCATACTTTATTACAATTTTGAGATTGAATCCATAAACTTTTGCTTGATTGATGTTTTGTACAAATATGCTTTTAAAATTAAGTCCTTTAAGATGATATTCATAACTGTGATTTGAAGGCTTAGAAAAGAGCCTTAGAGTCTGCATTGGTTATCACAATCTTGAATATGTCTTAAACGAATTACTTTTAAAATCATATAGTGTAGAAAGTCATCTTAGGGTTTTGGTATAAACCTCAAGTAAAACTTTGTGTATTAATTTCACGAATTGGATATAAAAAGTTTTTATGAAAACTTATGCTATAAAGATGAGTGCATGCATCTTTGTACATATTTTGATTGACATATCAAAAATATTACCCTTAATAATTTAAGTTACGTGTCATCTATCTATAAGGAACACTTGGAATTTTAATTTAGTAAACGTGAGACCTAAGCTAAATTACTATAACAAGGTAAAATTCTTTTAACGCGTGAGACCATAATTGTAATTTTACAGTTTCTAAGGTAGACGACTTAATTAAGTTGTGCGTGAGACCTAGAACTTAAGGCATGAGATGGGATGAAACATGCTTACAAGGAAAATTGATGAATCAATTTGATGTAAATCCCATAATGATCTAGGAATTGGAAATCTTGTTTGCCAATTATTGTTCAACAGATTACCAACTTTTATACTTTCACCACTAACAGATCAACTGATGTGGTGGAATCTATGTAAAGTTGGATCCTAGATTTTCAAGAAAATTAGTTGGTTATATGAATATAGCCTTGGGTATTTTAATTTTTCTTGAAGATATTGATTATCGAAAATACTAATATTTGAACTTTATCTGTAGATATGGCTCAACCCGATAACCAAACTGTGATTTCTGCTTTCAAGAGTCATCTTGAGAGGGACAAACTGACTGGAAAGAATTTCAATGACTGGCACCGTTCGCTCAGAATTGTCTTGAGGGCGTCTGGTAAGCTAGACTATGTGACCGAGGAATGCCCTGCTGAACCTGCTGCTACTGCAACACCAGAAGCAAAGGCAGCATGGAAGGTGACTAATGCTAAGTATAATGAGGTTGCTTGTTTAATGCTCACTAGCATGAGTGCTCAATTACAAAAGAAGTATGAGTACTCTTCTCCTAAGACTATGCTTGATAACCTCAGGCAGTCTTATGAGAAGCCACCTACAGTTGAATTGTATTATGAACTCGACAAGCTACACAACTGCAAGCATGGTGATGGTAAACCAGTAGCTGATTATGTGGATGATATGAAAGATTCGTTTGATCAACTTCACAGAATTGGTTTTGGTTACCCCGACAATGTGCAAGTGCACTTGATCAACAGGTCCCTCAACAGGGATTTTGCTGGTTTTGTGCAGAATTACAACATGCATTGCTCGGGGAAGACAGTCTCAGAATTACTCGCATTGCTTGTTGATTATGAGAAAAGTCTACCAGCCAAGGTCAAGGCTCCTACCCCACAAGTGTTGGCAATTCATGGGGGGAGAATCCAGAAGAAAACGCATGTGAACAAAGGCAAAGGTAAAGGTGATAAAGGCAAGCAAGTCATGGCCTATCAACCACAACCCAAGATGAAACAGCATCAGCCTAAGCAGAACAAGACAAATCCTCCAAACAAGAAGGATCAGGCTTGTCACCACTGTCATGAAAAGGGCCATTAATTGTCCTCTCTACATTCATGACTTGCGACAGAAGAAGCAGGGTAATGAAGCTGGTAACCCCAGTACTTCAGGTGCGTTCTTTATAATTGAATTATTCACTCTTACTCCTAAATTGAATTCATGGGTATATGATACGGGATGTGGCATTCATATTTGCAATACCTTGCAGGGGTTTAGAGTTGAGAGAAAGCTGGCCTATGGACAACAATTCTTGCACGTTGGTAACGGAGCGCATGCAGGAGTTGAAGCTATAGGAGTTTTTAATTTAGTGTTGCCTTCGGGCTTAGTACTATCTTTAAATAATTGTCATTATGCACCGTCAATTGTTAGAGGTGTAATTTCATTTTCATGTTTGTTAAACCTTGGTTTTCATCATACTATTTCTAGCAATGGAATTTCAGTTTCTTTAAATGATGTTTTTTATTTTAATGCTATTGCTGTGAATGGTGTATTTGAAATTGATATGAATGATAATGATAATGCTTTTGTTACAAATAATTCAATGTATAGCATCAACAATAAGAGAATCAAGAAAGGTCTGGATTCGTCTTATCTTTGGCATTGTCGACTTGCTCACATTAGCAAAGATCGCATGAAAAAGCTGCAACATGATGGGCTTTTAGATAAGATCAATGATGAATCATTTGATAAATGCGAATCTTGCATTGTTGGGAAGATGACTAAGAAACCCTTTAAAAATAGGATTGAAAGGGCAAATGATCTACTTGGTCTTATTCACACAGATGTGTGTGGACCACTTAGACATGTGTCAAGGAGAGGTGCTAGCTATTTCTTAACATTCACGGATGATTACAGCCGTTATGGTTATGTTTATTTACTTAAACATAAACATGAGGTATTTGAAACATTCAAAGTGTTTAAAGCAGAAGTAGAGTTGCAACTTGGAAAGAAGATTAAAGCTCTTCGATCCGATAGAGGTGGTGAATACCCGAGTCAGGAGTTCATAGATTATCTAGCAAAGGAGGGAATTGTCCAGCACCTTACTTCTCCATATACTCCACAACAAAATGGTGTATCTGAAAGAAGGAATCGTACATTGCAAGACATGATACGATCTATGTATAATCTAACAACTCTTCCTTTCTCGTTTTGGGATTATGCCTTAGAATCTGCAGTTCACATTCTAAATATGGTTCCAACAAAGAAGGTTGATAAGACACCATATGAGGTATGGACTGGAAAAGCTCCAAACCTATCTTATCTTAAGGTCTGGGGTTGTGAGGCGTATGTTAAACGTGACTCAGCAGACAAACTCCAACAAAGATCTGTGAAATGCATCTTCGTAGGATACCCTAAGGAAACTATGGGATACTACTTTTATTACCCACCTGAAAACAAAATATTTGTTGCAAGGTATGGAGACTTCCTTGAAAAGGAGCTCATATCTCAAGAATTTAGTGCGAGAGTATATGATCTGGAAGACGGTCAAGAAGATGTAGCACCTTCTGAAAACACTAACCAACTTCTGGTAGAACCTGAAAGTTTAGGTCCTCCACCTGAAGTTGAAGTGATTCCCATTCGTAGGTCAACAAGACCAGTAAAAGCTCCTACTCGTCTATGTCTTAATGTAGAGAGTGATGAGAATATACTGGGTGATCTTGATGAGCCTACAAGTTATAAAGCAGCCATGAATGGTCCTGAAAAGGCCAAATGGAAAGATGCTATGGATGGGGAAATGCAATCCATGGAAGACAATGATGTCTGGGAAGAAGTAGACCTACCTCCGGGTGCCAAACTAGTTGGGAGTAAATGGCTCTACAAGAAAAAGACTGACATGGATGGCGTTGTACACACCTATAAGGCCCGTTGTGTAGCTAAAGGCTATTCTCAAACTTTTGGTGTTGACTATGAGGAGACCTTTTCTCCTGTAGCTGACATAAGGGCAATTAGGATTCTTATAGCCATAGCCGCTTACTATGACTATGAGATTTGGCAAATGGATGTAAAAACCGCCTTCTTAAATGGTCGCCTAGATGAAGACATCTATATGGCGCGGCTTGAGGGGTATGTAAATCTAGAATTCCCAAATCGTGTATGCAAGCTTAAAAGATCCATTTATGGATTAAAGCAAGCATCACGACAATGGAATAAGAGATTTGATAGTGAAATTAAAAAGTATGGATTCACTCAAAATCTTGATGAGCCATGTGTATATCACAAAGTTAGTGGGAGTAATGTAATTTTCCTTATATTATATGTTGATGACATATTGATCATGGGAAACGACATTCCAAGTTTGCAAAAAGTTAAGGCATATCTTGGAAAGTGTTTTTCTATGAAAGATTTAGGGGAAGCTGCATTTATTCTGGGAATCAAGATATATAGAGATAGATCTCAGCGATTAATTGGATTAAGCCAAAGTGCTTACATTGATAAAATATTGAAGAGATTCAATATGCAAAATTCCAAGAAAGGATATTTGCCGATGCAAGAACATCATGGCTTGAGCAACAAGGTTTGTGCTTCAACACCTGCAGAGGTGCAACGCATGAAGAGAGTCCCTTATGCTTCGGCTGTGGGATCTATAATGTATGCGGTGAAAAGTACAAGACCTGATGTGGCGTTTGCTCAGAATTTAACCAGTCGATATCAGCAGAATCCAGGTGGAGCTCACTGGACTGCTGTTAAGAATATTCTTAAGTACCTTAGGGCTACTAAAGATATGTTCTTGGTTTATGGGGGAAATCCATCAGCAGAACTTGATGTTACAGGTTACTGCGATTCTTTTTGGAAAGGTGATAAGGATGATACGAAGTCTCAGACGGGTTATGTCTTTGTCATTAATGGAGGAGCTGTGGATTGGAGGAGCAGAAAGCAGAGTGTACTAGCGATGTCTGTTACAGAGAGTGAGTATATAGCTGCTTCAGAAGCTGCAATGGATGCTGTTTGGATTAGGAAGTTTGTTTCAGGGCTAGGAGTTATGCCTTCGATTCAAAGACCTATTAAAATGTATTGTGACAACTCAGCTGCAATTACATTTGCCAATGAGCCTGGAATCATGAAAGGCACCAGACATTTCCCGATTAAGCATCACTATGTTCGAGAACAAGTCGAAGTAGGCGAAATCGAAATGCTCAAAGTTCACACAGATGATAACTTGGCAGATCAATTAACAAAGCCTCTACCTGGCACCAAGCTTTACAAGCATGCTGAAGGTGTAGGACTTAGATTAGCTGAAAGTTTCATGCCCATTTGTGATTAGTGTTTGAATAAAGGATGTAATGTACAATTATTATTTTAATGAAATAAAATATGTTTTATGTTTATTTATTCATTGTCTTAATAATATATCCTATATTTGCATGTTTAAGATCCATGAATAATTTATTATTCTAAATTGTCCATTGTCGATTAATGATATGGGAATATCATTAAACTAAGACAAATTTGAGTATTGGTTTAGGATGTACTTGAAAGTATATTGATGCGTAGTCATACCAATTTCACATGATATTCAATGAATTGAATATTGGACTTATCCCAATAATATGATTTAAGATTTAATGTGAGAATCATATTTAAAGTTATCCTCAGACTTGAGATACCAGATAAGTGTCATGGATGTAGTGCATTTTTGTGAAGCAATCTACCGCTCACCGTAACAGGGAGTTATAAGGGTTGTTTTCAGAAGTGTTGCAAAGTTCATGGGTTATTCTTGTAGTCAAGAAAGAATTTATTCCTTCTGATTTGTTTAGAAGTTTAATACTGGTGGGTCCCTCGTAGGGTTGACAAAATGTTTGCATGGCCATGCCCAAAGTCTATCTGGAATACGTTCAGATGTTTTGGTAATTTTGTTCAATCATAAAGAGACGAGAAACAGAAATTTAATAAAGAACCTCACATCTTTATTAATGTGGTATTAGTAATGAAAGGATAATTATAATGATGAATCATTAAAGGTTTTTCCAGGAAACCTAGCTCGGATTGAACTAGGGGCATTGGAGTGTTGCAAGACGCTAACCAATGTCATTTTACTATTAATAGATATACGAGTGGGAGCTGTTAAATGTTACGTATAAACATTAATATGTAAATGTCTAGTATCGAACCTGAGACCTCGGGATTGCACACTTTACAAACAAGAATAATGTAAAATAAATATATATATGTTAAATGTATCATATATGTATATTTATAAACACTTAATGGACTAAATGGTCGTTAGTTATTAACCGTATGGACTAACTATCGTTAGTAACGAAAGATAAGGACTAAAGTGTAACAAGGAGTCAAGAAGGATCTAGAACACCCCTTGGGGGTGCCTAGGCCGGTCGATCATAGGGAGGGGAAGCCCAACCCATGCTTGTCTTGTCCTCCAAGTTTACTCTAGTATATATACAAGGCCAAGGGTTAGGGTTTCACATCTTTTGTGCACACACACTAAACCCTAAAACTCTTTCTCCTTGTTTTCTTTTGTGGCCAATCGGTTCAACCCCCCTCCTAAGGGATTGGGTCGATTTTGGTTAAAGCCAAAACTAAGTGTTTTGTTTACTTGCATCAAACCTTTATTCGTTGGTAGTTTGTGTGTACAAGAACAAAGTAATTACTTACTTTAGTAATTATCAAGAGATCGATAAACAAAACGGTAAGGGGTTTATCATTGATCTATTTGTACAAGAATCAAGGTTAATTTGAAGTGCATCGGGTAAGTTTACTATTTATGTTTTAGTTAATATTTATGTGTTATACTTGATCCTAGCTTCCGCAATATGTGCTATTTAATTGTTAAACTCTAACAGTTTCTAGGCTGTAAGCAGCATGAACCCACTCTTCAGGTACAGCGACTCCTTTTCCATCCTCATTCATATAGTTTATTGCAGCCACAGCATGTTTACATGGTATTCCAGTCAGCTCCCACATCCTACAACCACACTCCTTCCTATCCATGTTAGCAACACAATGATCCTCGTTAGGCACAGATACTTTATATAACGAAGCTGCAATCCATTCAACAATACAATTAGTAGCTTCTTTTTTGTTTGCATCAACCCTTGCTTGCACAGTAGGAGTAAGTTGTCCAACACTCCTTTCTATTATTTGCTGAACTACCACAATCCTCTTCACCAAGTACTCCCTGATATATTCAAGACAAACGATGATGGATTTATCTCTGACATCATTTAGCTGGCTACAGAACACCTCACATATGTTGTTTAAGAGTAGTCCACATAAGGCTTTGCTTGTTAAACAAATCACACATTATGTATTAATATATGATCAATTATCAGTATGCTTTTGTCCAGTGCCACTTAATGAATTACCTGAAAAATGTGATCGGCTCCATTGTTCAGCTGGAAACTTCAGCAACCAATCATAAGCTGCAACATTGTTATTCTTCAGATGATCCATCTCTTTGTTGAATTCAACAACAGTTGTGGCTCTTGCAGCCTTCCAAAGCGTGTCCTTGTAAACACCTCCTTTCAAATGTGACTTCATTTTCTCATGAATATGCTTAACACAAAACATGTGTGCAACATTTGGAAACACACTAGCAACAACTTGTATCAATCTCTGTGAACATGTAAGGTTATGGATGGTGTTAAAACTTTACATGTTCTCACTGTGCATAAAACACATGATTAATTATACAATAGAAATGTGCACCTTTTGCCTATCATAAATGAAAGTGAACTTGTAGTTGGTTTCTATCCCAAGATCCTCTCCTAGTAGTTTCAAAAACCAACACCAAGTTGCCTTATATAGTGCATCAACTACAGCATATGCTACTGGATAAATCCCATTGTTTGCATCAATCCCAACTGCTGTTAGTAATTGACCTGGAAAAGGACCTAACATGGAGAATCCATCTAATCCTAAGAATTCTCTGCCACAAGCTTTGAAACCTTGTTTCATAGCTCCCAAACACACATACACCCTTTTAAAAGTTCTTGTTGAACTCGCTGGATTTGGTTCTATCTGTACATCAATCCTAACAGTAGTGCCTGGATTTTGATTAACCAACTCTTGGGCATACTCTCTAAGCAGTGCAGAATGTTTGGTAAAAACAGGTATACCTGATTGAATTTCACAGGCTTTATGGCATAGCAAATCAGACTTACTTACGGGAACATCTTCAATTACCTGATCATCGTCATCAAACACTTCATCATCATTTCGATTATAGTCCAAATCCTCTGAATCACTCCCGCCACTCTGTTCTTCTATTTCATTATCTACCTCTACTACTTTCACATTTCCCATCTGACCACCTACAATTGTAAGTCCATAACATTAACAACAAATACACATTTTAATAAATAAATAAATTTAAAAAAAAAAAAAAAAAAAAAAAAAAAAAAAAAAAAACTCACAAAACAGGAGGGAAATTAAAGAGGAAAATGCATTGTGTCTTACCGTATCGTTCAAAGGCACGGACGATCGATGTAATCTAACCGGAACTATACGGATCTATACGTATTGTTCAAAGGCAGTTAATAGGAAAATGCACTGGTAAAGATTTGGCGGCAACAATTAGGGTTGTATCTGAAGTTAAAGGGGTATATTTGTCATTTCATGCGATTATACCCTTGACTGACGGGAAAACTAATGGAAGTTAGCCAAAAAGGCCTCTCGGTGGCAATTTTGCGAAAATGTGGAACGTGGGTGTCTTTTTTGCGCTACTTTTTGTCTCAGTCCTATTTTTGCTAATTTATAGAACGTTAAGGACCATTTTTGCAATTTACCCAACAATGAAAAAAACACCACAAACTCATTCTATAAAAATTGGAGTCTCGACGCAATCATCCAAAAATTCTGAGAATCTTTTCTCGCAATCATGTTTGCCACCACAGAATTTTCTTTTATAAGTATAGGGGTAGGATATACTAACCCTCCCTAAAATAATATACTAACCCTCCCTATTAGTACTTTTTTTTTTTTTTTTTTTTTTTAAATATTTTGTATAATATATTTTAGGGTGTATTTGTATGTATTTTGTATAATGTTTGTATAATTGACGTGTAATGTATTTTATTTAAACAACAACAACAACGGTCACGTTAAAAATTACCACATTAAATAAGTACAACAACAACTGTTATTATTTAATTAAACAACATCGTTAACACATTATTTAAAGCTACAAAATCTACGACATATGAAGATTATTCATCTCATTTAAAAGATCATGGAGCCGGGCACTTGACTGACAAGTGTGATACTCAGGATTTCTTGCCATTTCTAACTCCATTTCCAGCGCCTTTATTCTTGCCTTCAACAACTTGTTCTCATTTTTGGTAGCAACGCACTCATTTTTTGTAGCAACGCAGTTTGAGCAATGCGTTGAAGAAGAGGGTTGATTAAAGTGTTCTGCTTCAAATTCATCTTTCCACGCGAAGAATCGACACCCATAATCTTTTGTACCTGGCTGTTACATGTTAAGAAAATAATAAGAAATTTATTTTTAACAAACAAATTATTTACATAACTAAGCAAACGTATGATTATTTACCACTGAAAGAGGACATGCATAAAACAGTCGCCTACGACTACCATCTTGCCAGGACCTCCGTTCTACAATAAATCCTCTGTTACATCGGCACAAGAAAGGATTTATTTGGCTCATCTGACCAAAGAATTTGCATAATAATATACATCATCAATAAATAATGTTATTAATAATTTAAACAAAGTAATAATAAAAAAATCATTCGAATTAAATAAATAAGCAGTTAGAGTTCAAAGGTTTGTCAAATAACATACATATTGAAAATAAAAACATATAAAGGCAAACTACTATGAAGATACTAATTATGATACTAACTACTATCACTGTCCACCAGCTCCAGCAACTTCTCTATCTCTTTCATCCTCTTCTCAAAAGACTCTAACTTCTCTCGAAACTCTACAGCCACTGTCTCTAAATCAGTCAACCTAGATGCGTGCTCATCCAACGTAACATAAACATCACCTATATCTCTCCTATCACGCTTAACTTCCATCCTCAATCCTTTGACATCAGATTGTCGCTCACACAACCTCCTCGACATCGACACATAGCGACCCCGACAGCAAGAGATGTCATCTCTCAAACGACTCAACTCTGCCCTAAGTTCGGCAGGAGAAACTCGTGGTCTGGTCGAAGACTCGCCAACCTCAAAAGTAGATCTGACCTCCATCTCAAGTGCATGACCTAAGGCATCTGAAGTGTCTGACTCATAAGTGATATCTGATATGGCTGGCGAAGGTGGCAAAGGAAGAACCTCCTCATCAGCAACATCATCATCAGCAGCAGCAGCAATCTCATCAACACCATCAGCAGCAGCAGCAATCTCATCAGCAGCAGCAGCAATCTCATCAACATCATCAGCATCATGATCATCCATCTCATCATTTGCATGAGCAATCTCATCATCATCATCATCCATCTCTGGATCCATCTCATCATCATCCATCTCTGGATCCTCTTCTGGACTAGGTGGTGCCAGTGCGGGATCAGGGGGTATAACTGGTGCAGAACTAACACTCTACAAAAAAGCAGACTTCTAAGTTTCAAACAATTAACATTTAAATAAATGAATAATCATTTACAACATTTACAAACAATTAACATTTAAATAAATGAATAATCATTTACAACATTTTCAAACAATTAACATTTAAATAAATGAATAATCATTTACAACATTTACAAACAATTAACATTTAAATAAATGAATAATCATTTACAACATTTACAAAATACATCGATGGTTATATATTGCTTCCCATTCGTTTGCAATTGGATGTTTGAACCACCTCCATTGTGGGTGGTTATGTGGTAGTGGAGAATCTCTGTCTATGTTGAGACAAATGTAATGAGCACCACTATTCTCCCCTATACGCGCAACAATGGGGTCAATTCCATGTGATAAGTTTGGAGCAGAAAATAGGGGTAAACATGTGAACCAACCTTGACGGTCTATATATACAAGAGGTTGTCGAATAGCTGAAGCGATGACCAGACCCGTATTTGGCATCGTCATCCAGTAATCTTCAGGCGCTGGTCCATTAAACCAGTTTATTGTATCACGAAGGTGGTAAACGTCTTGTTCGCCCCACATACTCACGTAAGTTATAGCATGTTCTTGTAACTCTTGCAGTAACGCGTATCTAACATCGGCCCACCTATTCTGGTCTTGCCAAATCCAATGGGCAATGCACCGACCAACGGTATCTAACATCGGCCCACCTATTCTGTATATGCCATTGACAGAGTAATCTGTGAGCGTCAGGAAATTCCGCTTTGCATGCCCCAACCAACGCTAAATCTCTGTCGGTGACGATAACACGCGGGTAGTATCTTTGATCTATCACTAACTTCACACGTTGCAATACCCATTGAAAATTAAACCCTTTCTCACTGTTTAAAAAGCTGTACCCCATTGAGAATGTTTTATTTGTCGAAGTTACTCCGACAATTTCCAATAACGGCAATTTAAACATTGTGGTATTGTACGTGGAGTCCATAAGCATGATTTGAGGGAATGTACACCATAGAGCATACGATGTGGGGTGAACAAAAAATAGTTCCTCAAGCTGATTTTGCTTATTTACCCTATCGTAATATATATACCCCGCATCCCTTAAATGTGAGTAAAGGACTTGAATTGGAGTTCGACCACCTTCTTTGATTTTCCGGATCTTACCTTTTGCGTTATATATAGTTCTAACGCTAGACACGTTATCCGGATTACGACCCTGTATTGTTCTAAGGATATTACGTGGTCGTACATTATAACCTGCCAATTCTTCGACTAAACCGAACTCATCCTCCTTTAATCGCATTGCATATGGGAAACCATGCAACGAGTCTGCCAAATCATGATTATGGCTATCATCTTTCACCCTCAAAATCCAAAAATCACCCGTCAAATGATATTTCGCCACTAATTTGAATGGGCAACCCGTTTTAAAGGTACTGGTTTGTCGTTTTCCACTACCTTCAGGTTTATATTTTCCACCCTTTGTACACCTATAATTTATTTCGTACAGATAACCCTTTTCTGCTTTGGTTCTATCTTTTACAATGACAAAACCGAGCTGACGGGCTATACTTTGCACCCACTCAGTTAATTGCTCGTCAGAACTGAACGCCTGAAAGTACATTTTTACAAACAAAATGTACAATTACAAATAACTTTTACAAAATTACATTTTTTTAACTTTTTACTATATATAAATAAACTTTTAAACTTTTTAAAATATAAAAAAAAATATATTAACTTTTTACAATATATACTTTTTACAAAAAATATATTACATATACATTTTTACAAAAAATATACTACATATACATATATACATTACATATACATTTACATTACATTTAAAAAAATAATAATAATAAAAACGAAACGCGTTTAAACACGTCCCGTACATATCTCTCTTTTCTCTCTCTCACACCTCACATAACGCTCTTATCTCACACACACTCACTCATATTCTCTCTTTTCTCTCTCTCTATTCTGTCTCATTTTTTGGATCTAAAACCATGTTTTAGATCTAAAATTGGTGGTTTTGGTGATGTTTATGATGTGAGTGTGTGTGATAAGAGCGTTATGTGTAACTGAGGTACGTTGATATACTTTCTCTGGTTGTTTTGGTGATGTTTATATTAGGGTTTTTTAAAAATTGAGTGATTTATTTCAATTAACGTTTGTTAATTGAAGTATTTGTGGTTACTTAACACGGATCTATATTATTTTTATGAAACGCCTAATTTTTAAAAATTAGGGTTTTGAAAAAATTTTGGGGTTTTTTTAAAAAGTGACTGATTTATTTCAATTAACGTTTGTTAGTTGAAGTATTTGTGGTTAATTAACACGGATCTATATTATTTTTATGAAACGCCTAATTTTTAAAAATTAGGGTTTGTGGTTATGTTGTGTATTATTGGTGGTTCTGAGGTGAATTATGTGGTGATTCTGTGGTTTGAAAAATTAGGGTTTTGAAAAAATTTTGGGGGTTTTTTAAAAATTGAGTGATTTATTTCAATTAAGGTTTGTTAATTGAAGTATTTGTGGTTAATTAACACGGATCTATATTATTTTTATGAAACGCCTAATTTTAAAAATTAAGGTTTTGAAAAAATTTTGGGGGTTTTTTAAAAAGTGACTGATTTATTTCAATTAACGTTTGTTAGTTGAAGTATTTGTGGTTAATTAACACGGATCTATATTATTTTTATGAAACGCCTAATTTTTAAAAATTAGGGTTTGTGGTTCTGTTGTGTATTATTGGTGGTTCTGAGGTGAATTATGTGGTGAATTATGTGGTGATTCTGTGGTTTGAAAAATTAGGGTTTTGAAAAATTTTTGGGGGTTTTGGAAAAATTAAGTGATTTATTTCAATTAACGTTTGTTAATTGAAGTATTTGTGGTTAATTAACACGGATCTATATTATTTTTATGAAACGCCTAATTTTTAAAAATTAGGGTTTGTGGTTCTGTTGTGTATTATTGGTGGTTCTGAGGTGAATTATGTGGTGAATTATGTAGTGATTCTGTGGTTTAAAAAATTAGGGTTTGGAAAAAAAGTTGGGGGTTTTGGAAAAATTAAGTGATTTATTTCAATTAACATTTGTTAATTGAAATATTTGTGAAAAATTAAGTTATTTATTTCAAATATCTGTGGTGGGTTATATGTGATATGTGACTTTCTTTAGTGGTTCATTGGTGCAGGTTTTTGTGATATGTGATATTAAGTAGGGAGGGTTAGTATATCCTACCCCTTAAGGTGGTTCTGTGGTGATATGTGGGTAGGTTAACACCTTGATCTGCCACCATAGAGTGGTATGAATACCTGCTCTGGCCTACCCCATTCCCCACAGATTTGTGATGAAACTGTTTTCTAAAAATAACAGAAAAGGCAATGATGATTTTATAAAAAAAAATACTAGATTTTGGCATGGCATTTCCAAATGGATAGGCAATTATTTGCAACCTTTGAAGTTGCAGCCAAACATGATGAGTAATATATATATATATATATATATATATATATATATATATATATATATATATATATATATATATATATATATATATATATATATATATATATATATATATATATATATATATGAATATGAATCTAAGCCTTTACCTGTTCTGTGCTAAATGGTGAGTTCGACATTTGTTGTCTTGGACTTTCTTTGCTTGTGTTACTTGTGATGCTTGTGACAAAACCTGGACTTGTAAACCTGCACTTGTGACTTTCTTTGCTAGTGTTACTTGTGATGCCTGGGTTTGGTTAATACTCCTTTGATGCTTGGGTGAAAAAAACCTGCACTTGTGACTTTCTTTGCTTGTGTTACTTGTATGGGTGAGATATACTGACCCTCTCTATTCTAATATACTAACCCTCTTGTGAAACTTGTTTCACTTGTGGGAACATGTGGTGATACTGTTGAGCTTGTGAACTTGGTAGGTTGTGGAATATTGTTGTACCTGTGTTGCTTTTGTTGGGAATATGCAGAATCTGAGCTGTGTGTTGTGTTTCTGTTGCTGAGCTTGTGAACTTGGTAGGTTGTGGAATATTTTGTACCTGTGTTGGCTTTTGTTGGGAATTTGCAGAATCTGAACTGTTTTGGCTTTTGTGGCTTTTGTTGGGATTTTGGTGAATCTGAGATGGTTGCTTGTGTTGCTTTAGTCAAAACCTGGACCTTGTATCCAAAAGGCGATGACGAATGGGTTTTTCAACCCCGAATGGATGGCAAACAATTATGTTTGCAACCTTCATATCCGAGCCTTACTAAACTATTTTTATTTTTAAATTATGTTTTCAAATCCGAGCCTTTTTCGGTGATGACGAAAACCTGCACTTTGGATTTTTTTTTTTTCTATTTGTGTTTTTTTGCTTGTGTTACATGTTTTGCTTGGACAAAAACCTGGACTTGGACTTTTTGCTTGTGTTACTTATGTTGATTGTGTCAAACCTGCACTTGCAACTTTTGTTGCTTGTGTTAATTGAGAAAACCTGGACTTGGACTTTTTGCTTGTGTTACTTACGTTGATTGTGTCAAACCTGCACTTGCAACTTTTGTTGCTTGTGTTAATTGACAAAACCTGGACTTGGCTGTTGCTTGAAACAAAAAAAAGACAAAAAAACAAGAAAAGGACAAAGGACAAAAAAGGACAAAAAAAAAATTAAAAAAAAGTACAAAAGTACACCTTACCCTATGGGAGGGTTTGTACTTACCTCCCATAGGGAGGGTTCGGTTAATGTATCCCTAAATATATTCTGTGGGCCTCCTTTTCCACTTCCCATTTAAGTTGAGACCTCAACTTCTCAAAGTCCCCAAAAGTCCTAACAAGCTGTCAAAAGTAAACAACCCAGATCTGATATTTCTGACGAAAAATGTCAGACAACATACCCTTTGATCTCCAAAAGGTTTCTGATGTCAAGTCATTGATTCGACTCAGGTCAGTTTCCAAACCTTGGAAGTCTTTTATCGACACCTCTGACTTTATCAATGGGTACAACGCCCGCCACACGCACCCACATAGCCATATCCTAGTGTACAAACCCGATTATTTATCGGAGGAGGCAAAGTACATTCGTTTGGTAGACGATGATAAGAACGAATCTCTTAAGGTACAACAACAAGAGTTTGCTCCATTTGTTTTGTCTCCTTTGCTTAAACAATACAATGTTTCATACGTTGTTGGTGCATGTCATGGATTACTGTGTTTGTGTGTTTATAAGCCTAAATGTTATGCTAGAAAGATGCTTATTATTTGGAACCCGTCTATTGGAAAGTCGTTTGGTATTGCTCCCCCTGTTGCTTGCTCACAGATTCTACCTGTTTATGGTTTCGGGGTTTGTCCCGTCACTAAAGATCCTACCGTTGTCAAGATTATACATAAGCACAACAAGCCTTGGCATGTTGAAGTTTTTACATTGAGTTCGGGGGTATGGGATGTGATTCCAAGTAGTAATTTACCTCGTGAATCAATTGAACTTAACGCGGCAACTCCGGTTGTTGTTATAGATAGGTTTGTTTATTGGAGTGCTTGTGAGATGGCTTCTTTTACTGAGGAGGATGATGAAGCTCGCTATAACTATATGGTTGTGTCATTTGATTTGATTACCAAGGAATTCAAAGTGATAGACCTACCAGATAGCTTAACAAACGAGCTAAATGGAGCACGTGTGCGCGTTTCTAATCTAAGGGAGTCTCTTGTTGTGTATGGATCTATTTATGTCGACGGAGCATTATGTTGTGGTGTATGGGGGATGGAGCATGATTTGTCATTTAGAAAGCTATTAACAATTGAAACACCAGTATATAATATACTCGGGTTTACAAAGAGTTGTGAACCTATATTTGCAAATTCAAAGGAGTCGGGAGTTTCTACAGTTGATGTTTACGACCCCTGCTCACAACGAATCAAGAATCTTGGGATTTATGGACTAAGTGGCGCATTCTTCATGGGCTCTTACAAGGAATCGCTATTTCTCCTTAATCACTCGGATTCACTTATATGACCATTTTTCAAGGGGCCTATTGTGTTGTTAAGGTGTGGAAAAATCACTTTCATCTATTATAGTTTTTTTATCACTAATTTAATGTTAAGTAATGTCATTTATGGAATCTTATGCGATTGTAGATGCAATATATGCTACATATTATTTTCAAATATGTGATTTGTAGCAAGATTAGTTAAATTGGTATTATCAAGTTTGTTACTTCTGCTTTATTTAGAAGGGGGAATGTCCTTTATAGATGCCTTATTGTGTGTGTAATTAATGATGGACAAGCCTTTAGATGTTCATTACATGTTCAAATCTTGTTGGCGTTCTTTGCTTTGTTACATTCTCCTCTCGTTTTGCTTGGGGTCTATTTTGAATTATCTTTAATTACAAACATGAGTTTATAGTCATTGAATATGCAACATTTGAATGTG
This sequence comes from Artemisia argyi, assembly GCA_030686995.1. NCBI lineage: Eukaryota > Viridiplantae > Streptophyta > Magnoliopsida > Asterales > Asteraceae > Artemisia > Artemisia argyi. The sequence goes on from CM060678.1 coordinate 200,874,161, forward strand.
TAAATGCCTGTGCGTGAACAAGAAATGATATTGTGTACTTTGACTCGGGTTTAGAGGAGTAAAGGCATTAGTAGTGTATGACGATGTTTGAAGAAAGTCATGAGTTTTTCTTTAAAAAAACTTTCCGTCAAGAGTGAAAGAATTTAATATGTAAAATATGAAAGTCTAGCATGTTGAGGCAAAATATACAATCCCCCAATTATACCATAAGGATAGTATCCTGCACCTACGTGCTAGATCATCATCATTTTTCCATGATGTCATTAGATGTTTATCTTGCGTTTTGCCATTTGTCCCAAGGTTCATGCCTGGCAATAGGCTGTTTACCAAGATAATCAAAACTTTCCCACAGAAGATCCTGAGGTGGTATCAATGTATCCTTGAGACAAAAGTTGACCATGTCTGTTAGTTTTGCAATTGTTGCATTGAACTGGAGCCTTACTTTGGTTGACCCGATCACCAGACACTTTTATGCCAACCATTTAGGATTCTCAGATTCCCTTCATTGTCAATTATTAGGTTAGAATTGGTGTCAGGAACCAAAAGTGGATTTTCTCTGTTTGCAACCCGTTCAACTTTCCACAAAATAAATGTTGCTAGACTTGGTTTTCTACTGCTTGTAGTCTTGTATGTTTAGGAGATTTGGGCATGTCCGGTCTCTTCTTTGATATTTGTCGTAAATATTGGTTGTAACTGTTGGTTATAATATGTATTCATCCTTTTTCACCAAAAAAAAAATAAAAATAAAAAAAATAATCCCTTCTGTACCAGTATATCGGTTAGTGGAATTACCTGGACTGAAGATTCCTAGCTAAAAAACTTCATTTGCAGAGACAAGAGGTTGTCCTAAAGATATAGGGCTATCTTTAGTCCATATATCAGTTCCCGTGCAGTGCTGTAATGAAATAATCAGGATATACAAGCACTTCATGCAGAAGTGGTGTTTGGATGAGAATCTTCTGATAATACCATGCGACGTGCAGCCTGCATAAAAACACGGTCCTGATTTTAATCTTAAGATTAAATATTGTTAACAGACAGAGTGTCAACAAAACATTATTAGGATTAACATGATTAGTGATCATCAAACATAAGAGATTTTTAAAAGTTTCCGACATATATTACAAGTCACCTAACAAATACCAGTATTAGTCAACTAGAATTTCAAGAAGGTGACCCATGTTTTTAATGCTCACAATATCTTTGTAAGAAGCTTAATATTGTCATTAATCTTCCATCAAGCTGACTTTAATCGATTTTGACAAATCTAATGATAATTGTACAACTAACAATATAACATTGACGCAGTCTTTATAGCATGGTTGACATTATAGTCTAGATCTGTTCTCAAGTTCTTTAACAAATAGATGACATCACTTGAAGTTCTTGGAAGTTTGATAAGAAAAGTCGAGATGTATCACAATCTTTAGGTTCATTTCAAAATTCTAACTAAATCTGCAGAAGGGCCTATAGAAACTAATGGGCATGGTTAAAGGTCAGTAATGCTGCTTTAGAATCAGCATACATTAGTTTCTACATTCAAAACAGAACTCCAATGTATAATGATCAGGACCGTGTGTTTATGCAGACTGCTTTTGTAACGATTGTGGCAGTAAAACGTGTTCGCAGAATCAAGAAAAGACCCGATTGTGAAGGACTGTGTGTTTGAACAACCTCTTGTAAAGTTAACCCTTTCTGACGTTCTTGCAGCCACTAATAGTTTTTGTAAAACCAAAATTGTCGGTGACGGTTGGTTCGGTACAGTCTACAAAGCCCAGTCGCCGAATGGAAAGATCGTTGTAGTCAAGAAGCTGAACCAGTCCAAATCGCAGGTTCAACGTGAGTTGTTAGCTGAAATGGAAACATTAGGAAAAGTTGAGCATTGTAATCTTGTCATTGCTTGGTTACTGCTCATTTGGTGAAAAGCTGCTCGTCTATGACTACATGGGGAATGGATGTTTGAACCATTGGTTAAGAACATATACCGAAGACATGGGAATTTTGACTTGGGCAAAAAGGTTCAGGATCGCGGTGGCTCAGCTCGCAGGTTAGCCTTTTTGCACCATGGGTTCAAGCCACATATTATTCACATACACTAAAGCAAGCAACATTTTACTAAACGAAGATTTTGAGCCCAAAGTTGCTGATTTTGGGTTAGCAAGGTTGACAAGTGCTTGTGAGACTCACATTAGTACTGATCTAGCCGGAACATTTGGTTACATTCCACCCGAGTATGGTCAAAGCTGGCGGTCAACGGCAAAAGGTGATGTTTTTAGCTTTGGAGTGATACTTTTTGAATTGGTGACGGGGAAAGAGTCAACAGGATTGGAGTTTATAGACGTTGAAGGTGTGAATCTGGTAGGGTGGGTTTGCTATAAGGTCAAGAAAGGCCAAGCAGTCGATTTGCTTGATCCAACGATTGTTGATGTTACTTCAAAGAAGGTGATGCTTCAGATGGTCGAGATTGCTGCGATTTGTATATCTGATAATCCAGCTAATCGGCCTTCTATGCTTAATGTGCTTAAGTTTCTAAAAGGAATCAAACCTGACTTGTGATGATTTGTGGGTAGACTAATACATTCTTGTGGTTGTAAGCAGTATGATTTTATTCAGAGAAGTAAAAAGAGTATCGCTATATATTTTCGTGTTTCGTTTTATATTGGTCACTTTCTCGCAAAATACACCATTTTTGGTCGGTATTTGTTAGCGTGTTACAACAAACTTGTTAGTGTGTAACGAGTACAAGTTCATTCAAGAAGTGACATTATTGACACAACGCCCATAGTTCGATTAATGCGTAATCATGATTATTGATATAATGTTAATGGTGAAAAAGTTGGTTTGGAAGTTTAAGCTGGGAGTAGTAATATGCATCATATATATTTGATATCTAGACTTCTAAAGGCATTTGGATTAGCTTTTTTGGAAGAGCTTAATTGGTTCCCAAAAAACCTTAATTTAGACAATAAACATAGGCTCTATATTTGAAGCTTATTGTACATTGAAACAGAAATAAGATATTAGGGTGCGTTTAGTTGGAGAAAGAAAACACCCTTTTCCGATGCTGATATTATAAGGGCAAACAAGGTTTTGGAGAGTTGATTGAAGCGATAGAGGGTAGGATTAGCTCAAAGGCCTTGACACCTTCAACATACGTTCATATACACATTGTGTCGCCTCGACCATGCCATGTACCGTCATGAACATTGTTCATTTCCAATGTCCTAGACTCCTGCACAAGATTATAACACATTTAAACACTGTTAAAACCAAAGATGAGATAGTATAGGACCCAGAAAACATATATAAGTGGAAAACGAACCTGAGCCAAGGTGCAGCACGGGCAAATGAGATGGGATACACAATCATCCAATGAACTATCGCTGCCCTGAAGAAAGAAAACAGACAAAAGAATGAATGTTATACGCTTTGACTTTAAAGGTCAAACGTGAAATGTTCCAGAAATAGAATAATACAATACTTTTAACAGATTTATAACCAAAACTAGCTTCATAACCCGCCCGATGGGCGGGTACGCTTCACAAAATTGTTTATCGAATTTTTTTTACACGTAAAATAATACTCCCTCCGTCTCTTATTAAATGTCCATGTTTGACTTTTCAAGTCTTTATTTATCAACTTTGACCTTAAATATTTTTACTTGTTTATATAGTATTTGATAAAAAATATACGCAATGAAAATACATTTAAAACTTAATTCATTCATATATTTTGTATCAAATATTATATTACACAAACAAAAATATTTAAGGTCAAAGTTGTGAAAGAAAGACTTTGAAAATTCAAACATGACATTTAATAAGGGACGGAGGGAGTAATGAATAAGTCAAATATGTTGAAGGCAATGAACTGAAAATCATAAATACATTGCTCATGTATTATATATAAAAATAACAATTAGTGGTCATAAGTCATAAACATTATAGAAGTTTAAACAATTTAATTAAATCTTGCATTTCTTCGACTTCCCTTGGCTTCTTTCCAACTTAAATCAAATAGATGAGGTTTGTCCATGACTTTCATGCGCCTCCTCTTGCCACATTTTCAAATAAGTTATGACTTATGAGCATTCACAAAATGAGAAGTGAATAATAAGGTTAAGCAACATGACTTGTATATATTACATGTTGCATATGATTGATATCATGCTTATAAATTTTAAATGTATTTTTGCTTGTGGTGGTATGTAACACACTTTTCACTTTCTTGTCATTCTGCACTATACATTCTTTTTTCTCAAGGTATGTAATAAAGCGCTTAGGACTGCACATTTCCTCCTTTTAAGGATATACTTAGTCTTGAATTTTTGGATAAACATGCACATATCTGCTTATTATAGTGTAAATTAGCACTTAGGAAAACACTTTTGAAATAAGCAAATCCAAAAAAAAAATTAAAAAAAAAATAATAATAAAAAAAATGACTTGAAGTAGAATGGGTACCAAAATCCAACATACTTGCATACTTTTACCAATTGATGTATTGTCTCTAATTTGGTTAGGGCCTTTGAGCAGGAACTATTAAGTCATCTTCAAACAAAAGCATTTTCGTGGCTTATGCATGTATTATCAAGAACAATATAAATTGATAAACAACTATCAAGCGATCCTAGCTTATCTGGCTAGCAATAATCATATGCTAACAGAGTGTTTGGATTGTTTATGTAGCTAGATAACTCAGAATAACTTACAACTTTAGTAACATGATATATAAACTCCAACACAACATCATTTGCGGTCTATAATTTTTGGCAGCATAGCATCACATCAAAACTTCACAATATTACTTGACGAAATCTAACCTAAACATGAATTATTAAACTTATGACTTACCTTGCTTGGTACGTTCAAAGAAATTGATATCACAAGTCACAACTGGCGACTCTAACTGTAATTTTTGCACCAGAATATAATACTTTATGCAGTTTGCAGGTATCATTACTTTCAGAAATTCTAAGAACTCTTGTAAGGCCGTCTGCATAAACTTCATAACCCACATTCACCATTTCCATCTCATTTGAGTAATTGAAACTTGTCAATTTGGCCTTGTTTCTTTCCAGCGTAAAATTATACCCTAGTGCTTGATGTTGTCTTTTATAAAATGATCTCCATGCTCGCACCTTGTCCAAGTTGACTTCACGTAGCAAATGCAAATCTACAAAAAGAAAGGTAAGAAAGAGCTGAAAATCGAGATAATAGGGATCAAATTACACGAGTAGTAGATAACTGGTGACCAGCTTATGAGTAAGAAATGAATCATCCCATACATAATAAATACGTAATAAATTTGCTTGGCAGATCCCAAAGTCTCTAGTTGTGTTGAACCCTGAAAAGTGACAAAAATGAGTTCTCATGCAAACAATTTTGTTAATAGTAACTTCAATATAATCTAATATTTAAGAAAAGATTAACATCAAAATGCACTTTTGCCTACTTTTGACTTGTTGAACCCATTTGGCCAAGTCTCCTTTGGGCCAAGTTTTATTCGACACTTTTGCATACGTTTGGTGGTAATTTACATAATTTGTACATGTAGTAGTTGTCCGGACCCTAAATCATTCACATTTTACAAAATTATGTCATTAAGAATCAGATCACATCAAATACCGGAAATTGATATATATATCTAAGTGGATACATGAACAGAATACCTTGTAGACCCACAAAGATTACAACACATAGTTTGCTTTTCTTGGGTTTGAACGAAGACTTCCCGGAATCCAGCATCTTGCAGAGCTCATTGAATATAGCCTAAAAGAAATGAATACATTGTCGTCATATATACATAGTTATAGATAAGAAGCCTGACAATATTCCTGTCAAGCAATATCTATTGCGATGTTGATTTTAAAAGCCAGACGGTATCCAACAACGGTTAAATATGCTCATACTATATAATCCAGTCTAGTCAAACAGAACAAAAAAATGGAAGTAATGATGATTCAGAAAATGGATGAGTTCGTACCAATGATGCATAACTCCCAAAAGTCTGCTATGCTGCAACTTATATATGATATCAATTTTTCATGCTGCAACTTGATAAGTTCTTCTTGAATTTGTATTTTTTCATCCAAATGATTCTTTTCGTCTGACTCCAACTTGCCCACTTTGTTAGCCATTGTGTCATCAGGTACCTACTGCCTTGGTCTTTTATATGGAACCTTCAATTCAAGGAAATTGATTAGTAAACAGAATTTTGTTCTTTTCTATAATGAATTGAAGTTTCTTCCTGAATCTGAATGCTACTTAACAAATGATGTGTATGAGTAATAAGTAATAACTTTTACCAATCAACACTATGATGAGTAACTATCTTTAGCAACTTGCACTGTTGTAATCAATTGTGTGGATTCTTTTAAACATTGTTTAAGATTCTCAATGTTGATCAATATAGCATTGTTGACACTTGACAATCTATATCACATACAATCATAGATGCAACATAATGGGCACACAAACATCTATATATTAGGCACTAAATGGATCAACACATAACCTGGGCAAACTTTTTTTTAATCCTTTTCCACCTTTACTTTTAATAATTAATTATCTAAATACAATTTCTTGAAGTCAATTATATGTTGTAAGCTAATACAATAAGCTGATAAGCTTTACTTAGCCCGAAAACTTATAAGGTACTTACTGCATTTTTTTAATAAAAACAGTAAGAAGATAGAGATGTTTATTAGAGCAACCACTTACATATAATTCCCATTGTAGTGAATAACTGCTTCTCTTTCAATCTCTTTTTGTCCCACACTCGGGTCATACCTAAGCACAAGTACATTACATGACCTGTCTAGTGGGTATACCCATTTCCAAAATGTTATCAGACGTGGTGGCGATTTCCCCGATTTTCATTGTTTCCTCTCTTAATTCTGCACCCAAATCCATCTTAACAAATTAGTATAAACTATTTTGTGGTTTATAATCAAGTTCAAATCTCATAATGCTTCCTTAAGACTTGCATGGTAATTCTAGTGATAAGTACTGTTGACAATATTGTTGTGCTGTTAATAGCTGCAAGTAAAATGAATGATTACATAATCATAGTTGTAAAACATTATAATGTACCAAAAGTAGACACTCCATCCTATGAATTTAGAGACGTTCGAATATCAACTACATGTGTTAAATTACCCATAAACGGTATCAAGACAGGCCAAAATATTAACCATGATTTATGTTGCCTATATTATACTTGTTGTATACAATTAAAAACCGTAATACTACACTTCTTTGTTGAACAAATAAGGTTTTGCCAAACAATAACAAATTATCATACAATATTTTTTCTTAATATTTTTTTTTAATAAAACTTTACAACTTTTTGAAGCTAATAATCAACATTAATTTTCAGCCAACGCCAACATCAGTTGTTTGTAACCATCCAATGTAAACTAATCATCTAATTTCAAACCAATATTCAATTCCGTATACTCCACATGTAATTTCCAAATCAATAACTAACTACAAAATTCATCCTAACCTAATGATCAATAATAATTATCTCATATGCTCAACCACTTGGAAGCAACAATAACAAATTATCATTCAATATCTGATATTAAAACATATAGTGTTTCAACATTGAGTATGTTTGGATAAACAAATATGTTTAAACTAATTAATCAAATAATGAATTCAGTGATGAAAATAATATTGAAATCGTTTGAGTAAAGAAAAAAATACCTGCAGATTTGGAGGAACTGGAGCTTGGAGACTTGCCCTTATTTGCAAACCCGAAATTCGAATACCTACTCATGGTTAGTAACTTTGTTACAAAATGATTTAAACTTGATTTGTAATATTTGAACTAAAAAAGATACAGGCAATATATAGGGTAGGATTAGGGTTTTATTTAAACACAGTTTTTGAAAAAGATTTGGGAAAAATTTCAAAAATTTTGAGTTTTCAAATTGTTGATTCAATTTACCTAAAATCATTCCATAATTATTTCATAGTAATCCCATGATTGTAGGTGGCCATTGAAGTGTTTGTAACATAAAATCAAAGTTACCTTGGTTATAGCCTATACCAATAAATAAAATTGCAGATTTTAAGTGGAATTTTGAAATTACAGATTTTAATTGATATGCCTAGTAAGTAGTTAATGTGTCTTAGACGTTTTTTTAAGCACATCTATCTTGTTTTGAAAGCTTTCAACACAAATACTCAAGTGCTTTAGTGGTTGAGTATTTGTTTGTTGTTCAAGAGGTCATGGGTTCAATTCCCATTAGTTGCAAAATTTTTAAAAATAATATTTTAATGCATGAAAAGTGTGTGCCATGTAGGCATTGACATGGCATGTTGTTGAATATGTGGCAATGAGGTGGCAAATGTTAGAGGTTGATGATGTGTCATCGTTAGCCTATTATATAGTGTAGGATTGATGGTTTGTGTTCCATGTTATGAATTTCAAATTTCTTATGAAATAATTTAGATAATAAGATCAAAAATGATATCACAACTGAAGTCAAAAGGTTGCCTGTTTGACCTACAATGTCAATGTCTGTCTAGTTTTTCAAGAATATATGCATAAGGGCTAAGGGTCATTCCAAACAAAAAAATCATATGAAATTATATTAAAGATCGCATGGGAGCCAAATGTTTACCTGGATCTTAAACTTGTTTCTCTAATCTTGATATGGTGAAAGCCCAAGTATGTTCCAAGCGAGGGTAATTGTAGCTAGAATTATGTAAACAAAGTTACAAAGCCCTACTTAAAATGTTATACATAAAATGTTGTTAGTAACAAAAGTGATCTATGCATCTACTCAAGAAAACAAGAACCACGAACAACTGCAAATTCAAAAAGATCTAACAAAAGAGTCAAATGTGATTATTCAGTTCTTTTCTTTGGAAATGAATGAAATTCGTAATATAGAAGCAACGTTGATCTTTTTTTTCCATTAACAATGATCATACTGTACTCATAGTATTCATTCTTAACCAAACAAAAGGAGAAACAATACAGATTTGAGATTGTTACTAAATGATTCATATTAAATTATGTATCATGTAAAACATCATAGATGTTAAAAGACGAATGAAGTTCTGTTTTGAAATGTAGGACTTAGGATTTCATATACTCGTGTGGATAAGAATAACGGGTTTTGAAGGTGATTTTAAAACAAGATTTCTTTGTATGAGGATGTGATAAGCATAATGTATTTATCGTAAACTAAAAAACTTGATTATGGTTTATCATAACTTAAAATATAAAGATATATATCTATAGAGGTTGGTTCATGAAAAAAGTTGATTTTGGTAGAAAAGTGAGAAAAGTGTACAAATCATCCCCTCCCACTCCCATCCTTTTTTTCATTCCAAGTACAAGGGTTTGTTTGTCATACCCTTTTTTCTCAAGGGGCTGTTTTGTAACTTTTCATCCTTTTCCAATATTTTGAACAGGAGGGATGGAATGCTAATTTGGAAACTGGTTATGCTGATTAGTCAAAGTATTATTTTCAAATAAAAAGATGCTCTGACTAACGTAAGATCAATTCAATAAACCGATACAATATATAACATAATTCTTCACTGTTTTTCAACACCTACTCCATACCAACTTTTAAATCAAACAACTTTTCATACCACACATTAATTAACACAAATAAATATAAAAGAAACAAACAAGCTCTAATAACAGTTACAAAATAGCCTAGAAAAACAGATCCACAAATCTTGTTAGCACCAAGTCTAATCTCATTTCACGATCACAATTTATAGTAGCGTGATCTCAATTCCTTGCATAATAAGCCTCGTAAGCTTCACTACGAGTACATAAGGCAGAGATTGTCCTGAAGGTGCATCGGTTGAATCTTGAACCATTTCATCATGGAAAAACTCTGAGCGAACAATGCAACATTTTCAGCATGATAATCACCCGAGTTGCAAGATATATACCAGAATCATGATAAATAAAAGTAAGAGATTTACCCGAATCATTCTTTTGAATTAATTGAATTCGTACCACCCCTAGACGGCATCCGATTGTACATAGAGGGAAAACGGTGCGGTTGTACCTGCATGCCAGAATCTGTCCAAACTCGATTCTTCATTGCCCAACTTTGAGACCTTCAAGACCACTGTCACCCACACATCAAAAACTAAATGTCAGCTTTACCGATCAATCCTTTGAAATAAAGCTTCATATAGAAAAAGTGAAAACCGAGGGTTCACAACTAAGCTAGAAAATGCCATGAGCAAGAGACCTCTCAAATTTAATGTTTACATTTATGTATGAACCTCTTAAATTTAATGTTTACGCTTTGTTCTTTCAGGAGAAAGTGATAAAAAAATTATCAAGCATTTGACTCAAAAGATGCTAAATTTGTTCTTAAAACTATTATTAACAAGCTAAGTTCAGTTTTTCATGCACATTAAAGTGTCAGTTTCAGTAGCATAGTGCAAATACCAGATGTGGAGTAATTTTTCGTATCGAAGTCGCTATCAACCAGCACCAACAACACCTGACGAGACCAGGACAACCTCAAATCCTTGAGAATTTAGCAATTGAATCTGCAATAAGGACATATGTTGATCATTATAAGAATTTCAAGACATGCTCCTTATATAGTTTTATAAAAAATTGATTTAACACAAACAAAAACAGGACACTAAATTAAGATAATACAAAAATGCAAAAATTGATTCGTGTCAATTATAGTATAATTATATTCCAAAGAAATACAAGAGAAAGTATTTCTCGGATCGCTCTCCCAATAAAGGCTCGAATGGAAAATCCGAATTATCAAATTGGGAATCGTGTAGCGTAAGTGAATAGTGAAAAAGTGATAGAGTGAAAATAGCAATCAAGAAATTCAATTATTCACAAACAATGATAAAGCATGCAAAGAGTACAAGCTAATTATGCACCGAAATGAAAAACGTAAAAACGAAAACGCAACCGTAAAATTTAAAACGTAACGTATGACAAATAATGATCCTACGAACTTGGAAATATTTTCTAAAAATTTTAAACTAATAAAAAGAATTTTAAGAAAAAGAAAAATATTTTTTAGACTTTTTGTTTATTTTCTAGAATTAATTCTCTAATTTTGGAATTAAAATTGAATTAAAAATAAAGAAAAATAGAAAAATAACTTGGAAAAATGAAAATTAAATTCTAAAAATTCTAAAATATTATAAAAGAAATTATAAAAATTTTTTTGTATTTTTCAGAACCTTTTTTGAATTTTTATTGATTTTTGGTAATTAATAACTATTTAAAAATTGAATAAAAATCAAAAGAAAATAAGAAAAATAGTAAAAAGCCTTGGAAAAATCTGGAAAATTTCCAGAAAATCAAAAATAATAAAAAAAAACTCAGAATAAAATTTTGAAGTGAAAAACAGCTTATTTGAAGCATTTTCTGACTAAACTGCTTATTACAAGTACTTATTAATAAGCACTTGTGATCTGATTTAGATGAAACTTTGAACACTGACCAATTATGAAGTATTAAGCTCAAATGTGACAGAAAATGATGAATGATAAGCTCAGATTACCACAGATGTCAGATTTATGGCAATAAGCTATGTAATAAGCACAAGAAGCTATGCAGAATAAGCATAAGCTAACACAGAGGCAATATGATCAATCACAAATCAATGTCTACTCAGATGATGCACAATAGACAAGTATACTCACAAATAGAAGCTCAAAATCAAACTAGCAGGTATCAAAATTACAAGCAGACCTATGTTAGAACCTATGAACTTCAAGAGCTTGATAAGCTGATGTAATAAGCTTCAAATGAGAAGCTAATTGAGGCAAATGCTTCCCTACTAGTCTGAGATTATAAATCAACCAAAAATTAAGATCTCTAAACTCTTAATCCTACTTGAATCAGGCCTAGAATATAGGCATACACCTGTGGTGCAGGGGACTATGGTGTCTGAACAAGCAATTTCAAAGCTCAATTCCAATAAGCTAAGAAACTTCAAATCCCAATTTTCTTTTTGATACTTATTCTCCTACTACCAGACTTTTAAAAACAACTTCCCATTTGTATTTCCAATTAACAATGAGGCCTACAGGTTATCACAAAAATCTGACCAATTAATGAGTACAAGAGATTTATGACTTTTTGAATTAACTAACTAGTTTGACTTTTATGAATTAATACTGATTCTAGATGCAAATTGCTGTTATATTAAGCTATAAGACTACTGAATTATGCTACCTTAATCTATATTGTACCTACAATGCAAACTTATTTTATCTATAAACTGATTATTGATACTATTAAAGAGTGAATAAGCTACTTTTGACTTATGTTGAACTACTTATCAATTTTATGAATTACTAATGCTACAATTAACCTATGTGAGCTGTTTATGCAATTAACCTTTACCTACTAACTCTAGAACTGAGCTAAACAGTCACAACCAAACACTCCTTAAGTGTCTAATTATACTACAATCTATGATATACACTACCAAATTTCTAACTACTAATCTGAACAACTATCAAATCTTACACAGAAGTATATCAACCACTAACTACTACTAGGTTCAACTAGAACTCAGATAATGAAACAAGCTACTCAGACCAAAACATCAAACAATCCACAAGTAATGATCAAATCAGGTCCACAAAATGATAGTAAAATAGATCTAAGTTCAACACTTATCACAATAACTAGAATCCAAACAAAAAGACAGATGATCCACAATCACAAATACTACTCAGGTGCATAAACTCAGACTACTAAACTAGCAAATCTCAAATGAAATCATTAACACAGTTATTCTAATAAGCTAAACTATTACAACTCTAAACAAACAATACTACTAACAAATCTATACTAATAAAAAATCAATCAAACTCAGATATCAAATAAGCTGCTACTACAAATGAAACAGATAACTACTCCAATTATAAAGCTAATATTAATCTATAAATTGAGAAATGAGCTCAAAAGTTACCACAAGCTCTCCCTCAGCTTGAACAGAGGGAGTTCACAGAGGCCTATCTTTAAGATAGGCTGATGTCTTATCTGTCTGAATCAGCTATCAAATCACCTCAGCATCATTATGAAACTCCTCTTTTGGAATTGAATGGAACAGTACTTATGAAACTTAAGCTCTCTGAGCTTGAAAATGATATGTATAAGCTGAAATGAGCTTATTTGAGATCTAGAACTAATTTTGAAACTATTTTTTATTTTTTTTTATATTTTTCTAATTTTTTTTTATTATTTTCTGAATTTGAAGTTTTTATGAATGAAATGAAAAGCAAAGTTTAATAAGCTATTTTTGAAAACAATTTGAAGTTTAGGAAACAAAATAAGCAGAAACTAATTGAAATTAAGCTAGTTATAAGCTAAAATGATACTGAATAAGCAATAGAAATTGTTTAATAAGCTGAAGATGTAAAAAGGAAACTCGAAATTTTATTAAAAGCTCAACTAATCTATTACAATAACTAGTCTACATACATTTTGACAGCATAACTCTACTTAAAATTCTACATACATTTAGCTCAAAATGAACACCTATTTATAGGAAGAGTGAGAGGGTTTGGGTCTGAATCCACGCTGGCAATCCGTGCAACTATTGTGTTTCTTCTCATCATCTCTCGTCCCTTGGATCCTTATCAATCATTAAAAAATCAATATTAGCCTTTGGATTAACTTTGGTGACGCGTTCTGTCCAATAAGATGATGCCACATGGCCATGCGTGTGCTTCTTGAGCTCTCTGACAATCTGACACCTCCCAAACTTCTAGAAATGTACATGATATGACATCCGTGCCCTTAATTGTGGTGAATTGGGACGGGTAATTTCTAGGGTTCTTAGTTACTATTCATATCTGGGTTAATTGGGGGAAAAGGGTGGAGGAAAATGGGGTACGGGTAATTTTATTATTTGTTTGACCCTTGACCGATTGTTGACTTGTTGACCAAAGTGATGTGTAGACTGGATTATGATTTAAGGTATAATGGGCTTGGTTTTATCATGCGGGCTTTTTACTTGGACTTAGTAATAATAATGGATTAGGCTTACACATTTTCAGATTTTTGGTACAAATAAAAATCAAGGACCAAAATTGCAACATTTGAAATTCCAAGGGCTGGTTTTGTCATTTTTCAAAGTACAATCTAAGGGCATTTCTTGTTAATTCATGAAAGATGAGGGACTTGAGTTGACTTGAAAATCCCGGCATTGACTTTTTGACCATCCTCCACTCTCATGCTCGTTTTTCTGGTTTTCTTGTGATTTTTCGTCTTTTTGTGATTTATCCGTACCTGCATATCACAAACACAAAAACACACGTTTTCTTTGCATTTGTTAGCTCAAATAGTCGTATAGGATCGGTTTTTGGCCATATAATAGTGAGTGAATAAGCACTCACCAAGATTTACTAGTCAAAACTGTTAGCGATTTACCTCATAATGCCAATGTATGTGGCCCAACACATACTCCACTTCTAATAGACAAACTGAACTTGCAGATGAATTGAAACAGAACTTGCAGCCACAAACCAATCATTAACTGAACTTGCAGCAACAACACATTATCCACTTTTGAAAAACAGACTGAACTTGCAGCAACAATACATTATCCACTTCTGAAAAACATACTGAACTTGCAGACGAATTGAAAACTAAACTTGGAGCCACGAACTAAATCAGTAACAGTAAATCATGAAAACACATAAATACTTGCAGCAGAACTCGAACACGATAACTGATCCCACTGTAGCCGAATGCTTATATGGTTGCTACTTTTTCCCGCTAGCAATTGAGCTAGCTTATTGTTGTAGTCCTGAAACAGCCCGAAATCAATTAATTTTCTTAAGTTAAGACTCAACTTTACTGGTTGGATCATCCAACTTGCTATTTAAGATAAAACCAAAATATTGTCATTAATATTTTTCGTACTATCCATTCAGTCCCAAGCACACAAATGGATGCACTAAACATATACAAATGGATGCACTAAACAAATGAAAATATTATCCTCAATATTTTCACCGTCTTGGACCCACCGTTCCAATTCTCTTTCCAATTAAACATGTCGAGATCCAGAGAACGTATAACAACATCTAAGTATGAGTAAAATGGGTTCATTTGGGTTAACAGGTACATGAAACGGGTCAAATGGTAAATTTCACAATTGATTTGGGTCTATTTGAGTCATATAAGTTGGACAAAGAAGCTAAAACGAATATGATTTGGGACGTTTTGAATAAACTGTCTCATATTATGATAACTAATAAATGGTGCATATTATAATAACTAATAATATTAAATTAATATCACTATTTTTCCAGATAGATCCTCTATAAACCCAAATGAACCCATTTTACTCATATTATGCAAGCATTATATACTTTGTTCTTAAAGGTAATAATATAGTTTTCTATTATATACTTTGTTCTTCAAGGTAATTATATACCTTCATGTTTAACGATGCACTAAAAAAATATACACAGATGCACTAATTCATACACACTAATCCATACATATTATTTCATAAATAGATGCACTAATATGTCATATGATTTGTCTAACTATGCAATAATCATACTCACTAATGCCTTAATGTGTCATATTATTCAAATATACACTAACATACACACTGATACCTTTACTCTTTGATGCCCTAATCATACTAACAAATGTGGTAACATTTACTCAGATTTAATAATCAAACAGATAAATGCCCTGTCTAGTATATCCATTGAAATATATCCTATAAAGATTATTAAGAACTGAAATTACCTGTACAGGGAACATTAGAATCAAAATAAGAGCACCCAAGTGAAGCAACCCCTAACTGTTGGTAAAGAAGAATCAAGGAAAGAGTAAATCTGAATGGTGATGACCATAAGTCATGAAGTTGATTACATACTTGATGTACAAAGCAAAGGTCTATTTTCTCAACTAAAGAGTTTAAAAGCTTATGCTTTAACAGAAGCCATTATCAGTCAGAAGCCATTATCGAAACTCTTACAATACAAATGGATGCACTAGTATGTCCAAACAGATGCTTTAAACATGCAAATGGATGCACTAAACATTTAAACAGATGCCTTAATAATTATGTGTAACGATAATGTGTAACGAGATCTTCCCATGCTTTACTTCTAACTACTTCTCAATTTTGATGTTTATAATAATTCTCTGGTTTTTCAAGCTTCCAAATAACTAAATGAAAATGCATCCTTATGCAACTTTTGTCTCCAAAACTAATAGATATGAGCTTTTATATAAACTATGAACTTTGGCCATTCGACTTACTCAATGACAAACAACCAACTCAGCTTGTTTCCACTACAACTCTGTATGCAAAAGATAAATAAACAACATTTACTAAGCTTGACTTTATTATGAGGGGAAAATGGTATCACTAATATTATGATTTTTATCCAACAACTTAGCAGACTTCCTTCATGATTTTTATCCAGCTATGCACAAACATATGATTACTAACAAGATTCTAAATGAATATACAATGCACAACTCTTGACCTGAAAGTGCTTATCAGCTTTTAAACTATGATTAACATTTACTTTAAAAGTGCTTATCAACTTTTAAACTATGAGTAACATTTACACAGCATAATTGTGTATTGATGCGCTAATCTTATTCATTGATGCCCTATTGCAATTTTACGATTACTTCTGTAATAACATGACCGAACCCTTATTCATTATACAGATATAGACAAAAAAACCTGACCACAGTGAAAAAGAAAAAATGCACAACAGTAGCCAATATCGAATACCTGATCTTTCAATGTGTTTGCAACAACTGCACTTTCTTGCCTAGGAAGCATATGGATACAATGTGACAAAACACTGAGTGATTTTGGGATAATATTCAACTCTCCCCTTTTGCTTTTTCGAAGACAATGAACCTTCCAGTGCCTTGTCGTCTTCTTTATCTAATAATATTGTAGGACTGATATTTGGTTCCTCCATACCTAAATCAACAATCATTTAAGGATATAAGAATAGCATAACTATATTCCAAGGTTTGAGGTAGTGTTTGGGATAAATATTTAAGGAGCTGAAGCTTATCTATAAAACCAACCTATGCCACATAATGTAAGAGATGGAGTTTTTGGCATTGCTTATCTGCTTATTTTAGATAAGAAAAATGCCTTTAAATTAAGCTGGCCCAAAAAAATAAAATAGCTGAAATATGTGGATAAAGCACAGGCTTTTTGGATCCATTATGACACTCTAAACTCTAAATTGTTTATACTCATATCTTGTAACCAGCTCCTAAACTCGTTAATGAAAACTGATTGATTATTCGACCTTCAAATAAACGCATAATCCTAAGCCTTTGCTTCTATCCAAACACTCAAATCCACATGCTTTTATTTGATGTATCAAACGTAAACACAGTCAATGAGCAGAGCATTTTTCAAACGGGTGCACTAAAGTGCCTCAAATGGATGCACTAAAGTGCCTCAAAAGGATATCTCTTGATGCTTTAATCTCATGAAACAAACAGATGCTCTAATTATACAAAAACAATCTGATTCTATTTCATGAAACAAGCAGATGCCTTAAATTAATTCATGATGCTTTAATCTCACTAATAGATGCGCTAATTATACAAAAATAGATTATGCCCTAGTTATTTAAACTGATGCTTTAATCTATATAACAGATTTCAAATTTATGGCACTTAAGTGCCTATAATGTTTTAATCAAACAAACAGATGCTATAATCAATAATCAATTTTTCACTAATCTTGCTAACAAGTATGCCCTAATTTATTAAAATGTCGCTTAAATCCTTATAACAGATTCCAACATATTATATACATAGATGCTATAATCTGTCAAAGAAGATGCTTCAACATATTTATATACATAGATGCCCTAAAATGTAACTTTATAATAACATGAAAATCTAAAAGTCTATAATTAAAAACTTATAGTTTTAGGATATCTCTTGTTTGATTTCAATTTTCTTCTGGTGTTCGACGGATGTACGACCGCAATGATTGAGTGGTGGAGATGATGACGAAAATGATGAAGGTGGAGTAGTGGAGATGATGACGGTGGAGTGGTGGAGATGATGACGGGAATGATGATGGTGACGGTGGAGATGATGACGGAAATGAGTGTAGTTAGGGTTTTGGATAGTGGAGATGATTACGACAATAATGACGGTGGAGATGATGTAGTTAGGGTTTTGGATAGTTAAAGTTGTGGTGGTGCGGTGGTGATTGACGGCGATGTGGTGGTTGTGTGGTGGTGGCGATGTAGACGGTGGTGGTGGTGATGTAGATGCGAGGTAGCAGAGTGTGTGTGTGTTTTGTATCTGATATAAATCGATGCTCCTCTTTACTTTTGTTCTTTTTTTATTTTCTACCCGGAAGTTTCAATTATGTTCGTAATTTACCTTGTAACTTTTTTTCTCACTTTTCTAATGAATTACATTTTTCTCTAGAACCCTACCCTATATATATATATATATATATATATATATATATATATATATATATATATATTAAAAAAAAAAAAAAAAAAAAAAAACAAAACAAAACAAAAAACTTGGAGGCCCTACTAAACTGGTGGGCACTGTGCCGCCACTGCATTGTCGACACTCCCTTTTAGGCATGCCTGATATTTTGTACTCATGCACTTTTTAATGGATTTTAGCTAGGGGTGGAAACGAGCCGAGCCGAGCCCGAGCCTGCCAGAGCTCGAGCTCGGCTCGTTTACATTTTAAAAAGCTCGAGCTCGAGCTCGGCTCGATTCGAGCTTTAAGATTTGAGCTCGAGCTCGGCTCGTATTCTTATATTAAAAGCTCGAGCTCGACTCGGGCTCGGCTCGTTTACGATGGCTTTTATAAAGCTCGGTACAACATCAACACACAAGTTTAATCATCACAAATCTTTTTTAAGCCTAGCTGCTTCTTTAATTTCTGAAAATTTTAAAGAAAGAACAAAAACCATATACAATTTCATTTTTCTTTTCTTTTGGTTTTAATAAGACAAAAAACAAACAACAACAGCAGACATCAACAAGATCTAAACACCATCAACCAAATGATAAGATCTAGACGCAACCAAAAACCCATATCAATCCAACCTCATGTTTACAACAAGAGACAATCATACTACTCTAATACAACCACCCGAAAAGAAAAGAAAATAGATCTCAGTTTGTGTTTCAAACAATCTTTAATAGATTTAAACACAACTCATCATAGATCTTTTTAGAAGAATAACAAAATCACAAACCTACCTGTGACCTTCAACAAAATCTAGTAGCCGAAACTATAAGCAAAATATTAAAAGGGTGCTTCTGTGGTTGGGTGCTCGTTGTAACAGAAAGAAAACAATGAGACTTTATTGTTGTTTTCATGTTTAAGTGGTAGCAATATTGAAAGGGAGTGAGTTGGTAGATGAAAAGTAGATAGGATTTAGGAATTGAATGGACGAGAGTGTTTAGTGTGAGGCTCGAGAAAAAAAGTACAAAGTTTATTCTTTTGAAATTTTCAACCTAAATACATTGACATACATATTTTATAATGTATTTTATACGGAGTAATATACATGAATACATGAAATATATTAAAGCTCGTTTAGGCTCGCGAGCCTATTCGAGCTTTATAAATAAAGCTCGAGCTCGGGCTCGATAATTAAATGAGCTTTAATTTAGGCTCGAGCTCGTTTAAGCTCGGCTCGTTCGAGCTTTTTACCGATCCGATCTCGAGCTTTTCACGAGCAGCTCGGCTCGTTTCCACCCCTAATTTTAGCTTAAATGCTATCACGATGGTTTTTCAACAAATGGGCTTGTTATACAATTCTTTCATATATTGTCACATCAAGGGGTTTGGTCAAACCGTACAACTCGCTAATGATTGGATACCCTCCTTATGGGAGGGTGTGGATAACTCACCCCAAACAAATATGAGGAGATTGTATACTTTGTCTACCTTAACTTTGAAGATTTGTGCTATTTAAAAAGAAAGGGCAATTGCATATATACCCACTAAAACTTGCATATTTGCATATATACCCAAAACATGCTTAATTTGCATTGTACATTATGCATTGAAAACTTGTATCTTGGGGAAATATGCAAGTTTTTGAGTTTTAGTGGGTATATATTCAATTATCCCTAAAAAGAAAAACTGAGCTGACGAGAATGAGACATTTTTGTAGAAAATCACAAAAAATTAAAAATGTAGGGAACTTGTTTAATCGCAACTTATTAAAAAGATTTTCTGAAAAAGTGAAAAGTTCAAGTTTCAAATTCTATTATTCTAACCAAAAAACTGAAAATGAAGGATTTTTACACTTCTCAACAGTTTTCCTTACATTTATTTTACAAATCTCTTGCAATTTTCATTGTCAAATTCTATTATTCTAACAAAAAAACTGAAAATGGAGGATTTTTACACTTCTCAACAGTTTTCCTTGCATTTATATTACAAATCTCTTGCAATTTTCATTGTATATACCCCATATAAACTATAAAATGCCATATGTATCCAACCAAAAACCATAATCTTATATGTACTCAGTTTTAACATAAAAATTATCATATTTATCCAAATTATTATTATTATTATTATTATTATTATTATTATTATTATTATTATTATTATTATTATAAACCATCACTTTTATTAACAATAAATAGGATTTTACAAGAAATTGGTGGGGAGCCGAGAAACCAACTGGGCGCCCACACCTCTAGCAATAGCAAAACCAATCCTATTAAAAATATGAACGGCAGTCCGCGCTCCAATGTCTTGAGTCGTAGAGAAACGTCGAATACGTTTTAGAAGAGTTACCGCATCTTTCTCAAGTTCTCCAAAAGAGGAGAAAGAGAAGGGGAGGAACCCATATCCGATATCCACACATTTGGCCCCATACTTGATACGTTTACGTTGTGCAGCATCGATAACCGCACGACCTGGCCGAAAATTAATCATACCAGATTGCGTCAAAGGCGACGACCCCGTAAGATCAACACAAACATCAAGCCTACCATCCCAAGAATAAAGTAATATGTCAGCTGGGCGCAAAGATCTATCCATATCACCATAAAGCCCAATATCCACCTCCTTACGAGCTGAAATTCCGGACCGAGAGCATATATCAACAAGAACATCACGCACAATATTATGCCGATGTTTAATGCCAACAATACCCGCACAAGAAACCGCGTGATCCCCATAAATATCTCCAGTAAAAACACGGGAACAAGCTGAACAAGGTACCTGAACAGTGAAAAGAGGAACACCCAACCGATAATACAACACACAACGGTATGTCCGGGCATTCATAGTTTGACCCAATCCAGATATAGGAACCACCCTGAGCCAATCTGAAGTATGATCCTCCTTTAAAGAGCTCCATAACGCCATCTGTCGAGGAGAAAGATGGAATGTAGATTCAACAGTTTCGGTAAACCGATCGAAATATATATCTGCCAATTTCTTCATAAGTTTGGGGGCAGCGACCTCGCTTAGGTTACTCAAAAGGTCAATATCCATATCCATATTAAAAGTACATAAAGCATCATCAAAGGAGGGACCAGCAGTTACAAAACCAGAACTATGGAGGAGCTTAGTCTGTAAACTAGCAGATTGAAGTCTAGACGCAAGAAAAGCATATTTCAAGACATCTCCTGCAGAATAAACACCAAGCCCCCCAAAAGCAAAGGGAAGGGTGGCAAGTCTCCACTGTCAATCACCAAAACCAGGCCCAGAAGCCGTGACAATACGTTCCAATGAAGAACGAAGTGCCGCATCGAAAGAAACCTGAGCACACTCAAAGACCCTGGGGGAACATGTGCGCATAGAAAAATACAACTTAGAAATACCTGCACATGCACGGAGTAGCAACAACTCACATTGAGGGTCGTTAAGTTTAGCAACAGCATCCATAAGATCAATGGTTTTAGCTACCCTTTTCAAAACCAGCCTACTACCAAACTCAAAATCATCACTAACAGGCCCACCCAATAATTTAACACCATGTACGGGGCGAGAAATATTGGGAGGGAACACACCCGCGTATCTACTCCTAGGGTCTTCCTTTGGCCAAAAGACCTCAGTTTTATCAACGTTGAGGTGTAAGCCACGACTAGGTCCATCCATCATAATCAACTCTAAAACCTTACCCACAACCAAAGTATCTCCAATAATAGTACCATCATCCAGATACCATGCTTGAAAAGAAAGGTTAAAAGAGTCTCTAATCTTACATGCCAGGGGATGTAACACTAATGCAAAAAGAAGAGGCCCAAGCGGATCACCTTGTTGCACACCTTGATGAGACCAAAGAGTATGCTCACCATAATATAATCTGGCGGGGCTAGAGTAACAGAATTCCACCCACTGTGAAATAGCCGGAAAATGAAGCCGAACCTCACGCAACATAACAGCCCGATCCACCATGTTGAAAGCGTTTTTAAAATCAACCAACAACATAGAAAGACCAACATCACCCCCACGATCCTCAACCAAACGATTCACAGCATGAAGAATAGCCTCCCCTCCTCCCGATACCCCAACACCAAATTGTAAATCATCTAAATAACCGTCTGAAGAATGGCCAAGCATGGACGCACAAAGGCATAGAGTACAAGCAATAACAAACTCAACCAAAAGTCATTGGACAATTTCCAAGCTCATGACAACAATACCTACTACAACAATACAACCTGCAACCTACAAGATGATACAGTCCAACTACACAACCAAGGGTACTCTGTATACATCAACATGAACACTGAAATCAATCAGTATTCTGTGAAACATCACCAAACCCATAACAATATACTCCGTAGTAGACAAAATCTTGTAGATAACAATAACTAGAAGCAAAATAACATAGAACAGACCAATATCAAACAGTCCATGACAACCACCTCTCAATCAGCAACAACAACCTATAACAAAAACCACAATAACCAACAACTACAAACCTCCCCCAAAGCACTTCAATCTTCAAACATGCTGGAATTGCCTCCTTAATTATTTGGATTTTTTGTCCAAATAATTAATTCAATCATTATAAAACTTTCTAAACTCTTACTAATCATTAAAAAAAATTGTTTGAATATTGTACCCTTTTTATTAAGTGGCCAACAAATGGTAACCATACGTGTTATAACAATTTCGAGATCAAAGTAGATAGAAAGGGGTACCCTTGTTGAAGGAACTATTAATGGAATGTATTGAAAGATTAAAATGAAATGGTTGTACACGGCTATTAACAGAATGTATTGAAGGAATATAGCTGGAACATTCAATTTGTACAAGGTGAAAAAATTCAAACTTTATGTGAAGTTGACTCAATTTCAATTTCAGTTTTTATTTTTATTTATTATTATTATTTTTAAGATAAAAACCCATTTCTTTTGCCGAAAAATCCAAGAGAGAGAATTAAAATATAAATTCTACAAACTAAACATAAAGTTTCCCAAAAGTCCGAAACTGTCAAAGTAAAACGCCCCAAATTTCATAAACCCTAGAAAGAGATGTCAGACAACATCCCTTTTGATATCCAAAAGGAAATCATAAAAAGGGTTTCTGATGTCAAGTCATTGATTCGTTTCAGGTCAGTTTCGAAACCATGGAAGTATTTCATCAACAGCTCTGGTTTTATAAAAGGTTACGACGCCCGCCACACGCAGCCACATAGCCATATCCTCATGTACAAAGCCGCTTATCCGTCGAAGGAGGATAAGTACATTTGTTTGGTAGAAGATGATGATAACGAAACTTTTAAGGTGCAAGAACAAGAGTTTGCTCCATTTGTTGTGTCTCCTTTGCTTAAACAAGATTTTTCACTAATTGTTGTTGGTGCATGTCGTGGATTACTGTGTCTGCATGGTTATAAGCGTAACTGTTATAATAAAAGGATGCTTGTTATTTGGAACCCTTCTATTGGAAAATCGTTTGGTATTGATGTCCCTGTTGATTACTCTCTTGGTTATGGTTTCGGCGTTTGTCCCGTCGCTAGAGATCCTACCGTTGTGAAACTAAAACTGAGAATTCACATGCCTTGGCATGTTGAAGTTTTTACATTGAGTTTGGGGGTTTGGAATGTGATTCCATGTAGCAGTTTGCCTCAATCAATTAGAATTATGTCATCTCAGGTTGTTATAGATAGGCTTATTTATTGGGCTGCGTATGATGATGATGTATCTCACTATAAGTATAAAGTTGTGTCATTTGATTTGATTACCAAGGAATTTAAAGTTATAGATTTACCAAATAGCTTAACAGAGGAGTTGTACTTACGTTTCTCCGTTTCTAAGCTAAGAGAGTCTCTTGTTGTGTATGGATCTGACGTCGAGGGAGCAGGAGGTTGTGACGTATGGGTGTTGGAGCATGACTCGTCTTTTAGAAAGCTATTCACAATTGGTGCACGTGTTCTTAAAATATTGGGGTTTAATAAGAGTGGTGAACCTATAATTCAAATTCAAAATTTAGATGGACAGTTTACCACACTTGATGTTTATGACCCGTGCTCACAACAAATCAAGAATCTTGGGATTTATGGAGCATGCGACTCATTCTTCATGGACTCTTACAAGGAATCGCTACTTCTGCTTAATCACTTGGATTCACGTATATATTATGACAATAACTGATCATAATGATGACGACCATATATATTACAAGGGGCCTATTTTGTAGTTAAGGTGTGGAAAAATCACTTTCTTCTATTTTAGTTTTATTATCACTAATTTAATGTTGTTAAGTAATGTCTTTTATCGAATCTTATGCGATTGTAGATGCAATATATGCTACTTATGTTTCTTCAAATATGTGATCTGTAGCAAGGTTAGTGAAATTGGTATTATCAAGTTTAATCTGATTTTTATTATTCCATGGAT
The DNA here is from genome assembly GCA_030686995.1 of Artemisia argyi. Classification (NCBI taxonomy): domain Eukaryota; kingdom Viridiplantae; phylum Streptophyta; class Magnoliopsida; order Asterales; family Asteraceae; genus Artemisia; species Artemisia argyi. Next base: position 200,899,027 of record CM060678.1, read on the forward strand.
AGTGTTTACTTTTGCTTCTTATCTTTGATGGCTTTTCTTTTATAAGGGGGAATGTCCTTTATAGATGCCATATTGCTTTTGTAGTTAATGATGAACATGCCTTTTAGATGTTATTACGTGTTGAAATCTTGTTAACGTTCTTTGTATTGTTACATTCTCCTCTCGTTTTGCTTGGGGTCTATTTTGAATAATTAAATACAAACATGAGTTTATCAGTCATTGAATATGCAACATTTGAATGTGTAAATGCTTATGTGTGAACATGAAGTGATATTCATGTACTTTGACTCGCGTTTAGAGGAGTAAAGGCATTAGTAGTGTATGGCGATGTTTAAAGAAAGTCCTGAGTTTTTCTTTACAAAAACTTATCGTCAAGAGTGAAAGAATTTAATATGTAAAACATATTAAATATACGATCTCCCAATTATACCATTCAAAGTTTGGATGTGTGGGTCAGATGGCTATGTATATTGGTCTTCAACTAATTTCTGCTTGGATCTCTCTCCCTTGGATTGTGTATCTTGAAAGGTTAGGTAACATTCACTTTGTGTATGTTGATTCTTGTAGTTAATGATAGTAGCTCCATAAGGATAGTATCCTATACCTAAGTGACTGAGATTGCTATTTCTTGATCTTGAATGAGTTTTGAGAGAAGCTGCCAATGATTTTGAGATTTTATGTGCGATTAATGAGCTTTTGCTCTATTAGCACAAACTCAGGGAGTGTTTGATGTTTGAGTTAGTTAGGGACGGATGGTTATGTATCTTGGTGTTGAACTCAATATTGTTTGATCCTCTTCTCCTATGTGATTGTGTATTTTGAAAGATTAGGTAACTTTCTTTTAGAGTTTTGGTTTCTGCGGTGTTGATAGTAGCTCTATAAGGATAGTTTTCTTTGCTGATATGGTCAGGATTGCTGGTATGGATTCAGTGATGCTGATATGGTCTTTTACTGGTATGTTTGTGCAGCGGTTATTATCGAACATCTGATTCTCATATCTATTTGTGTAATTCTGGAATGAATGTTGCTGTTGTTTGGAATCCTTCCATTACAAAATCAGTTTTTGTTGTGCTAGATGTATAACATGTTCTATATGAAACGTGTTTTTGGTTATGGAGTTTATCCTAACAGTAGCAACCCTAAGATTGTTTAGATTACATATATCTCAAAGTACACATTGCATCCTTTGTCAATTAGATGTTTTTGTGTACGTTCATGGAAGTCCAAACCGTAATCTACTTCGTAAATTGGTTTACATGGACTTAAGTAGCTAAAGTTGCCAGTTTCCATAGTGCACATGAACAAACCAGGGCGTGTTTGGTATGATCAGCACAAGGCTCCCCAGCATTTCTATTTTCAGAGTAAACGACCGATTATGAGAAATGTAGGTGTCTCTAGTCTAGTGTTTCCTGTCCTTTGGGGGTCGATTTTGAGAAGCATTGTTTGTTTATCACAGTCCTTGTCAGTGTTTCATATAAGTCACTCATGGTAAGATTTTGAATTAAGTTCACGTATCGAGGATCCCACGCCATGTTCAAACATCTTGTAAACTTGCAACGTTCTGTTTTTCCATATATTTTCGTACTAAAATCTCTTTATAACATTGCAAACTACAGATCATCATACATTTTTCTCTGCATTTTTTAAACAGTTGGCAGGCAATGGCAATGTTCTTGATCGACATCAACGTCATTGGTCTCTTATTGCTGATGTGCAAGTTTTGAGCTTTGTGGGGAAAGAAAAGACTATTTTCCAATGTTGATATTATAAGGGCAAACAAGGTTTTGGAGAGTTGATTGAAGCAATGGAGGGTGGGAGTAGCTCAAAGGCCTTGACACCTTCAACATACGTTCCTATACACATTGTCACCTTGACCATGCCATGTACCATCATAAACATTGTTCATTTCCAATGTCCTTAACTCCTGCATATAACACATATTTATTACTGTTAAGATTAATAATGTGATAGTATAGGACCCATAAAACATATATAAGTGGAAAATGAACCTGAGCCAAGGTGCAACACGGGCAAATGAGATGGGATACACAATCATCCAATGAACTATCGCTGCCCTGAAGAAAGAAAACAGACAAAAGAATGAATGTTATACGCTTTGACTTTCAAGGTCAAACATGAAATGTTCCAGAAGTAAAATCATACTACTGTCTACTGTATTAAAACTACCATCCAACGCTGACATTTGATACAGAATACTTCAAAAGGTTTGTGTCAAAACTAACAAAACAAATTTCCCTGGAAAAAAATATGTTCATGACTAAAACTTTGTTCTTGGTAAAAGTAAACTTTGACTTTCAAAAGTCAAATGGGATGTTTTTGCAAAAACATTAAAGCTAAGCATAAAAACACATGTTTCTATCAAAATTACAAAATCCATTCTCTATCACATAAGCTCCCATGTTCCTGATTCCTTGATGTTTCTATCAAAATCCCAAGAACTTAAATTAAACTGATTATTATTTGACCTACCAACTAGCTTTAACTCACAGCAATAACTTTCCAATTTTTTAGGTAAGCCATATGATTAACAACAATAAGCTACATAAGCATTTTGTATGAGTAAACTTGCCTATCTACCTCAAAATTTTAATTTACATGCATTTCCTTTTTAAGTAAATACTTAAGTTCTTAACACTTTTTATAACATGCATTTTAACATTTCACACCCAAACGTTTATATTATTCGATTCCTAATTATAACATCACAAAATCGATTTCGAAAACTTACAAAGGTGATTGAAGAAACAAACGACGATCATCGATTTGCAAAGAAAAACACATATGTAGATTGGTTGAAAGAAATAAGCCTCTAAAAATAAATGGTTCTGATTCCCACCAATTATAATAGAAAAGCCTAACGTTGTGTTTATTTTTCTAGTGTACTTATTTGCCTATTCCACAAGTGTACAAATCTGTTGAAAATAGTGTTCTTTTTCTGTATTTGCAAAGGGAAACACGTTTCTCAAATAACAAATGAGGCTCACCAAAATGAAAAAAAAAAAAATGATTTGTATACCTAAAACAGAAAAGAAAAAATGATTTGTATGCCTAAATATCAATGTTCCATAAAAAAAATAATGGGCAAAATACCTTTTAATGTATTATACTTACCACAAATGTTACTTTCGTATAATGAACAAATTTTTTTCCTTATATGGGTACTGAACTTTCATTTTTTGCTCTTTTTGATGTACTTTGTGATATTTTTGCTCCTGAATTTTTTATAATTTGAAGAGTAAAAACGTCACAAAGTACATTAAAAAGACCAAAAAATGAAAATTTAATACTCAGAAAAAATTTTGTTCGGTACACGAAAGTAACATTTGTGACAAGTATTATGCATTTGAAGGAATTTGCCCTAAAAATAATCTCTAAGACATAAGTTACAAAAAGTTACCCTTTTCACTTAAGTTTTATCGATCATCAACCTATTATCTTCCATTCATTCCGCATGTGAACCAAATTTTCAAGATATCTCAAACTTTTCATCCATTAACCCGGACATCTTTAACATTTCACTTCAATAATAATAAGCTTTTTCAACAATTCATCAACCATTTTTTAACATGTTCTTAAGCCATCATTTGATATGCTCTAAGCTACTATTTAGTAATAAACGAGAAAATAGCACCCGCATTGTGGCGGGCTTTTATATTATGATATAGACGTTTTTTTTTTTTTTTTTTTTTTTTTTTTTTTTTTTTTTTTATGCATGGCTTTTTGGTAGTTCGTTTTTTAATGTGGTGGCCGAGCTTTTTTGTTTGCGTATATAACTTTAATATGAGTTTTGCTAATATTTTTTATGTCGTGGCGGTAATTTTTTTTATTCAATAAGTCGCTAGATATTTGTTTAGGGCTGTAAATGAACTGGACGGATACGAACGAAGCCTTATTCATATTCATTCATTTAATTTTAATCTGACAAATAAATAGACACGAACGCTTAAACGGACGAATTTTCTTGTTTATGTTCGTTTATTAAGAAAATGAGTTGTTCATATCGTTTATGTTCGTTTATTAAGACCCAAAATGATCCCTAAACGAACATAAATGAACGTAGAAAAACAACATAAACTTTATTAGCATACTATTTTGCTTTGTAAGTGTTGTTTTGTAAGGATACAATTAACAAATATGATATACGAACGTAAAAAAATAAATAAACGTAAATGAATGTTAATAAACACATAATCGAACGGTAACGAACATAAATGAACGAACGCGACATTTGTTCATGTTCATTAATTTAACTAAATGAATGTAAAATATTGTTTATCTTCGTTCGTTTAATAAATAAACAAACATGAACGAATTTTTTTACCGAACAGTTCATGAAATGTTCACTAAACGTTCAGTTCGTTTACAGCCCTATATTTATTAAATATTTGGCAAATAAAATTTGTTATATAACAAAGTTATAAATAGTTAAAAGTTTAGGGTGATTTGAGCATGTTGTTGCATAGTTCGGGGTATTTTTTTTAAATTCTTTTTGGCCGGTGGGGGGCCTAATTTTTTTGGGAAAAAATACTGTTTTTTTACGACCGCGTATGCAACGCGCTATATTATCTTTTATTAATCTTATTACTCCGTATAAACCTATAACTTTCAAAAACTAATAAAAAATGACCAAAAGAGTTAAGTTTTCGGTCTATGATCACATTATGGTAAAAAAGAAACATTATTTTTTTTTGTCTATAAGTATAACAACCCCCAAATCTCAAATTTCTGTTAAGGTCATTTTTCATTTGAAAGAACTCTTTCTTTCAGATGGGTAACATAATTAGGAAACGAAGTTCAAAAATGTTGCACAAAATAAATCTCAGGAAAACAAGTTCAGAAAAGTCGCACAACATAAACACTAGAAAAATGTCAGACAACATAAACCCTATAAATATGTCGGACAACATACCCTTTGATATCCAAATGGAAATCCTCAGAAAGGTTTCTGATGTCAAGTCATTGATTCGATTCAAGTCCGTTTCGAAACCTTGGGAGTCCTTCATTGACAGCTCTGAGTTTATCAAAAGTTACGGCGCCCGCCACATGCACCCACATAGTTTTATGCTAATGTACAAGGCTCGTAATGTAGCGAATGAGGTAAAGTTCATTCGTTTAGTAGAAGGTGATAAGAATGAAACTTTTAAGGTAAAACAACAAGATTTTGCTCCGTCCCTTCTGGGACATCCGATAAAACTGGAACAAGAGTTTGCTCCATTTGTTGTGTCTCCTTTGCTTAAACAACATCATGTTTTAAACTTTGTTGGTGTGTGTCATGGATTAGTGTGTTTGTATGATTACACTAGTAGTATGGTTGTTGTTTGGAACCCTTCTATAGGAAAATCATTTGGTATTGCTCTCCCTATTTATTACTCTTTTGTTTTTGGTTTTGGCGTTTGTCCCGTCACTAGAGATCCTACCGTTGTGAAACTAAATTACGAAACTGGCATGCCTTGGCATGTTGAAGTCTTTACATTGAGTTCGGGGGTTTGGGATGTGATTCCAAGTAGCAATTTGCCTCAATCAATTCAAATTATGTTATCTCAGGTTGTTATAGATACGTTTATTTATTGGGCTGCTTATGATGATAGTGTAACTCCCTATAAGTATATAGTTGTATCATTTGATTTAATTACCAAGGAATTTAGAGTTATAGATCTACCAAATAGCTTAACAGAGGAGTTTTACTTACGTTTCTCCGTTTCTAAGCTAAGAGAGTCTCTTGTTGTGTATGGATCTGAGGTCGAGGGAGCAGGAGGTTGTGATGTATGGGCGATGGAGCATGACTCGTCTTTTCAAAAGCTATTCACAATTGATGCACATGTAATTAAAATATTGGGGTTTAGTGAAAGAGGTGACCCTATATGTCAAATTCGAAAGGCGGATGGACAGTTTACCACACTTGATGTTTATGACCCGTGCTCACAACGAATCAAGAATCTTGGCATTTCTGTAGGGGCAGAGGACTCATTCTTCATGGGCACTCACCATGAATCGCTACTTTTGCTTAATCACTTGGATTCACATGTATATTATGACAATAATTGATTAAAATGATGACGACCATATTTCAAGGGGCCTATTTTGTAGTTAAGGTGTGGAAAAATCAATTTCATCTATGTTAAGAGTTTTGGTTTCTGTGGTGTTGATAGTAGCTCTATACGGATAGTTTCCTGGTTCTAGTGATTGAGTTTTTATAATCCTGAATTGGTTGAGTTTTGCTTGTCTGGGGATATGGTCTGTGATGCTGCTGATATGGTCCTTTACTGGTATGGATCCTTTTGACAGTTTCCTATTGATTGTGGCCTATGGATATATCACGTTTGATCTAATATGTTGCTGGTACTGGTGTATTTAGAGGTTCTTTATTTGTTGTTCTGTCAGTCTTTTGTTCTCGCTTGCGGTTAGTATTGTGTTTTATTTATTTATTTATTTTGGTATGTTGTGTCTAGTTTCGAAGTCTGTATTGTCATGTTATGTGGCCATGGGAAATGTCCATGGTATGCCATAATTTGACTCATTATTCGTGCTTAATGTATTTCACTTTTTACCCCAAAAAAAAAAGTGTCTAAATAACATAGCAGCAATTGGAAACAGAGCTATGACTAACAATCCTTACATCAGTTGAGTACCACTAGGGGGGTTGCAATGCAATCAAGCTCTTATTGCACCTGCATTAAACTTCTTACCAGTAGTATTTATAGAACACAAAATAGTGATTGTAGGTTCAAGAGCTTCTTTGATTCATCTCAGCCTACTGGTTGTATGCTCTTAATGTTCCAACAATAGTTGGTGCCTCTCATGGCTTATTATGTTTTTGTGGCAGTTATTATCGAACATCTGATTCTCATAGATATTTATGTAATTCTGAAATGAATGTTGCTGTTTTTTGGAATCCTTCCCTTACAAAATCAGTTTTTGTTGTGCCAGATGTATAACATGGTCTATATGAAACATGTTTTTGGTTCTGGAGTTTATCCTAACAGTAGCGACCCTAAGATTGTTTAGATTACATATATCTCAAAGTATATGTTGCATCTTTGTAGATGTTTTTGAGTTAAGTTCACGGAAAGTCCAAACCGTAATCTACCTCGTAAATTGGTTTACATGGACTTAAGTAGCTATAGTTACCAGTTTCCATGGTGCACATGAACAAACCATGGGACGTGCTTGGTATGAGCAGCACAAGTCTCCCTAGCATTTCATTTTCAGAGTAAACGACCGATATGTCAATGTGCATAGGACCTGCTACTTTTACAACCCAACAAAAACCTGATCAACTATGTCAATAGCTCCCATAGCAGGCTGAAAAGTGAAAACCACTGCAAAAGGTTGGAGACTAAATGACCACTGTATACATGACATAGTGTTTTGCACAATTGCTGTTTTTGCTACTATCTTTTGGTTCTAAGGTGTGATGATACAGTTAAAGAGAATGTAGTTGTCTGTGGTCTAGTGTTTCCTGTCCTTTGGGGGTCAAGGATTATTAGAAGCATTGTTTTCTTATCACAGTCCTTGAGAGTATTTCATATAAGTCAGTCATGGAAAGATTTGGAGAATATCAAGAAAATAAATCTGAATCCATGTACTGGTGCAGAAACTTATATGAGCACAAAATGGCCATAAATAAAGGTTGGAACTATAGAGTTGAATGGAAAGAGTGGAGCTGCAATGAGTGATGAGGCCTGCCAATGTAAAGGAACATATGTCTTAAATGTGATGTTTGGAGTATGCTACATTATTTCATACTACATATATGGTTTCTTTGCTGTGCGTATGGAAATGTAGTCACTTATTGGCAGATCCTTGTTGTCCCGGGTGAAAAGGTTAATGGAATTCAAGCCTATTTCAAGTTCAGCTTTGTTAATGCTTCTGTGTTTAGGCTTTGGTTAGAATTTAGTGATTTGAATGACATATATTTATTGGTTGAAATATATAATGGATACTTATTTTAGTACATCCAAGAATAGCAATATGAACATTTATTATGAGACGTATCGGTTATATGATTACCAAGATGTGATAGTAGGTCCGATTGATATAAGTGGTGCAACCCGTTACATATTCATATAGTACTAAAAGGTTAGCTAAGTTATAATTGTGTACATACTCAATAATGCTGTACGTTTTACTCAACAAAAAACATACCAAGTTGGCAAGTATCACATGCCATGTACAAACATCATGTAAACTTGCAACGTGTTTTTCGCATATAATTCATAGTAATTCCCTTCTTTTAACATTGCAAAGTATACAATTCATCATATACATTTTTTCTCTGCATTTTTAAAACAGTTGGCGGGCAATGGCGATGTTCTTGGTCCACTTCAACAACGATATTGGTCACTGATTGATGATGCGCAATTGAGCTTTTTGGTGAAAGAAAAGACCATTTTCCAATGTTGATATTATAAGGGCAAACAAGGTTTTGGAGAGTTGATTGAAGCGATGGAGGGTGGGATTAGCTCAAAGGCCTTGACACCTTCAACATACGTTCCTATACACATTGTGTCACCTCGACCATGCCATGTACCGTCATGAACATTGTTCATTTCCAATGTCCTTGACTCCTGCACAAGATTATACCACATATTTAACACTGTTAAGACCAAAGATGAGACAGTATAGGACCCAGAAAACATATATAAATGGAAAACAAACCTGAGCCAAGGTGCAACAGGGGCAAATGAGATGGGATACACAATCATCCAACGAACTATCGCTGCCCTGAAGAAAGAAAACAGACATAAGAATACATGTTATACGCTTTGACTTTCAAGGTCAAATGCGAAATGTTCCAGATGTAGAATCATACAAGACTTTTAAAAGATTTATAAGCAAAATTGATGGTTTGTGTTCCATGTTATGAATTTCAAATTTCTTATGAAAATAATTTAGATAATAAGATCAGAAATCATCTCACAACTGAAGTCAACAGGTTTGCTGTTTGACCTGTAAAGTCAATGTATGTCTAGTTTTGTAAGAATATATGCATAAGGGCTAAGGGTCATTCCAAACAAAAAATCATATGAAATTATATTAAAGATCGCATGGGAGCCAAATGTTTACCTTGATATTAAACTTGTTTCTCCTCTTGATACGGTGAAAGCCCAAATATGTTCCAAGGGAGATTACAAAAGCAGCCCCGAGAAACAAGAAACAATGCTTCTTTGTGACAACAAATGCTACGAAGTTGCAAAGAGCAATTGTAGCTAGAATTATGTAGAAAAATCCCTGTGGGTTCCAGAATGCAAGAGTTAGTTAGTTATAACTAAACATGCTTTTGGTACCGAAAGTGAATCTAACTATTGCAGAAATGAAGTTATCTGTGTGTGTGCCTGAAGAAACAAGAACCAAAACCAGCTAGTCTCATGTTCTCCCCAAATCTATAGCATGGACAACTGCAAATTCAAATTTTTTTGCTTAATGATGATGAATATTGAGCTGAGAATTCTAAAACAAAATAGTTCATATTTAGTATTCATTCCATAGATACTATAGTTTCACTTTCCTAAAGGTCGAAACAGGATGTTCTTCCAAGGATACTAAAGCGCCCATCAAACATAAATACTTCAATCCTTTTCAACAAGGTTTCTAGTTTTAACAATTATATTGAAGCTTTGTTATCTTAAAAAATTATATAATGACTTTCAAAAGTCAAACGTTATGTTCTTAACAGGTACTACTGTATTAAAACTACTATCCAATGCTGACATTTGATACAGAATACTTCAAAAGGTTTGTGTCAGAACTAACAAAACAAATTTCCCTGGAAAAAAATATGTTCATAACTAAAACTTTGTTCTTGGTAAAAGTAAACTTTGACTTTCAAAAGTCAAATGGGACGTTCTTGCGAATACATTTTAGTACCATAAAAATAGAAACATCCAACAAAAATTACAAAATCCACTCTCAATTATATAAGCTCCCATGTTCCTGATTCCTTGATGCTTCAATCACAATTAATTGGAGTGTCCCAATCATTTTAGGGAGTGTGCAAATCACCTCTCTTATTATTTGACTTGCAACTATCTTTAACTCACAACAATAACTTTCCAATTTTTTTAGGTAAGCCATATAATTAACGACAATAAGTTACATAAGCATTTTGTATGAGTAAACTTGCCTATCTACCTCAAAATTTTAATTTACAAGCATTTCCTTTAAGTAAATATGTTCTTTACACCTTTTATAACATGCATAATAACATTTCGCACCCAAACGTTTATATCATCTGAATCTAATTATTTAACATCACAAAATTGATTTCGAAAACTTACAAAGATGATTGAAGAAACAAAGGTCAATCATCGAAAAAATCAAGCATATCACCTTCCCACATCCTAAAAACACCACCACCTAATTCAGCATCATAATATTCATCATTTTCATAGCTTTCATGCAATGTATTCCATTTGTCATTATTCGAATTCATCGCAACTTTCGAACACAACATATGGAAATCTATCAACCTCTCTTTCTCTTGATTATCATATTTGATCTCATAGGCTGCTGGTACTGGTCAGAGGTGTTTTCTTTGTTGTTATGGATTGCAGTTAGTATTATTTCTTTTTTGTTTAGTTTAGTTTTAGTATGTTGTGTCTAGCATGGAATAACGTATCAGTTATTTATAATCTGCTTGTAGAACTGTAGAAGAAAGAAAAACACATATGTAGGTTGGTTGAAAGAAACAAGCCTCTAAATAATCAAGAGAGTAGATATTCTAAACGTCAATTGCATGCTAACGTTGTGTTTATTTTTCTAGTGTACTTATTTGCCTATTCCACATGTGTACATATCTGTTGGAAATAGTGTTCTTTTTCTGTATTTGCAAGGGGAAACACGTTTCTCAAATAACAAATAACAAATGAGCTGGGCTCGTAAAAAAACACTCTCGAGACATAGTTATAAAAGGTTGCACAGATACCCTCAATAAGTATTTATCAAAACAAGATTAGTTGGTAAAAAATTCCCTACTAGCTAGTATTTACCCGGTCCAAACCCTAATAACCCCACAATCTCAGAATTAGGTCATTATTCAAACAACTCTTTCTTTCAGATGGGTAACATAAACCTTAGGAAACAAAGTTCAAAAATGTTGGACATCCCTTTCGACGTCCAAATGGAAATCATCGAAAAGGTTTCTGATATCAAGTCGTTGATTCGATTCAGGTCAGTTTCGAAACCTTGGAAGTTTTTCATCGACACCTCTCAGTTTATCAAAAGTTATGGCGCCCACCACACGCAGCCACATAGTTTTACGCTAATGTACAAGGTTCGTAATGAGGCAAAGTTCGTTTGTTTAGTAGAAGATGATAAGAATGAAACTTTTAAGGTACAACAACAAGAGTTTTCCCCATTTGTTATGTCTCCTTTGCTTGATCAATATCATGTTATAAACTTTGTTGGTGTCTGTCATGGATTAGTGTGTTTGTATGGTTATAATCAAGTTTATCGTAAAGAGATGGTTGTTGTTTGGAATCCTTCTATCGGAAAATCATTTGGTATTGCTGCTATTGATTACTCTCTTGTTTTTGGCTTCGGCATTTGTCCCGTCGCTAGAGATCCTACCGTTGTGAAACTACAATATAGAATGGGTGAAGTCTGAATATACGTAACAAACTTTCTGAAATTAACCGATATACGTAACATACTAATTTTATTCCAAAGATACTTAATATACTTTTAAATAGTTATCAATGTACGTAAAATTGACGATTACCATTTTAAAAAGTTACAGTTTTGGTCCCTATTTTTTGCATTGGCTTTCACCGTTAGTCCTTTGACATTTTCTTACTTAGAAAAGTTACAATAATGGTCCCTTGACATTTTGTTGACTTTCAATGTTAGTCTTTTGACATTTTAATAATCTTTCGTTCGTTTTTCTTTACGTTTTTATCCGTCTTAAGCCGTTTTCCTCCGTTTACATACGATTTCGTCCGTTTTTCTTACGTTTTTTTCATTTTTTGTCTATTTTTGTCCGTTTTCATTTGTTTTTATTCGCTTTCGTCCATTTTTCTTACATTTTTATCCATTTTGTGCATTATTATATGTTTTTATACGCTTTCGTCCATCTTTCTTATGTTTTTGTCCATTTTTAAACGTTTTCATCTATTTTTGTACGCTTTCGTCCGTTTTTCTTACGTTTTTATCCGTTTTCATCTGTTTTTATAAGCTTTCATCCGTTTTTCACGCATTTTTATTCCTTTTTAATCGTTTTATCCATTTTTATATGCTTTCGTTCGTTTTTCTTATGTTTTCATATGTTTTTATCTGTCTTCATCCTTTTTTTTATAGCTTTTGTATGTTTTTCTTACGTTTTAATCTATGTTTGTTCATATTCATTTATTTTTATATGCTTTCGTCCGTTTTTCTTACATTTTTTTCTTATGAAAATGGATGAAAACGGATAAAAATGTATGAAGACGTAAGAAAAATGGACGAAAGCGTTAAAAGATGGATAAAAGTGTATAAAAATTGATAAAAATGTATAAAACGGATAAAATCGTATGAAAACATAAGAAAAACAGATGAAAGCATATAAAAACAGATGAAAACGGATAAAAACGTATGATAACAGACAAAAATGTAAGAAAGACTGACGAAAGCATATAAAAACGGATAGTAATGCACAAAATGGATAAAAGCAGATAAAAACAGATGAAAACGGACAAAAAATGATAAAAACGTAAGAAAAACGGATGAAATCGTATAAAACGGAAGAAAACGGCTTAAGACGGATAAAAACATAAAGAAAAACGGACGAAAGATTATTTAAATGTCAAAGGACTAACAATGGAAGTCAACAAAATGTCAAGGGACCATTACTGTAAGTTTTCTAAGTAAAAAAATGTCAAAGGACTAACAATGAAAGTCAACGCAAACTATAGAGACCAAAACTGTAAATTTTTAAAGTGGTAATCGTCAACGTTACGTACATTGGTAAGTATTTAAAAGTATATTACGTATCTTTGGAATAAAATAAGTATGTTACGTATATCGGTTAATTTCAGAAAGTTGGTTACGTATATTCAGACTTCACCCATATAGAATTTGCATGCCTTGGTATGTTGAAGTTTTTACATTGAGTTCGGGGGTTTGGGATGTGATTCCAAATAGCAATTTGCCTCCATCAATTAGAATTATGTCATCTCAGATGATGTCATCTCAGGTTGTTATAGATAGGTTGATTTATTGGGCTGCTTATGATGATGGTGTACCTCCCTATAAGTATATAGTTGTGTCATTTGATTTGATTACCAAGGAATTTAAAGTTATAGATCTACCAAATAGCTTAACAACGGAGTTGTACTTGCGTTTCTCCGTTTCTAAGCTAAGGGAGTCTCTTGTTGTGTATGTATCTAAGGTTGAGGGAGCAGGAGTTTGTGATGTATGGGGGATGGAGCATGACTCTTCTTTTTGAAAGCTATTCACAATTGGCGCACATGTAATTAAAATATTGGGGTTTAGTAATAGTGGTGAACCTATATGTCAAATTCGAAAGGCGGATGGACAGTTTAACACACTTGATGTTTACGACCCGTGCTCACAACAAATCAAGAATTTTGGGATTTGTGGAGAAGTAGGTTTCTCATTCTTCATGGGCTCTTACAAGGAATCGCTACTTTTGCTTAATCACTTGGATTCACATGTATATTATGACAATAATTGAATAAAATGATGACGACCATATTTCACGTATTTTGTAGTTAAGGTGTGCAAAAATCACTTTCATCTATTTTAAGAGTTTTGGTTTCTGCGGTGTTGATAGTAGCTCTATAAGGATAGTTTCGTGGTTCTAGTGATTGAGTTTAATTTGTAGAATCCTGAATTTGCTGAGTTTTGCTATATGGTATGTGAGGCTGCTGATATGGTCCTTTACTGGTATGGATTCTATGACAGTTTCCTATTGATTGTGGCCTATGGATATATCACATTTGATCTCACATGCTGCTGGTACTGGTGTATTCAGAGGTGTTTTATTTGCTTGTACTGCTAATATGGTCCTTTAGTGATTGTAGGTTCAAGAGCTTCTTTGATTCATCTCAGCCTACTGGTTGTATGCTCTTAACGTTCCAACAATAGTTGGTATCTCTCATGGCTTATTATGTTTTTGCAGCGGTTATTATTGAACATCTTATTCTCATAGATATATATGTAACTCTGGAATGAATGTTTCTGTTGTTTGGAATCCCTCCATTACAAAACCAGTTTTTGTTGTGCCAGACGTTTGGTAATTTAGTGATTTGAATGACATATTTATTGGTTGAAATATATAATGGATACTTATTTTAGTACACCCAAATATAGCAGTATGGTAATTTATTATGAGACCATTGGGACGTATTGATTATATGATTACCAAGATGTGATAGTAGGTCCGATCGATATAAGTGGTGCAACCTGTTACATATTCATATAGTACTAAAAAGTTAGCTAAGTTATAATTGTGTGCATACTGAATAATGTTGTATGTTTTACGCAGCAAAAAACATACCAAGTGTATGCCATGTACAAACATCACGTAAACTTGAAATGTTTTTTTTCACATATATTTCATAGTAATTCCCCTTTTATAACATTACAAAGTATACAAATCATCATATACACTTTTCTATGCATTTCTTAAACTGTTGGTGGGCAATGGCGGGTGATGTTCTTGATTGACATCAACAACTACATTGGTCTCTCATTGCTGATGTGTAAGTCTTGAGCTTTGCGGGGAAAGAAAAGACCCTTTTCCAATGCTGATATTATAAGGGCAAACAAGGTTTTGGAGAGTTGATTGAAGCGATAGAGGGTGGGATTAGCTCAAAGGCCTTGACACCTTCAACATACGTTCCTATACACATTGTGTCGCCTCGACCATGCCATGTACCGTCATGAACATTGTTCATTTCCAATGTCCTTGACTCCTGCACAAGATTATAACACATTTAAACACTGTTAAAACCAAAGATGAGATAGTATAGGACCCAGAAAACATATATAAGTGGAAAACGAACCTGAGTCAAGGTGCAACACGGGCAAATGAGATGGGATACGCAATCATCCAATGAACTATCGCTGCCCTGAAGAAAGAAAACAGACAAAAGAATGAATGTTATATGCTTTGACTTTCAAGGTCAAACATAAAATGTTCCAGATGTAAAATCATACAAGACTTTTAACAGATTTATAACCAAACTTGATGGTTTGTGTTCCATGTTATGAATTTCAAATTTCTTATGAAATAATTTAGATAATAAGATCAAAAATCATATCACAACTGAAGTCAAAAGGTTGCCTGTTTGACCTACAAAGTCAATGTCTGTCTAGTTTTTCAAGAATATATGCATAAGGGCTAAGGGTCATTCCAAACAAAAAAATCATATATGAAATTATATAATAAAGATCGCATGGGAGCCAAATTAACCTTTATTATTATTATTATTATTATTATTTTATTATTGTTATTATTTTAATTTTTTTTTCAAAAATAGCATCTAAGCATGTTACTTTTTTTTTAAAAGATAAAAACCCATTTTTTTGCTGAAAAAGCCAAGAGAGAGAACTACAACTAAACATAAAGTTCCCCAAAAGTCCAAAACTGTCAAAGTAAAACCCCCCAAATTTCATAAACCCTAGAAAGAGATGTCAGACAACATCCCTTTCGACATCCAAAAGGAAATCATAAAAAAGGTTTATGATGTCAAGTCATTGATTCGATTCAGGTCAGTTTCGAAACCATGGAAGTCTTTCATCGACAGCTCAGGTTTTATAAAAGGTTACGACGCCCGCCACACGCAGCCACATAGCCATATCCTCATGTACAAAGCCGCTTATCCGTCGAAGGAGGATAGGTACATTTGTTTGGTAGAAGATGATAACGAAACTTTTAAGGTGCAAGAACAAGAGTTTGCTCCATTTGTTGTGTCTCCTTTGCTTAAACAAGATTTTTCACTAATTGTTGTTGGTGCATGTCATGGATTACTGTGTCTGCATGGTTATAAGCGTAACTGTTATAATAAAAGGATGCTTGTTATTTGGAACCCTTCTATTGGAAAATCGTTTGGTATTGATGTCCCTGTTGATTACTCTCTTGGTTATGGTTTCGGCGTTTGTCCCGTCGCTAGAGATCCTACCGTTGTGAAACTAAAACTGAGAATTCACATGCCTTGGCATGTTGAAGTTTTTACGTTGAGTTCGGGGGTTTGGAATGTGATTCCAAGTAGCAGTTTGCCTCAATCAATTAGAATTATGTCATCTCAGGTTGTTATAGACATGTTTATTTATTGGGCTGCGTATGATGATGATGTATCTCACTATAAGTATAAAGTTGTGTCATTTGATTTGATTACCAAGGAATTTAAAGTTATAGATCTACCAAATAGCTTAACAGAGGAGTTGTACTTACGTTTCTCCGTTTCTAAGCTAAGAGAGTCTCTTGTTGTGTATGGATCTGACGTCGAGGGAGCAGGAGGTTGTGACGTATGGGTGATGGAGTATGACTCGTCTTTTAGAAAGCTATTCACAATTGGTTTACCTGTTCTTAAAATATTGGGGTTTAGTAAGAGTGGTGAACCTATAATTCAAATTCAAAATTTAGATGGACAGTTTACCACACTTGATGTTTATGACCCGTGCTCACAACAAATCAATAATCTTGAGATTTATGGAGCATGTGACTCATTCTTCATGGACTCTTACAAGGAATCACTACTTCCACTTAATCACTTGGATTCACGTATATATTATGACAATAACTGATCATCATGATGACGACCATATTACAAGGGGCCTATTTTGTAGTTAAGGTGTGGAAAAATCACTTTCTTCTATTTTAGTTTTATTATCACTAATTTAATGTTGTTAAGGAATGTCTTTTATGGAATCTTATGCGATTGTAGATGCAATATATGCTACTTATGTTTCTTCAAATATGTGATCTGTAGCAAGGTTAGTGAAATTGGTATTATCAAGTTTAATCTGATTTTTATTATTCCATGGCCGGATAGTGCTACTTCTGCTTTTTATCTTTGATGCCTTTTTTTTTTTTTTTTTTTTTTTTTTTTTTTTTTTTTTTTTTAGGGGGAATGTCCTTTATAGATGCCATATTGCTTGTGTAATTAATGATGAACATGCCTTTTAGATGTTATTACGTGTTGAAATCTTGTTAACGTTCTTTGTATTGTTACATTATCCTCTCGTTTTGCTTGGGGTGTATTTTGAATAATTAAATACAAACATGAGTTTATCAGTCATTGAATATGCAACATTTGAATGTGTAAATGCTTATGTGTGAACATGAAGTGATATTCATGTACTTTGACTCGCGTTTAGAGGAGTAAAGGCATTAGAAGTGTATGGCGATGTTTTAAGAAAGTCCTGAGTTTTTCTTTAAAAAAACTTATCGTCAAGAGTGAAAGAATTTAATATGTAAAACATATTAAATATACAATCTCCCAATTATACCATTCAAAGTTTGGATTGTGTGGGTCAGATGGCTATGTATATTGGTCTTCCAACTTATTTCTGCTTGGATCTCGCTCCCTTGGATTGTGTATCTTGAAAGGTTAGGTAACATTCACTTTGTGTATGTTGATTCTTGTAGTTAATGATAGTAGCTCCATAAGGATAGTATCCTATACCTAAGTGACTGAGATTGCTATTTCTTGATCTTGAATGAGTTTTGAGAGAAGCTGCCTATGATTTTGAGATTTTATGTCCGATTAATGAGCTTTTGCTCTGTTACCACAAACTCAGGGAGTGTTTGGATGTTTGAGTTAGTTAGGGACGGATGGTTATGTATCTTGGTGTTGAACTCAATATTGTATGATCCTCTTCTCCTATGTGATTGTGTATTTTGAAAGATTAGGTAACTTTCTTTTAGAGTTTTGGTTTCTACGGTGTTGATAGTAGCTCTATAAGGATAGTTTTCTTTGCTGATATGGTCATAATTACTGGTATGGATTAAGTGATGCTGGTATGGTCTTTTACTGGTATGTTTGTGCGGCGGTTATTATCGAACATCTGATTCTCATAGATATTTGTGTAACTCTGGAATGAGTGTTGCTGTTGTTTGGAATCCTTCCATTACAAAATCAGTTTTTGTTGTGCCAGATGTATAACATGGTCTATATGAAACATGTATTAGGTTCTGGAGTTTATATCTAACAGTAGCGACCCTAAGATTGTTTAGATTACATATATCTCAAAGTATACGTTGCATCCTTTGTCAAGTAGATGTTTTTGAGTTATGTTTAGGGAAGTCCAAACCGTAATCTACCTCGTAAATCGGTTTACATGGACTTAAGTAGCTATAGTTGCTAGTTTCCATAGTGCACATGAACAAACCAGGGCGTGCTTGGTATGAGCAGCACAAGTCTCCCCAGCATTTCTATTTTCAGAGTAAACGACCGATTATGAGAAATGTAGGTGTCTCTAGTCTAGTGTTTCCTGTCCTTTGGGGGTCGATTTTGAGAAGCATTGTTTGTTTATCACAGTCCTTGTCAGTGTTTCATATAAGTCACTCATGGTAAGATTTTGAGTTAAGTTCACGTATCGAGGATCCCACGCCATGTTCAAACATCTTGTAAACTTGCAACGTTCTGTTTTTCCATATATTTTCGTACTAAAATCTCTTTATAACATTGCAAACTACACATATCATCATACATTTTTCTCTGCATTTTTTAAACAGTTGGCGGGCAATGGCAATGTTCTTGATCGACATCAACGTCATTGGTCTCTTATTGCTGATGTGCAAGTTTTGAGCTTTGTGGGGAAAGAAAGACTATTTTCCAATGTTGATATTATATGGGCAAACAAGGTTTTGGAGAGTTGATTGAAGCAATGGAGGGTGGGAGTAGCTCAAAGGCCTTGACACCTTCAACATACGTTCCTATACACATTGTCACCTCGACCATGCCATGTACCATCATAAACATTGTTCATTTCCAATGTCCTTGACTCCTGCATATAACACATATTTATTACTGTTAAGATTAATGATGTGATAGTATAGGACCCAGAAAACATATATAAGTGGAAAATGAACCTGAGCCAAGGTGCAACACGGGCAAATGAGATGGGATACACAATCATCCAATGAACTATCGCTGCCCTGAAGAAAGAAAACAGACAAAAGAATGAATGTTACACGCTTTGACTTTCAAGGTCAAACATGAAATGTTCCAGATGTAAAATCATACTACTGTCTACTGTATTAAAACTACCATCCAACGCTGACATTTGATACAGAATACTTCAAAAGGTTTGTGTCAAAACTAACAAAACAAATTTCCCTGGAAAAAAATATGTTCATGACTAAAACTTTGTTCTTGGTAAAAGTAAACTTTGACTTTCAAAAGTCAAATGGGATGTTTTTGCAAAAACATTAAAGCTAAGCATAAAAACACATGTTTCTATCAAAATTACAAAATCCATTCTCTATCACATAAGCTCCCATGTTCCTGATTCCTTTATGTTTCTATCAAAATCCCAAGAACTTAAATTAAACTGATTATTATTTGACCTACCAACTAGCTTTAACTCACAGCAATAACTTTCCAATTTTTTAGGTAAGCCATATAATTAACAACAATAAGCTACATAAGCATTTTGTATGAGTAAACCTGCCTATCTACCTCAAAATTTTAATTTACATGCATTTCCTTTAAGTAAATACTTAAGTTCTTAACACTTTTTATAACATGCATTTTAACATTTCACACCCAAACGTTTATATTATTCGATTCCTAATTATAACATCACAAAATCGATTTCGAAAACTTACAAAGATGATTGAAGAAACAAACGACGTTCATCGAAAAAAATCAAGCATATCACCTTCCCACATCCTAAAAACACAACCACCTAATTCACCACTTTCTTCATCATCATCATCATAATATTCATCATTTTCATAGCTTTCATGCATTTTCCATAAAATATTCGTATTCATCGCAAGTTTCGAACACAACATATCGAAATCTATCAACCTCTCTTTCTCTTGATTATCACATTTGATCTCATAGGCTGCTGGTACTGGGTCAGAGGTGTTTTCTTTGATGTTTTGGCTTGCAATTAGTATTATTTCTTTTTTTTCTTTTCTAGTTTGGTTCTAGTATGTTGTGTCTAGTATGGAATAACATATCAGTTATATATTTATAAGCTGCTTGTAGAACCGTAGAAGAAAGAAAAACACATATGTAGGTTGGTTGAAAGAAATAAGCCTCTAAATAATCAAGAGAGTAGATATTCTAAATGTCAATTGCCACCAATGATAATAAAAAAGCCTAACGTTGTGTTTTACTTTTCTAGTGTACTTATTTGCCTATTCCACATGTGTACATATATGTTGAAAATGGTGTTCTTTTTCTGTATTTGCAAAGGAAAACACGTTTCTCAAATAACAAATGAGGCTCATAAAAAGTTACTGTAATCTCTAAGACGTAAGTTACAAAAAGTTACACTTTTCACTTAAGTTTTACCGATCATCAATCTATTATGCTCCATTCATTCCACATGTAAACCAAATTTTCAACCAGTCAAGATATCTCAAACTTTTCATCCATTAACCCATCTTTAACATTTCACTTCAATAATAATAAGCTTTTTCAACAATTCATCAACCATTTTTTAACATGTTCTTAACCCAGCATTTGATATGCTCTAAGCTACTATTTAGTAATAAACGAGAAAAATAGCACCCACGTTGTGGCGGGCTTTTATACTATGATATATATGTTTTTTTCTTTTTTTCTTTTTTTTTTACAAAATTTTATTTTCGTCTAACTTATGTATGGCTTTTTGGTAGTTCATTTTTTAATGTCATGGTCGAGCTTTTTTGTTTGCGCATTATTACTTTAATATGAGTTTTGCTAATACTTTCTTTTATAAAATTGTACATATGTTATAAGTATATCAATATCCGCTCGTTTTGTTCAACCGATTGATATTTGGTACATAATTTAAACATTGATTGAAATGTAAGTCTCTGCCCCTGTGATTTAAATTAATTTTAGAATAGTTTTTAAAGTTATTTGATAGATTAAGGGAACCTTATAAAAGTTCTTTTATTTTATATATATTAAACTTTATATATATTTTTTTTTATAAAATCGTGCACATGTTAAGAGTATATGAATATTTGGCTTGTTTTGTTCGTCATTGAAAGACATTTTTGGAGGTATTTCTTTTAATTCAATAAGTCACCAGATATTTTGTTAGATATTTGGCAAATAAAATTTGTTGTATAAAAAAGTTGTAAATAGTAAAAAGTTTAAGGTGATTTTAGCATGTTGTTGCATAATTAAGGGTATTTTTGTAAATTCATTTAAAAAAAAAATCTTTTTGGCCGGTGGTGGGCTAATTTTTTTGGGGAAAAAAGATTGTTTTTTTCCGACCGCGTATGCAACGCGCTATAGTCTCTTTTATTAATCTTAATATAAACCTATATAACTTTCAAAAACTAATAAAAAATGACCAAAAGAATCAAGTTTTCAGTCTATGATCACATTATGGTAAAAAAGAAACATTATTTTTTTTGTCTATAAGTATAACCCCCAAATATCAAATTTCTGTTAAGGTCATTTTTCATTTCAAATAACTCTTTCTTTCAGATGGGTAACATAATTAGGAAACGAAGTTCAAAAATGTTGCACAAAATAAATCTCAGGAAAACAAGTTCAGAAAAGTCGCACAACATAAACACTAGAAAAATGTCAGACAACATACCCTTTGATATCCAAATGGAAATCCTCAGAAAGGTTTCTGATGTCAAGTCATTGATTCGATTCAAGTCCGTTTCAAAACCTTGGAAGTCTTTCATTGACAGCTCTGAGTTTATCAAAAGTTACGGGGCCCGCCACATGCACCCACATAGTTTTATGCTAATGTACAAGGCTCGTAATGTAGCGAATGAGGTAAAGTTCATTCATTTAGTAGAAGGTGATAAGAATGAAACTTTTAAGGTAAAACAACAAGATTTTGCTCCGTCCCTTCTGGGACATCCGATAAAATTGGAACAAGAGTTTGCTCCATTTGTTGTGTCTCCTTTGCTTAAACAACATCATGTTTTAAACTTTGTTGGTGTGTGTCATGGATTAGTGTGTTTGTATGATTACACTAGTAGTATGGTTGTTGTTTGGAACCCTTCTATAGGAAAATCATTTGGTATTGCTCTCCCTATTTATTACTCTTTTGTTTTTGGTTTTGGCGTTTGTCCCGTCACTAGAGATCCTACCGTTGTGAAACTAAATTATGAAACTGGCATGCCTTGGCATGTTGAGGTCTTTACATTGAGTTCGGGGGCTTGGGATGTGATTCCAAGTAGCAATTTGCCTCAATCAATTCAAATTATGTTATCTCAGGTTGTTATAGATAGGTTTATTTATTGGGCTGCTTATGATGATAGTGTACCTCCCTATAAGTATATAGTTGTATCATTTGATTTAATTACCAAGGAATTTAGAGTTATAGATCTACCAAATAGCTTAATAGAGGAGTTTTACTTACGTTTCTCCATTTCTAAGCTAAGAGAGTCTCTTGTTGTGTATGGATCTGAGGTCGAGGGAGCAGGAGGTTGTGATGTATGGGCGATGGAGCATGACTCGTCTTTTCAAAAGCTATTCACAGTTGATGCACATGTAATTAAAATATTGGGGTTTAGTGAAAGAGGTGAGCCTATATGTCAAATTCGAAAGGCGGATGGACAGTTTACCACACTTGATGTTTATGACCCGTGCTCACAACGAATCAAGAATCTTGGCATTTCTGTAGGGGCAGAGGACTCATTCTTCATGGGCACTCACCATGAATCGCTACTTTTGCTTAATCACTTGGATTCACATGTATATTATGACAATAATTGATTAAAATGATGACGACCATATTTCAAGGGGCCTATTTTGTAGTTAAGGTGTGGAAAAATCAATTTCATCTATGTTAAGAGTTTTGGTTTATGTGGTGTTGATAGTAGCTCTATACGGATAGTTTCCTGGTTCTAGTGATTGAGTTTTTATAATCCTGAATTGGTTGAGTTTTGCTTGTCTGGGGATATGGTCTGTGATGCTGCTGATATGGTCCTTTACTGGTATGGATCCTTTTGACAGTTTCCTATTGATTGTGGCCTATGGATATATCACGTTTGATCTAATATGTTGCTGGTACTGGTGTATTTAGAGGTTCTTTATTTGTTGTTCTGTTAGTCTTTTGTTCTCGCTTGCGGTTAGTATTGTGTTTTATTTATTTATTTATTTTGGTATGTTGTGTCTAGTTTCGAAGTCTGTATTGTCATGTTATGTGGCCATGGGAAATGTCCATGGTATGCCATAATTTGACTCATTATTCGTGCTTAATATATTTCACTTTTTACCCCAAAAAAAAAAGTGTCTAAATAACATAGCAGCAATTGGAAACAGAGCTATGACTAACAATCCTTACATCAGTTGAGTACCACTAGGGGGGTTGCAATGCAATCAAGCTCTTATTGCACCTGCATTAAACTTCTTACCAGTAGTATTTATAGAACACAAAATAGTGATTGTAGGTTCAAGAGCTTCTTTGATTCATCTCAGCCTACTGGTTGTATGCTCTTAATGTTCCAACAATAGTTGGTGCCTCTCATGGCTTATTATGTTTTTGTGGCAGTTATTATCGAACATCTGATTCTCATAGATATTTATGTAATTCTGAAATGAATGTTGCTGTTTTTTGGAATCCTTCCCTTACAAAATCAGTTTTTGTTGTGCCAGATGTATAACATGGTCTATATGAAACATGTTTTTGGTTCTGGAGTTTATCCTAACAGTAGCGACCCTAAGATTGTTTAGATTACATATATCTCAAAGTATATGTTGCATCTTTGTAGATGTTTTTGAGTTAAGTTCACGGAAAGTCCAAACCGTAATCTACCTCGTAAATTGGTTTACATGGACTTAAGTAGCTATAGTTACCAGTTTCCATGGTGCACATGAACAAACCACGGGACGTGCTTGGTATGAGCAGCACAAGTCTCCCTAGCATTTCATTTTCAGAGTAAACGACCGATATGTCAATGTGCATAGGACCTGCTACTTTTACAACCCAACAAAAACCTGATCAACTATGTCAATAGCTCCCATAGCAGGCTGAAAAGTGAAAACCACTGCAAAAGGTTGGAGACTAAATGACCACTGTATACATGACATAGTGTTTTGCACAATTGCTGTTTTTGCTACTATCTTTTGGTTCTAAGGTGTGATGATACAGTTAAAGAGAATGTAGTTGTCTGTGGTCTAGTGTTTCCTGTCCTTTGGGGGTCAAGGATTATTAGAATTGAAGCATTGTTTTCTTATCACAGTCCTTGAGAGTATTTCATATAAGTCAGTCATGGAAAGATTTGGAGAATATCAAGAAAATAAATCTGAATCCATGTACTGGTGCAGAAACTTATATGAGCACAAAATGGCCATAAATAAAGGTTGGAACTATAGAGTTGAATGGAAAGAGTGGAGCTGCAATGAGTGATGAGGCCTGCCAATGTAAAGGAACATATGTCTTAAATGTGATGTTTGGAGTATGCTACATTATTTCATACTACATATATGGTTTCTTTGCTGTGCGTATGGAAATGTAGTCACTTATTGGCAGATCCTTGTTGTCCCGGGTGAAAAGGTTAGTGGAATTCAAGCCTATTTCAAGTTCAGCTTTGTTAATGCTTCTGTGTTTAGGCTTTGGTTAGAATTTAGTGATTTGAATGACATATATTTATTGGTTGAAATATATAATGGATACTTATTTTAGTACATCCAAGAATAGCAATATGAACATTTATTATGAGACGTATCGGTTATATGATTACCAAGATGTGATAGTAGGTCCGATTGATATAAGTGGTGCAACCCGTTACATATTCATATAGTACTAAAAGGTTAGCTAAGTTATAATTGTGTACATACTCAATAATGCTGTACGTTTTACTCAACAAAAAACATACCAAGTTGGCAAGTATCACATGCCATATACAAACATCATGTAAACTTGCAACGTGTTTTTCGCATATAATTCATAGTAATTCCCTTCTTTTAACATTGCAAAGTATACAATTCATCATATACATTTTTTCTCTGCATTTTTAAAACAGTTGGCGGGCAATGGCGATGTTCTTGGTCCACATCAACAACGATATTGGTCACTGATTGATGATGCGCAAGTTTTGAGCTTTTTGGTGAAAGAAAAGACCATTTTCCAATGTTGATATTATAAGGGCAAACAAGGTTTTGGAGAGTTGATTGAAGCGATGGAGGGTGGGATTAGCTCAAAGGCCTTGACACCTTCAACATACGTTCCTATACACATTGTGTCACCTCGACCATGCCATGTACCGTCATGAACATTGTTCATTTCCAATGTCCTTGACTCCTGCACAAGATTATACCACATATTTAACACTGTTAAGACCAAAGATGAGACAGTATAGGACCCAGAAAACATATATAAATGGAAAACAAACCTGAGCCAAGGTGCAACAGGGGCAAATGAGATGGGATACACAATCATCCAACGAACTATCGCTGCCCTGAAGAAAGAAAACAGACATAAGAATACATGTTATACGCTTTGACTTTCAAGGTCAAATGCGAAATGTTCCAGATGTAGAATCATACAAGACTTTTAAAAGATTTATAAGCAAAATTGATGGTTTGTGTTCCATGTTATGAATTTCAAATTTCTTATGAAAATAATTTAGATAATAAGATCAGAAATCATCTCACAACTGAAGTCAACAGGTTTGCTGTTTGACCTGTAAAGTCAATGTATGTCTAGTTTTGTAAGAATATATGCATAAGTGCCAAGAGCCATTCCAAACACAAAAATCATATGAAATTATAATAAAGATAACATGGGAGCCAAATGTTCACCTTGATATTAAACTTGTTTCTCATCTTGATACGGTGAAAGCCCAAGTATGTTCCAAGGGAGAGTACAAAAGCAACACCGAGATACAAGAAGCAGTGCTTCTTTGTGACAGCAAATGCTACGAAGTTGCAAAGAGCAATTGTAGCTAGAATTATGTAGAAAAATCCCTGCGGTTCCCAAGTGCAAGAGTGAGTTAGTTATAACTAAACATGTTTTTTGTAACGAAAGTGAATCTAACTATTGCAGAAATGAAGTTATCTGTGTGTGTACCTGAAGAAAACAAGAACCAATACCAGCTAGTCTCATGTTCTCTCCAAATCTATACCATGGACAACTGCAAATTCAAAAAGATTTTGCTTAACAATGATGAGTATTGAGCTGAGAATACTAAATTTAAGATAGTTCATCATCTTTAATACAAATTTGACGACTTTATACATCACAAATATCTGTTCTTCTAAATACTTAAATCATTTTCAACAAGGTTTCTAATTTTAACAATTATATTGAAACTTTGTTCTCTAAAAAAACTATATCTTGACTTTTAAAAGTCAAACATTATTAAACTACCATCCAACGCTAACATTTGATACATAACTAGACGAGTACCTATGCATAGCAACGAGATTTTACAGCGACAGATAGTTGTAGTGATAGAAAAAAGTCTATAGGTTATAAACAAAAAATAATAAAAGTTTGAGGATTTGAAAATTAAACATAATGTTTTGAAACCCGGTTCAATCCATAAATCAATTTTCAAACTTTAGTAGTTAGCTCAGTTCTTTCGTTTTTATAACTCATTTCAAAGACTAATAATATTTTCAATTTTACAAACGGAACACATTCAAATTTAAATGAAAAAAGTTCACAAATAAATGTTCCCTAAATTAGTTTGAAAGTCAATTTTAAATGAAAAAAGTTCACAAATAAATTTTCATTTTTCATGTTTGACCAAATTAGGTTTTTTACTTTTCAAGATTGACCATTTTTATATTATAAATAGTACATATATACCAAACGGTTTCTAGCAAAACTACGAAAACAAATTCCCTGGAAAAAATCTGTTCATACTAAACATTGTTCTTAGTAAAAGTACACTTTGACTTTCAAAAGTCAAATGGGATATTCCCAATTCCTTGATGTTTCTATCAACCTAATCCTAAGAACATAAATTATTTAGCTTTTACACAAACCCCTACATTTACGTATACATCTACATAAATAGAAGGTATGTGGATGTGCACTTTAAAACTGACAACAATAAATTTCCTATTTTTTAGGCAAGCCTTATGATCAAACAATCTAACAATAAGTTGAGTAAGCTTATATGCAACAAAACTAAATTCTTAACCATGAGTTAAATTACTTATCTACCCTAAAAAACTAATTTACAAGCATTTCCTTAAGTTAACACCTTTTATAACATGCATAATAAGTTAATAACATTTCACACCCAAACACTTATATTATCAGATTCCGATTATTCAAATAAGGATACTTACAAAGATGATTGAAGAAACAAACGACGATCATCGAAACAATCAGCAAGCATATCACCTTCCCACATCCTAAAAACACCACCACCTAATTCACCACTTTCTTCATCATCAAAATATTCATCATTTTCATAGCTTTCATGCAATGTATTCCATTTGCCATTATTCGAATTCATCGCAACTTTCGAACACAACGTATCGAAATCTATCAACCTCTCTTTCTCTTCCTCTCCCACCTCAACCACCATTGCCACCACCTTGCTAGAATCTCCCATTAATCTCTCTCTTTCTCTCTTTAAATCCTTTTCTTTCTATATATAGAAAGTTTGATTTTTTTCCCTTAGGTTTTCTATACAAATGCTGAAAAAGATTTAGGTTTTATGATGATACATACAAATTTGTAGATACCCTTTTGCAGAAAGAGAGAGATTGAGTGGATAATGGATTCTTTTTTTTATGTTTTTTTAATGAAAATGATTTTGAGGTATGGTTTATGTAAGATGGTTTGTGGGGTCAGGTGAGAATGATTGGACAGCTGGTGACACGTAAGATTGGTAGTTATCTGGGTTCAATCATTGGGAAACTAGGTTTAACTTACCTTCTATTTTTGGGTAAAACTTTGGAGGGGTTTTATAGGGTTTAACATTTGTTTTTTTAAAGTAGATGACCAAAAATATGTCCTTTGCCTTGATTTTTTTGACCATGTTCTTGAAATTTGTTTACCAACAAAGAACAGAATCTTAATTTCTAAATCAAGAAACCAACTACTTTTCTTGAACAAATACACTATAGGTTCTTTTCGTGTTTCATTTAATATTTATAGATAAACCAAATATCTTGTTGTAGAAGAATATCATATATGTGGTTAACAAGATACATATATAGGTGCTACAAAAACTAAATATGAGGATCATTCATGCATAGTGATCATGTCATAAAATATATAGCAAGTTGAGTAGTCAAAAAGAAATCTACCATAACATAAGTCTCGCAAACATTGATAACTGATAACGCTAATTACTATATGTCTATATGCACCTTTGTCTTGAAAAAACACGTGAAAGACAATATTTTTTTTCTCAAACTATGTAGATGTATTATGTTGCATTTGAGTAAAAATTTTAGAAAACCAGGATCGATCTAATGAAACAAAACTGACATTATATGTATATAGTTTTGGTTGTCGATTATTAAAATGATAAAAGCAAGATATTGTGGATGTGATTGGTAAGGATAAACTATAGCAAAGAGCCACCCAAGTTGAGATGGAAGTTGGCATCTTCTGTTATTATTAGCCTTCAAAGTTGACCTACTAGGAATATTGCAAATGATAATAGATTGCATTGATTAGGACACTTTAAAAACAAATACGGAGTATTTGTTTAATTGTTGTCTTGATAATGGTTGTTTTTTTTTTTTTTTTCGAACATCAGATTATATTAAACAAAGCCGATATATTAATGTATACTAGCAGGGTACCGGTGTGTTGCAGCGACGGGTACTCTGAAATAAATTTTTTTGATGGAATTAATAAAAATGTTACGGGAAGTCATTCCGACACCTAAATTTGCCTTGAGAACGAAATACTAAAAGATTTGGTAAACTACACTTCTCATCCTAGCATATATTTACAATCTTAGTTCCTAAGGGTGCAATAGGGTTCACATAAGATCCAAAACACTTTCATATATAAACCTCATTATACCATCACTTAGGGTTTGACACCCTTTCTCTCTCAAACCAGCCGCACCCTATTTCTTCTTCTTCTCCAGTCGTTTTTCCGGCCAAACAAACACCACCGCCGGCCACTTAAACTCACCGCCACCACCACCACACTCCTTATAACCTCCCCATCATTTTGACGTACATCACGTGCCTAGAAATACCTCCCAACACCACGATTAACACCACCACAGCTCGAGTTCATCACCAAAACTATCTCTCTCTCTCGTTTTGTTGATACCAGCGGTCGAAGGTAGGAAAACCCACCACCCTTTTTGTCGTTCTAGCGACAGTGAGGGATTAGTACACGAGTTTTCAAGAGTTTTTTATTAAATAAAGATTAAAACTAATAAATATGAAGCTAAATAATTGTTTGGTATCATTTTCTTTCTTTTTGTTGTTGTCGTTGTTATTGAGTCGCGAAAACAAGGGATGCCGTAAGCTTGAGCTCACAACCTTGTGTATCGAGTCGAGTTTTATTGAGTCGAGTCTTGGTCACATGTTCGTGTCTATGTTAAGATGAAGGGTTGTACATTGTGTTTAAATGTTTGTAATATTGGGTGTAAGGGTGTTTTTAATGCTATTAATGTAGAATGACAGTTGTACATTGTGTTTAAATGATTGTAATATTGAGTGTAGGGGTATTTTTAATGCTATTAATGTAGAATGAGGGTTGTACATTATGTTTCAATGATTGTAATTTTGGGTGTAGAGGTATTTTTAATGTTATTAATGTAGAATGGGGGTTGTACATTGTGTTTAAATGATTGTAATATTGGGTCTAGGGGTGTTTTTAATGCTATTAGTGTAGAATGAGGGTTGTACATTGTGTTTAAATGATTGTAATATTGGGTGTAGGGGTGTTTTTAATGCTATTAATATAGAATAAGGGTTGTACATTGTGTTTAAATGATTGTAATATTGGGTGTAGGGGTGTTTTTAATGCTATTAATGTAGAATTCTAAGGAAAGTGGTCTGAATTTTGATTCATGCTAGTTTTTGTTGTACACAATGTTTTAGTTGTTGTAATTATAAAAATTGTTTGCTTTAAAGTATTGTAAACTATGCATCATTTTTTGTACATCTGAATTTTTTTGAGAGAGAGTTATTCTTTTATTATAAGTAGTACTATATATTAGCATTTCAAAGTAAATAGTTGAACAATGATTTTAACCCACAAACTTAAAGTTGATAGCCTATTCACATACTACTGGACTAAAAGATCTTTGGTATCTATCACTTATTCACTTTAGCCTTAAAAAAAAAAAAAAAAAAAAAAAAAAAAAAAAAAAAAAAAAGTTATCAATGTTAACTTTTATACCAAAATAAACTTGAAATGGCTGATACCAAAGATTTTTTGGTCTAGTAGTATATGAGTGGGCTATAAACTTTAAGTTTGTGCGTTAAAATAAACTTGAAGTGGTTGATATTCGATCTAGTTTGATAAAAGTAATAGTTAATGTGTACTAACATATCAAACACGATCATAGTGACTTGAATATTTTTCATAAAGAATAATTTTACGAACGAATTGTGGTTGAAACTAAAAGAAAAGATGCCCACTCTTATCTTTGACGTACCTAAATGAAAAGGACAAACAAGTGGCTACAGATTCTTCCATTAAAAAAAAAAAAACAATGATTAAAACATGGATGTTCACTTGATAAAGAATTATCCAACAATATAATGCAATTTGTTTATTTTATTTTATCTCATATGATAATTGATTTTATTCTATTGGACCGGCCTTTTTGGATCGTTTTCAGGTTGGTCATGACCTGTCTCGAACGTCAATTAGCTTGTGCATATACTAGTTTGGCTGTGACAAGTATTTTATAAATAGAAAATTTCATGTTAAAGTATCTATACACAATAGTCAAATTTTTAGGTAACGATGGTTCCTTATTTTTTAGCCCACTAATTCACGAAGTTTGTATCCAAACACAAATCGGGTAACTCGTGCTTTTTTTGGGAAGGTTGCGTGACCACACAAAGATTGTTCGCACAAAGTGATGATTAGACTTGATACCTACATTTTAATGATGATAGTCATAACTCTTTAACCAGTAGTTGTCACGAAGTTTTTACTACACTCGATTTTATAAGCCATAATTTGCTTAGGAACCGCATTAGATAGATTTTGAGCATTCAAGTAAAAGCTTATTCTTACTACTATTAATTTGAGTTATAATAGGTGTAAAAAACATTCAAAGGGACTTAACTTTAGCTTTGAAGAATGGATATGCCATTGATGAACATGTTAAATATAAGAACACGATTCGACTACTTAACGGATTACAAATAAGGGAATGAATTAAGATTTTTTTTTTTTTTTTTTTTTTTTTTTTTTTTTTTTTTTTTTTTTTTAATCAACAAAAGAAGGATGGGAGTTGAAGTAATTGAATTGATGGGATAACTTTGTAAACTCAAAAAGTTGGAGACCCATGAAAGCATTATCTATAGACAAGGCAAAGTACTAAAGTTAGGAGTAGTTATGTTTCTTTTCCCCTAACTTTTGTTTCCGGTGGCCAATTATTATTGCAAGACAAATAATGCTTCAAGGATATGACTAGGAGATCAAGAGTTGTAATTTAAGATATCAAAATATCTGTTTTGCTAAAAAAGGTTTTGGTTATTCCATGCTACACATCGTTGATTAGGCACATTTAGGCGCGTTGGGCAAAGTACAAATTGGACGAAAACCCAAATTAACCGAACCTAAAAAGATGGATGAACCTTTAACACACACGGATAGAAAAAAGGTAGAATTACATGTGTATATCTTTTTTAAGTTCAATATAAAATAATATCTTATTTTACTTTTGTAATTACGTCAATGTCATTTTTAGACCACTAGCTCTAAAAAAAAAAAAAAAAAAAAAAAAAAAAGTCGACAAAGTGACAAGTATGATACATTTTTAGACCATTAGCACTAAAAAGAACAAAAAAATAATTACTCGGAAGCGCTTTTTATTCAATGAAAGATCAAACTATTTGTGATGACCAAATATCACATTGAGCGCTAATGCCTTGCCTACATAGCAATTTGAATAGCTGGTGCTTAATACCTCTATTTTCAGGCACCTTTTGTTAAAGCAAGAGCTAACCCGTTCATGTTGATTAAAAAGTTATTACACCATATAATGTGTATGGGAGATGACTACATTTTCAAGTCACTAGGCAACACTTAAAAAACAACTTATGAGCTTTTCTTTCATTGCATGTGTTTTGATACATGTAAAATAATCTCGTGTAAACCAACATATTCATTTTCATAAGTTATCTAACACTAACGTATTTAAGTATTAAAAAATAATTATAAAAAATTGTTTGTCCTGTCTAAATTCTTTGAACTAAGGCCAAGGAAAGAAAACAGTCAAACAGGTGCACCAGCCGGGAATCGAACCCGGGTCTGTACCGTGGCAGGGTACTATTCTACCACTAGACCACTGGTGCCAGATGCTTAATATTTCCCCATGTATATTTATAACATATTATTTATGCCATATCTATACTACCAATTCACAGATGAGCATGAGTATATATGTATTTACGTATTCAGGTTGGACGTGTATAATTATCTGCAATGCTGGTTGAGATTCATTACAGATTAGTTTCTACATCCAAAACAGAACTTCGATATATGATTCCACAGGGCTGTTTGATAAGGTAATGGTCTTATATTCAAAGCTTAATACTATCTTTTTCTCGATTTTGTACATAAGACTAAATTTAGACCATCGTAGCAAAACCTTGTGCGAACTGTACGTACTGTCATCACGCACCAACATAACAATTTCTCTTTCAACAACTAAAGACATTACTTAAACCCTCATCATTACTTTCATTTCAAAGTATGCATCATTAATATCATACTTTCACATTAAACATTTTGTTGATAACACTGTTTTCGATGTAGATTACTATCTCATGCTAAGCAGTAATCAATGTTGGGGTTTGTAAATGCATTTGGAGCTAGTTTATTTATATAAATCAGTGCAATAAAGAAATCAATTGGGTTCCTTCTATTAGCTTACCGTGAATCATGAATGTTAACAGTGTCACCATCCTATCTATATAGGCTAATGTAAGGATACTACAGTTCGAGCAGGTGAGGACTGAGGAATATGCAAGTAGCTTAAGTATTACCATAAACCAACTTGACATCTGGCAAGTAATTGTATATCAAGATGGGCCTCTTAATACACAAGTCTATGTGTTTCCATAATTTTAAAAGAAACTTCTTTAAAAAACATTCACAACATATAGGCTTGGACAAACGTATGTCTTCACACAGTCATTTGATTCAACTAACACACCTTCTATGTCTACTAGTCAAACATAAAATCACAGAATACTTTGCAATGCAATCCCGGAATGTCCTCTGTAAGGGCTATCTCCCTTCCACCATGGATATAGTGACTACATTGTTACAATACATGTTTGCGGATTCCTGTCCATTGCTGTTGCCGGATAGCCTTTGTAAAGTAAATAATGGCTCTTTTGGCTGTGGAAGATAAATTTCACTGCATAGCATAGAAACGACTTCTGTCATCGTTGGCCTATCCTTAGCCAGGTCCTGAACACAAAGAAGTCCCACGTGTATGCATCGCAAACCCTCTTGTAGACATGACGGTTTTGCCAATGCTTGATCAATGAATTCGTCTGCTCTGCCTTCCTTCCATGACTTCCATGCCTGAGATATGTTATATTTTGTAAGAAGCCATCAAAAGTTGGCATGTAAACGGAATGAAGTTTTGTGGTATGGTATTTGAGTGGAATGTTATACTTACGTGTGCAAGAGGATGAATTTGTTCTTGATGTATAAATGCAGTATTCCTCTTTCCACTCACAATCTCTAATAGCATTACCCCATAACTATATACATCGGATTTCTCTGAAATCACTCCTCCCATGGCATATTCAGGAGACATATAGCCACTGAATTTCATTATTTAATTAGCATTTGCCCAAGAATATAACAATTTGACAAAAATGTGTAATGAATATCTTGTTCTCTTTCTGTGTCGTAGGAGAAGGTTAGTTGTAAGTGCAAGCATCACAAGTCATATCTTTTTCTGTGAATATGATGTGCTATATCTATTCATTTCAATGTGACTTCCATTTTAAGATTTGATAGTTTGTTTTTATGAGTTTAAACTTTAGACTGTGATAAAGACATCACGTGTGGGTTAAAAAGATGTTATTTGAAGAGTCACTATTCTAAAGAGGAAATATAAAGTTCTCACTACGTGCCAACAATCCGGTGAGTATTCGCCAGCTCTTGTGTCATTTGAAAATTTCTTGCCAGTCCAAAGTCTGATATTTTGGGATTCATCTTCTCATCTAGTAGAATATTGCTACATTTCAAATCCCTGTGTATGATCCTTAAACAAGAATCACGATGCAGATAAATAAGTCCACGACCGATGCCCTGAATAATGTTGAAACGAGTTGCCCAATCAAGCTGTGAGCGCTTCGTTGGATCTAGGCATCAAAAAAGTAAACTATAAGCAATGCCCGAACAATGAGAAATGGAAACACAGAGATTCAAGTTAAACTGACCAAAAAGAAAAGTATCCAAGCTTTTGTTTGTCATGTACTCATATATCAATAATCTCTCTTTTCCTTCAATGCAGCAACCTAAAATTTTAACCAGATTCCTGTGTTGGAGCTTGGAGATTAACAGTATTTCATTCTTAAACTCTTCAATTCCTTGTCCAGAG
Organism: Artemisia argyi; assembly: GCA_030686995.1. Classification (NCBI taxonomy): domain Eukaryota; kingdom Viridiplantae; phylum Streptophyta; class Magnoliopsida; order Asterales; family Asteraceae; genus Artemisia; species Artemisia argyi. Next base: position 200,933,873 of record CM060678.1, read on the forward strand.
TCGCCTGACAGCCTCTTAACTGCTACTTGCTGCCCATGATCTAGTATTCCCTATATTAAGTTAATGTGTTAAGTATAATTATCACCAAAACAAGGTTTGAGAATACTAGTGCATTATTACCTTATAAACTGGGCCGAATCCTCCTTCACCAAGTTTATTTCTGTAACTGAAGTTGTCTGTGGCAGCTATGATTTGTTTGAAATCGTATATAGGCAATTCAAAGGACTCAAGTACATCTTCTTGTAGTGTGTCCCTTAAAACAATTTCATCATCTGAACTGAAGTGATTTAACTTGGTTTTCCTTTCTGCAGAGTGAATTTCAACACGTATAAATCATTATATCAATATTAAGATAAATGATATGTAGAGTTAGCTCGTCTAACGAGAAATTGTCTTATTGACATAGAAACTCCTTTTTCCGTACTATAGAGTAAGACAATCAACCATGTAAGAAATAAACTATATTTCTTTACATTACAAATGAGTCTTTGGATGATTATATGCTATAGGATTATATGTTGTTACCTTTCTTATATGTTATCCACCTGTATAAACAAAACACGAAGCCACATAAGAGGAGTAAACCACCAATGGTTGCAAGGCTGATAATAAGTGCTGTGCGATCTTTCTTTTCACCTATAATATCATTATCTTTATTTTCACCTATAATATCGTGTTAGGCTGTTAATAGATAAATAAAATCTTGCAGAAACATCAAGAAATGGCTATTAGACCTCAATAAGACTTTGCATTTACCTATCTCGGCATAAGGAAGGCGTATGAAAAGATTCTCCCCGCCAAATGAGAACTGCTCGATGTCAATGAGGTCTTCTGTCCAAGCCATACAGTTAATGCCGGTCACAAAGGCATATGCCTTACAAGAGCAGTTACCCATGCACCAATGTTTGCATTGATCATCCGTATCCTTGAATTGAAAATAGAGATGGTGATCTGGGAGCTTCACTCCTGAGAGATTCTGAAACTTATCAGGATAAGACTTCTCTGCAGCTAAACTACTTTGATTCTTCTCACACAAGAGTTCACTTCGCCTAACACAACCCCTTGTCCAGTTACTTTTGCTCCATTCCTCGTCTGAAACTGGTACAAACCCTTCTAAGCAGTCACAAATAGGAGACTTGTTGGTACAAATTGCAAAAGCACCGCAGACTCCATAAACATCACAAGGATTCGCTGGTGCTTGCCAACTAGAATTCCACATGCTTCCTTCAGTGTTCCAATTATTTATCAATTGAAACACACCATCTGGTTTTATATAAAGCCATTGGTAATCAGAAAAGGTTATGAGGTTATTAGTCAGATACGCTCCCTCTTGTGAGTTTGCTGGTATTAGACTAATTAGATTCGAGTATCCAGCCTCCTGTTCTGGTATACCTATAAACCTAGCTCCATCCCATGGCCCACCTCTCCAATGCGGCTTGGAATTGTACCATACCAAAATTTGTGGGGGTTGATCTGATGAAAGTCCAACAACATACTTTCCAGGTGTTGGATCATCATCACTTTCCCATGATGTCATTAGATGGTTATCTTGTGTTTTGCCATTTGTCCCAAGCTTCATGCCTGGCAACAGGCTGTTACCAGGATAATCAAAACTTTCCCACAAAATTGATCCTGAGGTGGTATCATTGAGACAAAAGTTGCCGATGTCTGTTAGTTTTGCAATACTTCTATTGGACTGGAGCCTAACTTTGGTTGACCAGACACTTTCATGCTCACCGTTTAGGATTCTCAGATTCCCGTCATTGTCAATTATTAGGCTAGAATTGGTGTCAGAAACCGAAAGTGGATTTTCTCTGTTTGCAACCCATATAACTTTCCTTAAAGTAACATTTTTGTACCATATACCAATATATCGGTTAGTGGAATTACCTGGATTGAAGAATCCTAGCTCAAAAAATTCATTGGCAGAGACAAGAGTTTGTCTTAAGGATATAGGGCTATCTTTAGTCAATATATCAGTTCCCGTGCAGTGCTGTAATGAAATAATCAGGATATACAAGAATTTCAAGCAAAAGTGGTGTTTGGATGTGAATCTTCTGATAACCATGTCCATTAGTTTCTATAGACCCTTCTACGGAGTAAGTTAGAATTTTGAAAATGAACCTAAAGATTATGTATATGAACTTTTCTTATCAGACTTCCAAGAACTTCAACAGTGATATCTACAGTATTTGTTAAAGAACTAAAGAATAGATTGTCTAATATAATGTCAACCATGATATAACGACCGTGTCAATGGCTAGTTGAGCAATTATCGTTAGATTTGTCAAAATCGAGTAACGTCAACTTGATGGAAGATTAATGACAATATTAAGCTTCTTACAAAGATAATGTGAGCATTAAAAACATGGGTCACCGTCTTGAAATTCTAGTTGATTAATACTGGTTTCTTATTTGTTAGGTGACTTGTAATATATGTTGGAAACTTTTAAATCTCTTATGTTTGATGATCAATAATCATGTTAATCCTAATAATGTTTTGTTGACACTCTGTCTGTTAACAATAATTAATCTTAAGATTAAAATCAGGATCATGTTTATGCAGGTTGCACGTCACATGGTATCTTGGTCAGTAATGCTGGCTGAGAATCATCATACATTAGTTTCTACATTCAAAACAGAACTCCAATGTATAATCCTAATAAGGTGTAATCAATGTCACAAGTGCATATGACATTAGACTCATAAATAGCTGTGAACAATCTGAGGTCAAAGACAACCTTTGACATTTTCATTCTTCTACCGGATGATATGATAATAAAGAAAATAAATAAAGTAAACGAACAGGGAACCAACTTTTATTTCATCTTAAAGGCCATTGAGACCATATCAAAAAGACCAACCACCTGAACAAGGATTTCATTTAATTTGATGCTTAAAAAAATACACAAGGAAACCATCCAGTTTTAAAGACTAACCCGTCAAACAGGAAAGCCTGCAGTTGCGTTATTTATATTGGTTACGTATCTTGGGATCAACTAATGGGCCAATAATTAATTAGTAAGACTAAGTAATTAGTGTTGGACTTGAACAAATGGTTAGCCCATTAGTCCAAGTCCATATGGCCAACCCATATGGGGGCTTAGTAGGCTAAGGAGAAAGTCCAAAAACTTATGTGTATGTGTGTAACATGCTAATTGATAAGTGGGATTTGATTTCAAATCCCATTATCTTATTAGAAGATTACAAAAACTAATTATCCTCCCTCTCCTAACCAACCATACCTAGGGTTTTACATAGGGTTTCGGTTCTTGATCATTCTACTTGACAATAGTGTTGTGCAAGACTAAATCGTGAGGTACGTAAGGACTAGCATCCGGTGATACACGAGAACGTATAGTGTGGTTACACATAGAGACAACCTACTTTGGTTGTTCTTGGGTTTCGTGTGAATCAAAGGGATACGGGTTAAATCGTTAAGTTCCGTTCAAGTTCAACCGGTCACACATCAAAAGTACAATAAATTAATTATATAAGTCATACGAATCCTTATTGGTGAACTTTTTTTGCTGCATTTATTTATATATTAATATGATTTATATGTAAAATTAACAACACATGTCACATTATCCTAGTGCCATGACTTGTCTCATCTATAACACTATATAAAGCATTTTGAGACATTATATTTATGGAAGACTTAAAATTTTAACATTCCACACTTGTTAATTTTGGAATTGTGTAAGATATAAAATATTTTGGGACATTATCTATACTACTTATGATACATATTGTATCTTCTCTCATACTTAATTTTTAAGATTTTCATATTTAGATTTTAAGTAAAATACAAATGATAAAACACAAAGCACAAGTATGTAAAACACAATATTTTAAGGTCGAACATATCTCTTACATATGTACAATTAATACACCCCATCACCAATTAATACAAGTCATAGAACACAAACCACAATGATTTAAAGCACAATTATGTACATCATTCTGTCGAGCAAAGTTATAGTCTTCCAATAATAGACTTTGAGCCTTTTGTTATGTTATAGTCTCTGTTGATAACCTTTCTCCCTCCAAGTCGATAAACCACAAATCCAAATCAAAAACTGAAACTTAACGTGACCTCAGTTCTAATCATCATCGATCCGATAATGAAAAAAAAATGAACGGATTCATTATCCTACAATTCAAATAACAAATCCAATTCCACCAACAACTTCATAAAATAAACCTACCAGAGATCATTTTATATATCTAAAAGCCGTATCTTGAACAAATATGGTGTTGTTGTGCTTGGCTTAATGAAAGAGAAAACGAATTTATTAAAAGGTTCTGGTGTGTTTGATGTTTGGTTATTGAAGGATTGTGTGTGGAGATTGTGGATTAGGGTTCTGGATGATAAAAGTGTTATAAAGAGTTCATTATGGACTTGGGTTTTGAGTTTTTTATTCAAGAGTTTGGGCCAAACTATATATCACACAAAATTTTTGATTAGTCTTGATCAAACAAAGTGATTATTGGACTGGATCAAAACATTATCATTGAAAATACGAAGAAATGATATATCATTGTAATTGCTTAAAGTTATTTTATATTAAATTATTATTATTTTTCTCGTTATTGTCAGAAAAAAACATGTAACCGAACAATATTTGTTCGCCGTAAAATATAGTCACAAGGTACCCGTCGCCGCATCACGCGGGTATCCTGCTAGTATTTATGGAAGACTTAAAATTTTGACATTACACACTTTCTAATTTTGGAATTGTGTAAGATATAAAAAACATGTACTAGCTAGATTCATACCCAGGTCGAATGGGCGAAAGTAAAATATACCAACCGCTAGACTACAATGAACTTTCGTTTATTTATTGCACAACCAAATACATATACAACTTTTGTGATTGTTTACACGAGCCTTACAAATTTGTTATTATTTGATTTTTTTTTTCTTTTTTCTATTGGTTCTTCTAATAAGCAACATCAAATACATGTTTTTCTGATAGCGTTTTAATCTTACTTATTCAAAAGGCAAAACTCATATTATACCAATATACTAAAACCCGTTACTTTACTGTTCATTGTTACTGTTCATTCTTTTCCCCATATGGGAGGCCCAAACCAACGCTGTATTATACCCGGCTCCAAAAGCACTTTTTCTCCTCTCACATACCTCTCACAGCATATCCGGTTTACCGGAGATCCGCTGGAGCAAAAAAAACCCAAACGCAAAACGAATCGGGGCATCTGTAGTGTTTTATGTGTGTTACGCTACAGTAGGATCTACAGTATGTATTTTTTTAATGGGTGTACAGTTTTTGTGGGGGGATTTGTGGCTGCCTTTGAGCCAATCTATTTTGTGTTTCTTGAGCCTTCTTCACATACAGACGCACACACACATGTATGATCAAAAAAAGAAACCCAGATCCAGATAAATTAGGTAAGATTATCTGAATTTTTTTCACTTGGTTTGTGTTTTATATTAATTTTATTGATTATTGTAAACACTTTTGTAAAAAATTCCTAGCCAAACCCTAAAAAAAATTGGGAGAAATAACCCTGATGAATTAATTAGCTATAATTTTAATCAATAATCAAACAAATTCTTCTTCGATTTAGAATTTTGTGGTTTTAATTAGGGTTGATAAGGTTATGGATTTTCAATTGGATTAAGGGATATGTATGTATCATGCGTCTGTTGCACCAGCCCAAAACAACTTCTTCCTCGATTTGAAACTGGAAGTATTGTCACATGTATGTTGTATTTTCATTTAACCTATAGTTTTTTTTTTTTTTTTTTTTTTTTTTTTTTTTTTTTTTTTTTTTGACAGGTTCAGAGAAGGAAGGGTCTGAAAAGGATGATGATGATGATATGAATGGCTATATGAAAACAGCTGATGATGGGTCTAACAATGAAATGGGAGGAGACGACGAAGATAGTGATGAATTTGATATTGTGATACTTAAAATTGTGGCTGCACAGGTTCGTGCAAGTTTAGTTATTTGGCAATTTAAGTTTTTTTTTTTTGGGTTTTGTTTTGTGCTTCTATTATTTGCATATTTGCACATGCACTATGACTAGAATCAAATGTTACGACAGATGATAAATACCTTGGCCAAAGCTGGAGATTATAGTGAGAGGTGGTAATGTATGTGTTAAAACTGAAATGCCTTAAGAGTGTTAGTGATTATTTGTACCTGAACTATATCGTTTATATACAATATAGATCGCATAATTGAATGTAAAAGTCAATTGGAAAATTAGTTTTAGGTGATTTATTCTTTTCAAATAATAGTCATTGATAAGCACTGTTTTACTCATTTCAGCAATGAAGTTGTTGACTCAGCGCGTACTTAATAAGAAGCTAAAGAGAGTTCCAAGAACCGTTGAGCCAGTTCGAACTTCCGTAGCAGGTAATAGTGGTCATAGTTGTCAATTTTTTCCCCATAAGATTATTGAAGGATATTTAAGATATATGATTAATAGTATGAAATTGTAGGTTTCATGAAAAAGGAAATAATGCAATCTTATAATTTAATCTTCAATGCCAAATTACCAAAAACCTGTTGCTATGAACTCTATATTGAAACATTGTATATTCAACATCAGAAGTGCATAGACTACAATGATTGCACTAATATTAGTAACGTTGTCACAACTCACCATTTCAGGTCATTTCAGGTCATTTCCCGAACTTTGGAAAAACACTATTCATCAAACACTATTCATCAGTTTACTATTCATCATTCTTGGTGTCAGTTTGACATTCCGAGAAGCATTCAGAAATTTTACTATTCACAGAACACTATTCATTGCCGGAAAAGATTTCATCATTCACGTGCATTATTCATTTCATCGTAAATTTAGTTTACGGGTATTAAAATTCGCGTAACTGTATGGGTTTACGTGCGAATTCATTTCATTATCAGTAAGGACACTGCATACGGACTAGAGACAGTCTGCATATCATCAGTAGGTCATTTACATGTTATACCACTCTTAGGATTTTCAAATTTATATATATTTAATACATTTAACGTTTTCCTTATAATTATTTATAAATAAACGTTAACACACGGTTTATACGCGACGAATATATCTAAATATTCCCACAATGGTCCCGACATATTTTTATATCCATTTTATCATCATAAAAGTTATAACATTCATTTACCCAGTATTTTAGAAATTTATTTTATTTATAACGTAAGCTTATGAATATTACGACGGTTTTCGTGAAAACTAAACAATAATCACCCGATCACTCAACATTTGTACCCAACATATTTTTAACATTTTTATAACTTTATTAAGTCCCGGTCAACTTCGTTAATATTTATTTCTAGCAAACCCGGTACCCGATTATAACTAATACTTACACATAACTACAACTAATAATACATTACATTTCCTAAGTGATCAAAACCGACTTTGCTACTCTTTTATACATTGAAAACCGGCCATGAGCACACCCTAAACCACTTGACTTTTATTTTCTAACTTCATGCATACATGTGCTCATATTATACTATATAACTTATAACTAGTATTTACAAAAACCACTAAAACATAACTTACACTTTTCCAAGAATCATAAACTCATTTTTTCTCATCTCTTTCACCCCAAAACCTGAAACCCACGAATTTCCCCAAGATCCATGATCAATCCATTATTTTTCAAAGTATAAAGCATCAAAGTTGTTCATTTCATCATCCTAATCAAGAATCATAACCCAAAAACACAAGTAATCCAAGGTTTCTCATCATCTCATCACCTATTATTTCAAAGTGAGTATTCAAAATTATTTTCATGTTTTCATCTAATTAACATATGTATCTTATGGTATTCATGCTTAATTTCATGCACAAACTAGTTATACCACTTTATTTTTGTATACTTTTTGAACATACAAACCCTAGATTGTGATTTAGGTGTTCCCTTGTTAAATTAACTTAATTACTAGTCATTAGGAACCCATGGCACCCTAAGAAGGTGTATGGTAAGATTAGTATAGTTTTGTGAAGTTTGCAAGAGATTTGGTTGAAGTAGAAACTAGTTTTGAACCTTGGAAATGGATTTCTAACAAGTTTATAAACATGCTGTCCCATTTTGTAAAATTCTGGAAAATCAGTAAATACAAAGTAAACTTTGGAAAATTTTTTAGAAAATACTTTCAAAAACGAATCCGTAGGCGAAAGAACGGATTAAAAAGAGTTTATAACGAAGAAGTTATGATTTTTGCAAGTTTATTGACGAAAACTATGTTCCGGAAAAATACATGCTGATGGACGTTTTTCGTCGGACAAAAAGAGACTTTAGACGTAACCCGGAGGGGTCAAGCTTTCTAAAATATATTACTACATGTTAAGACGTAACCGTGGATATAAAGAACAAGTAAAACGGGCTTATAACGACAAAGATATTCACGTTTCAATATCGGCAAAAATCCTCTATAATTGGCAGCTTTTAGAAATAATAATAACACTACGTACTAAATTCTAGATTTTCTAGAAATATTAACCAAGTACCCAATTTCATAACTAATGATGTATTAGTGATTACAAGTATATTTTCATTACTACAAGGCGTTATTTCAAGGATTTCAAACCGAGGATTTCAACACAAACATTGGTACATACGATATATATATTGCAAATAGTTTTATTTTTCTAATAGCCATATTTTTCCTAAATCTTGGAATATATATTTTTTTGATAAACAACAAGTGTTTTTCAAAGAGTAGAGTGGTATAGGAAACATGTGCATGGACATTCATAACATCATTTGGTGATCTAAAGTAGATCGTTCATCATTCACATTAGGTTGCGGCTAGTGTGCGCGCCTTGTCTTTCAGTTCATTACATGTTCATGGTACCATCATATCAGGTGAGTTTTCATAGCCCCGTTTTCAATTCAATATTTTGATTTCAAATCCCACGGGGGGAATACATTGCATCAATCATTTTAGTACGAGCCCAAGTACCAAACATATGTACATTGCTTAAGTTACCTTACCATTCAGTTAAAGTCCCCTGTTATTATCATGGACCGTTAATTTGCCGGTAAGCGAGAGTGAGTGGATAGATCTATCGAGGGTGACGCCTCCATCCGTGGTATTTATTACCGACAGGAAGCGGATGCATTTCATTTCTGTCACAGTTGAGTGTTTTGGTAAAACACTCAGGAGGGGCATATAATTTCATCAGTCTAGCTTCGGGGTCATGAGCTTAAGGTCTATTGTACAATTTTCATGAGATTTTTATCTTGCACTTTTACTTGTGGTGGCCGTACATCATTACATTTTACAAACCTATGGAATTCACCAACATTCGTGTTGACGTTTTAGCAATGTATTTCAGGTTATTAAGGTAGCTCATGTGACATGCATTTGGACCTTCATGGAGTCGCGGGGTCGACGCGTCTCATCATTATTTCATGCACTTATGTAAACATTTGATCTAGTATGACTTGTTTTTCATAAACATGCAACACATTTTGGGGACCTCATTTTGTAAACTCTGGATTATTTCAAAGATCAAATGCAGTATTTGCCAAACGACACTTTAGGTCGTTCAATGTAACTGTAACTGTGGTGCTATGACAGACACCCCCAGGTATTCCATTCCGCTGCAAGTCAGGTAAATTGGGGGTGTGACAAACGTGCAACCTTTACCTGCATCCCAGAATCATACCATACTTGCTCAATGCCTCGGTGCCTACTAAAATAGAGTTGTCAATTGCGACCCATTTACTTGGAAATGGGTCATATAGCTATCTGTATTATCTAAAACGGGTAAAAAAATATTTTTTTTGCCCTAGCCCCAAAGTGCATTTTTAATTGTGACCCATTTATTTGGTCGAAAGTTGATTAAGCCCCAACGTGTATTTCGTAATTTATAGACTTCAATTTATTCAAAAAAGTTTAATGATTTTTTAAATAGTTTAGTTTTTGTAATCATATTTGACATCATAATTATATGTTTTACGAAAAGGAACAATTTTTTCAGGTCAAACCCGACCTGATTCGACCCATAAATGATTATATGTTTTCGCCCATTATCCAACTGGCTCAACCCGACCAGTTTACTATCTTGACTTCTTTACTTGCTAATGCAATAAAAATCATTTGCAGGTGTCAAGAGTGACCGTCCGTGCAAAAGAAGCAGTTGAAGTAGCTCATGGGTCTGTAAGAAAAGTTTATTACAACAAGCTCGGTTTTCGCACACTTTCAGTAAGTCGAGGTGATTAGCTTAGTTTGGCCAGATAGTATATTTTGAACTGCTTATTTTATATTAGCTTATAAGAGAAGAAGATCAGGTAATCCCAAACACCACCTTAATGTATTATGTGTGCGACTAAAGTGAATTTGCAAATCAGATGAGTTTTGCTGCAGCGGGTATTAAATTAGTTGTCTAAAACATTGGTTTATCCTTAACTAAGCAAGTGATAACCCTAAATAAGTAGCCACAATTCACACAACCTTTTTCTCAAAGGTCATTGCTTCTGAGAATATATTTTCGTTTCAGGGAAGAAATTTCAAAGCCTTGGGTCCAAGGATAGGAGAAATCATGGCCGATGTGGCCGAAGGCGATGTAGGAGATATCGATCGTGTAGTTTTTACTGCTCGCAAGGGCTTTGATGAGGTCCCATGGCTTAGAATGACAACATATGTAAAATGACATTCCACGCCCATTTCTTTTTATACCTCTATAAATATTAAACTTTTTTACTTAAGTCATTTGTAAGTTGTAACTGCATGTTCAGCTTTACAGGAATGATCATGGGCTGCAAAGCCATCAACAAATCAGACTGGAATGGCGTTAGCGATGCAGAATGGCAACAACACTAGCAAGGCTAAAATGCAGTAGTAAGGCTGCAATGCCGACAACAACATGCAAGTTCAACAAATTAAGGTATTTTGAATAGCTTTTTATAATGTAAGAACATTGATTGAAGGTAAGCAGTAGTAACCCACTAAAAGAAAAATATTAATGGCAAAAAATTATTACAAAAGCTTACGTTACATTAGTTTGCTAATGGTGGCGTTTTCTTCATTTAGGGATAAAGATCAAAGGGTGTAAAAAAAAATTGCATTTTTGAGTGAAAATGAAATGGGTTTGGTTAAAAAAAGGGTCAAAATGCTTCTTTTGAGTCTAAAGATCAAAGGGTATCGAAAAATGTTTCTTTTTTGGCTTAAAAGTTAGATAATGGATATGAGCTTGGTTCAGCTAAGGTTAAAAATTGTAAAAAGGGTAAACATGATTCATCTTTAGAGTCTAAAGAGCGAGTGCTCTCGAAAAAGGTGTCATTTTTAGGTGATAGAATGGATAATGGAAATGCGCGTAAAAAACCTACAAATAGTGAGGTTGGTTAATCTTTTGTGTGTCTTAATTCTATAATTTAGCCTTATAATAGTGATTTGCTTTTTTTAACTGATTCGGTGTTGGTGTTGACCAAGTGCAGGAGGCTGCAATAAAGAAGATAGATATGCAAGCATCAAAAGAATTTATTCCTGAAGTAAAAGTGTTAACATATGTTCATCACTTGAACCTGGTAATTTCTCGATATTTATGCACTTTATTATTTCCTACTTTCATCCAAATCATTTTAAAAAGCATTAAGCCATTATAGCCTCTTTTATTTGGCCATTTGCGTGAATAAGATAATAATATTAAAGTTAGCTGCATGATTTAGACAGCTTAAAATTTTATGGGCGGAAATCTGAATTATATGAGTCCTAAGGCTAAAAAGGTTGTGCGAAATTAAATGTCCAAAAATGTGAATTACATCAATTCAACTGCTGTAAAACTTGGGGAATTAAGGCAGCAGGAGTAAAATTATGAAGTGTATCTTTAGTATGATAACTAATATGAGGGACGATCATATTATGTTGCCTCTGATTATATAAAATTCTTGGAATCCATTTTTCTTCAGGTAAACAAGATCATTATCTGATAATGACTACAATTTTTCGACTGATGTTTATGCATAACAAACAAATTTACTAATAGTGCCATTATAATGGTTAGGAAATTGGGTATTATTCATTTTAACATGTTGTTTAAGCATTGATTTTTGTATTTTAGGATTCATATTGTAGCAGTCTATGAAAGGAATCTTAGAGCACCAAAACTTTCTTCTTACTATCCGTCTATGCAAGTGCAAGTCTTAGAGCAACTGGTAAGGTTACATTCTTTGCTCTTAATTTGTTAAAATTTTAAAGTGTTGCTGTTGGTAATTGCTAAGAAACTTGATATGAACAGTGAAGCCGGGTGATATATATTGGGTAAAGATCAACAACATTCTTTGTCCGTATGCTGCTTCTGAACTAAAAGGTGAGTTTTCGCTTCAATATACTTTAATGTTCATGAACAATGGTTGTGTGTTAATGTTAATATGCAATAATTCTTGGATAGAGGTGCGAGTCGTTTTGCTTATTAATTTATTTATATTTTTGGGGGGTTGGGGGCAGGGGGAGTTGTAGTGGAAGTGGGTTTAATAGGTGTATAAGTTGTAGTTACCAGTATTTCCATGTTCAGAGTGAAATACGTGGATATAGACAGTTTTGGAAACTATCTTTAATAGTAGTAGTAAAAAAATAACGGTTGACGATTTATACTTTGTGTTCTTAGCGCCCACTTTGTTGTGAAATATAGAAACAGAAGTGTGTATTCGTTTTTGCTTGCGAATATTTGGAGAACTGAGGTGCAACTACTTATATCAGGTTCTTATATGTGAGCTTGAGGATTGGGTTGGTTGTGTGGTTGAGGTTATGATAAGACTTATGATAGGAGTATTCCTAAAAATGAGTGTAGGGTCGAGAGGTTTAAGAATAGAACTGCTATATAATTGATTCAAGCACTATTCAGCTGCCTTTCAACTCGTTTAGCCCTTTTGACCCATTTGACTCATTTCATCTATTATTCAATATTTTATCTTAACTATTTGACCATTGGGGATAAAAAATAGCTCAAGCCGCTGTCACAAAGTAGATACTAATTTTCGGCATGTAAGTTAAATGTAATCTAAAAAAGCCATTGTAAAAAGTTGATTGCAAAAGAGGTTAACTTATCGAGTTATGAAACAATAAAAATTTAGTTTTGAGAGAATGAATCATTTTTTGTCATACTTGCCTTACTAGACCAGTTTATTAAGTCAGATTATACCATAATTGTGCCATTACATGATCAAGGAAAATTGACCAGTTTGTTAGTTTAAGTTCAAATTCAGGTTCGTAGGTTGGAGTTATGCTCTTATAAAGGTTGTTTGCCTATTGTCGATTCCATGAATTTATGTTTCCATGGTTCAATCAACTTCCTCGATTGTTGATCACTTTAAAAACACAGATAGTTTGATGAACAAGGGCCAAATCAGCAAAGAGCCCCCTTTTTTGAAAATCAGCAACAGAAACAAGGAAGCCATAAATAGATTGCGGCCTAATATATGGGATATGGGCTGACTTTTATGACCTTTTTTGCAGAGGAAAGCCGACGAGATGATTTAGAGCCTCTTGGATATGTACTTCTGTATCTTTTGCCAGGAAGGTATGTGTAGTCCTGTGACATGCTCTTTCTATTAATGATGTAGTTCCTCCAACTTAGTAAAACATGGACAGTGGAAACCATATTGCCAAAGAAATAACAGCCTCAATAATTAGATATGAAAGAAAAATGTAGAAAATAGTGTTTGGATATGAATTTGGTGTTTAACACACTTCGTGGTTTTAGCAATGTCAAAATACAAACTGCCCTACGTAACTTATTTGTGATTTGGAGAGCCTTTTTAGTACCTTGCCCGCACGATTTAATGCTCTGAAGTTCTCTGGCATGCCTTTTTTTCTTTCATATCTGCTTTGTGACTTGCATACATGCTAAAACATTTAATTGCACTCAGAAAAGGATTGTTGATTTGTTGCACCATGCTTAGTAAAATTACATCTTTAGTATTGTTTAATTTTTATGTTAATCTACCAATTGTTTATTTTCCATATTTTAGTATATAAAGCCCGTGTCTTTATGTTGATTTGTGTTTATTTCTGTGTGATCAGGACCCGGCATTGCTTCTGGGCATACTGCTAAAAACATTGCTGCTAGCAACCGATCTGCCGGTTACGTGGCCTGTATTAAAATAAACCGAAAAGCTTTATCATTGACAAAGGTAGGAGCCGTTCAAGGAACTTGGAGGTGTTGAACGTCCAGGACAAGAACTTTTATTTCATAATATTTGTACTCTTAACGGATGTGAACTATGTCGTTTTTCATTCAAATCCTGTAACACTTTCGTATGCAAGCATCCCGCAGCGAAGCGCGGGTTTATATCCTCGTTCAATTCAATTCGCCCCCGAGCACATTCGTTAAACAACATTCGGCGATGCATACTGATGAACTCAAATAAGTGCATTTTATTGTTATCATTTATCCTATTTATTTGACTTGTTTTATTATATTATATATGAGAATCGATGCATAATTATTTACTTTAGTAATTTTCAGGTAAAAACAAGCAATTTGTGAAACTTAATGATTTTGGATGAAATATGGAGCAAAACCAGCAAGATGTCAAAAGTCTACTGAAACCCAAAAGATGCGCAGTATCATTCTCAATAGATACGCCGCAATATTATACTTAGATGAATTCAAAGACCTTTGCCTGACTTTGAAGAATGCGCCGCATGTAATTCTAGCATGTGCCACATATGAAACTTTGGTCAACGAAGAAGATCAAGCTTGTTCTACTCCAGATACGCCGCATCATTTATCTGACATACGGCGTATATCTATCAAGACTTCACCAGATATAATCCAAGACGCTAAAGGACATGCGCCGCATACAAGAATCAAGTTACGCCGCATCTAAAGGCGGTGTACGAATATACCAGAATATATTAATCTCGGACCCCACGCGAAGTTAAGTCAATGCGCCGCATCTCGTTACACAATGCGCCGCATCGAACCCTCAGACAGAAAGTATAAATACCCCAAGACTGTTACGAAGTTTGTGTGCAACATAACCCTAAGGAGACGAATTCAGTCGAAGAAGCTTCACAAGACACACTCCAAACAAAGATATTAGAGTTGTAAGAAGGTCCTGCATGTATTTAATTCATTAAGTAGTTTTGTTTTATTGTAATAGTACGCTTTAATTCATCAGGATTGATGGACTTGTGATATGTGACTACGGAACATCGTATACTCCCCTTAATATTGCTTTCTCATTAATTAAAGTTTATATGCTGATGTCTTTGGTGACTTATATTAGTGCTTTGATAACCTTTGTGTCTAGCTGAGCCCATGGACTGCCATATCTGCCCCTCGCCTATTTAATCTAACGTCTTTGGATTTTGGATAAGTAGGATAGACATAAGTGATCATTAAGGGTTTACTCGCCGATAGATTGCGATCCAACGAGAAAGAATAGATTAACTACACTTCATATAAAACTAGCAATAAAACAAGTGACAAGCTACTTAATTATCAGGACAGGTCTTCTTGTAGTCTCTATTATCTATTTGTGTACGTGTTGCTATTTGCTGATTCGTTCTCACTAGTTTAATTTACTGTTTAGTAAAACCAAAACTGTGCTAGTCTCTCAGACTAAACCCCCCTTGCGTTAGATTAGATTGTAAAACTAACTTAGGGATTAAAATACTGATAGACAAATTAAGCTTTACGTTCCACTCTTAATGATCAGCACTCTACTTACCACTATATACATATTGATCGGATACACTGTCCGTTAGTGTGTGTGTTATAGGATAAGTCGGCTAAATATGAATGTAAAACTTGAAATAGGCAATTACCCCCTATACTGCATATGACACAAATCAGGTACCTATAATCAAATCTTTAAACAACATTCGCCTTCGAACCCCTTCTTTGCATGGGTACCATATTGTTAAAGTCCCATATATTGTTAAAGATGTCATTCCTTTAGATCAAATACTATAAAAAGAGCAAACAAATAATTGCTCAGAAGCAGTTTTTATTATTCGAATAATCGAACTGTTTGTGATGACCCAACATCACATTGAGTGCTGATGCCCTCATAGCAATTTGAATTGAACCAGCCGCGAACCCGGGTCTGTACCGTGGCAGGGTACTATTATACCACTAGACCACTGGTGCGAGATGTTTATTCCTTCCCCATATATATTTATATCATATTATTTATGCCATACCTATACTACCAGTTCACAGATGAGTATGTATTTTCATATTCAGGTGGCACATCACATGATATATTTATCTGCAATGCTGGTTGAGTTTCATCACGGATTAGTATAGTTTCTACATCCAAAACAGAACTTCGATATATGATTCCACATGGGCATTTGATAAGGTAATGGTTTAAAGACATTGTTAGCTTGCTTAAACACTCATCGTTACTTTCATTTCAAAGTGTCCATCATCAATATCATATTTTCACATTTAAACATTTTGCTGATAACACTGTTTATGATGTAGATTACTGTCTCATGCAAAAATCATACGTAAACGCTGTCATGCAATGCAATAATCATTTTTGGGGTTTATAAATGCATTTGGATGTATGGGATTAGTTATCATTCTTGTTGATTGACAAATAATCTGTAATGTTCCTCATTGCATGTAGGACTATATAATTTAGATTTTTTTTAGATTATGCTAGTCATACTGTGTTTTAGGTTCTTAGCTCCCATCGAAGCACTAGTGATTGCTGCCAAAAGGCTCAATTTTTTTTTAATCAGGACAATGAGAAACGAGTTGGGTTCCTTCTATGAGGTTACCGTGAATCATGACTGTTAACATTGTCACCATCCTATCTATATAGGCTAATGTAAGGATATAACAGAGTAGGTGAGGAATATGCAAGTAGTTTAAGTCTTTCCATTGAGACTTACCATAAACCAACTTTTTTTATTGTTGAAAAGGTGAAATATTACTCCCAAACATTATATGTACAACATGAGCGGTTGGTTAAGAAGCGTTGGACAATCCCAAACACCCCTTAAGACTGCAAAACAAATAACTACACTGCAATATTTAAACAAACTATACAATACTGATTAAGAAAAATTGATCTAGAATTCTTCTGCAGGCATATAGCTTGATCACCTTTAATTTTTTCACCATTTTCACCAAGCACCTTAAGATATACCACATACCATAAACCAACTTAACATCTGGCAAGTAATTGTATATCAATATGGGCCTCTTAATACACAAGTCTATGTGTTTCCATAACGTTAAAAGAAACTTTTAAAAAATATACACAAGATATAGGCTTGGACAAACGCATGTCTTCTCACAGTTACCTTGAAAAGTCATTTTATTCAATGAACACCCTCTATGTCTACCAAGTCAAAGATGAAATCACAGAATACTTTGCATGCAATCCCAGAATGTCCTCCGTAAGGGATATCTCCCTTCCACCATGGATATAGTGACTACGTTGTTAGAACACATGCTTGTGGATTCCTGTTGAATGATGTTGCCAGACAGCCTTTGTAAAGTAAATACTGGTTCTTTTGGCTCTGGAAGATCAATTTCACTGCATAGCATATAAACGACTTCCGTCATCGTTGGCCTGTCCTTAGCCAGGTCCTGAACACAAAGAAGTCCAACATGTAAGCATCGCAAACCCTCCGGTAGACATGATGGCTTTGCCAATGCTTGATCAATGAATTCGTCTCCTCTGCCTTTCTTCCATGACTTCCATGCCTGAGATATGTTATATTTTATAAGAAGCCATCAAAAGCTGGCATGTAGATGGAAAGAAGTTTTGTGGTATGGTATTTGAGTAGAATGCTATACTTACGTGCACAAGAGGATAAACTTGTTCTTGATGCATAAATGCAGTATTCCTCTTTCCACTCACAATCTCTAATAGCATATACCCCATAACTATATACATTCGATTTCTCTGAAATCACTCCTCCCATGGCATATTCAGGAGACATATAGCCACTGAATTTCATTATTTAATTAGCATTTGCCCAAGAATATAACAAATTGAAATCATATATATTGACAAATGTGTGTGTAATGAATATCTTGTTCTCTTTCTGAGTCGTAGGAGAAGGATATATAGTTGTAACTTGTAAGTGCAAGCATCAAAAGTCATCTTTTTCTATGATATGATTTGCTATACCCGTTTCAATATGACTTCCATTTTAAGATATGGTACTTTGCTTTTATGAGTTTAGACTTTAGACTTTAGACTGTGATAAAGACATCACGTGTGCGTTAAAAAGATGTTACTTGAAGAGACACTATTCTAAAAGAGGAAATATAAAGTTCTCACTATGTGCCAACAATTCGGTGAGTATTCGCCAGCTCTTGTGTCATTTGAAAATTTCTTGCGAGTCCAAAGTCTGATATTTTGGGATTCATTTTCTCATCTAGTAGAATATTGCCACATTTCAAATCCCTGTGTATGAACCTTAAACAAGAATCACGATGGAGATAAATAAGTCCACGACCAATGCCCTGAATAATGTTGAAACGAGTTGCCCAATCAAGCTGTGAGCGCTTCTTTGGATCTAGGCATCAAAAAAGTTAACTATAAGCAATGCCCTAAATAATGAGAAACGGAAACAGAGATTCAAGTTAAACTGACCAAAGAGAAAAGTTTCCAAGCTTTTATTTTTCATGTACTCATATATCAATAATCTCTCTTTTCCTTCAATGCAGCAACCTAAAAGTTTAACCAGATTCCTATGTTGGAGCTTGGAGATCAACAGTATTTCATTCTTAAACTCTTCAATTCCTTGTCCAGAGTCGCCAGACAGCCTCTTAACTGCGACTTGCTGCCCATGATCTAGTATTCCCTATATTAAGTTAATGTGTTAAGTAAATTATCGCAGAAACTAGGTTTGAGAATACTAGTGCATTATTACCTTATAAACTGGGCCGAATCCTCCTTCACCAAGTTTATTTCTGTAATTGAAGTTGTCTGTGGCAGCTATGATTTGTTTGAACTCGTATATAGGCAATTCAAAGGACTCATGTACATCTTCTTGTAGTGTGTCCCTTGAAACAATTTCAACATCTGAACTGAAGTGATTTAACGTGGTTTTCCTTCCTGCAGAGCGAATTTCGAGACGTATGAATCACTTTATCAATATTAAGATAAATGATATGTAGAGTTAGCTCATCTAACGAGAAATTGTCGAAACTCCTTTTGCCCTACTATAGAGTAAGACAATCAACCATGTAAGAAACAAAATATATTCTTCACATTACAAAAGAGTCTTTTGATGATTATATGCTATAGGATTATATGTTGTTACCTTTTTTATGTGTTATCCACCTGTATAAACAAAAGATGAAGCCACATAAGAGGAGTAAACCACCTATGGTTGCAAGGCTGATAATAAGTGTGGCACCTCGATCATTCTTTTTACCTATAACATTGGGATCTTTCTTTTCACTTATAACATTGGGATCTTTCTTTTCACCTATAAATATCGTGTTAGGATGGTATAGATAAATAAAATCTCGCAGAAACATCAAGAACTGGTTATTCGACCTGAATAAGATTTTGCATTTACCTGTTTCGGCATAAAGAAGGCGTAAGAAAAGATTCTCCCCATCATCTAAGAACTGCTCGATATCAATGAGGTCTTCTGTCCAAGCCATACAGTAAATGCCGGTCACAAAAGCATATGCCTTACAAGAGCAGTTGCCCATGCACCAGTGTTGGCATCCGTCGGCATCCTTATCTGGAAAATAGTGATAGCGATCTGGGAGCTTCACCCCTGTGAGATTCTGGAACTTATCAGGCTTAGACTTCCCTGCAGCTAAACTACTTCGATTCTTCTCACACAAGAGTTCACTTCGCCTAACACAACCCCTTGTCCAGTTACTTTTGCTCCATTCCTCATCTGACACTGGTACAAACCCTTCTAAGCAGTCACAAATGGGAGGATACTTGTGGGTACAAATTGCAAAAGCACCGCAGACTCCATAAACATCACAAGAATTCGCTGGTGCTTGCCAACTAGAATACAACTCGTTTTCTTCAGTGTCCCATTTTATCATTTGAAACAGACCATTAGGATTTATATAAAGCCATTCGTAATCAGAGAAAGTTAATAGGTAAATAGTCAAATACGCTCCCTCTTGTGAGTTAGCTGGCATGAGAGTAATTAGATTCCCGTATCCAGCCTCCTGTTCTGGTATACCTATAAACCTACCTCCATCCCATGGCCCACCTCTCCAGTACGGTTTGGAATTGTACCATACCATAACTTGTGGTGGTTGATCTGATGAAAGTCCAACAACAAACTTTCCAGGCGTTGGATCATCATCACTTTCCCATGATGTCAGTAAATGTTTACCCTGTGTTTTGCCATTTGTCCCAAGCTTCATGCCTGGCAATAGGGTGTTACCAGGATAATCAAATCTTTCCGACAAAATTGATCCTGAGGTGGTATCATTGAGACAAAAGTTGCCCATGTCTGTTAGTTTTGCAATTGCTGCATTGAACTGGAGCCTAACTTTGGTTGACCAGACAATTTTATGCTCACCGTTTAGGATTTTCAGATTCCTGTCATTGTCAATTATTAGGCTAGAATTGGTGTCAGAAACCAAAAGTGGATTTTCTCTGTTTGCAACCCATATAACTTTCATAGATGTAACATTTTTGTACCATATACCAATATATCGGTTAGTGGAATTACCTGGATTGAAGAATCCTAGCTCAAAAACTTTATTGGCAGAGACAAGAGTTTGTCCTAAGGATATTGGGCTATCTTTAGTCAATATATCAGTTCCTGTGCAGTGCTGTAATGAAATAATCAGGATATACAAGAATTTCATGCAAAAGTGATGTTTGGATGTGAATCTTCTGATAACCATGTCCATTAGTTTCTATGGACCCTTCTTTAGATTAAGTTAGAATTTTGAAAATGAACCAAAAGATTACGTATATCGATTTTTCTTATCAAACTTCCAAGAACTTCACCGGTGATGTCATCTACAGTATTTGTTAAAGAACTAAATTGTTAAAATGAATTTTGGCCTGAATAAAGTTAAGGGACTAATGTTGCCTCTTTTGTATTTCAGATTTTATGCTTAATAATGGTTTGGTGACTTTAAGATAAGAAGAGAAAGATGAAGGGGGCTTTGTGCTATTATTGGAAAGATGGTTGCTTATCTTGGGCTTCACACACTCACCTCCTTGAGTGTGGTATAGCTGTATTCTGGTGTTTAAGCCGTTTTCTTGTCCTCTTCTTGGATATCATCTTCTGCTGATGATCTATATATATCAGCTCTCATCTCTCCTTGAAGATCATCACAAAAACATTATTCATTCTCTTGTATTATTATTTTGTGTTCCTTGATTGAGATCAAGTACTCGTATAACTGTTTGAGAATAGTTTTGGTTGTAAAACTCTTTATCATTAATCTGATTGGGCAATATTAAGTTTTCTTACATGGTATCAGAGACAGGTTGGTCTGAAAAAACCTTTTGAGAAAATTAGGGTTTGGGTAGTTTGGGGCTTTTTTCAATTGAAGGTTCCAAAGGTCGTTTAAGTTACTTAATCGATAGTATTGGTGTTATTGGCTTCGATTGCAAGTGGTTCTGGTAATTTGCCCTAATTTAAAAAATTAGGGTTTGGTGGATCTTGGTTGGTGGATCTGGGTTCGCTGTGTATATCTGCTATATCCCTAGACTAAGTGAATCTAGGGTGTAGTAGGTCTGATTCCGTTGCTTCTTTGCTTTGCGTGCACTGTAACACCTCTCACACCTTTATTTTCTTGCATTTAATTTATATTGTTTAGATTGATGGGGAGTAGGATGTGAGAGATTGTTGAAGTTGTTGTTGGTGTTTTTTTTTGTAGTTAAAGCCCTTGACCTGCCACCTTGAGTGGTACGGAAGCCTGGGAACTTCCTTCTTCCCTTCTTATTATCTGGTTGTTTGTTGTTTCTTGCAAGCTTCTCTATGTCTTTAGATAATGGTAGTCCTACTCCCTCTGCTCAGGGTTTTGATGCAGAGGAAGATGATGCTTTCCCTGTTACTCTTATTAGTAAACTTGATATCAGTCACCCTCTACACTTGCATCCTAATGACTCTGCCACATTAACTGTTATATCTATAAAATTAAAAGGAACTGAAAACTATAATGTGTGGTCTTGTGCTATGTTGTTGGCTCTTGAAGGCAAAAACAAAATTGGTTTTATAGACGGTTCCTGTAGGAGGTCTAATACTGATGATGTACTTGGGATACAATGGGACAGGGTAAATGCTATTGTTCTGGGTTGGATCTTAAACTCCATTTCTGAGGAACTGTTTCTTGGACAAATGTTTTCAAAAAAGGCTTCTGATGTCTGGACTGAGTTAAAAGAAACATTTGATAGAGTTGATGGGTCTGTTACCTTTAATTTACACCATTAAATCAACTCTTTGTCTCAAAATGGTACATCTATTGCTGAATATTTCAACAAGTTAAGCACTTTGTGGAAACAATTTGACGCTCTTATTAAATTGCCTAGATGCACTTGTCATGCTGCTGATGATTTTAAGAAACACAACCAGTTAATGAAGTTAATGCAATTCCTTATGGGGCTTAATGATTCTTATATGCAAATTAGAAGCAACATTTTGTCTAGAGACCCATTGCCTGATGTTAAGGGGGCTTTTGCCATTATCTCTAGTGAGGAGTCTCACAGAGCTGTGGTTTCCGGGACTGGGGTCTCTCAAAGATCTCAGCCATCTGTATTTCACTCTAATGTGCCTAATAGAGGGAGTACTCAGAGGCCCCAAACCTCTGGGAACTCTTTCAGGACGAGTAATGCCCCCAGACCTAATACTAATTGGAACAATAGGGCTGCTGGTGGCTCTACTCTTGTTTGTGAAAATTGTGGGTTTAATGGACATACTGAGGATAGATGTTTTAAGTTGATTGGGTACCCTCCTAATTTTGGGAAACGAAATGGTTACACTGGTACTAATTCTAGTCAGGGTGTTCAAAACTTTAACAAAAAGTTTATAAAGAACAACAACTCTGTTGGTTCTAGCTCTCTTTCAAACCTTTCAGATGAACAGATTTCTAAACTCTTGTCTCTCATCAAAGACACGTCTATCAATGATGATGGAAAAGGCAAAAGTGTACATGCCAACATGGCAGGTATTGTTTTTAACAACAACAAGTTTTTTAATCAAAATTTTCATAGATTCTTTTGTAATAATAGTAAGGCCAGGGCTGCTCTCATTGCTGCTGGTATTATTGTTGACTCTGGAGCTAATCAACATCTAACATACACTGATAATTTTTTGGTTAATGTTGTCGACATTTCCAAACTTGGAATTAAAGTCTCTCATCCTAATGGAACAGAGGCTTTAATTACAAAAGTTGGAAATATGATCCTAACCAAAAACTTAACCCTGTATGATGTGCTTGTGGTTCCAGAGTATTGTGTGAGTCTTATGTCTGTTCATAAGATTGCTAGAGATAGCAAATTTGTTGTGGCCTTTGATGAATCTAAATGCTATGTGTTATCTCAGGGTTTGAGGGATGTGAAACTTCTGGGGACTGGTAGATAGTCTGATGGTTTATATTTCTTTGATAAAACTGAAGGTAATTTACCCTCTAGAGACCAACCTTACTTTTTCTCTAGTTTGTCCAAACACTTGTGGCATTGCAGACTTGGTCATCCTTCTGACCAAGTCCTAAAAGTTCTAAACAAAGATCTTAATTTTAAATCTAATGATAATGTGCAGTTTTGTGAAATTTGTCAAAAGGCTAAACAAACCAGAGAACCCTTTCCCTTGAGTGAACACAAAACTTCTGCCCTTGCTGACCTTGTCCATCTCGATGTTTGGGGGCCCTATCGGGTTACCAGTAGAGAAGGATATAGGTATTTTTTGACCATTGTTGATGATTACACCAGGGCTGTGTGGGTTTACTTGCTTAAGACTAAAACTGAAGTGTTTGATTGTGTCTATACCTTCTTTAATTTGATCAAAAATCAATTCAAGAAAACCGTTAAAATTTTCAGAAGTGATAATGGCACTGAATTTGTGAATAAAAGGTTTAGTGAATTTTGTGTCACTCATGGAATAATACATCAGACCTCTTGTGCATATACCCCTCAGCAGAATGGGATTGTGGAACGGAAACATAGGCATCTGCTTAATGTGGCCAGATCCCTTCTGTTTCAGGGGGAATTCCCTTAAATTTGTGGTCCGAATGTGTTCTCACTGCTTGTTATCTCATTAACAGGTTTCCCTCTTCAGTGCTAAATGGGAATTCTCCTTACAACATGGTTTTTAACAATAAATGTTCTTTAAATCACCTAAGAACTTTTGGATGTTTGTGTTTTGCTACTGTCCTTAATAATGATGATAAGTTCAGTAGCAGATCTGAAAAATGTGTGTTGGTTGGCTATGCGTCTTTTAAAAAAGGTTATAAACTGTTTAGTCTTGAAAGAAAACAATTCTTGTACTCAAGAGATGTTGAATTCTTTGAGAATATGTTTCCCTTTAAGACTAACCCTGTGATTGAGACTTGTCAGGATCTGGATCATACAAACTTTTTCTATAAAGTTGTGTATGAGGATCCTGACATACCCCATGATGAGAAAAACATTAACAAAAAACCATCTTATGATGAAAACAAGTATGCTAACTCTCCTAGTGAAGGCAGAAACTCCTTTCTTGATGGCAGTCCAACAATTGACCTAATTGAGGATGAGTTGGGGCATCCTCAGGGTTCCAATGGTTCTGACCCTGAAAATGAGGTGTCAGCTACACTTGAGAATGATAATGCATTATCTGAGGGTACATCTCATAATAGTCCAATCACATATCATCATATGATTTCTCAAACTCAACCCACTAGAAGATCTGAAAGATCCTCTGTTTTTCCAAATAAATATAATGACTTTGTGGTTGATTCTAAAGTAAAACATGGGCTTGAAAAATTTGTTAGCTATGCCAACCTCAGTTCTGAAAACTTCTGTTTTGTAACCAAGTTAAATAAACTTTCTGAACCAAAAAATCATTTGGAAGCTAGCAAATCTGAGCACTGGAAAGAGGCAATGAACACTGAAATGAACGCTTTATATGAAAATGATACTTTTGAGATTGTTGAATTACCTTGTGATAGAAAGGCCATTGGGTCAAAATGGGTGTTTAAGATTAACTATAAGTCTAGTGGTGAGATTGATAGATTTAAAGCTAGACTTGTTGTTCAGGGGTTCAATCAAAAGGAAGGGATTGACTTTGATGAGACTTTCTCCCCTGTGGTCAAAATTGTTACTATTCGATGTGTTATTAATTTAGCTGTTCAACAATCTTGGCCCATTTTTCAATTGGATGTTAACAATGCCTTTTTATATGGTAACCTTGAGGAAACTGTTTACATGAAACTTCCTCCGGGTTATTTTGATGAAAATGACAAGAGAGTGTGCAGACTTAAAAAGTCTTTATATGGCTTGAAACAAGCTCCTAGACAGTGGAATGCCAAACTGACTAGCACTCTTCTTGAAAATGGTTTTGTGCAAAGTAAAAGTGATTACTCGCTGTTTACTAAAAATGAGTCTGGTGTGTTTATCGCTTTACTTGTTTACGTTGATGATATTATTATCACTGGGAATGATCTTGGTGCCATTGATGAAGTCAAAAGGTATCTTAAGACCAAATTTCAGATAAAAGATTTAGGCAAACTCAAATATTTTCTTGGCATTGAAGTTATTGAAACTAAGAATGAGGTTTGTTTATCTCAAAGGAAATATTGCCTAGATTTATTATCTGAGTTTGGTCTCCTTGCTTGTAAACCTTCTGCTATTCCTTTAGAGCAAAGTGTGTACATCACCTCTGAGCCAACTGACACAGATCCCTTACTTGATAATATCACTGAGTATCAAAAACTCATTGGGAAACTGATTTATCTAACTTACACTAGGCCTGATATTTCTTACACTGTTCACTACCTGAGCCAATTTATGCATTCCCCTTTAAGATCTCATTTGAAAATTGCCCTAAAGGTGTTGAGGTATTTGAAAGGTGCTCCAGGTCTAGGTGTGCATATAACTAAGAATCCTAAGAACTTTATGAATGCATTCGTTGATGCAGATTGGGCCAAGTGTGTAGTTACAAAGAAATCGGTCACTGGATACTGTGTTAGTCTCAATGGTTCTATGGTTTCTTGGAAAAGCAAAAAACAGAACACCCTCTCAAAGTCTTCTGCAGAAGCTGAGTATAGAGCTTTGGCTTCTGTGACTTCTAAGATTGTTTGGATCCTGAAAATTCTTAAGGATCTCAACTGGGAACATTTTATGCCGGTTAATATCTTTTGTGACAGCCAAGCAGCAATTAAGATTGCTGAAAACACTTGGAAATTAATCTTCATTTTGTAAGAGAAAATATTCTAACTGGTGTCATTGAAACAGCTAAAATTCACACTGCTGATCAAACAGCAGACATTTTTACAAAAGGGCTTGATAAAACTCAACATGTCAAAATGGTTTCTAAAATGGGTCTACTTGATGTCTTCCAGGCCAAAATCCAGGGGGGATGTTAAAATGAATTTTGGCCTGAATAAAGTTAAGGGACTAATGTTGCCTCTTTTGTATTTCAGATTTTATGCTTAATAATGGTTTGGTGACTTTAAGATAAGAAGAGAAAGATGAAGGGGGCTTTGTGCTATTATTGAAAAGATGGTTGCTTATCTTGGGCTTCACACACTCACCTCCTTGAGTGTGGTATAGCTGTATTCTGGTGTTTAAGCCGTTTTCTTGTCCTCTTCTTGGATATCATCTTCTGCTGATGATCTATATATATCAGCTCTCATCTCTCCTTGAAGATCATCACAAAAACATTATTCATTCTCTTGTATTATTATTTTGTGTTCCTTGATTGAGATCAAGTACTCGTATAACTGTTTGAGAACAGTTTTGGTTGTAAAACTCTTTATCATTAATCTGATTGGGGAATATTAAGTTTTCTTACATAAATAATAGATTCTCTACTATAATGTCAACCATGATATAACGACTATGTCAATGGCAATTTGGAGTAATATAAGCTTCTGACATTACCATTAGATTTGTCAACTTGGAGGAAGATTAATGACAATATTAAGCTTCTTACAAAGATATTGTGAGCAATATAAACATGGGTCACTTTCTTGAGATTCTGGTTGACTAATGCCGGTTTCTTATTTGTTAGGTGACTTGTAATATATGTTGGAAACTTTTAAATCTCTTATGTCTGAAGATCAATAAGCATGTTAATCCTAATAACGTTTTGTTGACACTTTGTTTGTTAACAATAATTAATCTTAAGATTAAAATCAGGACCGTGTTTTTATGCAGGTTGCACGTCACATGGTATCATGGTCAGTAATGCTGGTTGAGAATCATCATACATTAGTTTCTACATTCAAAACAGAACTCCTTGTATAATCCTAATAAGGTGTAAGCGATGTCACAAGTGTATATGACATTAGACAAATAGATGTAAACAATCTTAGGTCAAAAACAACCTTTGACATTTTCATTCTTCTACCGGATGATACGATAATAAAGAAAAATAAATAAAGTAAACGAACAGGGACAAACTTTTATTTCATCTTAAAGGCCATAGAGACCATATCAAAAAAGACCAACCACCTGAACAAGGATTTCATTTGATGCTTAAAAAATACACAACAAGGAAACCATCCAGTTTTAAAGACTAACCCGTCAAACAGGAAAGCTTGCAGTTTTAAAAACTGAAACTTCATACAGGAAAACACCCAACACTAAAAACACTTCCTTTGGTTCATATATTCAGCCTGCTTGATCATCTTTTTCAAGTTTACAATATCTTGAGCCTTCTCAGACTCAGTTCCACAGCTTCAAGAGGCCTTTTCCAAATCTGCATTAGCTTCCAACAGAAAGTAATCAGTAATTTCATATAAACATGATACTGATACATATGTGCATTCAGTCCAAATGATACATGCCGAGTAATGTACTAAGATGGTGTTTGATTCATGCAAAGAAACAATCTTATTATAGTATAGTAGTAAAGTATCGAAATGATCCGCGAGAAATACGGATCACCCGAGTCGTTTCCCAGTGAAGGTGAATGGAATCAAGAATATAGATTCGTGTAATCGTGATTTGAAAAGTCGTGAAAAAGGCAAATAGTGATCAAATAATTCAATTATCAACTGGTAATTATGAAATATGCAAAGAGTACAAGCTAGTAATGCACCAAAGTCTAAAACGTGAAAACGGAAATGCACACGCGATTATTAAGCGTAACGCGCGAAATAAAACGCGAGTTTTAAGCTACACTAATCCTACGGACTTCAAAATAATTTTAAAAAGTTAAAAATAATAAAAGAAAATTTTAAGAAAAAGAAAAATATTTTTAGACTTTTTATTTAATTTTTATGAATTAAAAACTATTTTAAACTATTTAATAATTAAAAGAAAATGTAAATAAAGTGAGAAAAATGCAAAATTACTTTCTAAAATTCTAAAATAACTAAAAATAATTTTCTAATATTTTTTTGGATTTTTCTTGGCTTTTTTAGATTTTTCTGGATTTTTCAGCAATTAAAAAGTATTAAATAATGATTAAAAATGAAAATTAAATAGGAAAAGTAGCAAATTAACTCAGAAAAATATGAAAATTTCAGGGAAAATCTAAAATTATGTTTTAAATCTAGGAAAAATATCAAAAGTGAAAAATAAGCACTGGAAGTGCTTATTAGCTTAAAATCAGCTTATTTAAGTGCTTATTTATAAGCACAGTTGACCAGGGTTTGACCAAACTTTCACCAAATACTTTTCAGACTTAAATGAGCTTATAAGAACAAGAATCAGGCCATTTGATGCACAAGAACACAGTTAAGCAATGAAAGTAGCTCAAATAAGCACTATGTATAACAATAAGCACTGGCAGATAAGCACACAACCCAAATTCACTTGAAACAGGTACAAGGGACTATAATAAGCTTAGAACAATCAGCAAACTCAACTTGAGATCTAAAATAAGCAATTGCAGCCCTCTTATAATTCAGAAATTTTTTTAATCCTACAATCTAAATGGGCCAAATAAGCTGTACTAATAAGCTAGAAAGGCAAAACTAATGGTGGAAATTTACTTACTACTATGGTGGGAACACAAAACAACTATAAAATTATACTTTCAACTTGATTTAAGCACCTAAATAAGCCTGAGAACAGATGGAATTGAGACTGCAGCTGTGGAGTTTTGACTTTTTCTTATGCAATTCTAGTTTGACTAAATTAAATTTGTATTGATCCTAAATACTAAATGATGTTATAATAAGCTGTAATATACCTAAATTGAGCTACCCTAACCTATTTTGCATCTACAATCCAGACTTCACCTACTGATTTTTACCAAAACTGAATAGGCAAGTGATTGAATGAAAGTTTTACTTTTTGCTTTTGAGGTACAATTCTTATGAACTAATCAACTCTAATATAGCCTAAACAAACTATTGTGACAAAAATCTCACCAAAAGAGCAACAAAATCAGTCAAAACCTACAGTACCAAACACCCCTTTATTATACTAGTTACACTACAACTTTTAAATTTTACCTTATACCTACTGATTTTAAAGATGAAACAGATTATTTAAACACAATTGAAGCTAAATGAGCAGGTAAATGTCTCAAAGAACATCAAGAACACTATTATGCAGATTATACTAGATAAGAGCAGTTAACTATGAAATTTATTAAGCAAGCTATATCACCACTACAAATTATCATTAAAGCAGCTACAACATGAACACAAGCAGCTACCAACAACAAATAAGCAATAACCTAAGATCTACACTACTAATAAGCTACTAGATGAAACAGTGATTAAAATTGATGGAACTTACAACTCCAATTCCCCCTCAGCTCAAATAGAGGGGGATTCACTAAGCAAGCCTATCTTTTTGATAGGCTGAGTTCATCTCTTCTGTCTCAGCATATCCATACCACCTCAGCAACCTCTGATCAAACTCTGACATTGACTGATATAAACTAATGACTCAAATACATCCACTAGAAGCTATTCAGCTAAAGTGGAGTATAGAAAATGAAAAATAAGCTCTATGATAAGCTATACTAATATCTATGATAATATTTTTTTATGTTTTTATATTTTTCTGATTTTTTTTATTTATTTTTATTTTTATTTCTTTTCTGCAAATGCTAAATTTTTGAGAAATAATAATAGAGATTAAGCTAAAACAGTTGATTAGAAACAAGATTGAAGTAGACTTTAAACTAAATAAGCAATGAAAAATATAGAATAAGCTGAGATAATTGAAGGTTAACTAAAAAACTTTTATTTAAAGTAATGTAAACATTACATAAGCTAAGCTAATACAATCTAAAAGAAATTTTGACAGAGTAACTTTAACTAAAAACTACACACCGAAATGGTGAAATGGAGGGGGTATTTATCCTTGGAGCAGGGGAGAAGGCAGCTAGGGTTTAGAAGAGCCTAGAAGGGAATTAGCAGCCACATATCTTCATCTCTATCCAAAATGTCGACACTCTCTCCATCCTTGACCACAAAACTCAGTCCTTATCCATCAGCCACATTTGTTTGTCCAATTAGAATGCTAGGAATGTCCATGTACGTGAAATAATGACAACATTCTCTGACACGTGCTCAGAGGTTCTAGAAACAGGATCCAAGGTTGAAAGGATTAGGTGTAGAATCCAATAGTACTCTGCCACTTGTCCTTGTCTCTGACTCAGCCTCTATACTCTTTAATCCGTGCTCCAAACATGTGGGATAGGTTTCTAGAAGGGGTAATTTATATGGGTGAAAGGTTAATTGTCGTGGGGAGGGGTAATTGTGAGGTGGGGATTTCTAGGGTTCATGGCACAGTGCTTTCTGGGCGTGGGGGTGAATTTGGGGGGCGGTAAAAGGGTAATTGGTATTTTTATTATTATTTGAGTTGGGGCAGGGTAATAATATAGGTGTTGGGCCGGGTAGTAAAAAAAAGGTAAGGGTAGTGGGCTTTGGATTGTGGGCTTGTGGTGTTTTTGGATTTGTGTGGATCCGGTGTAATATATAGGTTTAGGAGTAGTAAAATCACAAGGACCAAAGTAGTAAATCCTGAAATCACAAGGACCATAGCCGCCATTCTTCAATAATATTATCCAAGGGTTCCTTTCGACCATATGAGCTTTGACTTCGACCACTAAGCTTCCCCGGCTCCGGCTTTATTAAAACTTTTCCAAATTTCGTGCTCGTTTTGTCATTTTCTCGTGATTTTTTCGTCCTTTTCTTAAATATCCGTTCCTGCACATTCACAAACACAAAAACACACATTCTTTGGCATTATTTGTTAGTTTTTGGTTTATTTGGTCCAATTTTGGCTTAGAAAAGGTGAGTGAATAAGCACTCACCAAAATCCCCCGGACTAAAGTATTGCCGTGTCCTCACGCAATGTGATCAATTCACGCTCGCGAGATAAATAATTTCATAACTCTTTCTACTAACTTTGTAAAGTAGCAAGGAGGTTCGAAAGAAGTCATAAAATCATTTAAATCCGCAAACGCTCCGTTTTCCAAAGTTTATTTTCTTTATTCCACTTTATTCTATTTTTGGACTTTTCACACTTCATACTTGTGACGGTTTGTTGAACTTTCATTATTTTTGCAATAATTTTTAGGGTCTACGAGTAGAAACACTTCTATTTAAGAAGTGACCATACGGATAAAAATCGTCATCCTTGATTTTTCACGAGCTCCC
The DNA here is from genome assembly GCA_030686995.1 of Artemisia argyi. Lineage (NCBI taxonomy): Eukaryota > Viridiplantae > Streptophyta > Magnoliopsida > Asterales > Asteraceae > Artemisia > Artemisia argyi. Next base: position 200,965,566 of record CM060678.1, read on the forward strand.
AAACTAAGCGTAAAAACGAGATCACAGCTTATCTACAAATTTAATGCTAACACTACTCATAAAAGTTACTCGTGGAAACTTCTTACTCCCATGTCCTAAGTTTTTGTATCTCAATATTTTACTTTTTTGAGAAATGAATCGCTTCATATTTTCTCGTTTCAATAATTTTTAGTCCGATAGTGACACCTAAGTTAAAACGATAAATAGTTATTCATTTTCTCTTAAGAACCACTGCAATAGAAATTCGGTCCACATCAAGGAATTTGGGGTACATACAATATCAAAGATATAAGTTGCGGAGTATGATCACGTGCACCTCATGTGACTGATTACTAATCACTTATCACATGCACCTCACGCGCCAACAACTTATTTACATACAAGCTCTTATTCGATACAACTTTCAACTTTCACTTTTGTAATTTCTCACTTTTTTTCACTTTTCTCATATTTTTCATTTTTTTTCTTTCTTCACTTTTTTCTCATAACATCAATGGAAGCTTATTGGGTAGCTCCAAAACCACATAGATAATCAACTTTTGACTTTTGATTTATTCACTTTTCGCTCTTATTTTTGATGTTCCTTGATATGTACCGAACTTCTAAAGCAAAAATTCTCTTAAGAAAACAAAGAACTAAATATTATTCAAACCAAAATACCACTAATTAACCTAGAACATCTATTATATATTGGTGACGTATCTGATGGGAGTAAAAAGCCACGAGTACCTCTAATGAGCTCTAAAGAGAACCACTACTCCATGTTTAGCATTAAACTTGTAAATAAACTCTATCATTTCTCGTTCTCTGCAAATTTAAGACCTCAAATAATAAGATTAGCAGATGCTTAGCCAATAATCAGCCACGCATATATAAAGTCAAATACGGGAGCTTGCAAACTCTTGGAAAGAATTCGTGTTTTGTAGCTCCTAGTGTAAGTGACTAGCGAAAGCTTTTCAAGCCGTGCATGTATAAAGTCGAGTACGGAAGCCGACAAAAGAGTAGCTCCTAGTGTACAAGGCTAGCACAAACTTTTATGATTATCATTGGTTAAGGGAACAAGCTAGGGCTCAACACGGCCGATCAAGTCAAAATATTTATTCCTACTCTCGCCAGCAAGAAAGTCAACAAGGTGTCAAATCACTTATTCATATTTTTATTATATTTTTGCACAACTTTTTTAACTTTTTCTCATTTTTTTGTGCTTTTTCATGTCTTTTTCATTCACTTTTCTTCAAAATTTTTGAAATTTTTCAATTTTTTCATTTTTTTTTTTTTTTTTTTTTTTTTGTGGAAAAACGGAGTTGCAAGAGTACATGACATGGTGAAAAATGCAAGGTCAAATCGAATCGAAGATTCACCCCCACCCCCCCCCCCCCCCCGGACTAGAATGAAACATTGTCCTCAATGTTTTAATGGGTAAAGGTAATCCTAACATAAATCTAGGCCGTTTATTAATTATGCCAAAGAAAACGTTAGTCGATAAGATTTATGGATATTGGATTTCCAAAAGCATCGATGAATGAGACTCGAGTGGAGAGAAAGACAAAACCACGAGCACGAGAGTCATCATAATTCGGGGACAATCCTGGACAATCATCACAAACAACCACGAAACACAAGATTGGAAGAGGTACCCCCTCTTCACGTTATTTATTAGAAAATAGAAATATAAGAAGATGAGATTGGATAAGCATGGGTTGCCTCCCACGAAGCGCTTTGTTTTTTGATTACCGAGTCACGTAGCTTAACTCGGTCCCCGAATTCATTCGTCCTTGCGGAAAGTTTGGAGATCCGGGACTACCATGGCTGGTACGTCCCCTCCAAAATAGTGTTTCAAACGGTGACCATTCACTTTAAAGTTGGGACCATCGAGTTGAGCCAACTCAATAGTACCATAAGGGAATACTTGTGTTATGGTGAATGGTCCAGATCAACGGGTTTTAATTAGCTTACCCGAGAAAATCTTCAAACGAGAGTTAAAAAGAAGCACTTGATCACCAACGTTAAAAACGCGGTCTTTGATCTTGGCATCATGAAGTCTTTTTGTTTTCTCTTTATAAATTAAAGAATTCTCGTAAGCTTGATCACGGAGTTCGACTAACTCATTCAATTGAATTTTTCTGTGATCACCCGCGGTTTTCAAATCAAAATTAGCATGTTTTAAGGCCCAGTAGGCCTTGTGCTCTAGTTCGATGGGCAAATGACAAGCTTTCCCGTAAACCAACTTATATGGAGTACACCCAATGGGAGTTTTGTAAGCGGTCCGGAAAGCCCATAGAGCATCGTCTAATTTGTCGGCCCAAGAGGCACGGTGCTCTCCTACGGTCCTTTCTAAAATCCTTTTGAGGCCACGATTGGACACCTCCACTTGACCACTCATTTGTGGATGATAAGCCGTAGAAAGACGATGTGTGACACCATATTTAAGCATAACTTTAGCGAATTGGTCATTGCAAAAATGGGTCCCACGATCGCTTATGATGGCTCGAGGTGCACCAAATCGGGCAAAGAAACTTTTCAAAAACTTTACAACAACTCGGGCGTCATTAGTGGGGAGCGCCTTTACTTCAACCCATTTGGATAAGTAATCGACGGCCACGAGAATGTACTTGTTTCCTCTAGATGACGGGAATGGCCCCATGAAATCGATGCCCCAAACGTCAAAAATTTCACAAACTTGAATAGCATTTTGTGGCATTTCATCTTTTTGAGAAATTTTCCCTTGACGTTGGCAAGAATCACATGTCTTCACCAATTCATGGGCATCCCGATATATCGTCGGCCAATAGAAGCCGGAATCGAACACTTTCTTCGCGGTGAAATTAGCACCATGATGTCCCCCCGTGGGTCCACTATGGCATGCCTTAAGAATTTCAACGGCTTCCGTACCGTGAACACACCGCCGGATCACTTGATCCGCACAGACTATGAACAAATAGGGGTCGTCCCAAAAATAATGTTGGACATCTTTAAAGAATTTCTTCTTTTGTTGGGACGACAACCCTTGCTTAATGAAGTTCCCCGCATGGTAATTCGCAAAATCGGCGAACCATGGGGTACTTTGGCCAAGTTTAGTCACACTCCCAAGTGTCTCGAGAGGAAAAGCATCATTAATTTCCTTGTTTTCGAGAACACTTTGATGGGGATTCTCAAGTCGTGAAAGGTGATCTGCAGCAAGGTTCTCAGCTCCTTTTTTGTCTCGTATTTCGACATTAAATTCTTGGAGCAAAAGAACCCACCGCATTAAGCGTGGCTTAGCATCTTGCTTTGCCATTAAGTATTTTAGGGCGGAATGGTCCATATACACTATGCATTTTTTAAGTAGCAAATAAGACCTAAATTTCTCAAAAGCATAGACAACCGCCAACATTTCCTTTTCGGTAGTTGTATAATGATGTTGGGCGTCATTCATGGTCTTGCTTGCATAGTGTATAGGCTGAAAATACTTGTTCTTACGTTTCCCCAGAACTGCACCAATGGCATAATCGCTTGCATCACACATTAGCTCAAATGGTAAGTTCCAGTCGGGGGCAACTAAGATTGGTGCCTCCGTTAACTTCTTCTTTAAAACATTAAATGCATCGACGCATTCATTTGTGAAGTTAAACGGGGCATCCTTTTCTAAAAGGAGGGTCAGAGGCCGGGCTATTTTGGAGAAGTCTTGTATAAAACGTCGGTAAAAGCCAGCATGACCAAGGAAACTTCAGATTCCTTTGACGGTCGTAGGATGAGGTAGCTTAGCAATGACATCGACTTTTGCACGATCTACCTCAATCCCAGATTTGGATATCTTATGGCCGAGGACTATGCCCTCTTTAACCATGAAGTGGCTCTTCTCCCAGTTTAGAACCAAATTGGTGTTTTCACACCGTATCAGCATTTTCTCTAAATGGGAGAGGCAAGAGTTGAAAGAAGTTCCGTAGACAGAGAAGTCGTCCATGAACACTTCCATGGTTTTTTCGATCATATCTGAGAAAATAGCCATCATACACCGTTGAAACGTGCCTGGAGCGTTACATAGGTCAAAGGGCATTCTCCGATAGGCAAACGTTCCGTACGGGCAAGTAAAAGTGGTCTTTTCTTGATCCGGGGGATCAATGGGGATTTGAAAGTACCCAGAAAAGCCATCCAAGAAACAACAGAACTCATTTCCTGCTAACCGTTCAATCATTTGGCCCATAAAAGGGAGCGGGAAATGGTCTTTACGTGTCGCATCATTCAACTTGCGGTAGTCCTATACAAACTCTCCATTCGGTCACAAGTCTAGTCGGTATAAGCTCATTATCGTCATTTTTCACAACAGTGATTCTGCCCTTCTTTGGAACACAATGAATCGGGCTAACCCATGAACTATCCGAGATCGGATAAATCATCCCAGCGTCAAGGAGTTTAATAACTTCCTTTTTGATCACTTCGTGGATTAGTGGGTTAACCCGTCATTGTTGTTGGACGGAAGCTTTGTGATTATCATCAAGCAGAATCTTATGAGTACAAAATCGAGGATCGATTCCCTTAATGTCAGATATTTGCCAAGCAATAGCATTTTTATTCTTCCGAAGCACATCTAAGAGTCGTGTCTTCTCCTCATCTTTAAGACCTTTTGATATTATAACCGGTAATTTATCATTTTTTTTCCAAGTATGCGTATTCGAGATGAGGAGGCAAATCCTTGAGCTCGAGCTCCGGAGGATTCTCAATAGACGGCTTTACTTCTTTTACGTCTGCCATTTTTAAGTCTACCGGAAGGGAAGAAACAATTGGTTTTTCATTTAACAACTTTTCAATTAATAAAATATCCCCCTCCGGATCAAAGTTATTATTATCAATTTCCGGTGAAAATGATTCATTTGAAAGACAAGCATTTATTTCTTCCCAAGCGAGATCACTTCCCTCAAACGGAGTGAGGGAAGGGCAAGAATCGGAGATGATAGGTTCAAAAGAAGGAGTGGGATTGCCACTCGAAGCATTTTCGGTAAAACCAAGAAGTTCTTGAGAGTACTCCTCCGTAGCTTCGTCAATAAAATCGATTCGGTTGACGGAAGCAACATCGTAGTCGGAGGAGTATCTCGCGGTTTGATCAAGGTTAAAAGTGACGGCTTCATTTCCAACACGTAAGGTAACCTCCTCGTCGTAAACATCAATTAAGGCACGACCGGTCCGTAGGAAACCTCTCCCGAGAATGAGAGGAACCCGTGGATCGGCATCAAAATCAACAACCACAAAATCGGCAGGGAAATGGAATTTCCCAACATTGACAAAAATATCCTCGGCTATGCCAATTGAACGAGACGTAGATCGGTCGGCAAGCTCGAGGGTCATAAGCGTCGGTGTCAAGTTAGGGAGAGACAACTTTTTCCAAATTGACAATGGCATTAGGTTAATGCTAGCACCAAGATCGGCCAAGGCGAAGCATTGAACCATACCCGGAAAATTGCACGGTATAAGAAACTTGCCAGGGTCTTCAAGCTTTTCGGGTAGCTTTTTAAGAAGAACCGCTGAGCAATTCTCGTTCATTTGGGTTCTCGACATTTCAAAAAGCTTTTCTTTGTTATTTAAAAGTCCTTTAAGCATTGAAGCAAATTTGGGCATCAAAAGTATAGCATCCGCGAGACTTATATCAAAATGCAATTCTTGAAAAATCTGATAAAATTTCTCCATTTGATTCTTATCTTTCTCGCGGTGCTTTTGTTCGTTTAAACGTGACGGATAAGGCAACTTTGTTTTAACGGGAATATTTTTTTCATAAACAACTTTTTCCTTTCCCTTGGACGTCGGGACCACCGGAGGTTGGATGTCTTCGGTCCTTCCATTATTAATAGGAATTTCCGTATCCGTTGTCGCCTCGGGTTCACGGGCGACTACCTTGGGAGGTAGAGAAGAAGAGGTAGTCGGAGCCGTTGTTCCATCATAAGAAACACCACTCCTTGTCGTGATCGCTTTAGCATCGCCCCTCGGGTTAGCGATCGTGTTGCTAGGCAAAGTTCCAGAGCCCGAGGGTCGATCATTTAAATGCTTGTTAAGATCATTGATTTGATTAGCTAACAACCTTGTTGTTTCCTCTTGTTTTGTCATAAAAGCTTGTTGGTTTTGAAGCAATTGCTTAATCAAATCTTCCGTGGGCGACGGATTTGGAATAACAGCTTGATTTTGATTATTGAAATTTTGCCCACGGTTTTGAAAGTTGCCATGATTCAGATATGTATTGTTAAAATTCCCTTGATTATTCTGAAAATTCCCATTATTTTGAAAATTGTTCCCTTGAGGAGGGCCTTGGTTGTAATTTCCCCGGTTTTGATTTTGATGAAAACTTTGATTTTGTCCTTGAAAACCATTATTTCCTCGGTTTTGATTTTGATTGAACTGATGATTACGGTTTTGCACATTATTATTCTGATTCACTTGATTTGGTTGATTAAACCCGGGTGGTCCATGAAAAGATCTCCTTGAAGAGGTGGGTAGCCGGTGCTACCCATGTTTGCAGCATACACGTTCTCTTGAGCATAAGAGCCGGTCGACGGACACTCATAATACGGATGTGGACCACCACACGTCTCACAGCCATGACTCACCATTTTGACTTGATGGTTCGGTTTCTCAATAGACATAGCATCGACTTTCTTTGTTAAAGCCAATATCATACTTTTCATTTCATCATTATTAGACACTTGATGTTTGTTCCTAGACATTCTCACACGAGCCTTGTTCTCGATTATCATGAAGGCATCATTCGTATTTCTAGCCAACAAGTTCCCACCCGCAGCAGAGTTGAGTTAGTCTTGGTCAACATGACTCAACCCATTATAGAAAGTGTCAATCTGCTGAAGGGGTGTGAACCCATGGTTCGGACATTTTTCCATCAAATCTTTGAATCGGTCCCAAGCTTCACTAAACGACTCATCAAAAGCTTGTTGGAACCGAAAGATTTGGGAACGTAGATTAGAAGTTTTAGAAGGAGGATAGAAATAATTCACAAACTTGGAAGCAAGATCATTCTAAGTGTGTCGAGTTAGGCGGTTCCTTTTCCAGCCAAGTCTGGGCTGCTCCTTTTAAGGAGAAAGGAAACAACTTCAATTTCACCACATCGTGAGGGACTTGATTCATCCTAATAGTCTCAGTGATGTCGGCAAAATTTCGGATGTGTGCATAGGGGTCTTCGTTATCAAACCCGTGAAAGGATATACCCGTTATCAAGTTGAGTAATCCGTGATTGATTTCAAAGTTGGCATTGATGTCCGGAATCACAATAGCTCTCCTCACACCGTTAAATGGTGATTGGAGTTGTTCTTCCATCGGACGCGGATCAAATTCCGGTTGTTGTCCCATCGGCGGGATAACATTGTGCTGCGGACCACCCATCGGCGGGGGCCCGTTGTGTTGTTCGTTTTGGTTCATCCCCTCGTCGTCAAGGAAATGAACCCGACTCGTATGTCATAAAACCCGCTCGGGGTTAGAGAACGGAGACGTAAGATTCTCAGAAGAAGAACGGGTGTGCATACACCAAAAACAAAATTAAAAAGAAAAAGAAAATAGAAAAGAAAATCTTTTTGTTTTTATTTATTTTTCAATTTTTTCTCAAAAACTTTTTATTTTTTTGTTTTTCTTTTCTTAAAACGTAACGTTAATCGAAAACCGTTTCTTTCAAAACCACGCGCAACGGGACGGGAGAGAAGAATGGATCTCTCTTCAGCTAGCAATTTAATGTCTTAGCTATCCGTATTTCCCGCTTATTCGGTTGTAGTAATTGAAATAGTCCGATCAACAACTAAATTACGTTTTCGTTATATTGGGAGACTTATTTGGTTTACAACGCCCTTTCTTTCGATCGAGTCAAGGCTGTAACTTTTATTATTATTTTTTTTTTGGTATTTTGTAAACACTTTAGGAAAAGTGTTTTGAATTTTTCAATTTTTATATAAATATATATACAAAATAGAGGAAAGCTTAACAAAACACGATTTTTCAAAACAATATTCAAAAATTCACTTCAAGCCTTCCCCGGCAGCGGCGCCAAAAATTAATTCGTGCAAAGAAACAATCTTCTTATAGTATAGTAGTAAAGTATCGAAATGATCCGCGAGAAATACGGATCACCCGAGTCGTTTCCCAGTGAAGGTGAATGGAATCAAGAATATAGATTCGTGTAATCGTGATTTGAAAAGTGGTGACAAAGGAAAATAGTGATCAAGTAATTCAATTATCAACCGGTAATTATGAAATATGCAAAGAGTACAAGCTAGTAATGCACCAAAGTCTAAAACGTGAAAACGGAAATGCACACGCGATTATTAAACGTAACGCGCGAAATAAACCGCGAGTTTTAAGCTACACCAATCCTACGGACTTCAAAATAATTTTAAAAAGTTAAAAATGATAAAAGAAAATTTTAAGGAAAAGAAAAATATTTTTTAGACTTTTTATTTAATTTTTATGAATTAAAAACTATTTTAAACTATTTAATAATTAAAAGAAAATGTAAATAAAGTGAGAAAAATGCAAAATTACTTTCTAAAATTCTAAAATAACTAAAAATAATTTTCTAATATTTTTTTGGATTTTTCTTGGCTTTTTTAGATTTTTCTGGATTTTTCAGCAATTAAAAAGTATTAAATAATGATTAAAAATGAAAATTAAATAGGAAAAGTAGCAAATTAACTCATAAAAATATGAAAATTTCAGGGAAAATCTAAAATTATGTTTTAAATCTAGGAAAAATATCAAAAGTGAAAAATAAGCACTGGAAGTGCTTATTAGCTTAAAATCAGCTTATTTAAGTGCTTATTTATAAGCACAGTTGACCGGGGTTTGACCAAACTTTCACCAAATACTTTTTAGACTTAAATGAGCTTATAAGAACAAGAATCAGGCCATTTGATGCACATGAACACAGTTAAGCAATGAAAGTAGCTCAAATAAGCACTATGTATAACAATAAGCACTAGCAGATAAGCACACAGCCCAAATTCACTTGAAACAGGTACAAGGGACTATAATAAGCTCAGAACAATCAGCAAACTCAACTTGAGATCTAAAATAAGCAATTGCAGCCCTCTTATAATTCAGAAATTTTCTTAATCCTACAATCTAAATGGGCCAAATAAGCTGTACTAATAAGCTAGAAAGGCAAAACTAATGGTGGAAGTTTACTTACTACTATGGTGAGAACACAAAACAACTAAAATTATACTTTCAACTTGATTTAAGCACCTAAATAAGCCTGAGAACAAATGGAATTGAGACTGCAGCTGTGGAGTTTTGACTTTTTCTTATGCAATCCTAGTTTGACTAAATTAAATTTGTATTGATCCTAAATACTAAATGATGTTATAACGAGCATGTGAACCCGCGCGTTGCTGCGGGAATGTTTTGGTAGATATTAATTTTGTTATATAAGTGTTTGAGGCACGCTATTTTTGTTCCGTTGGTTAATGCATATGTTTGAGTTTGAATAAATTTTAATTGTTGGTTGTTTTTATTATGTTGTTGGATTTTTTTTATTTCTATTCGTTTTTATTAATTTTGTTTGTACATAATTTTGTTTTTAATAAAGGTACAAAATTATAACACATTGTATACAAAAAAAATTATATAGAAATTTTTTTTTAGTATATATTTGTTGTTATTATTTTTTTCATCAAAATTTTCTTCTAGGAAGTGTGTAATTTGTAATGTATGGTGTTGGGCTATCAGTATTTTCTTTGGGCCTTTAGAGTTTGGGTCTAAAGTTTTTTTTATGGGTGTTGGACTATAGGTCCATTTGTTTTCTATTTTTTTTTTTTTTTTGTTGCTGTTAGTCGTAGTACTTTGTAGTACTTTTGTTATGTTTCAGAAATTGGGGAAAAAGGGAATAGAAAGTAAGAGGTGGAAGATTTTGCTGAAATAGATCTCGAATATTAAAGAAACTTAAGAAGCTCAAATAAGGTTGTTTATCTTTATGTCTTTTGTATGTTAAATTATGTTGATTTCTAGTTTACCTGGAAATTGTTGAATGTTATGTTGGTATTAATAAAAGTATAAGGCATTATGTTATGGGCTGAAATGTGTTTAATTTGTTCCAAATTTTATTTATTGTTTGGTAAGATTTGAGAGTGTCTTGTGTAGGAGTATGTTAGGAATTTGTTAAATTTACTTTAAAGCTTGTATTTTTTTTTTCTTATAATAACCTTTAATTAAACTAAGTGGGTGATTTATTTTTGCTTCTTGTGGAGTAAGTCAATCTATAAGTTTGTTATAGAAAAGAATGGGATAATATAGAGTTGGTATCCTTTTGTTATGGATACGGATAAAATAATTGTTTTTGTTTTGGTGTAGATTATTTGTGATAATAGTTTCTTTCTGTCAGTAGATAGTGAAATACATGATGTTAAGAAAATCAATGGGTTTTTAGGATAGCCGGATTAAGGTAAGATTAATTTCTAGACATTTTTTGTGAAAAAAAATTGGTAGCTTATGACACAGATTCCTTTTGCATATAGGGTGTTAGCATGTGAATATAGAGTGGTAGGTACATATGAATATGTTCCACATCGACATTAAAATTCTATAAGGATATCATAAGTAGGTTTTACATAAGCTACGTAGATAACATTAGTGTAACCTGTTACAAAATATGCCTTTACGGCATTATCAAGTTTCGAGGATCCTTTTACATTCGCATAATTCTGTTATTAGAGCCATATTATACAATACGATTAGCGATACCTTCTTGGTGTGTGATTATACAAAAAGCTGCCTTTATGGCATTACCAAGTTTCGCTTTTCTTTTAGAGTCCTATTCAGCTATTAGACATATTTACAATAGGATTAGCGGTACTTTCTTCTTGTGCGATTATATGGATGATCAAAAGCGTGGAAACTGACTAAGACCTGCAATAGTTAGTTAAATCAAGAGGCGTTTAGAATGTTAGTTGTACATTTTGTTTTTAGTTTATGCGAGTTATATATGTACTTACTTTCTTAGAAGCAGCTACTCCTTTTTGGTCTTTTTGATGTCAGTTGGTTTATCCTGAAAAAGGGGTCGTTTAGCAGCCTTATGCTCACTTGTTTCTGTTATTTTTGACAGATTCCTGGTAGCGGTAACTGCTGAGGGTGGTGTCGTATCACCTGTAAATATTGGAAAATAAATGGGTTAGTGAATCTTTTATCTGAATGGTTGAAACATATATGTGTTTTTTATTTACATTTGTTACTTGTAATTTTTTCCTGGCTTTGTTTGTCTTTACCTGTTTGTTCCTGCTTCTCTATGGTAATTAAACTTGGTTCACCTTGAGAGACTAATAGGAAAATGGAAAAATGGTTTATTTGTCAATTTTATATATATAAAAAAAGTATTATATGTCGATTTGTTGTAATGTTTTTGGATTTTTATTTACCTGACGAAGATGTGTGTGCTTTACTTGTGTGTGTTGCATATTCTATAGTCTCACGTGGTGTATTTTCTGATGTCGAACCTGTAAGAAATAGAAAAAAACTTGTGTTTTCATATAAAGTGTAATCTACTTTTTGAGTCATAAGTAACATTAAGTCACTGGAATTTTAGAATTGTTTACCTGACGCTTTGTTTTCCAGTTGTTGTGGTGAATCTGGCCTGTCTAAAATTTCATTTAAAACAAAGTTTGGTGGTCCTTGTTTGATGCCTGTGTTGAAATGAAATTGGAAAATGTGTTTCTTTCCAACAATGGCTTTTATTTTTTCTGGAAAGTCTTTTGGGTCTGGACTGTCTAGCGAGGTAACTAATGAGTGGCAGTCGGTACCGACAATGTAATCTGCTGCTAGTGTGAAACATGTTATCATAACGGTTTCTGTGTTATCTGTTATGAATCCTTTAAAATTGTACCTGTATGTAGAATATAAGTTATTTTAGAAAATTTGACCTATTCGAAGGGTATTATCTAATATGATGCTACCTGTAGGTTGGAGATGGTATCGGTCCATGTGTCCTGCACTCATAGAGCCCGTCATTGCTATCAACTTTATTGGTACAACTGGTACATGATATATAGTACCATTCGCGGGATGTGTTGATGCTTGTTATTGTTCCTTCACAGGTAAATCGAACTCCCTGTTTTTTTTTTTTTTTTTTTTTTTTTTTTTTTTTTTTTTTTTTTTTTTAGTTTTAGATAATAAATAATGAATCAGAGGTAAATATGTGAATATGGTATATAGATATGGATATATTTTTTTTGTGACTAAAAATATATGGAAATTAGTTTTTAGCTTACTAAATGAGTGTGCTGATTTTCTTGTATCAGGACTGCAAGAGGGATTCTGTTACGCATTTTTTCCTGTTCTCTGTCTTGGAATGGATGTCTAACAACTTCCAACGGTGGCTTAAGGTTGTACAACTCTTTGTACCTATTACATTGGTAGATAATTTTTATAAAATTAAGTGCTATAGAATTTATAGCTGATTCAAAAAAAAAAAAAATGTCGCTTACTCAGATCTATATTGTTCAAGCTGCGGAATGTTTGGATTGATATAGAAATACGTTGCTGGTGTCGATGAAAGCTGAAGGTTGTTATTGTATCGTGAAACTCGACAGGATGTGACAGCGATGATGATTGGTTTCTCGAGCGCATCTATCTCATCTTTCTTAAACATTTCAGTGAGGTCACCCCATAGTGTTAACTCAAGAGAGTTACGGCTATATGAATTCAGGAGTAAAATTGTTTATCATATAGGTATGTGTTTTATTATTGAGTAGACAGTAATACATGTTATTAATTTACTTACTTTAAATTTTGGATCTCCACTTTTCGTTGCATAACCTGGTTTCTGTTTGGGTTCCCAATTTTTCCTTTTTCTTCAGATCGGATGTAACATCCAATATAGTCTGTCCAACAAATTATAATAAATTATTTTCACATATTTTGTATGTATTAATAAAGGAAAAATTGTGTTTGTGGTTACCTGTTAGGATTGGATATGGCTTTTTGGTCTTGTCTTTTGGATCAACGACCCTATAAGGTAGCTCATTGTAAGAGATGAAGTCAAAATAATGATGGGGGAATCCAACATCTTCTATAGCATCAAATGTTGTGAAAAATCTCGTAAATGACAGTGATGTTGGATTCGCGAGGATCTGCTGCCAGTTATCGGTAGGAATACATGTGAACCCGGATATACGGTATGTTTTTCCAGGTATGACAATTTTCTTAAAATGGTTAATGTCGTCCGCATTCATGTTTGCTTGTATCGCGTTACCCTATTGAGTTTACATTGTTAGGTTTCACTCATTCATAAATATATTATTTTGTAACTTGATTATTGTATATATTAGTTACCTGTTTGTCTAGTAAAATTGCCCGGTAACCTTTGTCTGTTGTGTCTGGTCGGTCTCTATGTATCCATGCTCGATAGATCTTTGCTTCTAGTATCTTGTTCCTGTCCCTTGGTTTTAGGTCTTTGATATAAGCTTCTGTCATCCTGCATATATAAGAATAATAGAACATTTAGTATGTCTCCTTTAAGAAATACAATGGAATACAGATTATATATACAATGGTTAATGGTAAAAAGATTATTTTTTATGTATGGATGTTGTTGTATAACAGTAAACTAAGATGGAATCATAGTATATGAACAATGGTAAATGAATAATTATTTAGATGATAAACACCTTTGTTTGATGTAGGTTTTTTAAAAAATCTTTGTAGACAATATTTTTTGTTGTATTTGGTGGGTGTTCGGGATGGGGTTTAATTAGGATTTTTAAGCCGTGTGGTGATGTCGCTCTAGACAGTGCAACGTATTGTTGCCCGTGTCCAAAAACCGGGTCCGGTAGGTAGATGCCAATCTTCTTTAGAGATTGCCCCTGGCTTTTGTTGATCGTCATCGCATAGCAAAGCTTAATCGGGAACTGTTTCCTCTTGAAAATGAAAGGATAGTTAGGATCCTTGTGTATGAATGGGATTCTTGGAATATAAACTTTTTCTCCAATCCTTGTGCCTGTGATAATTTCTGCCTCAATGAGTTTTGACCAAAGACCACCTCCCAGGTTAACATTTCGTAGTAACATGATTGGTGCTCCGACTTTTAGTTGAAGAATATTTGGTGGCAAACCTGGAAATTTAAAAGTGTTTAGATACTCGGGGGGTATAACATTTCTGTGGCAGCACTATCTTTTCCAATTGGAATCGCTTCATCTGAACTTATGTATGTTGTACTCTGCCCTGTTAGTATAGACAACACCTTGTCATTTATAATGTCAATAGTTTCATTTTTTGGACAAACGATAGCCTTTTCCTGTAACACTTGTGCTGTTGGCTCTTTTAGTGTATACTCATCGTAGATGAAATCAATAAGTTTTTGAAGGGCATTTTCGTCATCTTCAATATGATATTCTTTTGGAATTGTGATCCATGTAGTGTCATTGGGCTCCGTTTCATCAGGTTCCCCAATGTTGCCATTTCCTATGTTGACCAACCATGAAGAAAACCCACGTATAGTATTTCTTTCATGGTCGGTCAGATCTGTTTGTAACAGCCTCATGTTTTCTTTTAGGTGGTATACCTTGAAATGTTGCCATAAGTATGACTTGGCTATCGACGCATCAATAATTTCGGCTTTTAATGCTTTCTTTTTAACCGGTAATGTTTTCCTGAAATCACCACCCAACATTACTGTTTTCCCACCAAATGGCTTGCTTGAGTTGCTTAAAATATCTCTCAGACTCCTGTCGAGTGTTTCAAAACATCGACGATCATTCATCGGCGCCTCATCCCATACTATAAGTTCAGTTTGGTCTAATAATTTGGCCATGAGAGTATTTTTTTTAATGTTGCACATTGACTCGTCGGTTAATTCAAGAGGCAATTTGAAACGTGAATGTGTTGTCCGGCCGGATGGTAAAAGTAAAGATGCAATACCTGAAGATGCAACAGCGAGGACGATTCTGCCTTCTGATGAGGCGAAAAATGATCCGTTTTTAGGGGGTCATTTAAGCCCGAATCCGAATTTATTTGATCAAATATTGCCCTAAATCGTTCCTTTTGTGATTTTAGGTACTTGGAGAGTGAATTCTGGAAAAGAAGCCATTTTGGACGTTTTTGGAGCATAAAAGTGAAGAAAACGGCAAAGTCTCAATTTTCCATGCTGGAACAGTACATGAAGGCGTCAAGAGTAAACTCATGACGGCGTCAAACCCCAAGAATTAAAATCCGTAGCTCATGACGGCGTCACACAGGGCGTCAGAAGTAGATCAAGGCCGTCTGAGGAAGTATTTGGCGGCGAGATGACGGCGTCACACCTTTGTTCTTGACGCCGTCACCCCTATTTTCCTATATATAGTTTTCTAGTTTTTCACATAAGAGAAGAGAAGTTTTGGAGAAACCCTAAAGACGATTTTGGTGCAACTTTTACAGGTTTTTCAAGGGTTCCAAACCCTTGATACCTTGCATTGTAATTGAGATAAGTGTTCTTCTAATTCAATCAATATGTCTATGTGTTGGTTATGTATATCTTGTTCTTGTCTCAATTCCATTATGCTAGGCTAGATCTCTTTTGTGTTTGCTTAGATCTAATGAAACCTAGATATTGATTATGTGTTGATTACTTGTTTATTCTTGTCTTGGATGAATGATTTTATATGTTAGGCTTAAGAAAACTGACAGATCTCCAAATGGTAACATGCTTGAACGTCTTAAGAAACATGAACCGAGGCGTACTAGGTCTTTATTGGTTGTATTTAATGCATGAGCCACTGTTTACAATCCCTATAGTTGTGCTGGGCATGGTGTAGGAGGAGATAAGAGCTCATAGAATTGGGGAGTTATGTATGCCACCCCATGAATGGTATTAAGGAATACAATCCGTCATCCATGCAATTATAACAAGTAATTAACGTGTAAAAGATATCTAGGGAGTAGTGAAATCTAAGTAAACACATTTTCTCCAATTACTGCTCACAACCTTAGTTTAATTAGTTTATTTTCATTTTTAGTATTTTATTTTGATTGCATCTTAGTATTGGGTTAGTTGAATAGCAACTAATTCCGCCCTAATCCTTCAAAACCCGATATTTTACTTGCTTTCATAAAAATATAAAAAAATACAAAAATAATCATCCCTCACCTTTAGAACTAGTAATTAGGCTTTCTAATCCTAGCGACACTATTCCTAAGCTGAACGATCAATCCCCCGGTATTTGTCACTATACTATACTACAACGATCAGGTACACTGCCTGGTGGGGGTTGTAAGCTTCTCGAGATCCCTCGAGAGGTAAAGCCTGCTGCGATTCCCACGCATCAAGTTTTTGGCGCCGCAGCCCGGGGAATAGTTATTGTCTAGGTTAGAATTTCTTTTTATTAGGTCTACTTGCTAGATTCATTTCTAGTAAGATTTTATTTTTTTTATTTTTTAGGTCTTCTTTAGTCTATCTTATTTCTTTGTGCCTTTGTTCGTAACTCTTTACCATCCGACATCATGGAAGGTGGTAACATCTTTGAACCCGTCATCCCACCACAACAAAACCCACCATTAGAACCCCTTAGGCCCCGAACCTTAGGAGAGTATTCCCGACCTAGCCACCAAGGCTACCGAAACACCATTGAGCTCACCGGAGCCAATGTGACCCCCTTGCGATCCGACACCATCCGGTTGGTGCAAAGCGGATGTGCATTCCATGGACTTCGTTCCGAAGATCCAAACCAACATCTCAAGGACTTTCTCAAAATCGTAGATTCCATAGACCTAGGTGTTGAAACTAGAGAGACTACCCATTTACGCCTATTCCAATTCTCTCTACCGGATCAAGCTAGTCAATGGCTTGAGCGTTTACCCGCGGGATCCATCACCACATGGGACAATCTCGCCAATCGCTTCCTCACCCAATTCTTTCCGCCGGAAAAGACTGCAATGCTCAGAAGGGACATTTTGATGTTTGAGCAACAGCGGGGTGAAACTTTCTACGAGGCTTGGGCCCGTTTTAAGGATCTCCTCCACAAGCTCCCTCATCATGGCATAAACCTTTGGTTATTAGTCCAGATTTTCTATGACCATGTTGACTATCACACTAAGCGCACCATCGACAGGGCCGCGGGAGGTAAATTGCGTGATAAGAACGCCGAGGAGTCTTGGGCAATTATCGAAGAGCTCGCTGTTGATAATCATGAGATGTGGGAATTTAAACATACGATAGAAGCGGCCATCAACGCAGTCTCGACATCTGGAGGAACCACCGAAATCCCCGATGAACTCCTATGCAAACTTGAGGCAAAAGTTAACTATTTCGAGGAAAGGCAAAGGCGACCTTTAAGTCCTAGACAAGCCACTATCAATTCTGTCTCAAAACCAACTTCGGCACCATTATCTGAGTCACCTTCTAGAGAACATGTCGAGACTTTTCAAAGGTGCACCCCACCTTGTTCCCCTCCCAAGGAACTTAGCTCGGAGTTTGAGGCTAGGATGAGAGAATATATGGCAACTCACTCTGATCGGCTTGCTAGATTCGAAGAAGCAGTTTATAAGCAAAAAGAGGAGATGCAGGAGAAAATGAATGGGATGTTGAGTCTATTGGAGGAGTATGCCAATCAGAGAACCCCCGAACGAATACTACTAAGGAAAGAAAGCACCACTCCCACCACCCAATTTGTTAACTCCATCACCATTGTCCATAAAGATAACGAGAAGGCAGAAACTCCTGCTAAACCGACCTTAGAAAAACCACCAGAATCCCAACCTTTGAGTTACTACCTGAAACATGATATAAACAAAAACACCATAACAAATTGGATTAAGGGTGATGGGCGTAACCAATCCTCCGGACAGATTCCTGAGAAAGAGGAAGAAGAGGAAGATGAGTATGATACACTTCCCGGAGGATCAGTATTCGAGAGGTTACTGGTACAGAAAGTGGCTACTAAGCAGGCAGCATGTGGGAACTTTGAAATACCAACGAGTATCGGGGACTTGAAACATCTTAGTGCTTTCGCCGACCAAGGATCGGAAGTAAATCTTATGCCCCTAACTATTTACATCCAACTAACGTCAAAAATGCCAGCACCTACTCGTGTTAGGTTATCTCTTGTTGGACACTCGTACGTATACCCCCTAGGAATCGCAGAAGATGTGTTAGTTAATGTCGCTGGATTCATGTACCCCGTTGATTTTATGATCATCGATGATAAAGGGGATGGATGCATGCCAATAATCCTTAGGGCACCATTCCTCACCACCACTAGGGCTGTCATTAAGTATGAAGGTAGGAAGATTGAGCTTAAATCTGGAAAAAGAAAGATTAGCTTCCCCATGACCCCGCGAAGTGAGCATGAGAATTTGAGTTGGAGAATGATTAAAAACAACATTGGCGCGACACCCATTCATGTTCAGAATAAGATTCTTGCATGGGAGGCAAGAATCAAAAGCTATAAGAAAGCTAAGGATGAAAGGAGAAAAAGCAGTAAGGTTCAGGTTGAACTCGAACATACTCGACACGAAAAAATTCATACACCATTTGAGGAAGGGAACTTGGTGCTCTTGAGACACTTGGAAACAACAATACCACCCGATAAGCCAAGTCCTTGGTGGTATGGGCCATTCACAATTGAAGAATTGAGCCAAGATGGGGTTGCTAAATTGAGAAGCAAATTAGGTGGAATAGTGATTGCGAGTATCGATAGGTTGAGGCACTACCACCATAATAGTAATGATCGCAACTACATGGGGTATATCATTTCAAATGATGAGATCACGTAGTAACCCATAGCCTTGAGTCTAGCTACAAGACTCGTAAATAAAGAAAAGCGCTTCTTGGGAGGCAACCCATGTTTTGTGTGATTTTAATTGTTTGTTTGTTATTTGCTTCCGTATGCATGTTTTATTTTTATTGTTGGTTGATCATGTTTCTCAATTAAAATGTGGAAATACTTTACTATGTTGTTTTGGCCTAGTCTTAACTCCAACCTAAAAGTATTTTGGCAAAAGATAAGTGTAAGGGGAAATCCCAAATATGTTTTTAAGAAACAAACCGATCATGATTCTCCACAATAATAAATGAGCATGTATATTCGTATTTGTTAGAGTCAAATGCTTGTATTGAGTCATAATGAAGTTTTGCAGGATTTTCCAGGAAGTAGAACCAAGTTTTTCCAGAAATTTTTCGGAAACTTAACATAAGAATTTCTGCAGGTCCATTCTGACGGCGTCAGAGGTTTACTCTTGACGGCGTCAGGAGTTAAAATCTGGAAATTTTACCGGTTTTGTTTTTCTAACGGAGTCTTATGGTTTTTGTGAATTATTAAGTTTTGTAATCTCCAGGAGATCTGAAAACTTCATTCCACAAGCATTATATCTTACTTTGTTTGTTTTCTAGGATTTAGTAACTTATATAGGATGCCGCCGATTTTACGCGAGGTTGTCTTGTCTATTTTTGTCAGGTTTTACAGGTTATGTATGACAAGAAGATGATTTATATTCTGGAAAGGAAGCTTTGATTGTTCATTTTCTTGGAGGAAGATGTAACCTGGCTATCCTATTATCCATACCGAGCGAATCAAGGGAGTATTTGATTTCATTCTCTTTACTTTTTCACTTTTACATTCTTTACTTGAACATTGGGGACAATGTTCATCTTAAGTGTAAGGGGAGGGTAAAAAGATGATACCTTACATATGCACTTTCGCTTGAGTTTGTTTTGTTTGATAGTAGATGTGTAATAAAACTATGAGAAATACTTGTTAGTGCAATTTTAGCGCCAAATTTAAAATTTTTTACAACATTTAGGAGTGAAACTTTAGCCATAGCAAGCGTCTCATGGATAGGAGATTGTATGACTAGCACATAACCATATATTCAGAAAAATTTTCCACCCAAATATGTGAGGTTCGCCTTTAGATTTGATAGGAAAAGCATTTACTATTAGTGCTTTTGAGTGTACCGGTAGCATTTAGATTCTAGAACTTGCGTTAATGATGCATCCCGAGACCGCTAGTGAGACTACATTCGTGTGGTAGGATTTACTACATGATAAGAGGCATTAGGATCACCCTTGTGTTAAACCCGTATCATAATTACTTGACCATTTAAGTCATATTACTTGACTACTTAAGTCAACTAATTTTTCCCACACCCTTAGCGTTGTACTCATTTTTAGTACACGAAACGCCTAGTACACCCCTCCGAGCCTATCTTTTTGTTTCTAACTTTAAGCATTTTACTTAAAGGAAGAATTTGTTACACCCCACTTAAATGTACACCCAAATCGCCTTAGCCTTCCGTGTATGCGCTCATTTTTAGTGCATTATTGTTATTTGTTAAACCCTAAGTTAACTTTCTAATTGATTACATGGTTGCTAAGTCGAGTCATATCCTTGTACATATTGTTTTGGGACGATTGGGACTCATGGGTAAGTACTTATTTTATGGAGTAATGGGGAAGAACATCATTTATTACCCCCATATGTACGTTAATCTTAAAAGTGCTCCAAGTGTTTTGATTTTCTTAATTCGAGTCATTAGATTAGTTAATTGTAAAGTATGTAAAGACTCAAGTGTAAGGGGAATTCTCATCCCTTATGATGTATTATTTTGGATGGTAGGGTAAGAGTGTATGCAAAAAAAAAAAAAAAAAAAAAAAAAAAAAAAAAAAAAAACGGACTACCATCCCTTTTTATTTTATGTTCATTTTATGTTTTCGTTATCTTTCATTTATTAGCTTAAGTCGAGTCGAGTCTTGGCTTAGCAACGCCATATGGTACATGTAATTAACTAAGATTGTTAACTCGCCACCAGTAAAACTTCCTTTATCCAACAAAACCGTGTAATTCATATCCCTATACCTAACGTTACAACCCTTTAAAAGACCTCTTTGATAGTTTATCCTAGGTGCTTACGCCATGTGGTGGAGGTTTGATCCTTTCCCAAGCCTATGGTAATCTATTTTGCTATGACAGGTAGTGAGAGATATCTTCCATTTCCATAATGTTATATTACTTTATTACACCCGAGAGATGTGAGTATCTAAACACTATTTGTGAGGTGCTAGTGTATGACCTCCGTGCTTGTCTAATTGGTCTTTAGTGGAATGATTATCTGTTGTAATTACTTTTATATTAGTGTTAAATGACCCCTAACTTGTCTTTTGAGTAGAATAAAAGCGCATTTGCTTGAGGACAAGCAAATCTCAAGTGTAAGGGTATATGATGAGGCGAAAAATGATCCGTTTTTAGGGGGTCATTTAAGCCCGAATCCGAATTTATTTGATCAAATATTGCCCTAAATCGTTCCTTTTGTGATTTTAGGTACTTGGAGAGTGAATTCTGGAAAAGAAGCCATTTTGGACGTTTTTGGAGCATAAAAGTGAAGAAAACGGCAAAGTCTCAATTTTCCATGCTGGAACAGTACATGAAGGCGTCAAGAGTAAACTCATGACGGCGTCAAACCCCAAGAATTAAAATCCGTAGCTCATGACGGCGTCACATAGGGCGTCAGAAGTAGATCAAGGCCGTCCGAGGAAGTATTTGGTGGCGAGATGACGGCGTCACACCTTTGTTCTTGACGCCGTCACCCCTATTTTCCTATATATAGTTTTCTAGTTTTTCACATAAGAGAAGAGAAGTTTTGGAGAAACCCTAAAGACGATTTTGGTGCAACTTTTACAGGTTTTTCAAGGGTTCCAAACCCTTGATACCTTGCATTGTAATTGAGATAAGTGTTCTTCTAATTCAATCAATATGTCTATGTGTTGGTTGTGTATATCTTGTTCTTGTCTCAATTCCATTATGCTAGGCTAGATCTCTTTTGTGTTTGCTTAGATCTAATGAAACCTAGATATTGATTATGTGTTGATTACTTGTTTATTCTTGTCTTGGATGAATGATTTTATATGTTAGGCTTAAGAAAACTGACAGATCTCCAAATGGTAACATGCTTGAACGTCTTAAGAAACATGAACCGAGGCGTACTAGGTCTTTATTGGTTGTATTTAATGCATGAGCCACTGTTTACAATCCCTATAGTTGTGCTGGGCATGGTATAGGAGGAGATAAGAGCTCATAGAATTGGGGAGTTATGTATGCCACCCCATGAATGGTATTAAGGAATACAATCAGTCATCCATGCAATTATAACAAGTAATTAACGTGTAAAAGATATCTAGGGAGTAGTGAAATCTAAGTAAACACATTTTCTCCAATTACTGCTCACAACCTTAGTTTAATTAGTTTATTTTCATTTTTAGTATTTTATTTTGATTGCATCTTAGTATTGGGTTAGTTGAATAGCAACTAATTCCGCCCTAATCCTTCAAAACCCGATATTTTACTTGCTTTCATAAAAATATAAAAAATACAAAAATAATCATCCCTCACCTTTAGAACTAGTAATTAGGCTTTCTAATCCTAGCGACACTATTCCTAAGCTGAACGATCAATCCCCCGGTACTTGTCACTATACTATACTACAACGATCAGGTACACTGCCTGGTGGGGGTTGTAAGCTTCTCGAGATCCCTCGAGAGGTAAAGCCTGCTGCGATTCCCACGCATCACCTTCTGAACGGAGTTTGTTAATGATTGTTTTCCACAGGAAGGTTTTACCTGTTCCGCCGTGCCCGTAAACAAACACCAATTGTTGTTGTTTATTGTGGCATGCATCGACTATAAGATTGTAAATAACCATTTGTTCATTGTTTAGTTTCGCAATACCAGCATCTGCTTCTTCTTTTAATTCTGCCCGATTGTAATTTTTTTCTTCCATTAATAATCTGTTTTGAAGTTGATTTAACAGTTCTTCCGGAGGTAATGGTAATCCAAACTCTTTTACCGATCTTGAAGAATTGTTTAAAATCATTTTGATTTCAAACATGATGTAACCCTTCTTTTCTTCATCATTGACATGTAAATCTCTAATGTGAACCATGTGCGAAGCTCTTCTTGGTATGTCATCTCCCATACGATCCCAATGTCTTTCCCATAATTGAACAGGGTCTGCAACTTCACAATACAGCATAATGTGAGCAAAAAGTGTTCGGAGTTCTGAATAAGTTGCAGTTAATGCTGCCTCTTCCAGTGCGATGTCCCATTCTTTATCATCGTCAAGTAGGCCTAAAGCCTGACACGCTGCACGATATGTAGGAAGTACACGATTATTAACAGTGCGGACTTCCACATACGATTTGTAACCTTTCTGATGACTCAGCAACATTCGAAAGTAAAAGAGCTCACCTGCAGCTGGGTGGACATAAACTAATCGACCAACTGAAGATTTATTTTTATGTTTTCGGCGCCTCCATTCTTTTGAAGTTTCATACCAAACGTATTTTGACGGGAAATCTAAATACGTTAAGTCTCTTCCATCTTCATATAGTGTATTATATGTAAACCATTCGGTCAATGTTGTCAACTTCCTGCTATCATCTGACATAACAAACCCCAACGGTTCTTTGTCACGAAAAGTAATCGTTTGCATGCCTTCGAGATGTACTGCAAGAATCTGAACTGCTAGTTCCCTATAATGTATAGGAAAATTAAATATCCTCCAGCATGCCTCATTCAGACATATAAACCGGCCATCAATAAAGTTTTGAACTTCATCTATTTGTATTTTAGGAGCCGATGATGACATGCTCGGTTCACCAATGGGTTTTGTGATCCTTGCAGCAATTGTATCTGTACCTTTCGAAATATACTTGAACAAATATTTTATCAGCATGCTCCATCCACAGTATTCAACATTTATGTGGGCATGGAACATAAGACAAAGTAGTCGGTTGTAAGGCACAACGTAACTATTGTCCAACTGCAACTCTCCTCTTTGCACATAAGCTGTCGTTTTTCTTCTACGATAATGTACATGGCCGTATTTATCAAAGTAAGTGGTTTGATTGTATTTTTTGGGAAATTTCTTTTTGCATGCGCCTTCTTGCATACATGGTGCACTTGGTTTAGCATTCCCACACGGCCCGTGCATCATCATGTCAGCAACAACTCTGTAGGTTTCAGGATCAGATGTTTTATCGGGTAATTCTGCTGATATGAAGTTGTCCACTTGCTCGGGACTTTGTATCTTGTCTTTTGAATCTATCCATAACAGTGTATGGCAGTGCGGAAGGCCACATTTTTGGAATTCTATAGTGTAGAGAACTGCATAAAAAATGTTTTTTGTTTATTAAGTGGTATACCTTTATTTTTATAATTGAAAGGAAATAAAATTTAAAGGAAAAATAAAAGTGTATTAGAGTTTGTTGTTACCTCCAGTACAACGACAAAAGATATTTTGCTCTTTTAGTATCTTTACAAAGTCTTCAACTTTTTGTTCAAACACACGATCCACTACATCAGCCCTGTCCGATGGACTAAGTTGTGGATATCGTCTCATATGTCTCTTGATTTCAGGCCAATTCACATTACATGTAAATGTAATGAAGAATTGTGCATTTCCAAGAACGCGAGAAATGGCTAGAGCGTCAAGGTAGTGGCTGTACATGTATCTCGGGCCTCCAGTAAAGCTTGATGGAAGGATGATTTTTTTTTCCTATATCAGCCCCAAAGTGGTCTCCTCTCTAGATTGCATCAGAAATGCCAGCCAAACATTCGCTTCGAATAGTATTTTGTTTGGCTCTAATAAAATCAAGCCGGTCTTGTTCTAGTGTGCAGTAGACGGATACTACATATTGTTGAAATAATCTTCCGGCTCTAAACAGCAATCCATATTCATTGAATCGCTCGTGCAGCTGGTATGTATAATACGCATTCATAGATAATTTTGACCTCTTCCTTTTTGCATTACCACTTCTGAGTGTAAGGTTGGTATTATAACCTGGTTGTCCATAAACAAAGAGGAGAGGAAATTGGAGGGACATGTACGAACTATGAAGCTTGTTGATTCTATGAGGACCCCTGTCTCTATATTCTATTATAACATCATAGTCTGTTCGAGTGTTTGGACCGCTGTCAAAGACTATTGCTCCAAGTGTTCCGGTAGAAGGTAGCTCATATTGTTGTGCACCAACGACATTATATAGCTGAACTTTGAATTCAGGTACGTCTGCTTCGTTGCACTTGTCTCGAGCTGTTCTGAATATCTGAACCAACTCGTTGTGTTCATCTAAGATTTGTATTAGACTTTGCACAATCTGAGGGTTCAAATTACTTTTACCTTCACCGCCAAAAACACTCATCCTGTTAGCAACTTCATTTTCTGTATCGTAAATGTAAAGCTGCAAAAATTTTGGTTCTTTATTATCTTCTGGACACAGCGTTCCTATCCAATGGTAAATTTCACCCGAAATATTGAAAACATACGGGCCTCTTCCATCATTTATTGAATCGTGAATTTTTGCTCCAAATGATGTCATGCTAAACATCTGGTTGTATGCGCGTATATGTTCCAAAAAGTGTTTATCTTTAAACAACTCTTTTACATAGTAAGGAGGATCTAACTCTTGTCGAAGGTAGACCTGCCCTCCTCCACAACAAC
Source organism: Artemisia argyi (assembly GCA_030686995.1). Taxonomy (NCBI): domain Eukaryota; kingdom Viridiplantae; phylum Streptophyta; class Magnoliopsida; order Asterales; family Asteraceae; genus Artemisia; species Artemisia argyi. Next base: position 200,990,981 of record CM060678.1, read on the forward strand.
GGTTGTACTTTACTATGTTGTTGCTGGTTCCTTTTAGCCGTTCTCCAAACCAGAATGTTGCATTACAATATTGGCATCTCCAAGAACAATCCCCCAAATCAATATATAAATGTGAGACACCTGCATTTTATACAATCTAATAATGTCATTTATACTTTTTTTAGCAATACAAAAGTGGATATGAATTATTATTATTTATTTTAAATTTTTTGTAGTTTTTTTTTCTTTTTTTTCTCTTTATTTTTTTTGTTTATTTATTTTTTGCATACCTTCGTTGTATCTTGCTGATTCGTTAGTGTTGATGGAACGACCTATACGCCTGCTTTTGCGTTTGTAACATGATGATGTAGCAACATTGTTGGTCACAGGTTCAGTTGGAGTTCTTCTTTTGTGACTTAATGTTGTTTCACCACCCGATTCACCTATTTGAGGAACTCCTCTTTTTTTCTCTGTTTTGTTTGAACACAATAATAAACTTATATTAGTATGTTGCATAATGGTTAGGTAACGTGAATAGCGTAAGTACAAAAGTGTATGTATGTAAGGTGGTACCTCTGCTGTTAAAGATGTTTGGTGAAGATGTTTGCATGTTTTCAACTGTGTTGCTATTTGTGTCTGAATTCACATTGATACTTTGTTCATTGTCGATGGTATTGTGAAAATTGCCATTGGTAGTAGTGATATCACAGTTCCCCTTGTTATTAATTAATGTTGCCGTTGCTGCAGATGTGGAACCAAAAGGAAGAGTATAATCTGGAATTGCATTGGCAGCTTCTGCAAGTGTAAAGAAATCAACATAGGTAACTCAATAATCTAGTAAAGAAATCCACATAGGTAACTCAATAATTTAGTTTACATTGCAAATTAATTTAAATCTGGTAACATAAATGTTAACTAACCATGACTATTTATAAAACTTGGTATCACTGATTGTGTTGCATAATCATCAGGACAATCTACACATATATTCTTCCTTTTATCATTATAACATGGTCTTTCATTTGTTTCCGGCACTGAATAAACAGAGCATTTTACTTTTTCCAAATCGAGATTAGATCCATTTGAACCTGCAAAGTTAAATTTTGAAAAAAGCAAAGTTAATCTTAAGTAAGTTTTGTATTTTTTATTATTGTTATATATATATATATATATATATATATATATATATATATATATATATATATATATATATATATATATATATATTTCTTTTTACCTTCATTGTATCCTTTGGATTTTTCATTGTTGCTGAAATAAGCTATGCGCTTGCTTTTGCGTTTGTAACATGATGGTGTGGTCGTATCAGTGGTAACAGGTTCATTTGAGCTTCTTCCTTTTTTAACTGAAGGCGTTTCATCACTTGGGTTAGGTCTTTTGGCAGCTTGTCTTTTTGTTCCTGTTTTGTTTAAACACAATAATCAAATTAGGTTAGTATAGTGTATTAGAATTAAGTGATGTCACCTATGCATGTTTAAATATCCATATTTAATAAAATATAGAAGGTATACTTTATATTCTATATTGCATTTATTTCCCAAAAGGGTAATAAATTTGGTTCTCTTAGGGTTTTCTATTAGAATACTTGCATTTAATGTTTCAGTAAATTATTAAATGCAACGGTTTTATTGAATTTTTGATAATGTTTAGATTTTCTTACCATGCCTGAGATTTTGAGTTGTTGCAAATGGCTGAATACAGCAATCATTATGTACATCTGTAGGTGTTGGCCATTGGTGTTGCCCATTAACAGTATTACACGTATGGGGGTCATTTGGAGGTTCAGAAGGATATTCATATTGTGTATAACACTGCTCTTTCTCCGCTGCACCTACATTAATATGAAGAAAATGAGTTTCCATATAATTGTTAAACACGAAATTGATTCAACAAATAATACTCACCTTTCTTTTTTTTACCTTTGCCAATTGCAAACGGACTTTGTACACTAACTTTTCTTTTCTGTCTGCTATTTGTGTAACCGCGTTCATTCTGGCTGTTAACGGCTGATGTAAACACTTCTGATCTTTGTTTTTTTTCGGAAGCATGTAAAGTTGAAACCGATTGGTGTGGTGATAAACTCTCTTCATTTGTAAGTAAACAGCTGTTATCTTGACCTTTGACTATTTTAACGTTTTGTTGTCTTTTGTATGGCAAGTCTTCATAAAAAAGACGAGGATACAATGAACCATTGAAAGGTGCTGTTGGCTCAACATGTGCTGAACTATGGTTGCTGTCGCAAAGTTTATGATTTCCAAAGTGTATTTCTGCTGTGCTTGAGTACTCCTCAACAGGTAAGTATGTATATTTATCATTTTTTTGGGTTGTTGTCATTTTTGTGATTTTATTTTATTTTATTTTATTTCGTTTTATTTTTTTTCTGAGTATTTTAGTATTTGGAACAACAATGATGACAACTAAACATTGCAAGGTAAAATTAAAAGAAATAATATAATCAATAAACATATAAGTAGGCATAATTGTAAATTGCATTTTTTTATTTGTTTTCAATTTTTTAATATGCAAGTAAATGTGAAGTAAGATCATTAGTAATTTCAAATTTGATAAATAAAATGTAAACTACCTTTAAAAAATTGTGCAGATAGCACAGCTAGTTGTTTTTTTTTACCTGTGGTAGCACTCTTATGGTGTCCTCCTATTCCTGAATCAGCAGGTATTTTCCAACAATAACTGAAGAAGAACAACAGATGATGAAAACCAGATGTTTCATAAAGTCTGATGTGTAAAAAAAAAAAAAAATAAAAAATAAAAAAAAGGCAGGTAAAACTTTATTGAACAGTAATGATCCAGGAAGAAGGGATGGAAAGAGTCATATGTAGTACCTTTATGAAAGATTCCTTTTTGTTGGTGCTTACTTTCTCTAACTTGGTAGATGTATTGAAGAAGACAAACTTGGTTTGTAGAAGTTTCTATATTGACTTTTGGGATAAGAAAGCAGGTTTATGAGGCATAAAATTGTATTTGTAAAATATGTTACAGTATATGTAGTACAATCTGCATTAATTAACTTGTGCAGTAGACAGAAACATGTGTTACTCTTAAACTGACTCCAAGCATTGGCTGAAGTACAAATGGAAATGTATTCATTAATTGTCAAACGGAGTGAACTGTTCATAAGGGATTCTACTGTTGCTAAGGCATGGCACTGTTCCTAAGGGGCTTTAACAGCTTAAGTCATTGGCATAAATGACCAACCACATTATGCCATATGTGCCATTAACACTTAACCAAACTCTGCTAACCAATAGCAAAACATTTTAAGTCAATAAGTATCCCTTAACAACATTGAGTTGGACCCCGTTTAAAAATGATATTTAGTATATATATAATAAGCTATAATATACCTAAATTAAGCTACCCTAACCTATTTTGCATCTACAATCCAGACTTCACCTACTGATTTTTACCAAAACTGAATAGGCAAGTGATTGAATGAAAGTTTACTTTTTGCTTTTGAGGTACAATTCTTATGAACTAATCAACTCTAATATAGCCTAAACAAACTATTGTGACAGAAATCTCAGCAAAAGAGCAACAAAATCAGTCAAAACCTACAGTACCAAACACCCCTTTATTATACTAGTTACACTACAACTTTTAAATTTTACCTTATACCTACTGATTTTAAAGATGAAACAAATTATTTAAACACAATTGAAGCTAAATGAGCAGGTAAATGTCTCAAAGAACATCAAGAACACTATTATGCAGATTATACTAGATAAGAGCAGTTAACTATGAAATTTATTAAGCAAGCTATATCACCACTACAAATTATCATTAAAGCAGCTACAACATGAACACAAGCAGCTACCAACAACAAATAAGCAATAACCTAAGATCTACACTACTAATAAGCTACTAGATGAAACAGTGATTAAAATTGATGGAACTTACAACTCCAATTCCCCCTCAGCTCAAATAGAGGGGGATTCACTAAGCAAGCTGATGCGTGGGAATCGAAACAGGCTTTACCTCTCGAGGGATCTCGAGAAGCTTACAACCCCCACCAGGCAGTGTACCTGATCGTTGTAGTATAGTATAGTGACAAGTACCGGGGGATTGATCGTCCAGCTTAGGAATAGTGTCGCTAGGATTAGAAAGCCTAAATACTAGTTCTAAAGGTGAGGGATGATTCTTTTTGTGTTTTTATATTTTTTAGAAAGCAAGTAAAAATCTCGGGTTTTGGAAGAGTGGGCGGAATTAGTTGCTATTCAACTAACCCAATACTAAGATGCAATCAAAATAAAATACTAAAAATGAAAATAAGCTAATTTATACTAAAGTTGTGAGCAGTAATTGGAGAAAATGTGTTTATTTAGATTTCATTACTCCCTAAATATCTTTTACACGTTAATTACTTCTTATAATTGCATGGATGACGGATCGTATTCCTTAATACCATTCATGGGGTGGCACACATAACTCCCCAATTCTATGAGCTCTTATCTCCTCCTACACCATGCCCAGCACAACTATAGGGATTGTAAACAGTGGCTCGTGCATTAAATACAACCAATAAAGACCTAGTGCGCGTTGGTTCATGTTTCTTAAGACGTTCAAGCATGTTACCAATTGGAGATCTGCCAGTTTTCTTAAGCCTAACATATAAATCATTCATCCAAGACAAGAATAAACAAGTAATCAACACATAATCAATATCTAGGTTTCATTAGATCTAAGCAAACAAAAAAGAGATCTATCCTAGCATGATAGAATTAAGATAAGAACATGATATAGACAACCAACACATAGACATATTGATTGAATTAGAAGAACACTTATCTTGATTAATCATGCAAGGTATCAAGGGGTTGGAACCCTTGAAAAACCTGTAAAGTTACACCAAAATCGTACTTAGGGTTTCTCCCAAAACTTCTCTCTTTAAATGTGAAAAATTAGAAAACAATATATAGAAAAAGGGGTCTGACGGCGTCAAGAATAAACTTGTGACGCCGTCACCTCGCCGCCAAAACAATCCTCGGACTGCCTAGATCTACTTCTGACGCCGTCAAGACTTATACACTTCCAGGCCGTCATGACTCTTTTACTCTTGACGCCCTTCCTACGTGACGCCGTCAAAACTCTTCTGGGTCGTCATGGAAATTCATGAAATTTGCTCTTGACGCCGTCAAGGTTTTGCTCTTGACGCCGTCATGCACTGTTCCCAGCATGGAAAATTAAGACTTTGGCGTTTTCTTCACTTTTATGCTCCAAAAACGTCTGAATTGCTTCCTTTTCCAGATTTCACTCCCAAAGTACCTAAAATCACAAAAGGAACGATTTAGGGCAATATTTGATCAAATAAATTCAGATTCGGGCTTAAATGACCCCCTAAAAACGGATCATTTTTCGCCTCATCATATACCCTTACACTTGAGATTTGCTTGTCCTCAAGCAAATGCGCTTTTATTCTACTCAAAAGACAAGTTAGGGGTCATTTAACACTAATATAAAAGTAATTACAACAAATAATCGTTCCACTAAAGACCAATAGACAAGCACGGAGGTCATATACAAGCACCTCAAGAATAGTGTTTAGATACTCACATCTCTCGGGTGTAATAAAGTGTAAATTACAATATGGAAACGGAAGATATCTCTCACTACCTGTCATAGCAAAATAGATTACCATAGGCTTGGGAAAGGATCAAACCTCCACCACATGGCGTAAGCACCTAGGATAAACTATCAAAGAGGTCTTTTAAAGGGTTGTAACGTTAGGTGTAGGGATATGAAATACACGGTTTTGTTGGATAAAGGAAGTTTTACTGGTGGCGAGTTAACAATCTTAGTTAATTACATGTACAATATGGCGTTGCTAAGCCGAGACTAGACTCCACTTAAGCTAATAAATGAAAAATAACAAAAACATAAAATGAACATAGAATAAAAAGGGATGGTAATCCGTATGTTTTTTTTTTTTTTTTTTTTTTTTTTTTTTTCTATTTTTTTTTCTTTTCTTTTCTTGATTTTTTTTTTTTTTTTCTATTTTTTTTTCTTTTCTTTTCTTGATTTTTTTTTTTTTTTTTTTTTTTTTTTTTTTTTTTTTTTTGCATACACTCTTACCCTACCATCCAAAATAATACATCATAGGGAATGAATATTCCCCTTACACTTGAATCTTTACATACTTTACATTAAACTATTCTAATGACTCGAATTAAGAAAATTAAAACACTTGGAGCACTTTTAAGATTATCGTACATATGGGGGTAATAATATGATGTTCTTCCCCATTACTCCATAAATAAGTACTTTACCCATGAGTCTCAATCGTCCCAAAACAATATGTACAAGGATATGACTCGACTTAGCAATCATGTAATCAATTAGAAAGTTAACTTAGGGTTTAACAAATAACAATAATGCACTAAAAATGAGCGCATACACGGAAGGCTAAGGCGATTTGGTTGTACATTTAAGTGGGGTGTAACAAATTCTTCCTTTAAGTAAGATGCTTAAAGTTAGAAACGAAAAGATAGGCTCGGAGGGGTGTACTAGGGGTTTCGTGTACTAAAAATGAGTACAACGCTAAGGGTGTGGGAAAAATTAGTTGACTTAACTAGCCAAGTAATATGACTTAAATGGTCAAGTAATCATGATACGGGTTTAACACAAGGGTGATCCTAATGCCTCTTATCATGTAGTAAATCCTACTACACGAATGTAGTCTCACTAGCGGTCTCGGGATACATCACTAACGCAAGTTCTAGAATCTAAATGCTACCGGTACACTCATAAGCACTAATAATGAATGCTTTTCCTATCAAATCTAAAGGCGAACCTCACGTATTTGGGTGGAAAATTTTTCTGAATATACGGCTATGTGCTAGTCATACAATCTCCTATCCATGAGACGCTTGCTATGGCTAAAGTTTCACTCCTAAATGTTGTAAAAAATTTTAAATTTGGCTCTAAAATTGCACTAACAAGTATTTCTCATAGTTTTATTACACATCTACCATCAAACAAAACAAACTCAAGCGAAAGTGCATATGTAAGGTATCATCTTTTTACCCTCCCCTTACACTTAAGATGAGCATTGTCCCCAATGTTCAAGTAAAGAATGTAAAAGTGAAAAAGTAAAGAGAATGAAATCAAATACTCTCCTGATTCGCTCGGTATGGATAATAGGATGGCCAGGTTAAATCTTCCTCCAAGAAAATGAACAATCAAAGCTTCCCTTCTAGAATATAATCATCTTCTTGTCATACATAACCTGTAAAACCTGACAAAATAGACAAAAAAACCTCGCGTAAAATCGGCGGCATCCTATATAAGTTTCTAAATCCTAGAAAACAAGATAAGATATAATGCTTGTGGAATGAAGTTTGCAGATCTCCTAGAGATTATAAAACTTAATAATTCACAAAAACCATAAGACTCCGTTAGAAAAGCAAAACCGGTAAAATTTCCAGATTTTAACTCCTGACGCCGTCAAGAGTAAAACCCTGACGCCGTCAGAACTGACCTGCAGAAATCCTTATGTTAAGTTTCCAGAAAATTTCTAGAAAAACTTGGTCCTACTTCCTGGAAAATCCTGCAAAACTTCATTATGACTCAATACAAGCATTTGACTCTAACAAATACGAATATACATGCTCATTTAATATTGTGGAGAATCATGATCGGTTTGTTTCTTAAAAACATATTTGGGGTTTCCCCTTACACTTAACTTTTGCAAAAATACTTCTAGGTGGAGTTAAGACTAGGCCAAAACAACAAAGTAAAGTATTTCCACATTTTAGTTTAGAAACATGATCTACCAACAACAAAACTAAAGCATGCATACGGAAGCAAATAACAATCAAACAAATAAAATCACACAAAACATGGGTTGCCTCCCAAGAAGCGCTTTTCTTTATTTACGAGTCTTGTAGCTAGACTCAAGGTCATGGGTAACTACGTGATACGGGTGAGTTCCTCGTTGAGGACATCTTTGAGATCAAACTTAGGTTTCAACTTTCTATCGGTTTCCTTAGTATGGTATGACCTTTCAACCTTTTGTCCATTCGGATCATACAAGGTCATTCTAATATGCCATGACCCGTCACCTTCTTTAGGTGGCTTGTCCCATCTCCATTTACACTTGTCTCCCTCTCTTTTCCATTTATTCCTCTCTATGTTGATGGGCATTACGCTTAATAACTCAATCATCTTCCTAAAGACTAACGGGTCCTCAAAGGGGTCTAGCTCTTCATCTCTAGTTATGAGTTGTTCTACCGAATGTGTCTTTTCAATGAAATCTTTCTCTAGATAAAATGGGCATTGAGGTCCTATAAAGTTCCTTTCTATCCAAGGTCCATATCTAGACGGTCTCCTATTCATCTCTACCCAATGCGGTGTCGGTTCATCATCACAATCATAACTATGCTTCTTTACATCGTACACCGACCAAGTATCGCCTTCACCTACCGTTATCTTGGATTCCTTGCAATCTATCATGGCACTAGCGGTTGCTAAAAATCCTCTTCCTACCAATAATGGGCATGTAGTGTCACTAACCATGTCTAGGACGTGAAAATCCGCTAATATAGTTAACTTTCCTACGTGAACAACTACATCCTTAATCATTCCAACCGGGTGGGCAATACTCCCATCCGCTAGCCCTATCAATACCTCCGTTTCCTCTAACTTTCCTAGCTTAAGAGCGGTGAATAAGGATAAGGGAATCAAGTTGAGGCTTGACCCTAAATCGGCTAGTGTGTCGAAAGCTTCGGATCTTCCTATCTTACAAGGCAAAACAAATATACCCGGATCATCAAGCTTTTTAGGCAACTTGTTTTGAACGAAGGCGGTCCCATTTTTACCTAGCTTACACTTCTCATATTTTTCTAAAAGGGCACTATAGTAAGGAGCACGCGCTAAAACATCAATGACGGGGCGTTCAAGGTGAAGTTCTTTGAATTCATCGTCAAGGTCTTGCGTAAGAGGTGTTTCAACAATGCTTTTGACTGGCTCTATAGTGGGTGTTTCATTTGATTGGTCCTTTTGGGGAACTTGGTTTTGTTTGAAACACGTGCTCGTTGATTTAATCGAGTAGTATTGTGGACACGAAGTGGGTGACGAAACTGAGGATATGGAATTAACGGTTAGTTTCGGATTCTTGACCGTGTCGCTCGGGAGTGCTCCCATTTCTCGGTCATTGAGAACTTTTAACAATGCATCAATTCTAGTGGTCATCTCGCTTTGTTTTTGTTTGAAATCGGCTTCAAACTTAGATATGCGAGCTTCTTGAGATGCCATGAACTTTGACATCAATCCTTCAAGATTGTTGGTACTACCATAGTTGTTAGAAGGATTGTTGTTGAGAGTACGGTTGGATGGTGGACCGTTTGGTTGGTAACGATTAGGCGGATTGGAAGAATTTGGTTGATTTTGTTTCCACCTAAGGTTTGGGTGATTTTTCCAAGAGGGGTTGTATGAATCACCGTAAGTGTTTGGCTCGGGCTTGAAAGTGTACCACTTATCTCCCGCTTCGTCGGTACGTGTCGATGCGTAGTCCACAAAAGCTGTTCCGGGGAGTTCCACACAATCACGAGTGTCATGGGGACCACTACATAATTCGCATGAAGAAGTGATTTTGTTCACTTGGCTTGAAGGCTTCGGAGCTTTGTAAGATTTCATGAGAAACTTGACTTGGTCCTCAAGTTCCATGATCCTACGGTCGGGAGTGCTAGAATTGTTCGAAGGCAAAGATATTGCCTTGACCGTTTTGTTCAAATCACGGGGATCATTCCAACTTTCGTTGTCATAGAGAGCAAGATCTTCTATGAGTTCCCATGATTGTTCCGCACTAAGATCACGTAGCTTACCACCGTCCGATTGGTAAATGGCTCGCCTCGTGGAGATGTCGATATGGTCATAAAAAATTTGGACTTGGAGCCAAAGATCTATGCCATGATGAGGGACTTTTCGGAGTAGGTCTTTATATCGAATCCATACTTCATAAAAAGATTCATTTTGACGTTGTTGGAACATCAAGATGTCATTTCTAAGCTTAGTAGTTCTCCCCGGTGGGAAAAATTGAGCAAGGAAACGAGTGGTGAGATCATCCCATGTGGTGATGGATCCCGCGGGTAAACGCTCAAGCCATTGACTAGCTTGATCCAGTAGAGAGAATTGGAATAGGCGTAAACGGGTAGTCTCTCTAGTTTCAACATCTAGGTCTATGGAATCTACGATTTTGATAAAGTCCTTAAGATGTTGGTTTGGATCTTCGGAACGAAGTCCATGGAATGCACATCCGCTTTGCACCAACCGGATGGTGTCGGATCGCAAGGGGGTCACATTGGCTCCGGTGAGCTCAATGGTGTTTCGGTAGCCTTGGTGGCTAGGTCAGGAATACTCTCCTAAGGTACGGGGCCTAAGGGGTTCTAATGGTGGGTTTTGTTGTGGTGGGATGACGGGTTCAAAGATGTTACCACCTTCCATGATGTCGGATGGTAAAGAGTTACGAACAAAAGCACGAAGAAATGAGATAGACTAAAGAAGACCTAAAAATAAAAAATAAAATCTTACTAGAAAGGAATCTAGCAAGTAGACCTAATAAAAAGAAATTCTAACCTAGACAATAACTATTCCCAGGGCTGCGGCGCCAAAAACTTGATGCGTGGGAATCGCAGTAGGATTTACCTCTCGAGGGATCTCGAGAAGCTTACAACCCCCACCAGGCAGTGTACCTGATCGTTGTAGTATAGTATAGTGACAAGTACCGGGGGATTGATCGTTCAGCTTAGGAATAGTGTTGCTAGGATTAGAAAGCCTAATTACTAGTTCTAAAGATGAGGGATGATTATTTTTGTGTTTTTATATTTTATAGAAAGCAAGTAAAAATATCGGTTTTTGGAAGAGTGGGCGGAATTAGTTGCTATTCAACTAACCCAAAATTAAGATGCAATCAAAATAAAATACAAAAAATGAAAATAAACTAATTATACTAATGTTGTGAGCAGTAATTGGAGAAAATGTGTTTACTTAGATTTCACTACTCCCTAGATATCTTTTATATGTTAATTACTTGTTATAATTGCATGGATGACGGATCGTATTCCTTAATACCATTCATGGGGTGGCACACATAACTCCCCAATTCTATGAGCTCTTATCTCCTCCTACACCATGCCCATCACAACTATAGGGATTGTAAACAGTGGCTCATGCATTAAATACAACCAATAAAGACCTAATGCGCGTTGGTTCATGTTTCTTAAGACGTTCAAGCATGTTACCAATTGGAGATCTGCCAGTTTTCTTAAGCCTAACATATAAATCATTCATCCATGACAAGAATAAACAAGTAATCAACACATAATCAATATCTAGGTTTCATTAGATCTAAGCAAACACAAAAGAGATCTAGCCTAGCGTGATAGAATTAAGATAAGAACATGATATAAACAACCAACACATAGACATATTGATTGAATTAGAAGAACACTTATCTTGATTAATCATGCATGGTATCAAGGGGTTGGAACCCTTGAAAAACCTGTAAAGTTACACCAAAATCGTACTTAGGGTTTCTCCCAGAACTTCTCTCTTTAAATGTGAAAAATTAGAAAACTATATATAGAAAAAGGGGTCTGACGGCATCAAGAATAAACTTGTGACGCCGTCACCTCGCCACCAAAACAATCCTCGGACTGCCTAGATCTACTTCTGACGCCGTCAAGACTTATACACTTCCAGGCCGTCATGACTCTTTTACTCTTGATGCCCTTCCTACGTGACGCCGTCAAAACTCTTCTGGGTCGTCATGGAAATTCATGAAATTTGCTCTTGACGCCGTCAAGGTTTTGCTCTTGACGCCGTCATGCACTGTTCCCAGCATGGAAAATTAAGACTTTGGCGTTTTCTTCACTTTTATGCTTCAAAAACGTCCGAATTGCTTCCTTTTCCAGATTTCACTCCCAAAGTACCTAAAATCACAAAAGGAACGATTTAGGGCAATATTTGATCAAATAAATTCGGATTCGGGCTTAAATGACCCCCTAAAAACGGATCATTTTTCGCCTCATCACAAGCCTATCTTTTTGATAGGCTGAGTTCATCTCTTCTGTCTCAGCATATCCATACCACCTCAGCAACCTCTGATCAAACTCTGACATTGACTGATATAAACTAATGACTCAAATACATCCACTAGAAGCTATTCAGCTAAAGTGGAGTATAGAGAATGAAATATAAGCTCTATGATAAGCTATACTAATATCTATGATAATATTTTTTTTATGTTTTTATATTTTTTTTATTTTATTTTTTTTTATTTTTATTTTTATTTCTCTTCTACAAATACTAAATTTTTGAGAAATAATAATAGAGATTAAGCTAAAACAGTTGATTGGAAACTAGATTGAAGTAGACTTTAAACTAAATAAGCAATGAAAAATATAGAATAAGCTGAGATAATTGAAGGTTAACTAAAAACTTTTATTTAAATTAATGTAAACATTACATAAGCTAAGCTATTTGATTCGCCTCAAACTAGTTATCTTTTATTTCTCAACCACTTGTGAATGGTCAATAGTAAAGTCAAACTAATCAAAGGCAAATGCTTCTGTGAAATACAGTGTTTTCCCGGGTCGTAATGTCCCAACGAGGTTGTGATGATATTATAAACGAATCTGTGATTAGTGAATGTGAACAGGGAAGGTATAAAAGTGTGTGTGTGTGTGTTTAGACTAGGGTTTTATAAAGTAAAATTACTTAAGTAAACTAATGGAATGATTACGTGAAAGCTAGGTATTAAAAACGTTCACCAAATTAAAATCAGACGCGACTGCGTACTGAGAAAAAGGTGAGTTTTAAGGAAAAATAAACTATAAGGGTTAAAAATGACAATTCTATAAACTTAAACTTAAAAATAAAATTAAATTAAAAAGAAAACTATTTTTTAGATTATTATATTATTTATTATTAATTATTAAGTTAAAAACTATTTAACTATTTAATTAAAACTAAACTAAAAATGATGACTATTACAAATTAAACTAAAAACTTATAAAAATAATTTCTAGACTTAAATTAGAACTTGAAGAAAGTATAAAAAATAAAAATAAATGTTTTTGTCTTTTTATAAGCTTTTTATTAATTAAAAACTATTTATATTAATTAAACTATTTAAACTATTTTAAATTACAAATAATACTAAATCAAACTAGAAAATTATGAAAAAATTTATAAATCTAATTAACCATTATAGGAATCCTAAAAAATTATAAAAACTTTATTTTATGTATTTTTAAACTAGTTAACTAATTATTATTCTATTTATTAATTAATATCTAATTAAACTATTTAAATTATAAAAACTATTAAATGAATAGTAAAAATTCTAGAAAAATTACTAAAATTATATTATGACTTATAAAAGCTAGGAAAAATATAAAATATAGGTGTTACCTTATAAAAATATATTATGCTATTTAATTCTTATTTATTGATTAATTATTAATAAAACTATTTTTAATTCTAATTAATACTAAAAGACAAAATTAAAATCTGAGAAAATTATTATAATTACTTTAACCTAAAATGAAATTAATAAAAATATAAAAACACAACTTTCTTAATTAAAATCTAAAAATGAAAATTAAAATTAAATTAAATTAAATAGAAACTATCACTTACTATTATATTATTTTTTTTCTTGAATTTTCTTTTTCCAACCTATATTATACTTAAAAACAAGTAACTTTTGTAAAGACAAATATTTTACAACTCAAAAATAAGCTAAATATAAGCTATCAACCTTAACAGTTGACTTATGTTGACTGAGATGGAAAATAAGCTCAAATGAGTTTGTGTGGGACCCACTATGGATATTTCTGGTTCTAATAAGATATTTGGACTTGTCAAAACTTAAGTTGGTTAAATAAGCTCAGTAGAAAAGCTAATAAGCCCAATTAAGCTATTCCAAAATCTGTTTTGAACTCAGAATAGGGACAAACTTCAATGGCTAATCTAGGTGGGGTCCACTGGGTGTTAGGTCAAACTAGTAGTCAATCTAAGTTCCTTGGTAGGAGGGGGGTTGAGGGAAACTAATTTGGACAGGTGGGGCCCACTGAGGTGGTCACAAAACACCACCAAAGGTGGTGTTGTGACTGAGTCTGATCTGAGCAGGGCAATACCTTGCCCTGCAGTTGTCTTTGAGGGTGAGTGGTGCCCACACTAAAAATGCTAAAAATATAAGCTGTATGGGAACTTAAACTAGAGGTGGTAGACAACAATGGAAACAAATTTCAAGAACTAAAACCTTCTCCTAAATTCAAAAGAAATCAGGGAGTTTTGGGAAAAATCTGAGCTGAGCAAATTTGACTTTTTATCAAAGTTTTGCTATGTTGACTTATTTGAATTTCTAACACTTCCAACTGATTATTTAAGTTATATTAAACTATAATAGACCTAAATTAAGTTAAAGCTTAAAGATATAAGCTTAAGTGAGGGTCTGTGAAACTAATTGCCTTGACAGTTAACTGTCAAGGGGTTTAGTTTTGGATTTTGACTATTTGTGTTGAAATGACCAAACAAATGACTTACTTGGTGTTCTAAGGTACTGAGTGAAATATGAAGACAAATATTTAGTAATGAAACTCAATATATCACTCATAATAGACAATTCCAAACACCCCTTTATATGACAGATTCTACTATAACCTTTATATCTTAAACTACAACTGTTGAATTTAAAGTTAAAACAGATTAAACTTATGATAACTAAGCTAATTGGAACCAGATTACACAACAGAAACAAATAAAACTCATTAAGCTAAAAATAAGAACTTGCTTACAAATGTGATTCAGATGAGAGACAAGGAACCATGAACTGTGAACACCCTAACAACCTTCCACAAGGTTACTACTACCCAATCAATCTAGAATCACACCTTGCTCAGTCCTTCTTCCTCACTTCCCTCTATTTTTTATTTTTTTCTTATTTATTTGATATTTTTCCTTTTTTTTTTCTTTTATGAACTGAACAACAAAATAATGTTTTCTTAAGCTTATTAGAGCCTTGTCAGAGCTTAATATGAGCTTATGAATCAATTATAACAACAACTGATGCGTGGGAATCGCACCTTGCTTTACCTCTCGAGGGATCTCGCGAGGCTTACAACCCCCACCAGGCAGTGTACCTGATCGTTGTAGTATAGTATAGTGACAAGTACCGGGGGATTGATCGTTCAGCTTAGGAATAGTGTCGCTAGGATTAGAAAACCTAATTAATAGTTCTAAAGGTGAGAGATGATTATTTTTTGTATTTTTATATTTTTATAAAAGCAAGTAAAATCTCGGGTTTTGGAAGAGTGGGCGGAATTAGTTGCTATTCAACTAACCCAAAACTAAGATGCAATCAAAATAAAATAATAAAAATAAAAATAAACTAATTAAACTAAGGTTGTGAGCAGTAATTGGAGAAATTGTGTTTACTTAGACTTCACTACTCCCTAGATATCTTTTACATGTTAATTACTTGTTACACTTGTATGAATGACGGATTATATTCCTTAATACCATTCGTGGGGTGGCATACATAACTCCCCAACTCTATGAGCTCTTATCTCCTCCTACACCATGACCCAGCACAACTATAGGGATTGTAAACAGTGGCTCATGCATTAAATACAACCAATAAAGACCTAGTACGCCTCGGTTCATGTTTCTTAAGACGTTCAAGCATGTTACCATTTGGAGATCTGCCAGTTTTCTTAAGCCTAACATATAAATCATTCATTCAAAACAAGAATAGACAAGTAATCAACACATAATCAACATCTAGGTTTCATTAGATCTAAGCAAACACAAGAGATATCTAGCCTAGCATAGTAGAATTGAGACAAGAACAAGAGATAAACAACCAACACATAGACATATTGATTGAATTGAAAGTACACTTATCTCAATTACAATGCAAGGTCTCAAGGGTTTGGAACCCTTGAAAAACCTGTGAAAGAGGCACCAAAATCGTCTTTAGGGTTTCACCAAAACTTCTCTCTTTTAATGAAAAGAACTAGAAAACTATATATAGGAAAATCGTTCTGACGGCGTCAAGAGTTAAATCTGACGCCGTCAACTCGCCGCCATAAACTTCCTCGGACGCCCTAGATCCACTTGTGACGGCCTATGTGACGCCGTCACCACCTTCGGTATTTTATTCTTGGCCACTTTGACGCCGTCACCTCTCCATCTGACGCCGTCACCAGCTACGGTAAATTATTCTTCATGTCTGACGCCGTCAAGCTTTTGGTCTTGACGCCGTCACCTTGTATCTTCAGCTTGGATTTTTGGTACTTTGTCGTTTTCTTCACTTTATGCTCCAAAAACGTCCAAAATAGCCTCTTTTCCAGAATTCACTCTCCAAACACCTAAAATCACAAAAGGAACGATTTAGGGCAATATTTGATCAAATAAAGTCGGATTCGGGCTTAAATGACCCCCTAAAAATGGATCATTTTTCGCCTCATCATATACCCTTACACTTGAGATTTGCTTGTCCTCAAGCAAATGAGCTTTTATTCTACTCAAAAGACAAGTTAGGGGTCATTTAACACTAATATAAAAGTAATTACAACAAATAATCGTTCCACTAAAGACCAATAGACAAGTACGGAGGTCATACACAAGCACCTCACAAATAGTGTTTAGATACTCACATCTCTCGGGTGTAATAAAGTAATATAACATTATGGAAATGGAAGATATCTCTCACTACCTGTCATAGCAAAATAGATTACCATAGGCTTGGGAAAGGATCAAACCTCCACCACATGGCGTAAGCACCTAGGATAAACTATCAAAGAGGTCTTTTAAAGGGTTATAACGTTAGGTGTAGGGATATGAATTACACGGTTTTGTTGGATAAAGGGAATTTTACTGGTGGCGAGTTAACAATCTTAGTTAATTACATGTACAAGATGGCGTTGCTAAGCCAAGACTAGACTCGACTTAAACTAATAAATGAAAAATAACAAAAACATAAAATGAACATAGAATAAAAACGGGATGGTAGTCCGTATGTTTTTTTTTTTTTTTTTTTTTTTTTTTCTTGATTTTTTCGATTTTTTTTTTTTTTTTTTTTTTTTTTTGCATACACTCTTACCCTACCATCCGAAATAATACATCATAGGGGTTTGAGCATTCCCCTTACACTTGAATTTTTACATACTTTACATTAAACTAATCTAATGACTCGAATTAAGAAAATCAAAACACTTGGAGCACTTTTAAGATTAACGTACATATGGGGGTAATAATATTATGTTCATCCCCATTACTCCATAAAATAAGTACTTACCCATGAGTCCTAATCGTCCCAAAACAATATGTACAATGATATGACTCGACTTAGCAACCATGTAATCAATTAGAAAGTTAACTTAGGGTTTAACAAATAACAATAATGCACTAAAAATGAGCGCATACACGGAAGGCTAAGGCGATTTGGTTGTACATTTAAGTGGGGTGTAACAAATTCTTCCTTTAAGTAAGATGCTTAAAGTTAGAAACGAAAAGATAGGCTCGGAGGGGTGTACTAGGGGTTTCGTGTACTAAAAATGAGTATAACGCTAAGGGTGTGGGAAAAATTAGTTGACTTAACTAGCCAAGTAATATGACTTAAATGGTCAAGTAATCATGATACGGGTTTTAACACAAGGGTGATCCTAATGCCTCTTATCATGTAGTAAATCCTACTACACGAATGTAGTCTCACTCGCGGTCTTGGGATGCATCACTAACGCAAGTTCTAGAATCTAAATGCTACCGGTACACTCATAAGCACTAATAGTAAATGCTTTTCCTATCAAATCTAAAGGCGAACCTCACATTTTTTGGTGGAAAATTTTTCTGAATATACGGTTATGTGCTAGTCATACAACCTCCCATCCATGAGACGCTTGCTATGGCTAAAGTTTCACTCCTAAATGTTGTAAAAAATTTTAAATTTGGCGTTAAAATTACACTAACAAGTATTTCTCGTAGTTTTATTACTTATCTACTATCAAACAAAACAAACTCAAGCGAAAGTGCATATGTAAGGTATCATCTTTTTACCCTCCCCTTACACTTAAGATGAACATTGTCCCCAATGTTCAAGTAAATAATGTAAAAGTTAAAAAGTAAAGAGAATGAAATCAAATACTCCCCTGATTCGCTCGGTATGGATTTTAGTTGGCCAGGTTAAATCTTCTTCCAAGAAAACGAACAATCAAAGCTTCCCTTCCAGAATATAAATCATCTTCTTGTCACAAATAACCCGTAAATCCTGACAAAAGTAGACAAGGCAACCTCGCGTAAAATCGGCGGCATCCTATATAAGTTACTAAATCGTAGAAAACAAAGTAAGATATAATGCTTGTGGAATGAAGTTTGCAGACTTCCTGGAGATTATAAAACTTAATAATTCACAAAAACCATAAGACTCCGTTAGAAAAACAAAATCGGTAAAATTTCCAGATTTTTAACTCCTGACGCCGTCAAGAGCAATGCCCTGACGCCGTCAGAATGAACCTGCAGAAATCCTTATGTTAAGTTTCCGGAAAATTTCTGGAAAAACTTTGTCCTACTTCCTGGAAAATCCTGCAAAACTTCATTATGACTCAATACAAGCATTTGACTCTAACAAATACGAATATACATGTTCATTAAATATTGTGGATAATCATGATCGGTTTGTTTCTTAAAAACATATTTGGGGTTTCCCCTTAGACTTATCTTTTGCAAAAATACCTTTAGGTTGGAGTTAAGACTAGGCTAAACAACATAATAAAGTATTTCCATTTTTTAGTAGAGAAACATGATCAACCAACAATAAAAATAAAACATGCATACGGAAACAAATAACAATCAAACAAATAAAAATCACACAAAACATGGGTTGCCTCCCAAGAAGCGCTTTTCTTTATTTATGAGTCTTGTAGCTAGACTCAAAGTCGTGGGTTACTACGTGATCTCATCATTGGTTCCACTCTCTAGGTCGTCTTCTAAACCAGTTTTGTATTCCGGACCTAGTTGCAAGCATTCTTTGTAGAAACCAAGCATCCTATTTCTAACATACTCTACTCCTCTACGTCTATCCTCATCATTCCTATAATAAGCCGCTTGCTTACGTTCCTTTTCGAAATTAGAGAGAAGGCGGTATTGCTCAATCTTGTAGGGCATTTGATAAGCAACCTCATCATTCTCTTCCTTGAATCTAACTATCCCTAACGTCAGATCATAACTCATCCTAGTGGCCTCAACAAATGGTTTCCCAAATATTATTTGACTTAGGCAAGCATCTATCACCGAACGCGTGTCTTCCACTATCATAAAATCAATCTCATAGGTGAGATTCCCTATAATCACATGTACTCCCTTAACTCTTCCTGCAAAATTACTTATCCAACTTTTACCGGGCATTATCCTAAAATTGAGTTGCTTCTTCATCACCCAATTGTAATGAGTCCTAGACATGATGTTCACGGGAGATCTAGGGTCTATGTAAGCTTTCCATACATGCATGTGCCCGATATTGCATGGGATGTTAATGTTAGAGGGGTCTCCCATTTTGATCAGGGGATCGCCAAAGATATATGTTGTCTCGGGACTATCGAATAAATACTTATGGTATTCCCGTTCTTCCTTGGTTGGCAACTTATCAAAATATTCTTCTATAGGTTCTACCTCCTCTAATTCCTCATCCTTATTAACCTCAACTTCCCTACTCTCATCCTCACTATTGGCTTCTACTCTAACTTCATCTTTGTCACTCTCCTCTATCTCCCTATCTATCGGCTTAATGGTGACAACATTGACAAAGTGGACATGTTTGGATGATGAGGGGTCCTTAACTTGGATTCCACTATTGGTGTCCCTAGTGTCCTTCCTAGGTGTGGCTAATGTTTGGTTGTTGAGGGCTTTCAACAAGTTGTCGATCTTGTTGGTCATCTCCGTTTGTTGTTGGTTGAATTCGGTTTCAAACCTAGCTATGCGAGCTTCTTGAGATGCCATAAACTTTGACATCAATCCTTCAAGATTGTTGGTACTACCATAGTTGTTAGAAGGATTGTTGTTGAAGGTACGGTTGGATGGTGGACCGTTTGATTGGTAACGATTAGGTGGGTTGGATGAATTGGGTTGATTTTGTTTCCACCTAAGGTTTGGGTGATTTTTCCATGAGGGGTTATATGAATCACCGTATGTGTTTGGCTCGGGCTTGAAAGTGTACCACTTATCTCCCGCTTCGTCGGTACGCGTGGATGCGTAGTCCGCAAAAGCTGTTCCGGGGAGTTCCACACAATCACGAGTGTCATGGGGACCACTACATAATTCGCATGAAGAAGTGATTTTGTTCACTTGGCTTGAATACTTCGGAGCTTCGTAAGATTTCATGAGAAACTTGACTTGGTCCTCAAGTTCCATGATCCTACGGTCGGGAGTGCTTGAATTATTCGAAGGCAAAGATATTGCCTTGACCGTTTTGTTCAAATCACGGGGATCATTCCAACTTTCGTTGTCATAGAGAGCAAGATCTTCTATGAGTTCCCATGATTGTTCCGCACTAAGATCACGTAGCTTACCACCAGCCGATTGGTCAATGGTTCACCTCGTGGAGATGTCGATATGGTCATAGAAGATTTGGACTTGGAGCCAAAGATCTATGCCATGATGAGGGACTTTTTGGAGTAAGTCCTTGAAACGAGTCCATGCTTCATAAAGAGATTCATTTTGACGTTGTTGAAACATCAAGATGTCATTCCTAAGTTTAGTAGTTCTCCCCGGTGGGAAAAATTGAGCAAGGAAACAAGTGGTGAGATCATCCCATGTGGTGATGGATCCCGCGGGTAAACGCTCAAGCCATTGACTAGCTTGATCCCGTAGAGAGAATTGGAATAGGCGTAAACGGGTAGTCTCTCTAGTTTCAACACCTAGGTCTATGGAATCTACGATTTTGAGGAAGTCCTTAAGGTGTTGGTTTGGATCTTCGGAACGAAGTCCATGGAATGCACATCCGCTTTGCACCAACCGGATGGTGTCGGATCGCAAGGGGGTCACATTGGCTCCGGTGAGCTCAATGGTGTTTCGGTAGCCTTGGTGGCTAGGTCAGGAATACTCTCCTAAGGTTCGGGGCCTGAGGGGTTCTAATGGTGGGTTTTGTTGTGGTGGGATGATGGGTTCAAAGATGTTACCACCTTCCATGATGTCGGATGGTAAAGAGTTACGAACAAAAGCACGAAGAAACAAGATAGACTAAAGAAGACCTAAAAATAAAAATAAAAAAAAAAAATCTTACTAGAAAGGAATCTAGCAAGTAGACCTAATAAAAAGAAATCCTAACCTAGACAATAACTATTCCCCGGGCTGCGGCGCCAAAAACTTGATGCGTGGGAATCGCACCTTGCTTTACCTCTCGAGGGATCTCACGAGGCTTACAACCCCCACCAGGCAGTGTACCTGATCGTTGTAGTATAGTATAGTGACAAGTACCGGGGGATTGATCGTTCAGCTTAGGAATAGTGTCGCTAGGATTAGAAAACCTAATTAATAGTTCTAAAGGTGAGAGATGATTATTTTTTGTATTTTTATATTTTTATAAAAGCAAGTAAAATCTCGGGTTTTGGAAGAGTGGGCGGAATTAGTTGCTATTCAACTAACCCAAAACTAAGATGCAATCAAAATAAAATAATAAAAATGAAAATAAACTAATTAAACTAAGGTTGTGAGCAGTAATTGGAGAAATTGTGTTTACTTAGACTTCACTACTCCCTAGATATCTTTTACATGTTAATTACTTGTTACACTTGTATGAATGACGGATTGTATTCCTTAATACCATTCGTGGGGTGGCATACATAACTCCCCAACTCTATGAGCTCTTATCTCCTCCTACACCATGACCCAGCACAACTATAGGGATTGTAAACAGTGGCTCATGCATTAAATACAACCAATAAAGACCTAGTACGCCTCGGTTCATGTTTCTTAAGACGTTCAAGCATGTTACCATTTGGAGATCTGCCAGTTTTCTTAAGCCTAACATATAAATCATTCATTCAAAACAAGAATAGACAAGTAATCAACACATAATCAACATCTAGGTTTCATTAGATCTAAGCAAACACAAGAGATATCTAGCCTAGCATAGTAGAATTGAGACAAGAACAAGAGATAAACAACCAACACATAGACATATTGATTGAATTGAAAGTACACTTATCTCAATTACAATGCAAGGTCTCAAGGGTTTGGAACCCTTGAAAAACCTGTGAAAGAGGCACCAAAATCGTCTTTAAGGTTTCACCAAAACTTCTCTCTTTTAATGAAAAGAACTAGAAAACTATATATAGGAAAATCGTTCTGACGGCGTCAAGAGTTAAATCTGACGCCGTCAACTCGCCGCCATAAACTTCCTCGGACGCCCTAGATCCACTTGTGACGGCCTATGTGACGCCGTCACCACCTTCGGTATTTTATTCTTGGCCACTTTGACGCCGTCACCTCTCCATCTGACGCCGTCACCAGCTACGGTAAATTATTCTTCATGTCTGACGCCGTCAAGCTTTTGGTCTTGACGCCGTCACCTTGTATCTTCAGCTTGGATTTTTGGTACTTTGTCGTTTTCTTCACTTTATGCTCCAAAAACGTCCAAAATAGCCTCTTTTCCAGAATTCACTCTCCAAACACCTAAAATCACAAAAGGAACGATTTAGGGCAATATTTGATCAAATAAAGTCGGATTCGGGCTTAAATGACCCCCTAAAAACGGATCATTTTTCGCCTCATCAACAACTAACAACATATAATCCTTATGGTGATTTTGTGAGAATTTGAGAAATACCAAAAACTGAGATAACCAATGAAACTTGAAATTACTTGAAAATAAAGATTGCAATACATGAAATTACTGAGTACAAACTGTTTTTGATTGAAATTACAACTAAATATGAAGTTTATCTTACCTACGACTACAAATTAACTAAACCTACACTAATACATTATCTCTTCTGCCTTCTTTCCCTTTTTGTAGCCATTTCTGAGTAAGTGGGACCCACTGGGGTGTTTCCCACCAATTGTGGACCATTGATATAGTCCCAATCATCCAGGCCGTTTAAAAGCACTTTTTGGCGCCAAAGTCCCTTTTGTCAGTTGTGGGTAACGTACGAGGGTTTTAGGGGTTTAATGAGGGTTTGGAATGTTGTGGAGGTGGAGGGGAGTGGATAGGATGAGTGGGGAGCAAGTTGAGGGTGAGGTGGATGGTGGTATCTGGTTTCAGTGGTGGTGGTTTGGAGAAGGAGGGAAAAGGGTAGGCTGGGTGGTTTGGTTGACCGGGTTTGACCAAGGTGTGGACTGGGTTGTAACTGGGCTTAGGGATGGGCTTGTTGTTAGTGTAAGTTTGGATTTGGTTTTGGTAATAACATTTTGGATCCATTTGGTTTATTTAGAAATTAATCACAAGGACCTAAAATGTAATTAATTGAAAGTTGAGGGCTGTTTGTGGCATATTTCCAAATTAATCACAAGGGTCATATTTGCCAATAATGAATAACCCAAGGACTAAAATTACATAATTTTCCATTTTTTTAAATATTAAAGGACCATTTATGTAATTTCCGGATTTTTGAGGGACTAAATATGTAATTTCCCAAAATATTATCAAAAGGTCCAGTTTTGTAAAAGTTGAATAGTATAGGGACCTTAAATGATAATTTTTCATTTATTGCAATTTAAAACACCCCGGGGACCATTTCTGCCAAACTTTTAAACTCCAGGGACCAAACATGTAATTTTACCAAACTTAACACCCAAGGACCATTCCTGCAAAAGATTATTAGTATAAGGACCAAAATTGCTTTTCTCAAAGTTTTTAACATCCCAGGGACCTTTTCTGTCAATTTCCAAAGTTGAGGGACTAAACTTGTAATTTTGTGAAACTTTGCACCAAAGGACTAAATATGTAACTTTATGATTAAAAAGGACCTTTGGTGACATTTTCATGTTTTTAGAATAACCAGGGACTAGTTTTGCCAATTTATGAAACTTGAGGGTCTGAAACTGCCAATTATGCAAACTTTGAACGTTTTTCATCTGTTTTTGCATATTTTGCATTTGAAACATATAAAACACACCTCTAAGATATTTTAAATATTTTGATACATATTTGAGTGTTTTTAGATGTTTTGGCAGCTCAGATTGGTATAAAATGATGAGTATTAAGACACTCATCAATCCCCCACACTAAACTATTGCTAGTCCCTAGCAATCTATTTGAGAAAAACTTAATGGATTTGAAAAACTCTTTACCAAAAGCCATCACTTCTGGAGTAGCCAGGTGTAAGAACTGTGGCACACCTGATAACCGTGTGATTTTGAGCAAACCACCAGCTGTCAACGGATTTGATTAGTCTTTACCAAAAGCCGTTTGCTTCTGGACTAGCCAACTCTTGATGGAATAGTCAACATCTTGGTGAGTTGATTACCAATTATGGTTTTTCCACGGCCTTTACCACAAGCCATAATCTTGCGGGCTAGCCAACTCATTAGCTTTTGAGGATAATGGGGAGCTGAGGAACCATACAATTTTTGGCAAATTGCAAGCCATAAACGGGTTTGAGTTATCTTTACCAAGAACCGTTTGCTCCTGGATTAGCCAATCCTGTTGTGGGTTAGACATGGAGGATTGATACCATTTATTGCGTTCTAAGTGAGAAAAAATTTTAAAATTTTGGCTAAAATGGGGGTTCTTGATGGAACATGTGTTTAAATTCGTTAGAATAACGAATCTCCCCCCACACTTAGAACTGAATATTGTCCTCAATATTCAAAATACCGGGTGTTAAACCGACACTTAGAACGTAAGAAGAAAATACTCTATAGCCTTTATTTAAGATGTATATACATACAATTATTTTTTTAGATAAAAGTTCTTAAATAGAAGCTATCACTATATTTACAATTTTTTTTTTTTTTTTTTTTTTTTTTTTTTTTAGAGAAGATATATATATATATATACAACATGTGGAGCATCTCCCCCACACTATGGTGGAACATGGGTGAAAACCTATGTACATGCTAATGTTTTTGATTACCGAGTCACTAACTTGACTCGACCCCGAATTCATTTGTCCATGGGGAAGCAAGTGGAAGAAACAATCTCAATCGGACTTTCATTCAAGACGTTTGGATAAACATTTGAAGCACGTGAAAGTTCCACACCGATGAGATAAGTACCCGGCTCATAATTTATAAATGAGAATGCCGGGATCAAAGATAATGTCTTCACTCCCAAAAGAGTGAAGAATAGGATAAGCCACGGGATATATGAAGAAAAGAAAGAAGGTCATGATGAAAATCATGATTAACTCCTCATCTTCAATAGGAGAATTCATTGTTTCATGAATCTCCTCTTTTAAGCTCGTTTGATCAAGACATATTATGGGTATGTCTAGATCAAAATAGAAAGTATCATACTCCGGTGGAGATATGATATGAGTGAGTTCAAAGGAAAACTCCTCGTAAAGAGAATCATTCACAAGATGTAAATCCGTGAAATCATGTTCCGTTATGGACTCATCACAATCCTCATTCTGAATATCAAAGAGTAGATTATCAGAAATCAAAGTGAATTCGGATTCGAATTCATATAGAGGATTGGTGAGAGTAGTCTTGACTGCTTCGGGAACAAAGTGATTATCTTTCTCTTCTTCTGAGTTGACAAGCTCAGAAGGTAATTCCTCCACATAACTGATGTCTCCAGAAGATAAAGAATTATCATCAGTATGTGAAGTACTAAGCTCGATGTTGGGATTAGAGTTTAAAAGATTTTTAGTTTCTCCCATATCAGCTTCAAAATCAAGAATATCATCATTACTTCCAGATAGAAGTGGAATGATGTGAGTGAGTTCCTCTGTGAAATCCTCATGAAGAGAATCAACATCAGAATGAGGCAGTGATGCCTCAACATACTCAATGTCTCCATAAGATATACAATCATTACTGGAATTAGAGACATTCTCAATTTGATCATTTGGATTATCAGGGGGGTAGGAATATCACACATATGATCAAGAGTTCCCTGTGACTCTCTCGGGATTGAGACAAGGTTCTCAACACTAGACTTTATGAATTCGTTCGATTCCTTTGCAGGAATTGTGTCAAGATGCTCGTCCCCCATGCTCAGAGAGTGAGTGGGAACCTCGGGTGTGATAACATCATACAGAGGGAGCTGAGAAGGACTAGCAGTAATGGAGTCTACAAGTTCCATTATTTCTACTGCTAGCGTTTCAGTTATATTCTTTTCTCCCTGTATATCCATGGAAGGAGTCTCAACTGATGAACATGATGAATCTTTTTTAATGATAACAATGTTATCATCATCATCACTGTCATCATCGTACTCATAAAAAGCAGCATAGCGAATATTGGCACGTATTTTGGCTACTCTTTGCTCAGCAATTAAATCTTCCATAATTTTCCCAGAATCTCGTTCTTCAGCAAGTAATTCTGTGATAGATTTATCACAAGAATTTTGAATGAGTGGAAATTGTGGAGGTGTGGATGTGTCAAAACCGGAAGGTTGACATTGATCATCATTATGAGGACCACCACAATATACACAAGAAGAACTTGGATCTTTGTGAGACGACATATTAGCTAACTCCTCTCTAATGTTTTTAAGTTTTTCAAGAACCTCTAGACAAGGGTCTTGCTGGTTTTGAGGAGTTGCTTGGTTCATTTGGTATTGTGGAGGTGGGTCTTGAAACGAATAGTCGTAATTGTTACAAGGAAATGGATTCCTTGTTTGACAATCAGAGCTAAAATGTGGACCTCCACAGTACTCACAACAGTAAAACTGTTGAGTCTGGCTTGGTGTATTTTGATACGAAGCATCATTGATATTTGGATAATATGATTCTTGCTCGTATGAATGTGATGGGTAGTTTGAAAAATTTGAGGAGTTGTTGAATGAGTTTTGATTAGGATCATAAGCAAATGAATTACTCGACCCATAAAACAAACAACTCCCTTCTCGAATATCATTACCACATTGTTCACATGTACACCAACGACATGGAAAACCGAAAAGCGGCTCACCACAACCTACACAAGGAACAAAATCTGGAGGTGGGACAAGTGGTGTGCTCTTAGAGCTAGTAATTTCCACCACTTCCGTTATGGTCTCGGGTTTTTGTTTTTGATAAACGTGAAGGTTAGGTAAGTCGTTCTTTTCAGTCACTACCCTAAGCTCTGTACGTTTGCATGACAAACTTTTAACCGTAAACCGTGAAAGATCAGGATTGATTCTTGAAGGTTTAGGAGTATTTGTGAGCTCAGGTTTTTGGACAACCGTGGTTTGGACGTATTTAGCACCTCCATCGTCAGAGGAAAGTACAAGGTCCTTTGTCACCTCGGTTTCTCGTTCCATTCCCCTCACTGGAGAGGGAATATGAATCGATGGTCTATCATAATCAACATGACATCTCGATATTTTTGACAAGGCCACAAGTTTTTCAACTTTGCTTTTACAGGCCCTTTGTTTAAAGAAATCGTCATCGAGAGATGCCATTAGAATCAATTATGAGATAAGTGGAAGAATGTAGAATCAAAAGGTTTTGGGGATGAGAAATGAAGAATCAAATAGGTAGGGGTGTAAAGGTGAATATTTTTGGTATTTTTGAAAATTTTTGTAGTACTAATAAGAAGGAAAATATTTTTGGGTTTTTGTGTTCGTTGAAAACTGATTTTAAAAAGTTTTCGGGAACTGTTTTTGGTTTTATATGATAATAGTATGAACAAGGATGGATAAATATACAATGAACGTGTATTCAGGTTCACAAATACGCAAAATCGTTTAAAATAAGCGCACAACCTCCCCGGCAGCGGCGCCAAATTTTGATTCGCCTCAAAATAGTTATCTTTTATTTCTCAACCACTTGTAAATGGTCAATAGTAAAGTCAAACTAATCAAAGGCAAATGCTTCCGTGAAATACAGTGTTTTCCCGGGTCGTAATGTCCCAACGAGGTTGTGATGATATTATAAACGAATCTGTGATTAGTGAATGTGAACAGGGAAGGTATAAAAGTGTGTGTGTGTGTGTTTAGACTAGGGTTTTATAAAGTAAAATTACTTAAGTAAACTAATGGAATGATTACGTGAAAGCTAGGTATTAAAAACGTTCACCAAATTAAAATCAGACGCGACTGCGTACTGAGAAAAAGGTGAGTTTTAAGAAAAAATAAACTATAAGGGTTAAAAATGACAATTCTATAAACTTAAACTTAAAAATAAAATTAAATTAAAAAGAAAACTATTTTTTAGATTATTATATTATTTATTATTAATTATTAAGTTAAAAACTATTTAACTATTTAATTAAAACTAAACTAAAAATGATGACTATTACAAATTAAACTAAAAACTTATAAAAATAATTTCTAGACTTAAATTAGAACTTGAAGAAAGTATAAAAAATAAAAATAAATGTTTTTGTCTTTTTATAAGCTTTTTATTAATTAAAAACTATTTATATTAATTAAACTATTTAAACTATTTTAAATTACAAATAATACTAAATCAAACTAGAAAATTATGAAAAAAATTTATAAATCTAATTAACCATTACAGGAATCCTAAAAAATTATAAAAACTTTATTTTATGTATTTTTAAACTAGTTAACTAATTATTATTCTATTTATTAATTAATATCTAATTAAACTATTTAAATTATAAAAACTATTAAATGAATAGTAAAAATTCTAGAAAAATTACTAAAATTATATTATGACTTATAAAAGCTAGGAAAATATAAAATATAGGTGTTACCTTATAAAAATATATTATGCTATTTAATTCTTATTTATTGATTAATTATTAATAAAACTATTTTTAATTCTAATTAATACTAAAAGACAAAATTAAAATCTGAGAAAATTATTATAATTACTTTAACCTAAAATGAAATTAATAAAAATATAAAAACACAACTTTCTTAATTAAAATCTAAAAATGAAAATTAAAATTAAATTAAATTAAATAGAAACTATCACTTACTATTATATTATTTTTTTTCTTGAATTTTCTTTTTCCAACCTATATTATACTTAAAAACAAGTAACTTTTGTAAAGACAAATATTTTACAACTCAAAAATAAGCTAAATATAAGCTATCAACCTTAACAGTTGACTTATGTTGACTGAGATGGAAAATAAGCTCAAATGAGTTTGTGTGGGACCCACTATGGATATTTCTGGTTCTAATAAGATATTTGGACTTGTCAAAACTTAAGTTGGTTAAATAAGCTCAGTAGAAAAGCTAATAAGCCCAATTAAGCTATTCCAAAATCTGTTTTGAACTCAGAATAGGGACAAACTTCAATGGCTAATCTAGGTGGGGTCCACTGGGTGTTAGGTCAAACTAGTAGTCAATCTAAGTTCCTTGGTAGGAGGGGGGTTGAGGGAAACTAATTTGGACAGGTGGGGCCCACTGAGGTGGTCACAAAACACCACCAAAGGTGGTGTTGTGACTGAGTCTGATCTGAGCAGGGCAATACCTTGCCCTGCAGTTGTCTTTGAGGGTGAGTGGTGCCCACACTAAAAATGCTAAAAATATAAGCTGTATGGGAACTTAAACTAGAGGTGGTAGACAACAATGGAAACAAATTTCAAGAACTAAAACCTTCTCCTAAATTCAAAAGAAATCAGGGAGTTTTGGGAAAAATCTGAGCTGAGCAAATTTGACTTTTTATCAAAGTTTTGCTATGTTGACTTATTTGAATTTCTAACACTTCCAACTGATTATTTAAGTTATATTAAACTATAATAGACCTAAATTAAGTTAAAGCTTAAAGATATAAGCTTAAGTGAGGGTCTGTGAAACTAATTGCCTTGACAGTTAACTGTCAAGGGGTTTAGTTTTGGATTTTGACTATTTGTGTTGAAATGACCAAACAAATGACTTACTTGGTGTTCTAAGGTACTGAGTGTAATATGAAGACAAATATTTAGTAATGAAACTCAATATATCACTCATAATAGACAATTCCAAACACCCCTTTATATGACAGATTCTACTATAACCTTTATATCTTAAACTACAACTGTTGAATTTAAAGTTAAAACAGATTAAACTTATGATAACTAAGCTAATTGGGACCAGATTACACAACAGAAACAAATAAAACTCATTAAGCTAAAAATAAGAACTTGCTTACAAATGTGATTCAGATGAGAGACAAGGAACCATGAACTGTGAACACCCTAACAACCTTCCACAAGGTTACTACTACCCAATCAATCCAGAATCACACCTTGCTCAGTCCTTCTTCCTCACTTCCCTCTATTTTTTATTTTTTTCTTATTTATTTGATATTTTTCCTATTTTTTTTCTTTTATGAACTGAACAACAAAATAATGTTTTCTTAAGCTTATTAGAGCCTTGTCAGAGCTTAATATGAGCTTATGAATCAATTATAACAACAACTAACAACATATAATCCTTATGGTGATTTTGTGAGAATTTGAGAAATACCAAAAACTGAGATAACCAATGAAACTTGAAATTACTTGAAAATAAAGATTGCAATACATGAAATTACTGAGTACAAACTGTTTTTGATTGAAATTACAACTAAATATGAAGTTTATCTTACCTACGACTACAATTTAACTAAACCTACACTAATACATTATCTCTTCTGCCTTCTTTCCCTTTTTGTAGCCATTTCTGAGTAAGTGGGACCCACTAGGGTGTTTCCCACCAATTGTGGACCATTGATATAGTCCCAATCATCCAGGCCGTTTAAAAGCACTTTTTGGCGCCAAAGTCCCTTTTGTCAGTTGTGGGTAACGTACGAGGGTTTTAGGGGTTTAATGAGGGTTTGGAATGTTGTGGAGGTGGAGGGGAGTGGATAGGATGAGTGGGGAGCAAGTTGAGGGTGAGGTGGATGGTGGTATCTGGTTTCAGTGGTGGTGGTTTGGAGAAGGAGGGAAAAGGGTAGGCTGGGTGGTTTGGTTGACCGGGTTTGACCAAGGTGTGGACTGGGTTGTAACTGGGCTTAGGGATGGGCTTGTTGTTAGTGTAAGTTTGGATTTGGTTTTGGTAATAACATTTTGGATCCGTTTGGTTTATTTAGAAATTAATCACAAGGACCTAAAATGTAATTAATTGAAAGTTGAGGGCTGTTTGTGGCATATTTCCAAATTAATCACAAGGGTCATATTTGCCAATAATGAATAACCCAAGGACTAAAATTACATAATTTTCCATTTTTTTAAATATTAAAGGACCATTTATGTAATTTCTGGATTTTTGAGGGACTAAATATGTAATTTCCCAAAATATTATCAAAAGGTCCAGTTTTGTAAAAGTTGAATAGTATAGGGACCTTAAATGATAATTTTTCATTTATTGCAATTTAAAACACCCCGAGGACCATTTCTGCCAAACTTTTAAACTCCAGGGACCAAACATGTAATTTTACCAAACTTAACACCCAAGGACCATTCCTGCAAAAGATTATTAGTATAAGGACCAAAATTGCTTTTCTCAAAGTTTTTAACATCCCAGGGACCTTTTCTGTCAATTTCCAAAGTTGAGGGACTAAACTTGTAATTTTGTGAAACTTTGCACCAAAGGACTAAATATGTAACTTTATGATTAAAAAGGACCTTTGGTGACATTTTCATGTTTTTAGAATAACCAGGGACTAGTTTTGCCAATTTATGAAACTTGAGAGACTAAAACTGCCAATTATGCAAACTTTGAACGTTTTTCATCTGTTTTTGCATATTTTGCATTTGAAACATATAAAACACACCTCTAAGATATTTTAAATATTTTGATACATATT
The DNA here is from genome assembly GCA_030686995.1 of Artemisia argyi. NCBI lineage: Eukaryota > Viridiplantae > Streptophyta > Magnoliopsida > Asterales > Asteraceae > Artemisia > Artemisia argyi. The sequence continues at coordinate 201,022,831 of CM060678.1, forward strand.
TGAGTATTTTTAGATGTTTTGGCAGCTCAGATTGGTATAAAATGATGAGTATTAAGACACTCATCACTAATACAATCTAAAAGAAATTTTGACAGAGTAACTTTAACTAAAAACTACACACCGAAATGGTGAAATGGAGGGGGTATTTATCCTTGGAGCAGGGGAGAAGGCAGCTAGGGTTTAGAAGAGCCTAGAAGGGAATTAGCAGCCACATATCTTCATCTCTATCCAAAATGTCGACACTCTCTCCATCCTTGACCACAAAACTCAGTCCTTATCCATCAGCCACGTTTGTTTGTCCAATTAGAATGCTAGGAATGTCCATGTAGGTGAAATAATGACAACATTCTCTGACACGTGCTCAGAAGTTCTAGAAACAGGATCCAAGGTTGAAAGGATTAGGTGTAGAATCCAATAGTACTCTGCCACTTGTCCTTGTCTCTGACTCAGCCTCTATACTCTTTAATCCGTGCTCCAAACATGTAGGATAGGTTTCTAGAAGGGGTAATTTATATGGGTGAAAGGTTAATTGTTGTGGGGAGGGGTAATTGTGAGGTGGGGGTTTCTAGGGTTCATGGCACAGTGCTTTCTGGGCGTGCGGGTGAATTTGGGGGGCGGTAAAAGGGAAATTGGTATTTTTATTATTATTTAAGTTGGGGCCGGGTAATAATATAGGTGTTGGGCCGGGTAATAAAAAAAAGGTAAGGGTAGTGGGCTTTGGATTGTGGGCTTGTGGTGTTTTTGGATTTGTGTGGATCCGGTGTAATATATAGGTTTAGGAGTAGTAAAATCACAAGGACCAAAGTAGTAAATCCTGAAATCACAAGGACCATAGCTGCCATTCATCAATAATATTATCCAAGGGTTCCTTTCGACCATATGAGCTTTGACTTTGACCACTAAGCTTCCCCGGCTCTGGCTTTATTAAAACTTTTCCAAATCTCGTGCTCGTTTTGTCATTTTCTCATGATTTTTTCGTCTTTTTCTTAAATATCCGTTCCTGCACATTCACAAACACAAAAACACACATTCTTTGGCATTATTGGTTAGTTTTTGGTTTATTTGGTCCAATTTTGGCTTAGAAAAGGTGAGTGAATAAGCACTCACCAGTGTTTCCCATTTTCAGAAGTGAATTTTGTCTACATTACATAAATTGAACTAATGTGCAAACACACAGATCTTTATGGTGCGTGGGGCGTGAAGTTCCAAACGCACAGAGAAAATGGCTAGACAAACATCAGTAGTCAAACTCATAGGCCAGAAAAACAAAACTTTGTAGATCAGCACAACCATCATAGATATCCAATAAACTACCATAAACTCTAGTTATGTTGGACCACAGATCAAGGTTACCAGAGTTACAAAAAGACCATGTTATAGAACATCTTATGGAATTAGACAAAATTTTAGTACAAATTGAGTAGAAAATACAATTAATCAGATAATGATACTCTCCGCTGAATTCACACGCAACAAAATGTAGCCTTGTTGGATACGGAGACTAACTTAAGTTATGATTGTCACACAATGTTTGATAATTAAGTATAGAGTTTTGCTATCACAGCCTTTCTTTCGGGTCTAAAGGGAGTGTTTTTGGATTGCTAATTTCAAACTGTTCATCGGCTTGATAAATAAGCAAGTATCAAGTTGCTTATCTTTTAAGTGCTTACTTCAACTATAATATAAATATTAAATAGACAGTTCTACAATTCTACCGCGAACACACAAAACTGGTTATGGCTCAAAAAATAAGCAGATAAGCACTTAAATAAGCAATCCCAAACACCCTCTAATTCTTTATAAGGTTGTTATACCTATCAGTATTATAAGAAACATATTATAAGAGTCTAGCAAATATCGTTTTGCCTTTGAATATATGTATCCTAGTAGTTTGTACTACATTGCCGTGGTCCTCCTGCAGAACCCATTCCTATCCCCAACTCCGTAAAGTCACTTTGATGTATATTCCCAACAAGCTGAGTATTGTTGCTTATTTCATATTCATTGATCGAGGTAAAACCACACAAAGTCAACGTTTGCAAAAAACCGGCTCGACCCGGCCGGGTTTCGTGTTTCTCTTGTGGGTGATGACGTTGGATGAAGACACTGACAAGAAGAAGATGTTAGAATTTTAATAGCATGACAATCATAAAAACAGGTAAACACATATGCGGAAGCGTAGGATCAAGTATAACATATAAAAGATTAACATAAACATAAACAAGAACGTACTTTTTGATTCCAGCAAGAACAAGAATCATTATTATTATCCTTTTGTTTCTAATACCACGTTAATAAAGATATGGATCTTTAGTCATTCTTTAATTAACAATTTTGTTTCTTGTTGTTTATGATTGAGCAAGATTACCAAAACATCTGAACGTATTCCAGATAAACTTTGGGCGTGCGCACGCAAACATCTTGTCAACCCGAGGGGCCCGCAGTATTAAACTTCAAAACAAATTTGAAGGAACAAATTTTTCTTGACTACAAGAATAACCCATGAACTTTGCAACACTTCTGAAAACAATCCTTATAACTACCAGTTACGGATAGCGGTAAATTGCTTCATAGAAATGCACTACATCCATGACTCTTATCTGGTCTCAAGTCTAAGGATAACTATTTTCATGATCTACTTAATGACAAGATCCGTAAAGTAAAATCATGTAGTTGGGATAAGTCATATATTCAATTCATTAAATATCATGTGAAATTGGTATGTCAACGCATCAATATACTTTCAAGTATATTCTAACCAATACTCAGATTTGTCTTAGTTTAATATAAGTTATTCATGGATTTAAACATGCATATATATGATACAATCTATTATTAATGAAAACAAACGTACTAAGTACTTTAATTCATAATAAATAATAAATTGCTTAATATCCCTTATCCAAATACCAAATACATCAATGCATGATAATTCTAGTTAATGAATTTTGTCTCAAGTAATAACTTGAAGACAATTATGCCTCAAGTAATGACAATCATACTTGTTGACAAGGCATTATTTCATCTAACTTTGATCTATCTGAATTTTGAGAATACTCATTTCAAGAATTCAATAATAAAAATTATTGTATGTGTACATCCAACTATCTTGTTATGGCCACATAATATTTCATAAATGGTGTGACATCCTCAATCACCAATTTATGTCAATCAAACTTTCAAACCTTTTAAAGTTTAAAGTATTCTAATTCTTTAATGTATAATGCAACTATACTCTTAGTTGAGCACAACTAGTTCCCATGGCTATTAATAAGGATAAAATCCTTCCATGACTAGTTATTGAGTGTCATTGATACGTGGGAATCGCACCAGGCTTTACCTCTCAAGGGATCTTGAGAAGCTTATAACCCCCACCAGGCAGTGTACCTGATCGTTGTAGTATAGTATAGTGACAAGTACCGGGGGATTGATCGTTCAGCTTAGGAATAGTGTCGCTAGGATTAGAAAGCCTAATTACTAGTTCTAAAGATGAGGGATGATTATTTTTGTGTTTTTATATTTTATAGAAAGCAAGTAAAAATATTGATTTTTGGAAGAGTGGGCGGAATTAGTTGCTATTCAACTAACCCAAAATTAAGATGCAATCAAAATAAAATACAAAAAATGAAAATAAACTAATTATACTAATGTTGTGAGCAGTAATTGGAGAAAATGTGTTTACTTAGATTTCACTACTCCCTAGATATCTTTTATATGTTAATTACTTGTTATAATTGCATGGATGACGGATTGTATTCCTTAATACCATTCATGGGGTGGCATACATAACTCCCCAATTCTATGAGCTCTTATCTCCTCCTACACCATGCCCATCACAACTATAGGGATTGTAAATAGTGGCTCATGCATTAAATACAACCAATAAAGACCTAGTACGCCTCGGTTCATGTTTCTTAAGACGTTCAAGCATGTTACCATTTGGAGATCTGCCAGTTTTCTTAAGCCTAACATATAAATCATTCATCCAAAACAAGAATAAACAAGTAATCAACACATAATCAATATCTAGGTTTCATTAGATCTAAGCAAACACAAAGGAGATCTAGCCTAGCATGATAGAATTAAGACAAGAACATGATATAGACAACCAACACATAGACATATTGATTGAATTAGAAGAACACTTATCTTGATTAATCATGCAAGGTATCAAGGGGTTAGAACCCTTGAAAAACCTGTAAAGTTACACCAAAATCGTCTTTAGGGTTTCTCCCAAAACTTCTCTCTTTTAATGTGAAAAACTAGAAAACTATATATAGGAAAATAGGGATGACGGCGTCAAGAACAAAGGTGTGACGCCGTCATCTCGCCGCCAAATACTTCCTTGGACGGCCTTGATCTACTTCTGACGCCGTCAAGGCCTAGGCCGTCACACAAATTACTCTTGACGCCCTGTGTGTGACGCCGTCATCAACTACGGATTTTAATTCTTGGGGTTTTGACGCCGTCAGGACAACTCTTGACGCCTTCATGACTCTCGGATTTTTATTATTGAGGTTTGACGCCGTCAGGGAATTACTCTTGACGCCGTCACCTACTGTTCCCAGCATGGAAAATTGAGACTTTGCCGTTTTCTTCACTTTTATGCTCCAAAAACGTCCAAAATGGCTTCTTTTCCAGAATTCACTCTCCAAGTACCTAAAATCACAAAAGGAACGATTTAGGGCAATATTTGATCAAATAAATTCGGATTCGGGCTTAAATGACCCCCTAAAAACGGATCATTTTTCGCCTCATCAGTCATCTCAATTAAACCACCATCATTGTATATAAACCACAATATGCTCTTTAAAATTTCCGTAAACTTAATATCCATTGTGTAATATTCAATGCCTTCCAATCTTTCAAGATTTATTTTCAACTATAACAATTACACAACAATTTGCCATATTGTTTATACTTAGAATTTTAAGAGCAATTCCAGGTTGAGGATCATTATTCTAAGTCCAACTATATTCCATTATAATATTCATTACACAAGTACACAATAACCTTTAATTGGATATCAAATATTGTTAAATCATTTAGTATTTAAGCATGATACAACAATAATATGATTCACATGAAAAATCCTTCAGTTAGACTTAGATTTCATTCATGTTCTATCTTTTCAAAATATATATCCATTTTCTAAATGATATATCATGTTCTATTAGAATTTATTTACCGCACATGTTTATTAAATAATAAACTTTTGTTCCAAAGTTGTATATTTTATTTTCTAAATCTTTCAAATAAAGTTTCATTCCAAACTAAGTCTAACTTTTTACTTATATGGAATGTTACTCTATAACATATATGATTTAGTAAATCAAACATAATACTCCCACTAGCTTTCAGGAATACTTAGAAATTATCTTATTTCAATTATAAATCAAAACATGGATTTAATAATTAAACATAAGAGTAATCTCCCAAATGCATGCATTTATCCATTCATGAATTATTGCACTTTGTATACTTCCAAAGATTATTTGAATTCATAAACTCCTTTTGATTACTTATCGTCCTCGCTCAAGTAATTATTCAAGAAAGAGTTTTGATATTCATTGTCCAATTTCATAAGTATGACAATCATAAAAATAGGTAAACACATATGCGGAAGCGTAGGATTAAGTATAACATATAAAAGATTAACATAAACATAAACAAGAACGTACCTTTTGATTCTAGCAAGAACAAGAATCAAACTTCAATAATCTTGAACAATTGGATGAACCTTAATTAGGGTTTATAAGGATCAATGATTAACCCCTTACCGTTTTGTTAATCGATCCAAGATACAATCAATAGTGTGATTGTACCACGTTCTTGTACACATGAATTAATAACGAATTAATGTGATTGCTAGATCAAGAAACACTATGATTTTGTATTACAAAATCAATCAAGAAACTCTAAGGGTTTGTTTAGTCAATCGAATATCACCAAAAGAAAGAAAAAAAAAACACTTTTTAGGGTTATGTGTACAAGAGTGTAAAACAAATAACCTTTGATGTGTTTATATACTAATTGTAACTTGGTGACCAAGTTTGAGTGTGTTAGGGATTCCCCTAATCCTCCCAAAACCGGCCATAAGCCCAAGGAGGGTCTTCCGGATCCTTCTTGGCTCTTATTTACAATCTAGTCCTTTTCTTTTACATTTAACGATTGTTAGTCAATATAGTTAAGTACTAACGTCCGTTAGTCAATCTTTAGTGTTTAAATAATTAAATATTTAACATTATATATATGTATATATATATATATATATATATATATATATATATATATATATATATATATATATATATATATATATGATGATAAGGTGAGCTTCGTGAGTGTTTTAAAGGTGAGCTTCGTGAGTTGTTGGAAAGCTTCTTCCGCTTCGGTAGTCCAGCGAAAGTCTCCCTTTTTGGTACACTTCGTGAGTGTTTTAAAGAGGGGAAGAGATTTGTCTGCTGACTTAGATAAGAAGCGGTTCAGCCCTGCCAATTTTCCATTTAGTGACTGGACTTCTTTGAGTGTGCGCGGGGAGGGGAGATCAATGACGGCCTTTGTCTTTTCTGGGCAAGGCTTGATTCCATCAGGTTCTATCAGGTATCCAAGGAACATCCCTTCGGTCGCGCCAAAGGTGCACTTTTTTGGATTTAACTTCATGTTGATCCGTCCCAACGTTCGAAATGTTTCCTCGATGTCGCGCACCAATTCATCCTCTGTATGGCTTTTTATGACAAGGTCGTCGACATAGACTTCCAAGTTTCGGCCTACTTGTTTTTCGAAGGCTGTGTCCACCAGTCGTTGGTATGTCGCGCCCGCGTTCTTCAGGCCAAAAGGCATTTTCGTGTAGCAGTATACTCCTTGACTGGTGTGGAAAGCTGTTTTTTCTTCATCTTCCACTGCCATCTGGATCTGATGATACCCTTTATATGCGTCTAGGAAGCATTTGAAGGGGTATCCGCACAAGGATTCGACCTTCCAGTCTATCTCTGGTAGTGGATAACAGTCCTGTGGACATGCTTTGTTGAGGTCCGTGAAGTCCACGCACATCCTCCAACTGCCATCGCTCTTCTTTACCATAACTGGGTTAGAGAGCCAGTCGTGATAGTATACTTCGCGCATGATGCCTGCGTCTACGAGCTTATGTACTTCTTCCAGAATAGCCTTTGCACGATCTGGGGCCTGGCCGTGCTTCTTTTGTCGTATTGGAGGGTATCCTTGTCGGATTTGTAGCTTATGTTCTGTGATAGATCGCGGTACTCCCGTCATATGCTTTGGTTCCCATGCAAAGATGTCTAGGTTCTTTTGCAAGAGTGCGCATACAGCTGCTTTACCTTTGTCAAATAAAGATCCTCCAATCGAAACTTGTTGTTCTGGGTAATCTGGGTGAATAGCGACTTTCAAATTTGGCGTTTTTTCTGTGCGCTGTTCTGGAATGGTCTCTGCTTCAGTTGTTACTGCGATGTATTCTCTTGGTGGTATTGTTGTGTTATAGAGAGTGACAACTCCTCCTTCCACTGGGAATTTAAGCATTCCGTGCGCTATGGATGGTACCGCGCGCATGGATGATATTCCCGGTCTTCCAATGATACCGTTGTATGGTGAAGGAGACTTTATTACCATAAAGTTTATCCATGTTGCGGTTGAGTGTTGTTCATCTCCTACGACCACCAACAAGCGTAATTTCCCCATAGGCCAAATCTTTTCTCCTGTGAATCCCGTTAATGACGTTGTAGCTGGTATCAGCTGACTTTGGATTTCCGGTCGCAGTCTTTTGAAACAGTGATCATACAGGATGTCTGCGGATGCCCCTCCATCAATGTACATGCGGTGGATGTCATGCCCCCCTGTATGTATTTCAATGGTTAAGCGCTCCACGACTGCGTTGTCCGCAGCTATAGTAGGGAAGGATATCTCTTTTTCTGGAGAGAATTTTTGGCTGACTCTTTGCTTTATCCTGCGTTGCCATGATTGTATCATGTATATGGTATCAGCTTTTTCCTTTGGGGGTTCTTTCTTACCCCCGTTTCTCTGTTTATTTTTTCCCTCCTTGATGTTTTTTACAAGGTGGTCCATCCTTCCTTCTCTAACTAGCTTTTCAATTAGCTGCTTTAGTTGGACGCACTCGTTAGTTGTATGGCCCTTTTGGCCGTGGTACTCGCAGTATCCACTACCTAGGCGCTTTTCTTCTGCAGTGCGCATTGGTGGTGGTTTTGGGAAGTTCGCAACTTCTGTCACAAATATTTCTCTCGGAGTCTTAGTGAGAGGAGTATATTTGTCGTTCTCTCTTCCACTGCGATAATTCCTGCTGCGGTTATTATTCTGATCGTTGGATTGTCTCCGCGGCTGTTCTTGTTGCCTATAGTTTGAATAACTTTTTTTGCTATCCGCAGCAGCTGCTTCTCCTTGTATAAAGGATCTGGTACGCTTTGTTAATTCGTCAAAGGTCTGTGGAACTTTGTCATTCAGCTTGCGGATGAGTTCTGGGTTATTGATCCCATTCATGAACCCTGAAATTTTTAGGATTTCAGGACATGTTTTGACTTGTATACACTCATCCTTAAATCGTTCCATAAAAGCGCTGGTTGATTCCCCTTGACGCTGTTTCACTCTTGCCAGTTCCACAGGGTTTTTAGCGCACTTTTTTCGCTGGGTGAAGTTGAGGCGGAATGCTTTCCGTAGTTCCTCAAATCCACCGATGCTCCTACGTGGGAGTTTGCTAAACCATGTGCGCGCGTTTCCTACTAACGTGGAATTAAACATGTGGCACCATACGGGCTGTGTCCAATTTTCGATAGTTGCGGCTGATTCGAAAATTTTTAGGTGATCGTCAGGATCACCTGTTCCATCATATGTTTTCACGTTAGCGGGCATGCGTCTGTGTTTGTGGTCTGAGTAATCGCTGGTACGCCGTGTAAACGCATCGATTTTCTGGCGTCGCCATGGGAGAGACATATCTTCATCCTCTTCCTCGCGACGTCTTCCTCTTGACTTCCAGTGTCCTGTCTCTTTATCCTCGTTGTCCGAGGAGTCACTGGAAGAATAGTCTCTTTTTCGGCGCTTGCGCCGGCTTCTTTCAGAAGAAGAGCTTGAGGGATCTCTGCTTGGGGATCTTCTTCTCCCCAACCTGTCGTGAATCCTCCTACTCCCAGGTTTGGAAGATCCTTGGCTTGGCGAGTGTTGAGGCCCTAACCGATCTTGTATTCCCTGACTGCCAAGTCTGGAGTGGACGTTGGTGCGCCTCTCGCTGTCCCCTGAGTATTGTGAATCAGATATCGTACCCAATCTATCATGGATAGTGGTACGTTCTGCGCGTCTTCCTCATGGGTGACGCGATGGTGATGGTTCGCGGTGAGGACCAAAATTGAGTCGGGCTTGTAAACCCGCGCTTGCTCGTCTTGTTGCTTCTTCTTGCATGAGGGTGGTTAGGGTTTCATAATTTTGGGATACAAAGTTTCCCAAAGTTAGATTAGGTGCGTCCTCAGTTGTTGCAAGAATTTCTGCCTCAGTGTTTGGCGCCCTGTTTCGTTCAGGCGCGCCTGGCGGCGCAGTGTTGTTCACTGCGGGTGTAGCCTGATGAGGAGTGGTGAAGAGGGTGCGTTGGAGTTCCTCAACGCTTGGGACCACTGGTGTGACTTGAGTAGTTCTTATAGGTAGTTCTACTGCTAGGCGAGGGGAGGTTGTTCCTACCTCGTGGTGACCAGGCGTGCTGGTTGTCCCAGCAATTTGTCTGGAGGTCGGATCTTGTTGATTCTTCCTCTGATGGTCACGTTTTTCTGACTGTGGAGTCCGCTGGCTTGAATTCTTATGTTTCGTCATTCTAGTTCTTAGTAGGGTCCCACGGATGGCGCCACTTGTTGATACAAAAGTTGGGCGTACCTGGTTATGGGCTTATGCTCTCGTACCAATTCCCTTCTTAGCACTTGTTACCTGCGTACTAAGAAAATAAAACAACACCGTTAGGCTTATCGAGGGATTGTCTCCCCCGATTAGACTCCGGCGTGAGAGTAAGTAATCGATTTAGGTTCTTGTGAAGAGTTAGGGTTTGTATATCGTACCTTTGAATGAAAGATGTCATTCCTTATATAGGGGCTGAAACCGCGTAGGTTTCTTGCTCCTTACTCTTCGCACTCGTGGTGCTTATCGGGGTAAGGATATCTATTCCATGAATAGATGATCCTTATCGCATACCCGGTTAGTTTAGTTGGGTTTTGGGCTTCGTGAGCCCAAGCCGTTATTCATTATGATAGCCCACTCGTGGTGGGTTTGGGCCGAGTAATGTTTATCATTTGGGCTCATGGCCCATATATAGACTATACGTCATCAATATATATATATTAATTAATATTGATCATTGATCATTAACTCTCATTCGTAACGTGTGCAATCCCGTGGTCTCGGGGTCGATTCTAGACATATACTTATTAATATTTATCCACAAACTCTAACAGAAGATGGTACTGAAAAGAGTGTGAGTGGATGGTGTTATGAGCATGGGTCAAAATGACTTAACTATGGTTAGTTTTGGGTGGGTGGTGTTAAGAAACCAAAAGTTCCAAGTTTTGAATTTGTGCCGAAAACTTTTTACGTAGCAGAGGTGTTCAGGCCTTCAGGGTGGTTCGGTTCCGAAGATTAAAACTAGACAAAAATACACCGTTGGTCCCTAAACTTTCCACAAAACTTCGCCATGCACCCTAAGTTTGAAAAATAGTTGTGGTGCGTCCAAAACTTGGGATTTTGAGGCCGATTGCGTCCTTTTAACCATAATCCGTTAGTCAACTCCGTCATTTGTTGTTTTCTTTTGTTTTTAGTGAAGGGCATAACGGTCTTTTTTTATGTTTTAGTCAAAAGCAAGTCCAATAACACACACACACTTCACACCAACAGATCATTGATTCCCTCCCTCCATTCATATGATAAAATCAACGCAACCACAAACTTATTATTAGGTCAATTTGGGATATTAGTCGAATCAATCTGAGTTTCAAAGAATGTCTTCTTCGGTTGAGTTTATCAGGTAAAATTAAATTTTAAATTATAGATTTTTAGTGGAAATTATGAGAATTGCTTTGTGGGTTTTGTTTATCGATTAATTTGGGATAAAGGGTATAAATCTTTTTTGTAATTAGTATTTGATTTATATATAAAAAGAAACAAAATAAAAGATTTTTAAGCGATATTATCAAAATTCCTTTCTGGTTTTCGTTTATTGGACAATTTGGGATAAAGGGTGTAAATCTTTTTTGGATTTAATCAAGAAAATTGAGAATGTTAATATTTTAAATGTATATAAATTTTTTAATCAAATGTTTTTATTGGAAATTATCAAAATTCCTTTGTGGGTTTTGTTTATTGTACGATTTGGGCGCTTTAAATATTTTTTAGATATCAGATTGATGTTATACTTTAGCAACATGTGTGTTACTGAAGTTAATGTTTTTAAATGTTGCACGGTAATGCTACCTATTATGTTGAACTCGAAGGCATAATGCTTCTTTGTATACTCATCTTCTATTTAGAAATGTGGTTCACTGCTATTATATCATTGTAGGTTAGCAAACCCAAACATAATCATCTCGTTAGTTTTTTTTCTTTGGTGCAAGCATCTCGTTAGTTGTTGAGAACATATGTTTAGTTATAAGTGATGCAACATACTCCTTCGGGGTTTACCTGCCAGGTGGCTTGGGTAGTGTATAGGCTATTTGGAAGATGAACGCATGCCTTGGGATGTAAATTTGACTCTTTGTGTTATTTGATGTGTAATCGTTATATAATGGTTTTTAGTGTGTTAAGTAGTGCCTGGTGATTAAGTTGTTGTTGTGGACTGTAGTTTATAACTTCTGATTTTCAAGAGTGTATGATGTGGTTTTTGTTAACCCTTTAAGGTGTTATGCTTTATGAGTTTATGTTGATGCAGATAACAAGGAGAAATTAGTGAGGAGAAATGACATCAAAAATATTGCGATTGTTGCTCATGTCGATCATGGAAAGACGACTCTTGTGGATGCAATGTTGAAACAGGCTAAAATAATCATATGATTCGTTTACTTACATCTTACTTATTTAACTTTTCGTATCAAATGATAAATGGTCATTTTAATTTTACTTTTTTGCAGGTGTTTCGTGATAACCAAGTGGTAGAATAAAGAATCATGGATTAAAATGATTTAGAGCGAGAGAGGGGAATTACAATCCTTAGTAAAAACACATCCTTACTTATAAAGATACAAAAATGAATATCATTGACACTCCGAGACATTCTGACTTTGGAGGTGAAGTAGAACGTGTCCTTAATATGGTGGAGGGAATTCTTTTAGTGGTAAGTTTCTTACACATTTGTCACAAAATGTCAATGCACTAATTCTCTCATGGCTTCATGAGTATTATTGTTCTTGTCTTCATTACGTTACATTTAATTAAACAACTTTGGGCAGGTGCCAGAAATTTCGTTTGGGTTTTGAATCCAGCAAGAAATAGTTGGTTTAACATATATGTGTATATGCTTATAGTGCAAGGTTTAATGAGAATGAAAAGTAGATATTCGTCATATATAAAAATTCATAATTGCATAGGAGCAACTTTGTTCAGTTATGGTTGTAACTCGTGTTGCATATCATCAATGCCGTTATACATTTTTTTGCATGTATTTTCTATACCTTTTTAGGAATCATCCATAATTGTGTCTTTTATTTCCATTACTTGTTTCGTTACGCTAATAATATTGGCTTCTAAATATACTGTTTGTTTTCAGGTAGATTCTGTTGAGGGCCCAATGCCACAAACAAGACTTGTTTTGTAGAAAGCTCTTGAATTCGGACATGTTGTTGTTGTCATTAACAAAGTTGATAGACCATCTGCTCGTCCACAATTTTTCATAAACTCCACCTTTGAACTCTTCATTGAACTAAATGCATTTGATGAACAGGTACTTTTTGTGTATACTGGAGATTCAATTCAGATACTTATCAAGTTGGCACCTTTATGTTATCATTCCGTATGATTAATTTAGGATATTTTATGTAATGTATTAAATTACAATTTTTGTTGCCGTGTGATTTCAAAGCACTATATGCTATTGGTTTGACTGGTAAAGTTGGATTATCTCCTGATAATTTGGCGGATGATCTTGGACCACTTTTCGAGACAATAATTAGATGCATACTAGGACCAAAAATCAAGAAAGATGGTGCACTTCAAATGCTTGTATGTTTTTCTTGCACCATTCATCGACTTTTCTTATTTTCCATGGGATCATACTTTCTTTATTGCATTTTTTGTGAGACCTTCAGTTAAATTTAAGTCTGTATACAGGTCATGAGCACTGAGTATGATGAACACAAGGGTAAAATAGCTATCGGCCGCTTGCATGCAGTGATTCTAAGCAAACGCATGGATGTTCGTGTAAGTTTAACTGTACCTGATTTGCCAAACTTTACTTTTTGACTCAGATGTACAAAAAAATGTAATGATTAGAATGGAACGAATGAAAAGTATGTTGGTATTTTATACAAAATGACTCAAACGGGACACAAGGCCATTGTTTACATCTTTTTCCTTTTTTGAGATGCTTGCACTTCCATCTTGCTTCTTGCATACCATCACAATTGTTCCAAAACCGAATGTCATTGCTGATCATTTTATCCATTAAGTTCTTAAATAATCAGAAAGTGCCAGACATTTAAGCATATGAGCCGATCATTGCAACTTCAAACAAGCTCATTCAAAAACCTATTTTCTACTGCTCATGTTATTACGAGTTTAGGACTGAATATTTGATTCTAATAAATCAATATAACATTATGACTTCTTAAAAATGCAAATCATATCACAATGAATTTCCATTCTGAAACAAATCATTGTCTTTTTCTTCTTGTTAGTGGTCGCGGTACTTTACACATCACGATACTGATAGAGAACAAGTAATAATATTGCAATTTATGTTACTACCCTTTTTTCTTGCTATATGAAAATGTACTTACTATTCTATGCATTTTAGGCGAAGGGAAAATTACGAGTTCATGGTGGGACCTCCTAAAGTAATCAATAAACAGCCTGCAATGCTCAAGTCAACAAACTAACAAAGTTGTTGCTATACATATGTTGTAATGTAGCATAGAATAGATTAATTAGTCTGTTTGGGTCAGTTTAGTCTTTTGACCCAATACTCTATAAATACTCATGTACTGTTCTATTGATCAAGTAATGAAATCATAATCATTTAACATCATTTCTCTTTTATCTGAAATTCTAATACTCACAAAGATACCCTTTTGCGGTGAAATTAGAATGTTTACACACTCATGGATGAACAAAAGCATGTCATACTAAGCTAATTGGATTGATTGGACTTTTAATACAATTTAGCTTGTCCAAATATATTGTACTAAGTAGTCTCTTTTTTCTAGCTTCATGCTAGCTCTTATTGAGAATTGTTGTTCAAAAAATGGTGTGACACACGGATTCAGTTCTTCTTCATGGGCGCAGAGGATTCTTAAGCACGCAAGTTTGGTTCATATTTGTCTCAGTTGCTTCGGAATGGTAATCACTGCTGCTGTTTAGTCTTTTTGGCAATAAAGAAAGGGAATTTGCATATACTAAACTGAGCATCATGCATATCAACTATGGCATGGCATCAAATGAGAGGCTTGCATAAAATCTGATTTTCTCAATGGGTGGACTATCTTCATAACTGGAAACACTTTCTACAGCACCACATTAGAGTATTTCCCAAAGGCCAAAAGAAAGAGCAAAAACTTACTTTGGCGATATGCCGAAGTAGGAAACCAACACTAACAGTTCACAGGACAAAAGAAAGAGCAAAAACTTATTTGTCTACATCCATACACTATCATTATAATCTCTGAAGTAAGTGAACAAGATTTTTTATGCCAATCAAATCTTGTGCTTGTTCTTCATGTCGATCTTAGTGATAATCATATTGTTGTTGTGATTGAGATTGTTCTTCTTCGAGTCAATGATCCAAAGATGATGATGTGTGTATGGGCTTTTGTGATTGTTTGGTGAATAAGAGTAAAGGAGAAGATTTATATGTGTTTTAATCCAAATATATGAAATGACCGTTATGCCCTTCACTAAAAACAAAAGAAACACAGCAATTGACGGAGTTGACTAACGGATTATGGTCAAAAGGACGCAGTCAGCCTCAAAATCCCAAGTTTTGGATGCACAACGATTATTTTTCAAACTTAGGGTGCATGACGATGTTTTGTGGAAAGTTTAGGGACCAACGGTGTATTTTTGTCTTTAAACTATTTATTGCGGGCGGGTAACTACCCTAAACCGAATCATGTTATGCGGGTAATTCGGGACGTGATTCGAATAAAGATAAACTAGAATGTAAAATTAAATAATATTGGATAGATTAAAGTCATATTTAAATTATTCCGTCATAATAATTACATTCAAATAAATATACATAACATATTAACAAAAAGTATTTATTTGATGTTTATAAATTACGATCACATTAATCAATTTCACGTATAGATGTTTAGTAAATGTTTATATTATGAGCAAAAAGTAGGGGTGACAATTCTCGACATGACACGATAAACGACATGAACTCGACACAAAGTTAAACAGGCTTGGGTTGAGGATAAACAGGTTTGGGTCAAAAACAGGTCAACCCATCTAACCCGTTTAATAAACGGGACGTGTTTGGGTTGAGTAAGTATTGAACAGGTCAACACGTGAACCCATTTAAGTATATAAGCTTCTAAATATAAAATACATAACTTGTTTTTTATGTTGGTTATGGATTAAATGTATTTGTACTTAATATGAGTGAATTACGGTTATAACTCATATATCATTCAAATTGATGCTTATAACTCAAATATCATTGAAATTGTCGTATAGTTATTTGTATGTTATTTTTATTATATTTTAGATCCTTATATCATTTTTGTATTTAAACTAGTTAAGTCAACAAACCACTAACCTTATTCACTCTTTGACCTATTTACCTAAACAGGTTAAACGGATCACAAACGTGTTACGCGTGTTATGCAGGTCTGAGTTAGGGTTGAGTTTCTTGACACAATTAATAAATGGGTCATAGTTTGGGTAGAGATTATACTAATCCTCCAACCCGAGAACCCGAATAGGTTAACACAAACACGACTCGATTGCCACCCCTAGCAAAAAGTTGTTATACAACAAAGTAGTTCTATAGTATAACTAAATACTTTTACAATTATTTGAATATTTTGTAAAAAAACCTTCATGTATATTATACACGGTTTCGGTTCGATTAACTTTCGATAAAATGAAAATCGAAACCGAACCGGGATAAGCGGGTTTTTTTTTGTTTCAAGTTTTTTCAATTATGATTTCTTCGATTTCAGGGCTTTTTAGTTTCGGATTAAGCGGCTCAACTCAGTTTCTCGAGGTTTTTGAACACCCCTATTGTAAACGTCCTTTAAAATATTTATCTTTAGATTGTATAGATTGCATGTGTTTGACTTTGGATTGTATGTTTGTAAACATTTAGTATTGGATTTTTCAGTTTTACAAGTGTTTAGTACTAAATTTTACGTGTTTTGGAGATCTATGGCAAGCTAAATTATTGTAATTTTTTGGGATTTTTTAGTTTTACAAGTGTTTGGTACTAAATTTTACGTGTTTTAGAGATCTATGGCAAGCTGAATTATTGTAATTTTTTGGGAAAGGACCGTTTCGAACCTACGATTGAAGCTATGAACTGGTAACTCGAACAGGTCAATTGAAAATTCGGGTTTTAAAACATAGTTGATAGTTCTTTAATTTAAGTCACTACATTGCATGGTTATTAAGATCTCGATCTCGATCTTACGATCTTACTATTTTATGATACCACAAAGAAAAATGTTCCGGATCCTACTTAGGATCTTAGCAAGCTTAAGAGTTTATAAAATCCCGGACAATATGATTTTAAGATCTAATCCGATCCAATCTTACTTTTCTTGAACCGCGGACTAAAAAACTACAAATTAATAGATTATGTTTTATAGAATTTTTAGAAAGCAACATGATAATCTACGTAAACATTCTATATTCATAATTTCGGACAACATTTTCATGAAACATTTATATAATTTTGTGTCTATGCTATTTAATTATTTGTAAATTTGAATAATATTACAAAGACTAATAAGAAATGGCAGTATAGTAGGATCTTAATATCTCGATATTGCAAAAGCAAAAACGATATTAAATAGGATCTCGATCTTAAAAACATTGTTACATTGAGTGAATAATCCAACATGCTTTCTTACTTGCTTAGTCACAACATGGTTCCACGAGGGCATAGGCACTTGCACATTGTTGGATATCAGTGCTTACTATTAGGCAATGGTCTTATATTCTAGACTAAAAACTTTTAATTTCTTACTTTACAGCTATATCAAGTTTAAGGCCGTTTAAGTTGTAGGTAGGTTATGGTTTGAATTTAAATTTGGAGTGAATTTGATGTAAGAGAAAGAAAAAATATTTAATAGTGTTAATTTGTTTATATAATAATTTTGTAATATAAAGTATTATTATTTGAAATAAATGTATAAAGAGATGAGAGGAGAGAATTGATGATGCCCACTAAAAATATTACGGAGTAATACCTACGAATACCCACCTATTTATCTATCTTTCAATCTTTGATTCCTGAATCCATTCCTCATCTTAAAATATACAAACAAACAAATGTTTAATGTCAAATCAAACAAAACCTTATACTAAACCCCCATACTAAACGCACCTGAGTATGTGCATTAATTGTGAACTAATTAAGTTCAAAAAAATAAATAAATAAATAAATAAATAAAAATTGTGAACTAATTAAAGAGCATAATTCTATTCCAAAGACTCGCATAACTTGATATCCTTATCAAAGTAAAACGGCCTATGCCGTTATGCGCAGGGGTGGACTTGTATTGACTATGGGGGCCGGTGTCCTTCATGGCTAGCCGAAAAAGTTTATATTTTAGTGTAATTTTTTTTATAATTTTGACCATTTTCGAAAGTAACCCCACCCAAAACTCAAATTGACCCTCACACACATACTAAAATCCAATAACATTTTAAAACCTTATAAATTCTTCATCTCTAAATAATAATACTCAATTTATCATTTCAATCTTAGTTTTTTCCTTCACATTTTGTTGTTTTTGAAAATAAAAAAATAAAATAAAATAAAAATTGTCTCCCACAACCTATTTTTCTGGATCTATCACTGATTATGCGTACGTAAAGTCACACTTTCAATTTCACTACACTTATCTAACTCATACCACACTAATATCTACCATGGCACGTTTTAATGAGAAAGTTGATCTATATCGTACATATGTCTATCACTCAAAGATATAAGTGAATAATATTTTGAATAATATTCCTAATGTATGGAGCTTCTACTTTAGTTTATATGATTAGGAAAGTAGCTAAAGGTTATCTATAACTTATGGGACTTTTCACATCTAAGTTTACATGCGAAACTATCAAAAATCACTAAAAATTATGTCATTTTGGTTACTCTCTTCGTCCCAAAATTATTGTCCAGTTTGAATTTTCAAAGTCAAACTGGTTCAACTTTGACTCTAAATATATATTTTTTTATTATATAATACTTGATGAAAAATTATACTATTGAAAAGTACACTTAAAACCCAATCCATTTATATATTTTGCATCAAATATTATATAACACCCACAAAAATATTTAAAGTCAAAGTTGAAGAAAAAAGACTAAAAAAATCAATAGTGAACAATAGATTTGAGACGGAGGTAATATTATTTTTTCAAAATTTGAGTAGTTGAACTAATATATGCATAATAAAGCACATTTTAATTGTGAATTAAATTAAAGCATTGTTGAATCTAGATCTAATTGTTTAGTCAATGAAATCATCAATATGATGTAGAAAACCAATGTATCAACGTGAACCCAACTTAAGTGATGTTGTGATGCAATTAAGAGAAAACACTAATTGTGAAGGACATGATACAAATGAGAAAGATTTGATGTTTTTCTTGTTAAAACGACGTAATTTTTGATGGTTTCACATATAAGCTTATATGTGAGACAACCCCATATTCACTTTCCTCGTATATAAAAGGGAATTGATATTTACATGGTGGGTTTTTATTAGTACACGGAAAGCTTATGGAATTGACAACAATACCCCTAATACCCATTTATCCAGTTTCTTGACTTCGGTCATTGGTTCTTAGTCAAAAACACAAAAGGCCTGTTTGTTTAGTTGTTTTATTAAGTCCTGTAAAATTAAAGTGACTGTCTGGATATATGATGTCTGTTTATAGATGAATAAATATTTGTTTGTTTTGTGTGCTGAATAGAGTGTCTGAATTTAAAAAAAAAATACGGTTATACCCTATGAAGTAAGTGGGATTAGAGGTTAAGAAATGAGAGGGTAAATGTGTAAAATTAGGATAAAATTGTTATACGATAAGTATTAGGGGATTAGGCCCGTGTGTATTAGGCCCATATTGTATCTTATATATTATCTCATGTATCGAACATATTAGGCATTCAATATACGATTCTATTATTCTACATGGTATCAAGACCTAATTCTCGATCCACTTTTCCTAATGCTTCCGCATCATCCTAAACCCCATTCTCGTTTTTTTAGTTTTGTTTACTATTTGTCGACCTATTGTGTTGTCGACGGGTGTTTCGTTTGTCGACCAAGTGTGTTGTCGACCTGTTTCATTAGTTTGTTATCTTCCAAGGTTTTGTTTCGAGTTACCTGTTTACTGTTTAATTTCTTTGTTCTTTTCTAAGGTTTGGCAGTTGGTTTGATTGTTGTTCGAGGGTGACGATATTTACAACAAGGAACGGTATCCATTAAATTTTTTTTGTCGTCTCTTGCAAGTTAATGAACCTTTATAACCTCGTACTATAATGCTTTAATTGGTTGGTGGAAAGTTCTTTTTTGTATCATCATATTTGTGATACTAATTCAAGATCATGGATCGGTGCTTATAATATTTATTGCTTCATCATATTATTATTGGACCGATTTGTACTGAGATTTGCTATACATATAGTTTTGTTGATCTTAGTTGTCGACCACTGTGTTCTCATCCACGACCCCACACCATTAATAGTTGAAGACATTGTTAATTTGTTTCTGTGATCTCATCAACAAACCTAAATCATCACTATGACTACGGATACGCCTCCCCCCCGCACCGGTTCTCACCTTATCGGATAAGCTTATGGCTATGAATCACCTAACCACTTTTGTTCCCATCAAACTTGATGTTGATGAGATGAATTACTCTCAATGGGTGTATTAATTTTCTCACCTTTGTCATGGCTATGGCATCTTGGACCATCTTGTTGATCCACTCGAATCCTCCTCTGCTACACCTTCTTCACCACCAACTAGAGATCCGGAATGGCTAAAGGTTGATTTCATTATTCGGTCTTGGATCTTTTCCACACTTGCAGTGAATCTTCAAAAGCGATTGGTTGTTCTTAATCCTCAAACTGCCAAAGAGGTGTGGGTGTCCCTTACAACGATTTTTCAAGAAAATAAACGCCCAAGAGCTATGGCTTTGAAGGCGGAGCTACGGAATTTGAAGCTTGGGGATTTAACAATTGATGCATACTTTCAGAAAATTGAGTCAATTGTTTCGGTTTTAGCTGGTCTTGGTTCTCCTCTTAGCAATGATGATATTGTTACATTTGCACTAGAAGGTTTGCCAAACACGTATGATGTGATTTCTACAGTTATTGCTAGTCGGGAACCCTTTCCCGATCTCAAGACGGTCCGTTCTTTGTTAACCACGCAAGAGATGCGTATGAAATCCAAGGTTCAGGATACGCTTGTGGATGCCACATCTGCTTCTCCTATGGTCTTGTTGGCGAATAACAATAATGCTCGGCGCTCGTCTAATCCATTGGAAAAAGTAAACAAACCTTGTTTTTTGTTTGCTAAGGGAAATTGTCGTTTTGGTGAGGCATGTCGGTATCTTCACAATGGGGTTCATGGCAAGTCTACTTTACTACCTCGTGGTTCTGGTTCCTCATCTACTGGGTCGAGTTCTTATTCTTCGGACTTGCAAACATTGCAACACTTGTTGGCTAAATTGGGATTTACCTCTACCACGACTACTGCTACTCCTCCTAGTCCAATTGCTTACCATACAATGACCCCCTCCTTGTACCCATATTCTCAGGCGCCTCACTCACCTTGGGGGTCCAATACATTTTCTATACTTCCACAGGGGGCCCACGTTATGACAGGTTCGCAGTCACAGCAGGGGTTCGCAGTACCGGTTCAGCAACAGGG
Organism: Artemisia argyi; assembly: GCA_030686995.1. Taxonomy (NCBI): domain Eukaryota; kingdom Viridiplantae; phylum Streptophyta; class Magnoliopsida; order Asterales; family Asteraceae; genus Artemisia; species Artemisia argyi. Next base: position 201,044,148 of record CM060678.1, read on the forward strand.
GTTCATAGTACCGGTTCAGCAGCAGGGGTTCATCACACCGGTTCAGCAGCAGGGGTTCACAGCACCGGTTCAGCATCAGGGGTTCGCAGTGCCAGTTCACTGTGCCGGTTCACAGGTTCAGCAGGGGACTTCGACAGGTCACGGCACAGGTCCGAATTGTGGCTTCGATTTTAATCTTGCTCAACTTTTTGCAACAGGTCCACAGGGTTCGGGTCAGGCGACTCTTTTACCGAATGCTTTTGCTACTCCTACTCTTCAGGAACCGGCTGCTGGCAATTGGAATATGGATACAGGTGCGAATTCTCACCTTAATGATTCTGTACATTGTCTTAGTGATATTCTTAATGAGTGCATTTATCTCTCTGTTGCGGTTGGTGATGGGCGTTTCATTCCCGTCACTAACTCTGGTCATAGTTTTTTGTCTACTCCTTTTCGTCCTTTACGTTTAAACAATGTTTTAATTACTTCTCATATTGTAAAAAATTTAATTTATGTGCGTCAATTTGTTCGTGATAATTATTGCACTGTTGAATTTGATCCTTTTGGTTTTTCTATGAAGGACTTCCTAACTCGACGGGTACTCCTCCGTTGTGATAGTACGGGTGATCTCTACCCTGTTACGAAGCCTTCTCCTATTCCTCAAGCGTATCTTACCAGTCACTATACGTTGCATCAACGACTTGGTCATCCAGGGAGTGAAGTGTTGCGGTGTCTAGTGTCTAGTGCTTTCATTTCATGTAATAAAGATAAGCTTCCCGTTCTTTGCCACGCTTGTCAGCTTGGTAAACATGTGAAACTTCCGTTTGTTAGTTCGTCTAGTTCTGTTACTTCTTGTTTTGACATTATTCACTCGGATTTGTGGACATCCCCAATTCCGAGTCTTTCTGGTTTCAAGTATTATGTTTTGTTCCTGGATCATTATTCTCAGTATGTTTGGGTTTATCCTTTAATGAATAAATATGATGTTTTGTCTAAATTTCAGTTGTTTCGTAGTTATGTTCGTACTCAGTTTAAGTGTGAAATTAAATCTTTTCAGTGTGATCATGGTGGTGAATTTGATAATACTGCCTTTCATAAATTATTTTTCACTCATGGCATCCAGTTTAGATTTTCTTGCCCTCGCACCTCTCAACAAAATGGGAAATCTGAACGCATGATTCGTACCATAAATAATCTTATTTGTACTTTATTGTTTCAAGCACACCTACCACCAAACTATTGGACCGAGGCTCTTAATATGACTGTTTATTTATTGAATATCTTACCTTCCCGTGCCATTAATAATGAAATACCCTTCACCAGACTTTTTGGTGCTACACCTAATTATAGTGTTCTTCGTGTTTTTGGATGCCTTTGTTACCCACATATAGATACCAACCATAAATTAGGCCCCCGTGCTACACCTGCAATCTTTCTGGGACATGCTGCCAATCATTTTGGCTATCGTTGCCTTGATCTTAACACCAATAAAATTATCATCTCTCGTCATGTTACCTTTGATGAAACGGTTTTTCCGTTTCAATCTAACCAATCTCAGCCCACTCCCTCATATGATTTTTTGGATGATTCTTCCAATCTCATTTCCACCATAATCAACACCACACCAATTGGTCCTAATTCAAACCCAATTCCTACTACACCTGTCACCATTCCTGCATCTCCTGCACCACCTACACCTCATGCATCACCTAGACCTCCACCGTCTCCACCAAATGATCTTGTACCCATTGTTCATGTTCCTGAACCCACACCTCCACCTGTTGCATCTACTCATCCCATGGTCACACGTTCTCGTGTCGGGATTACTCGTCCTAATCCTAAGTATGTTGGTCATGTGTCTACCGTTTCTCCTACACCTAGGTCCTATAAGGATGCTTTTAATAATCCAAATTGGCAAAATGCTATGTATGATGAGTATAATGCACTTATTAAGAATAAAACTTGGAAACGTGTACCTCGACCTGAAGGTGTCAATGTTGTTAGTTGTATGTGGTTATTTCGCCATAAGTATTTGGCTGATGGCACTCTTAGTCGGTACAAGGCACGTCTTGTTGCCAGCACACAGATTGAGGGAGTTGATGTTGATGAGACCTTTAGTCCGGTTGTTAAGCCGAGCATTATACGGACTGTTCTTAGCTTAGCTATTTCTCAGCATTGGCCTGTTCACCAGCTTGATGTCAAGAATGCGTTTTTACATGGTGATTTAGCTGAAACTGTCTATATGCATCAACCTCCTGGTTTTCGCGATCCAGAGCATCCTGAGTATGTTTGTTTATTACAACGGTCTCTTTATGTTCTTAAGCAAGCACCTCGGGCATGGTTTCAGCGGTTTGCTACTTACATTACTACTGTTGGGTTTACTCCGAGTCGTTGTGACTCTTCTTTGTTTATTTACAGACAGGGTAATGATACTGCTTTTCTGTTACTCTATGTGGATGATATTGTGATCACTGCTTCCTCTGATAGTTTATTACAGCAGATTATTGCTTCTTTGCATAAGGAATTCTCTATGACTGATTTGTGTGCTCTTAACTATTTTTTGGGTGTGTCGGTTACGCGTGACTCTTCTGGGATGTTTTTGTCACAGCGTAAGTATGCTATGGAGATTTTGGAGCGTGCACATATGGTTGGTTGTAACCCTTCTCAGACTCCTGTTGACACTGAGTCTAAATTGGGTAATGATGGTGATCCGGTTTCTGATCCTAAGTTATATCGGAGTCTTGCAGGTTCTCTTCAGTATCTCACGTTCACTAGACCTGATATTACTTAGGTTGTGCAGCAGGTTTGCCTATATATGCATGATCCTCGTGAGCCTCATTTCTCTGCTCTTAAGCGGATTTTACGCTATGTTCAGGGGACTCTAGCATATGGTTTACAGTTATTTTCTTCTACTACTGACTCTTTGGTTGCTTATTCGGATGCTGATTGGGCTAGTTGTCCCACTACTCGCCGGTCTATATCAGGTTATTGTGTTTTTCTTGGCAACAACTTACTATCCTGGTCCTCTAAGCGGCAACCAACGCTTTCTCGTTCCAGTGCTGAAGCTGAGTATCGTGGTGTTGCTGAGACATGTTGGCTGCGGAATCTGCTTCGTGAGCTTCATACACCGTTGTCCTTAGCTACTATTGTTTATTGTGATAATGTGAGTGCAGTGTACTTGACCTCTAATCCTGTTCAGCATCAAAGGACAAAACATATTGAGATTGATATTCATTTTGTTCGTGATTTGGTTGCTACTAGTAGGGCTGTAAACGAACTGAACGTTCAGTGAACATTTCATGAACCGTTCGGTAAAAAGTTCGTTTATGTTCGTTCGTTTATTAAATGAACGAACATGAACAATATTTTACGTTCGTTTAGTTAAATGAACGAACATGAACAAAAGTCTTGTCCGTTCATTTATGTTCGTGAACGTCCGGTTATACGTTCGTTTATGTTTATTTATCTATTTATGTTCATATATTATATCTTTTAATTTTATAATTTAAAAAGTTGGTTTTTTAAACAAAACAACGCTTATAAAACAATATATTGTGAATAATCCAATAAAATTTATGTTTGTTTGTCTATTTTCATTTATGTTCGATTATTTATGTTCGTTTAGCGTTCGTTTAGTGTCTTAATAAACGAACATAAACGAACATGAACAACTCATTTTCTTAATAAACGAACATGAACAAGAAAATTCGTCCGTTTAAGCGTCCGTGTTCGTTTATTTTTCCGATTAAAATTAAATGAACGAACATGAACAGGGCTCCGTTCGTGTTCGTCCGGTTCGTTTACAGCCCTAGCTACTGGTCAAGTTCGGGTTCTACATGTTCCTTCTCGGTTTCAGTATGCTTATATCTTTACCAAAGGGTTGCCGTCTGCCTTGTTTGCTGAGTTTCGTGACAGCTTGAGTGTTCGGTCTCCTCCCGCTCAAACTGCGGGGGAGTGTTAGACGATAAGTATTAGGGATTAGGCCCGTGTGTATTAGGCCCATATTGTATCTTATATATTATCTCATGTACCGAACATATTAGACATTCAATATACGATTCTATTATTCTACAAAAATGGATGTACTTAATTTGAAGACCCTCATCTCCTTGGCTTTTTCTAGGAGGTCATATGTTAATTTTAAGTACTAAACAAACACTCATTTGGTGTCTTAATTAACTTATCTATTTTTGAATTAAGACACTTTAAGTTGTTATCAAATACTACCAAAGTCCTAGTAGTCTAAAATCTTTTATTGACTATTTCTTTTTCCCTTCCAAGTTTTCCACGGCGCTAAATTTCGGCTACCGTCCTTTCACCGGCGTCAGTATTGTGACTGTAGCTTGATTTAACCGACATCCTTTCCTAGACAGAAAGACACCATTTGTTTCCTTATGGTGGACTTAAGTTTAAACCCTCACTTGATCGCCCCACCGCTTTCACCGGCGAACTGTCGTCTCCAAAATTAATCGGAACCTCCCTTCTAAGCCTTCTTCTTATTCAGAATAATAAAAAAAAAAAAATAATTAAAAAAAAAAAAAAAAAAAAAATCGCTCCGACACCGGCCCAAATTTCTTGTTCTCGATAAGAAAAAGGCATAAAGAAAAATGGTGGCCATATGTACGTCTGAGAATTGCAAATTAAATCCAAATCTGTTATAGTGTTGCATATTAAAAATATCTTACTCAAATTATGTTCTCCTACGACATTGTAGCATACCGGCGATGAGAACTCATGTGTTTTTTAGTACCTAGTTCCCCATTGGAAAATTTTTTAAAAATATTTCCTTGCAAGTTTAAATACAGACGTGTTGTTCCAAAAGAATAATAACATATTAAGAATAGCATACTATGTCTCTGGTTACTAGTTATAATCAGGGGCGAAGCTTGGAAATTTCGAGTGGGGGGTCGAGATTTAAATTTTTTTTCCTAACACTATGGGGGGTCGAAACTGAATTAAATTGGGGGGGCGAAACCGAAAATACCGAAATTTTTCTACACGAAAACTATATACCCTTACATCGCAAAAAAAAATTCGGGGGGTCGGCCGCCCCCTCCCGCCCCTTAGAAGCTGCGCCCCTGGTTATAATACATGTTCACGCACGGGGTTTTTTCAGAAAAATTTAATTATATAGTATTATCGTTTAAAAACAGAAAATCTTATGTATATTTTAAAAAGTTAGAGCATCTGTAAATATAACCGTGGCATCGACCTTGTATTGGATTCTTGAGCGTGTTTCCTTATAATGTTATTGGGCCAAAGGTTCTTTGATCACATGTGTTTACACATAAATCAATTTTATTTTAAAATTTTTGTTTACTATATGAATATATAAGAATTTACCCGTGAAAATTATGATATAAGTACAACTAATAAGTATGCATGAGTTTTTCATTATGTATTAATATCAATTAATATTTTGTAAAAAATTTATTGGATGAAAGATTTAACTTTTTTTAGCTGACATAGATGTTAATGTTGAGGTTGATGTTATTGTTTAACTTTAACTATTGATATCATGTTGTACAAAATGTGCGAGTTTAGTAGCACATAATGAGCGTTGATGAAGTTTTTTAAAAATGTTTTCCGGATATCCGTATATAAAATTTAAATAATAATTACATGAGTCGTTATAAATACAATCGCGTATATTTATTTTCATATCACAGCAACTCGTACTTACTATTTGATATTTATGTTATCGTTAATAATAATTTAATTGTATTTAATATTCAAACCCGTGTACGTATAGATTAAACTTTTTAATAGGATAACATGAGTTCTTATTTATATTTAACGTACATAGTAAAAAGATATTTTAATAGATGAAAGTTTAAAACTAATATTTATTTTAAAAGTATTTAACGTATATTAAAACTAATTCGTACATTTATAAAATTTTGTAAGTTTAATAGATGGAAGTCTTAAACCAATACTAATACTCATGTAATTGTAAACAAAGTTCATATTATAAAGTGTATGGGGTATAAAGTGTAAGGGGTTATTTGTTTATTATCTAAAGTTATCAAAAAAAAATAGAGATTTATAATTTGATATAAGATCATTTGAGGACCAAACTTTTTTTACATACCAAGGGACTAATCTCCACCCTTCATCTTCCCTCCATCTTTATTTGATCTAATAGATGATATTAATCCCAACAGGTTAGAAAACCCACTTTCATCATTTTTTTTTTCAAATATTAATATCTTTCAAACCGTTAATCGTTAAGCGAAAAAAATATACCGTTACGACGAGCATTTAATTATCTTTCTATAGATAGGCAATTTCATATATTTTGGACAATTTTTTTTCTGTTTTTTTCACGTTTTTTTTCGTGGCCGAAAATATAATATATGATATATCATATATGACTTTTCGGCCACGAAAAAAAACGTGAAAAAAACAAAAAAAAATTGTCGAAAGTATATCAAAGTTCTCGTCTATAGAAAGATAATTAAATGCTCGTCGTGATGGTGTAATATTTCGCTTAACGATTAACGGTTTAAGAGATATTTAAATTATAAAAAATAGGTGAAATATTAAAATGCTTTTAATCTCAACTATTTATTTATTTTTAGATTGATGGTGAGGATGAGTCCCTTGTATGTAAGAAAAGTTTTGTATTTAATGTAACTATTCTCTTATAATTTTACACTTAACTCTACATGATAATTTAAAATTCAACCACTAATGTTTTATTAATTACCTCCTATTTTTTTTAAGTTTTTATTTTCATAAATTTGACATTATATTTTTATGTGTTTTTTTCCTCAATCAAATTCTCCACTAAATTTATTAAAGTTTGACCAAAATCAATTCAATTTTGACTTTTTATTAGCCAATCATATTGCTCGATTTCGCCTATGTGTCAAAATCAAGCATTCCTATTGGTCCAATTTTTTCCACTAAGATTGTTTTGTCAAAAAAGCTCCGAAATGATGTAATTCCTTTATTATATAAAAGATATGTGAGAACTCAAATCGATTAAATTTTGTATGACGAAGAGAGGTTGATCTTGATCTCTGGATTAGCTTATATGTTTGAAATACACGACAATGTTTTCTTGGTCAAGAAAAGGGTTGGAAGCGCAAAGGGTATAATAGTCCATTCAAATGAAAGTTCCGTGTATGAATCATTATCTTCCGTGTAAATATCACTAGCCTATATAAAATAGGAAAATGATTTGTAGGCCTAACTCATGAACTTAAAGATAAACCTACAAATATGATCGGTGAAAATGAAAAATTGATTGGTGGGTTAATGGGAGAGCATGTGCATATAACACATGTCAAAATATGAATATATTAGACCTATATAAAGGTGTATACCCTTTTTTGAAAAGCGATTTTATCTAAATTACCTTAATTAATCTTAAAAACAGAATCTATTGAATGAAATATTTGAATTATTCACGGAAAGTATTGAACCACATAAATCTACTAAAAGAAACTATTAGAAATATTTCTTGAAAATATGGCAACTATTGAAACACTTTGGTCAAGCATTAAAGCAATAAACAATTCACTACACGAGTATCTGTGCATAGCAACGTGATTTTATATTGGAATATAATTAGTGATATTTTAGTTACACAAAAGTGTAAGTGTAAAATAATAATAATAATAATAATAATAATAATAATAATAATAATAATAATAATAATAAACCCACAATGGTAAAACAGGTTAACTCATATAATTTTTGTTTTAGGAAATGATGCCTGTATTACAATGTAGGCAATTGCTTATAATAATAATAATAATAATAATAATAATAATAATAATAGGAACAGGGGAAAACATGTATCAAAGACTTACTACAAGGACAGAACTGTAATTTTTTTTAAAAAAATTTGTACATATAAAATGTAGGCAATTGCCTACATTGTGATATAGACATCATTTCCCCTTTGTATAAAATGACTCTTTCGACTTAGATGTACACAACTTAATTAGAGTGTCATATGACTATTTCTAACCTTTTCTTGTATCAACCCAAAAATATGTATACGGTGAAGTTTGAATTAACATTTTTTTAATCACTTTTTGTAATTTACATTTTCATAAGTCCAAGCTCATTTTGTAAGCTACTCTCAAGCCTCAAGGAGCTTTCATTTAGACAAAACTTGTAAAAACTATTGTTAGGGTGTTTGGTATTGCTTATTTTTTATGCTTTTTCTCTAATTTGCTTCTTTCTAAGCAGATTTATTTTTTATCCAAACGTTGTCTGCTCTTCCGCTTTAAAAAGCCAAAAATTAGTTTTTCAAATATATTGCGTTTTTTTATTAAATAACCAGAAAATGCATCAATCACACGCCGACATGTCAGCGAGTGAATTTTTTGTAAGTGGGTCTAGCATTGCTCATAATAAAAACCGCAACTGACACGTCAGCAAGTGAATTTTGTGTGTGAATTTTTTGTAAGTGGTTCTAGCATAAGCAAATCCAAACAAAGATATATTGTTAAGAGATATGTTATGTACACTCAAAGTTTGTTTTTTTTTTTTTTTTTTTTTTTTTTTTTTTTTTTAAGAAAAATCCTAACACAATTAAGATTGTTATATATGAATATATGATACGTTAATAAAAAAGAAGAGGGAGAAATGGGACTGAAAAACACCCATCACACACATGCATGTCATTTTTGTTTGTAAATCTTATATGAATATGGGTAAGGATCCAGTGAGAAGAAAACTTGAAATGAGAACAATGAGAAATAACTATAATCACATATTTGAGATGCAACGACTTGAATTAGAAGCATTTCTACTCATTTATATTCATCTCAATTAGTTTCAAAAGTGATTTTGAAGTGAAACAGATGCAAAGTAATACTAGCAACAAATTTGACCCGTAGATGACGAAAAATACATGAGATTCTTCTAACTTGATAAAATACATCTAATATATGTATATGCACCTAATTTTTTGTCAGAAAATGCATCTAATTCAAATCGATACATCTTTAATATGAAACCTTCTTAGAGAGCTGGGAGTACCTGCGGGGAAGCACGGTGAGGGGTGGAACCCTGCACGGGAACACCGCCGCCTCTCGGTGTACCCCGCACGGGGAGGTATTTTGGGTGAAAGCAAACCGCACGGGAAGAAGAAAGAAAAAGAGACGTTGGGTTGAACGTTGGGATTACAACGGTTATTATTATTTTTTTTAATTGTATAAATGGAATTCCATTTGTTGTGGATCATATAGATTGAAACACAAAAAAAAAAACCACATACCCATTATAAAAAAACCACATACCGATTCAAACCAAAAAAAAAGAAAATCTTGCATATGGAGCCTAGAAGAGTAGGTTCGACTTTATTGTTAGACGACCCGTTTGAGTGGTCTAACGATAGTAGTCTTGAGTTTTTTGCTAACGCGATTGACGCAGATGAGGAGGAAGATACGGCAGGGTCGTCACGAACATCAGTAAAACGCGATCGGATATCAGCTGCACAAACATTGCATCGTGATTATTTTTGTGAAGAACCAAGATACAACGATCAAGTTTTTGAAAATAGGTATCGTATGCGTAAAAGTTTATTTTTGAAAATCACACATGATATTGAGTCTAGATTTGAGTATTTTCAAGAAGGTTATGATGCTAGAGCAAGAAAAAGTTTCACAGCCATACAAAAATGTTCGTCTGCCATTAAACAACTTGCAACCGGTAATCCACCGGATGAGTTTGACGAATATTTACAAATGGCTCAAAGAACGTCACGTGAATGCCTTCAATTTTTTTGTGACGCTATTATTCAGATATACGGTCGAGTTTACCTACGTAGGCTAACAAGCCATGATATTGCATGTTTGTACGAAGCACACGAAGCTCGACATCACATTCCGGGTATGATCGGTAGCCTAGATTGCACACATTTCGATTAGAGGAATTGTCCAGTTGAATTGAGGGGTCAATATAAAATGGGTGATCATCAATACCCCACGATTATGATGGAGGCAGTGGCGTCTCAAGATTTGTGGATATGGCACGCGTACTTTGGACCGCCGGGTTCAAACAACGATGTGAATGTTGTGATGCAATCGCCGCTATTCCTCACCGAGCGTAATGGTACGGCACCTAAGTGCCCATTTGTTGTGAATGGCCATACGTACAAGCGTGGATACTATCTAACCGATGGCATATATCCTACATGGTCTACTTTTGTAAAAGCCTTCAAATTTCCAACCGACCTGAAAGAGAAAAAATTCAAGAAAGTACAAGAGTCGGCTCGAAAAGATGTTGAACGGGTATTTGGTGCTCTCAAGGGTAGATGGGGTATACTGAGACGACCTTTACGGCCGTATACAGTAGACAGAATTAGCAAACTAGTTTATGCGTGTGTGATATTGCACAACATGATTCTACATGACTCCGGTAACGCAATCTGCCCAGTTCATATTAGAGATCCTCCGATCGAACCGGTGTTTGACGAAGCAGCCTTGGACGAGATACGAAATGAGAACACACATTTTCATCTCCGATTTGATCTTATGGAGCATATTGACGCTCAGCAATTACCATACCTCCAGGTGGACGATGAAGATTAGTTTTTTAGTATTATTAAATTTAGCATTTTCGTATTATGTAATGTTATTTTATGTTTTTTAAAAATGTTATGTAATGTTTATTTAATTTTAATGAAATTTTAGTTTTTAATAAAGTTTAATAGAATTTAAAAAAGAAAAAAAAGAAAAAGAAAAAAAAAAAAAAAAAAAAAAAAAAAAGTGAGTGAAGGGTGAGTGAAGTAGCGCCTCCAAAAAAGAAGTGAGTGAAGGGTGAGTGATGAAAAAAGTGGAGAATGATGTGGCGCAAGAGGATTGGTTGGGAGTGAGTGAAGGAAATGGGAGTGAGTGGTGTACTCCCACCTCCCTTAGCATTTCTTTATTTATTTTAAGGTTTTTCTTATTTGATGCTACGTAGCATTTCTTTATTGTTAAAAATTAAAATAATCAGTTCGTTGAAAATTACCTATGCAAGTAGAAAGTTGACATCTTCAAACATTCAAAACCCTTCAAGGCTTCAACCCCTTCACATCTTCAAAACCTCTCACCCCCGCCGTCGTATCCACCTCTAGCCGCCGCCGTCTCCACCTACAGTCGCCTTCTTCACCACCTCTAAGGTATGTTTTTTTTTTCTTCTTCTCTTTTTACCTGCTTATGTTTTACTTGTTGGTTTTAACTGATTTTTATTGTGTGGTTGGTTATAAACTGATATTGGTTGCTTTGTTTTGGTCAACTATGATATGTGGTTGTGTTTTGTTTACATTCATGTATGGATCATATATAATATTGGTAGATTTGTGGTTGAAATGAATAATAGTTCGAGAGTAATAATATTTTGCCACAATGTTTCGGAGTGTTTTTGGAGCTGTCGTTATTGTCCAACTTACGTATTTTATAGCGGCAACCCTAGTCTTGTTTTATGATATTATTTGATGGTTATATGGAAGCTTGATAAGTGAGGTTATGTAGTGATGCTTTCGCTATTCTGTGTATCGTTAATATCAATTTGATTGTTGGCTCATGGAAATGATTTATGTTTTGTGGTTTTAGCTGGTGGTATATACGTTCATTGTTTCGTTGAGCTTGTTTATCTGGTGTATGATTAGCTAAACTGTTGTAGTGTGTTTGATACAACACAGTTTTAGTAGTGATTACTCAAAAGTTTGATATATTGATGTGTTTGCTAATTTGATTGTTGGCTCATGGACACACGATACATTTCAAAGTTTTACTTGGTTCTTGTTTTGCTGAGCTTTGTTTATCTCGGTGCATGGTTTCTGTAGGCGAAATAGATTAGCCAAAATGTATTATAAGCTTGATACAACATAGTTTGTAACATGTGGTAATGGTATAGAGCTTGCATTTGCATGTGAATGTATATCAATTGTTTTTATTCTGAGATTAGAATTTTGAAACGATTTACATGCTTATTATATGATAACATGTCCTTTACTTAAAACTGACTGGATCTAGAAATTAATATTGGTTATTAGGAATATGTTGGTGGTAATTGAGTTTCCTGTTTAAAGGAGAGCCACATGTGAAAGTTTGTGTTTGTTTTATAGGTGTAAATATGAAGTTCATAATCTGTTCGATTAACTTGTAACTCTAATAGATGCTCTAAATATGTTTGGCAACAACTAGTACAGTCTCATTTTGTGACACTACATTATTTAGCAATGAAGGCAAATAAGCAATTTTCTATGTAGGCGTTTTTTAGCAAATGCAGGGACTTGGGCACTTCTGTTTTTAGGAGGGTCGATCCTATATAGGACAATGGCTGTACGGTTCTGACCATACTAGTTGCAAGTGCATAATCCCAAAAGTTGAAATAACTGTAGTTATTATGAATTGTCACTTCATCAGAAGATAAGAAGGCTTCTAACTGTGTGCACCAGCAAGACAGCTAATTGCAATGATTGTAAATCATGTTTTTGTGTAGTCACATATACATAGTTTTGTCAAGTTGGTCTATAATATAGATTTTTATTGTTGGCATTTAATATCTTTATGACATGTCTAATCTTTTTATGCACTTATGTAAACACAATCTCGTTTTCTAACAAACTACACGTACGTAAGTATGCCTGTGACTCTATTTAACCTACCTGCTATATTCTATGGTTATAGATTACATATTCATTATATCAGTACACATATACATGCTTCTTTTTTTTCTCAACTGATATGGTAAAAGATATTTAAGGACCTGTTTAGTACGAAATTAAAATTTAGTTGTTTCATTGCGTTATACTTATGTTTTATTTTAAGACAATTTATGTAATAGTTTTTTATTATGTTAAATTTAGGATATGTATTAAGATAATTTATTTAATGGTTTACAATTGTGTTAAATTTATGATAAAAATGAAAGTTTGCACAAGCTACTTATTCATCGTATTTTTTACATTTATTTAAATAGCAAAATTTCATTTCGAATACCCGAATAGCGAGATGCCAAAGGGACTTTATTTATTAGTGACAATCGAAATACAGACTAATCAAGTGTTTTCATATGTGTAAACTGTAAAGATATGGTAAGTATTATGCATATATCAACTTTCAAGGATATTACTTGTCAATAATATTCAGAATTTTCTTGCCTAAAAGTATGATGTGTAGCTTAGGTTGATACGAGAGTCAAGGTGTAGTAGATATCATATGTAGTTATTTGCTGCCTGTCATGTAATGTGTTTGGAATCGCTGTTTTGGATGTAGAATTATATCCGTTAAGAGATTTATTACTCTTTTGATCAACAGTAGTCTGATACCATGTAGAGAATTACAAAAGATCTGCTCTAATGATTAGTGCAAAAATAACCCTTTAAGTTCGCATCTGATTTTTTACATGTTGTTTAATGTATTGCACTGCGCTCCTGTGTTTGGTCTTTTTGTTTATGCTCTGGCTTGCATTACTGTCATCGGTAGATTTGTTAAACTTGAAGAATTGTTCAAAAATCAATCTAAAAGCTGTATATCTGAGTCTCTTAGTATCTATTCTCCTTAGATTTTGAAAAGGAGTAAGTAGATTAAAAGCAGATAGCGTGTTAAGGGATTTATTTATTACATGTAAGGCTATAACTGATGCTATCATCATGGTTTCTAAACAAGGTCTGTTGGTTTTGTCTGTCAATTGATTTCTAAGGGGTTTTGATTAGATTTGATAGGATGTATCGGAGTAATTAATTTGTATGTTAAGATTTGACGATTTTAGACACTTAATGTGATCTAGGTGACTCTGAGTGGCTGTTGCTGTTATCTTATTGAGAATTGTGCATGTTCTAACATTGTTGTCATCTCCATTGGATTTATGTGATCTAATCTGATTTTTGGTTATCAGCAGCTTGGGTATTAATTGTCCTTGTTCTAATTTTCCAGCAGATGCGGATATCCATTGACACCCCCGATTTGATGACCATAGAGTTGGATGTTGAAAGCTTTAACACCTTTGGGGATGTGAAAGCCAGGATCTGGGATAAGGAAGGCATTCCTACCGACCAGCAACTGTTGATCACTGCTGGAATTGCTGGGCAGGACGATGAGACCCTTGCCTCTTACAACATTTGTTGGGATTCCAACCTAGTACTTGCACCTAAATTAGGGGCAGATATGACGATACTTATCAAAACTGTTAATGGAGTGAACATCCCTATAGAAGTCAAAAGCTCGGACACCGTCAGTAAGGTGAAAGCCCTGATCCAGGATAAGGTAGCTATTTCTTCTGACCAGCAGATACTATTTTTCCACGAGCAGGAACTTGATGATGGCTCTACCCTTAACTCCTACTTTATCTGTTGGGAATCTACCCTCACACTAATGTCTAATTCACATGAACGGGTGAAGATATTGGTCAAGAATGGAGAAAAGACTATCCGGCTGGAATGCGAAAGATCCAACACTATCAGCAGTTTAAAAGCCAAGATTCAGGAAGAGGAAGGTATTCCCTCTGACCAGCAGATGCTGTTTTTAAATGGTAATGAGCTTGGTAACCAGCGAACTCTTGCTCACTACAAAATTTACGATGAAGGCACCCTCCATCTTAGGCTTAGGAACTCTGCACGGATTAATATATTTGTCAAGACGATAACGGGAGAGGCCATCACCCTATCCGTTTCAAGCTCCCACACTATAGGGATTGTGAAAACCAGGATTCAACGCTTGAAAGGTATTCCTGCAGACCAACAAGAGCTGCTGAACTCAAATGCAATGAAGCTCGATGATGGAAGTACCCTTGCCAACTACAACATCTATCAAGGATCCACCCTCACACTTGAACCTAAATTGGGGGTACAAATGAATATATCTATCAACACCTTCACCAGAAACACTATCCCTTTGCAAGTGAATAGCTCAAATACCATCAATGAAGTGAAAGCCATGATCCACAATAGAGAGGGTGTTCCGCCACACCAGCAGATATTGATCTTCAATGGATATGAGGTCAATAGCAGCTTTTGGCGCTACCCTGATACCCTTGCTGACTTCTCCATCCCATGGAATGCCACCCTCTATCTGGTGCTGAAGGGAAACATGCAAATCTTTGTCAACGCGTTTAACGAGAAAACAATTCCACTGGATGTTCAAAGTTCCAGCACTATCAGCAACGTGAAAGACAAGATCCAAGATAAGGAAGGACATCCTTCACACCAGCAAGAGCTTATCTTGAAGGCTATGCATCTCGATAACGATCGTACGATCAATGACTACTACATCTATAAGCATACTTGCCTCGATTATGAGCTTGTATGCTGGCAAGGGATGAAGATGCTCAACAGGGAAGGTATACATTCCCCTAATGAGTGTGCTTGTTAATTTATACAGGGGGGATATTTTTTTAAAATAAATTGTTGTAGATCCTTGCATCTCCTTTCTACATGATTACATTATTACAGTATGCATTTTATCCTGTCTGTTTTCTTATAATAATACATACAATTGGTTTTCTTTTCTGCATGATTACATTTTTATTACAGTATTATCATTATTATTGTAGTGCCAACTTGATGACAATATTACTAATACTTGTTTATGGGTAGTTATCACATGTATCCCTGAAATAAATGAAACTTTATCTGATTGTATATGCATTTGTATTACCTTACCGTTCATCTCTTGTGAATTTGCATAGGATGCGCAGACTGAATTGTTGGGTTAGTGGACTATAAATTAATTCCAATTGAGAAGTATTCAAGATTTTTAGATCTATCTCAGCTGTGAACTGCAAATAATATGTCGTGTAGGAGGTGTTTAGGCATGGTTGTTCAAAGTACATGTTGGCTACTTTAGAAAGCTAGAAATTATGCATAGTAACGTACTTCACTTGGTCAAGATTACCCCATCTCTTGCTATTTCTTAACTATGGATCTCAAGCCTGCTGAAATCCTTTCATTCGGTGTAGATAAGTGGGCACGTCTTTAGCTTAATTTTTTGTGTTGGTTGTCTGTTAGATTATTTATTTATTAATTTTATTTTTTATTTTTTTTCATTCACCTTATCTTCTCTAGCATCTTGCTAGAGGTATCAGTTTTTTGTGTTTAACATCTCCCCATTGAAGAAAAAGAAACTGTGGCAACGTCGCACTTTCGCACATTCACAAATCGAACATGAAGTTGTCGTTTCTTACGCCATTTTGGGTTGAACAAAGAGATTTGTTATCACATTTGCCTTCCGAAACCCTACCTGTCTCTACAGGGCACGCATTGTTAGAGTTGACAAGGGTCATTTTTGACAATGGACTAAAAACATATAAGATTAAACGATGGGCCTGTCTCCGTTTTTAGCACGACATACGCCATTTGTGGTTTAGCCATTTGATTTGACTCGTTTTCTCCATTTACTCATTTGCATCTCAAATGCCATTAGAAAAAGAAGAAAAAAAAGAACAACCTCAAAAAGTATTTCATTTCATTATACTTGGAAACATAAACAAGAAGGTAATCATACAGTTTTAAAAATTAAAACTTCCAGCAGAAAAGCAGCATCAACCAATTTCAAAATCAACCTCTTCATCATCCCTGACTTTCAAACACACTACAAAACACGAAGAATAGACCCAACACTAAAAATACTTCATTTGGTTCATACATCCACCGTGCGTGATAATCTTTTCCATGTTCTCAATATCTTAAGCGTTCACAGTTCCACCTGTTTTAAGAGGCCTTTTCCAGATCTGCATCAGCTTCCAACACAAACTAATTAGTAATCCTATATAGAAATGATGCTGATAAGTGATAACATATGCTCATTCTGTATCAAATCGTGCGGGCAACAGGCCTTAGGAACTGGATTTGTTCTACGAAAATGAAGCCGTGACGCCTAAGCTTTACAGCACCACAAGGATTTTCTAGTTTTCTTAACTTTTGGTTTATGTATATATGAAGTAATTTACTAACATGGGGTTTCCTATATTCAAAATGTTCATTCTATGGTTAATGGCTTTGTATTCTCGTAACACTTGTGTATGTTCAAACACAAATTATATTTAGTCTTAGTGTGTCATGTGGAGTGTGAAGTTTTAAATCTTTATATACTTGCAGTAGAAACCAGAAACTTGAGACGGTATAGCCAGACAAAAATTTGTAGTCAGACTTATTCTCGTCCAACTCATAATCTAAAGAAAAATTGACAGATCAGCAGAACCACAATAGATCTCCAATGAACTACCATAAACTCTAGTTCTGTTAGACACAGTTCATGTATTGAAAGAGACTGTTTCACTGAAATGAGAGAGACATATGATTTTGGTTTAACTCACCACATAGACTATTTTTTCGGAAATAAAGAGACTAAACTAGGTACCATTTGACCAGAGAAACAAATTTATAAGCTAATGACATTCTCATGTGACTTCACTAACTAACAACCAAAAACGGCACAGTTTGAACTTACCCTTGTTGGATACGAAACCTAATTTAAGTTGAAGTAGCCCCACAGTGGTTGATAGTAAGTATAGAGTTCTGCTGTCACAGCCTTTCTTTCGGGTCTAAAAGCAGTGTTTGGATTCTTAGTTTCAAACTGTTTATCAATAAGCAAGTATCAAGTTGCTTATTTTTAAGTGCTTACTTCAACTATAATATAAAATAGGCAGTTCAACCCAAACACTCAAAACTGGTTATGGCTTAAAATTAAGCCGATAAACATTCAAATAAGCAATCCCAAACACCCTCTAATTCTTTATAAGGTTATTTTACCTACCAATATTATAAGAAACATATTATAAGAGTCTAGCAAATATCATGTCACAGTTGGAAATATATATCCTTATGGTTTGTCGTGGTCCAGGTTCAACTACTTAAGGGGTGTTTGTTTAAGCTTATTTTTGGGCTTATGTCATTTCAGTCTATGTTTCATAAGCCCAATTTTTTCAGCTTATTTTGAAACTTATCGGCTTCTATAAGATTGTTATATCATAATAAACTTATATAAGCTCGTAAGCCACATATAAGCTTAAACAAACTCCCCCTTAATTCACTAAAAAACAACATCTACTATTAGTCAATTACCAAAATATGGTTCAAAGGCAAGTAAAGTCGTAACCCCTAACCAGTCTGTTTATCGGACGCATCATGAAACTCGGGTTCCTCCTCCGGAACCGGAACAGAAACAACCCTCCCCCATTCCTAACATGAACAACTCTCAAAGGCGAACCAACCTTCCCATCAGGAAACCTAACAACAACGACAACAGGACAAACACAATGCTGGACACAATAATCACTAACATAGTAACACTCCCCTGCTTCTTTCTCAAAACCCGAGAACAAGTACGTACTACTCGAACTACTGCCAAACCCCCTACTTCCCATAATAACAGCACTTATCTTAATATTAATGTATGTCATATGTTTATGCATGTAAGTTGAATGCCACATGGTATTAATTATCTGCAATGCTAGCCTTTCTTAAAAAAAAATAAAAAATTACATGCAATGCTAGTTGAGAATAATAATAGGTTAGTTTTCACATTCAAGTCAGAACTTTGCTGTATATTCCCACAAGTTGAATATTATTGATGCTTATTTCATAGAGCATTGATTGGGATGCCTAACTCGTATGCCTAATAATATACCTAATAATATGCCTAAACATATGTGTCAACATCATATTGAGGACAACAGGAGGGCCCACTTCTTCACAAACCAATAATTTAGTGCCACATTTATTAGGCACACAATTAGTCACACATTTGGCACACAATTAGTCACACATTTTAGGCCTCCCAATCATTTTCCTATTTCATATTCATTGATCCAGGTAAAACCACACAAAGTCAACGTTTGCAATAAACCGGGTTGACCCGGCCGGGTTTCGGCTGGCGCGGGTTGAACCGGCCGGGTTTTTATGTTTCTCTTATTGGTGATGACGTTGGTGAATACAACAAAAGACTACGAAGAAAAAGATAACCACATAAAGTCAACGTTTGCAAAAAAACCGGCTCGACCCGGCCGGGTTTCAGCTGACCCAGGTCAAAGATATTGTGAGCAATAAAAACATGGGCCATCTTCTTGAAATCTATTATGTTTGATGATCAATAATCATGTTAATCCTAATAATATTTTGTGGACACTCTTAAGATTAAAATCAGGACCATGTTTTTATGCAGGTTGTAGGTCGCATGGTATCATGGTCAGTAATGCTGGTTGAGAATCATCATACATTAGTTTCTACATTCAAAACAGAACTCCTATGTATAATCCCTAATAAGGTGCAAGCGATGTCACAAGTGCATATGACAATAGACTCAAAAATAAATGTAAACAATCAGAGGTGAAAGACATGTCATATAAGATAAGTAATATATAAATAAATAAAAACGAACAGGGACCAACTTTTATTTCATCTTAAAGGAATAAAGGCCATAGAGACCATATCAAAAAGACCAACCAGCTGAACAAGGATTTCATTTGATGCTTAAAAAAATACACAACAAGGAAACCATCCATTTTTAAAGACTAACACGTCAAACGGAAAAGCATGCAGTTTTAAAACTAAAACTTCATACAGGAAGCAGCATCAACCAGTTTACAAGTCGAAACCAGCCTGTTCATCATCCCTGACTTTCAAACACACTTATAATACGATGAAAACACCCAACACTAAAAAGACTTCCTCCAGTTCGTATATTTAGCCTGCTGGATCATCTTTTCCAAATTTTCGATATCTTGAGCATTAGCTTCCGACGGAAAGTAATCAGTAACTCCATATATACATGATACTGATACATATGTGCATTCAGTCCAAATGATACATGCAGAGTAATGTACTAGGATGGTGTTTCCAATTATCAAAAGTGATTTTGTCTACATTATATAAATTGAACTGATGTGCAAACACACGGATCTTTATAGTGTGTGCGGCGTGAAGTTCCTCACGTGTTACACTCGTAATAGACACAGACAAAATGGCTAGACAAACATCTATAGTCAAACTCATAGGCCAGAAAACAAAACTTTGTAGATCAGCACAACCATCATAGATATCCAATGAACTACCATAAACTCTAGTTATGTTGGACCACAAATTAGGGTACCAGAGCTACAAGAAGACCATTTATAGAACTGGACACATAAAAATTAGTATAAACCGCCAAAAAGAATATCTTATGGAATTAGACACAAATTTTAGTACAAATTGACTAGAAAATCCAATTAATCAGATAATGACACTCTCCCTGAATTCTCACGCAACAACAAAATTTATCCTTGTTGGATATGGAGACTAACTAATTAAGTTAAAATTGTCCCACTATGGTTGATAGTTAAGTATATAGTTTTGGTGTCACAGCCTTTCTTTCGTGTCTCTAAAGGTAGTTTTTGGGATTGCTAGTTTTAAACAGCGCCAAGACAACTAAAAACACTAAATAACCCGATAAACAGTCTGTTTATCGGACGCATCATGTAACTCAGGTTCCTCCTCCGGAACCGGAACCCTCCCCCATTCCTATCATGACCAACTCTCAAAGGCGAACCAACCTCCCCATCAGGAAACCTAACAACGACAACAGGACAAATTAACACAATAATCACTATTCACTAGTACTACTCGAACTACTACCAAACCCCCTGCTCCCCAAAATAACATCACTTATCTTTATATTAATGCATGTATCATGTATGTCACATGTTTATGTATGCAAGTTGAATGTTACATGGTATAAATTAACTATCTGCAATGCAGGTTGAGAATAAGCGTAGGTTAGTTTTCGCATTCAAGTCACAACTTTGATGTATATTATATTCCCACAAGTTGAGTAGTGGTGCTTATTTCATATTCATTAATCCAGGTAAGACAACATAAAGTCAACGCTTGCAAAAAAAAGGTTCAGCCGGCTGGGTTTTTATGTTTCTCTTGGTGGTGAATACAACAAAGACTACGAAGAAGAAGATAACCACATAAAGTCAGCAAAACCAGTTCGACCCGGACGGGTTTTGAGTTTCTCTTGTCGGTGATGACGTTGGTGAAGACACTGACAAGAACAAAAACTAAACTATGGTTTTATTTTGGTGGGGACGAATATAGTGTAATGGAAATCTTGTCTCTTGTCGGTGATGACGTTGGTGAAGACTTTGGATTGTATGTTTGATAAACATTTAGGATTGGATTTTTCATTTTTATACATGTTTAGTGTTAAACTTTTTGTGTTTAAAGATCTATAGTAAGTTGAATTATTGTAACTTTGGGGAGAGGACAGGTTTGAACCGACGGTCGAAGTGGTGACTCGGTAGGATTAACCAAAAACTTGATTTTTAAAACATAGTGGATAGTTCTTTAATGTTAAGTCACTACATTGAGTCAATAATCTGCCATGCTAGTTGAGTCACAACATGGTTCCACGAGGGAATAATCAGTTGCACATTACTGGATATTGGTGCTTATTGATTAGGCAGTGGTCTTATATTCCAGGCTCAAAACTTTTAATTTCTTACTTTTTAGCTATAATCAAGTTTAACTATGGGCAACATGTATTAGGAGCCGGATTTGTTCTACAAAATTGAAGCCGTGACGCCTAAGCTTTACAGCACCACGAGGATTTTATAATTTTTTAAATTTTGGTTTATGTATATATGAAGTAATTATTGTGAGAGAGGTGAAAGGCGAGAGAAAGTGTTTGTGTTGTGGTGATATTGTCAGGTGTGAAAGCTTTTGTGGGTTTTTGGTATATAGTTATTATGCCCTCTATTTCACGGTCAAACTAACAAAAATATTGGTCACGGGATCAAACTCATTACAAGGGGAAAAAAATGTATGGACCATTTTCATTAAACCCTCCAAACCACAGAGACCATTTAAGAAATTAACTCTATTGAGAAACTTGATGACTTGATGCTGAAAAACACTTGAACCAAGTACACGAAGAGCTAACATAGTTTTCTTAAAACTTAATCAACAATAACAATCTATTATCATCTTTTGCAATATAAATACGATCATTTGGGGTAATGCTCAATACTTATTTTTTTCCTTTTTTCTCTGTTGCTTTTCTTGTTTAGGTTTACTTTATTCGGTTTATGAGCTTATTAACATTTAAAAAGTTAGGCTAACATTATAAGCTCGTAAGCCGTGTTACTAACTTTTAAGACTACTCGTAATGGAGCCATGGTCTACGCGCCCTCTTAGCCAATAACACGTCAAGCATGACTACGCCGCCCCTTCACACGTGGTTTATCACATTTTGAGACGGAGCCAATTCGCATGTCCTTGCACCACTTTCTTGACCCATAAAAATTTGTTGATTTTATACGTGTGTGTGGTTGTGACATATGTGAGGTGAGATCAACATATATTACAAATTTTCTAAAGATCAAATGGTCAAATCTCGGCCATTCATTTTTTTCATCAAAACAAAAAAACCCGCTTTTCACTTATTTTTGGAAAATATTTTGCAAACGATAAATTGTCAAGCGGCAAAAAATACACAATCGTGACGGGAATTTTTTCTTATCTATCAGTAAACGAGCACTTCGATATACTTTGATTATCATTGATTTTTTTTTTTTCTTTTAATGTTGAGATTTTCTCCGAAAAAATCACATGTGATTTGTTATTTTTAAAACAAGTGATTTCACAAATCGCATGTGATCTGTAAAATCTATTTGTTATTTTAAATTAACAAGTGATTTCAGTAATCACATGTAATTTTAAAATAATAAATTAATTGTGACTTTTAAAATAATAAATCAATTATGATTTTTCAACGCGAAAAATTTAATAGTTACAAGAGAAAAGTTCAAAATACATCATTTTGGTTTGACATTTGCTCGCTTTATATCCTCGTGCTTTTTTTTTTTTTTTGCATAAAATCATTCCTACGTTACTAAAGTTGGCACAAAACCATCCCTCCATTAGTAATATCAGTCAATGAGGACTAACGATGCAAATTATTTTTCGTTATCTCCTAAAAAGAGTTAAAATATTTGCATTGGTAGTCCTCATTGAGTTAAAATATTTGCATCATTAGTCCTCATTGACTATAGAGTTATAATATTTGCATTGTTAGTCCTCATTGAGTTAAAATATTTGCCTCGTTAGTCCTCATTGATCATTCTTACATTTTTATCATTTTTCATAAAGTTTTATTCGTTTTCATATATTATTCTACGTTTTAACTCAATGAGTACTAACGATGCAGATATTTTAACTCTATATTTAATGAAAACTAATGATGCAAATATTTTAACTCAATGAGGACTAACGATGCAAATATTTTAACTCTTGTTAGGAGATAACGGAAAATGATTTGCATCGTTAGTCCTTATTGACTGATATTACTAACCGAGGGATGGTTTTGTGCCAACTTTACTAACGGATGGATGATTTTGTGCCAAAAAGAAAAGCACGAGGATGTAAAGCGAGCAAATGGCAAACCAAATGGATGTATTTTGGACTTTAAGAAAAAAGTTTAAAAAGAAGTTCCGCAAAGTATATATAAGTGTCCCATTATAAAAAGATGATATAATTTTAGTTGCAATGTTATAATTTATTTCACGTAACGATTAATTGTTTGCAAGTATAAACAATTTGTGATTTTCAAACTTGATCAAATATCGATGACAATGGCACTACTTCATCGAAATTCTAATTGACCAATACTTGTTTCTTATTCATTTGGTGACTTGTACTCTTGTAGTTTATGTTTTAACTTTTAAATCTTATATGTTTGTTGAATGAACATTACTAATTAAATTACTAATAATGTCTTGTTCACCCTCTCCCTACCTAACGGTCTGTATTTCTTTAGGTAAAAATCTGAAGTCATGTTTTAAGATATTGCATAGTGAAAAACACTTGGTTACTTATTTATGTATGTCATTCCTTTGGATCCAATACTATAAAAACATAAGAAAAAAATAATTGCTCAGAAGCGTTTTTTATTATTCGACGAATCGAACTGTTTGTGATGACCCCAACATCACATTGAGCGCTGATTTCATCATAGCAAATTGAGTTGCACCAGCCGGGAATCGAACCCGGGTCTGTACCGTGGCAGGGTACTATTCTACCACTAGACCACTGGTGCCAGATGCTTATTGCTTCCCCATATATATTTATAACATATTATTTATGCCATACCTATACTACCAATTCACAGAATCACAGATGATATAATTATCTGCACTGCTGGTTGCGACCCATTTTCTAAATCCAAACAGAACTTCGATACATGATTCCACAGGGGCGTAATCTGTATACAGTGCTGAAGCCTGAAGGTACTTATTGATAAGGTAATGGTCTTATTGACAAAGGGTCCATTTCTTTTTAAAATTATGGTTGCACAGTAAAAGACATAATCTGAATTGAGAATTTGATAAACTTTATGGTTTCCACTTGTCACAATTGGTGTAGAATTATGGAGACATTCAGAGTATTTATATAAATGATGAATGTTAACAATGTCACCATCCTATCGATATAGGCTAATGTAAGGATACAACTGAGTAGGTGAGGAATATGCAACTAGTTTAAGTCTTTCCATTGAGACTTACCATAAACCAACTTTTTTTATTGGTGAAAAGCTGAAATATATTACTCCCAAACATTATATGTACAACATGAGCAGAGGTTAAGAAGCGTTGGACAATCCCAAACACCCCTTAAGACTGCAAAACAAATAACTACACTGTAATATTTAAACAAACTATACAATACTGATTATGACAAATTGATCTAGAATTCTTCTGCAGGCATATAGCTTGATCACTTTAATTCACCATTTTCACCAAGCACCTTAGGATATACCACATACCATAAACCAACTTAACATCTGGCAAGTAATTGTATATCAAGATGGGCCTCTTAATACACAAGTCTATGTGTTTCCATAACGTTAAAAGAAACTTTTAAAAAATATACACAAGATATAGGCTTGGACAAACGCATGTCTTCTCACAGTTACCTTGAAAAGTCATTTTATTCAATGAACACCCTCTATGTCTACCAAGTCAAAGATGAAATCACAGAATACTTTGCATGCAATCCCAGAATGTCCTCCGTAAGGGCTATCTCCCTTCCACCATGGATATAGTGACTACGTTGTTAGAACACATGTTTGCGGAATCCTGTCCATTGGTGTTGCCGGACAGCCGTTGTAAAGTAAATAATGGCTCTTTTGGCTGTGGAAGATAAATTTCACTGCATAGCATAGAAACTACTTCCATCATCGTTGGCCTATTCTTAGCCAGGTCCTGAACACAAAGAAGTCCAACATGTAAGCATCGCAAACCCTCTTGTAGGCATGATGGCTTTGCCAGTGCTTGATCAATGAATTCCTCTCCTCTGCCTTCCTTCCATGACTTCCATGCCTGAGATATATGTTATATTTTGTAAGAAGCCATCAAAAGCTGGCATGTAAACGGAATGAAGTTTTGTGGTGTGGTATTTGAGTGGTATGTTATACTTACGTGTGCAAGAGGATAAACTTGTTCTTGATGTATAAATGCAGTATTCCTCTTTCCACTCACAATCTCTAATAGCATTACTCCATAGCTAAATACATCTGATTTCTCGGAAATCACTCCTCCCATGGCGTATTCAGGAGACATATAGCCACTGAATTTCATTATTTGATTAGCATTTGCCGAAGAATATAACAATTTGACATCATATTGATGAAAATGTGTAATGAGTATCTTGTTCTGTTTCTGAGTCGAGTAGAAGGATATATTTGTAAGTGCAACAAGCATCACAAGTCATCTTTTTCTATGATATGATGTGCTATAAATACTCGTTTCAATGTGACTTCCATTTTAATATTTGGTACTTTTTTTTTATGAGTTTAGACTTTAGACTGTGATAAAGCCATCATGTGTGTGTTAAAAAGATGTTAGTACTTGAAGAGACTATTCTAAAAGAGGAAATATAAAGTTCTCACAATGTGCCAACAATCCGGTGAGTATTCGCCAGCTCTTGTGTCATTTGAAAATTTCTTGCCAGTCCAAAGTCCGATATTTTAGGATTCATTTTCTCATCTAGTAGAATATTGCTACATTTCAAATCCCTGTGTATGATCCTTAAACAAGAATCACGATGCAGATAAATAAGTCCACGACCTATGCCCTGAATAATGTTGAAACGAGTTGCCCAATCAAGCTGTGAGCGCTTCTTTGGATCTAGGCATCAAAATAGTAAACTATAAGCAATGCCCGATCAATGAGAAATGGAAACACAGAGATTCAAGTTAAACTGACCAAAGAGAAAAGTGTCCAAGCTTTTGTTTGTCATGTACTCATATATCAGTAATCTCTCTTTTCCTTCAATGCAGCAACCTAAAAGTTTAACCAGATTCCTGTGTTGGAGCTTGGAGATTAACAGTATTTCATTCTTAAACTCTTCAATTCCTTGTCCAGAGTCGCCTGACAGCCTCTTAACTGCTACTTGCTGCCCATGATCTAGTATTCCCTGTATTAAGTTAATGTATTAAGTATAATTATCGCAAAGACAAGGTTTGCGAATAGTAGTGCATTATTACCTTATAAACTGGGCCGAATCCTCCTTCACCAAGTTTATTTCTGTAACTAAAGTTGTCTGTGGCAGCTATGATTTGTTTGAACTCGTATATAGGCAATTCAAAGGACTCATGTACATCTTCTTGTACTGTGTCCCTTGAAACAATTTCAACATCTGAACTTAAGGTAAATGATATGTAGAGTTAGCTTGTCTAACGAGAAATTGTATTATAGAGTAAGACAATCAACCATGTAAATATGTAATTAACAAAATACATTTCTTCACATTAAAAAAGAGTCTTTGGAATATTATATGCTATAGGATTATATGTTGTTACCTTTTTTATATGTTATCCACCTGTATAAACAAAACATGAAGCCACATACGAGGAGTAAACCACCGATGGTTGCAAGGCTGATAATAAGTGCTTCTCGATCATTCTTTCTTTTTTTTGGGTAACCATTTTCACCTATAATATCGTGTTAGGCTGGTATAGATAAATAAAAGCTTGCAGAAACATCAAGAACTGGCTATTAGACCTCAATAAGACTTTACAATTACCTGTTTCGGCATAAGGAAGGCGTAAGAAAAGATTCTCCCCGCCAAATGAGAACTGCTCGATATCAATGAGGTCTTCTGTCCAAGCCATACAGTAATTGCCGGTCACAAAGGCATATGCCTTACAAGAGCAGTTACCCATGCACCAGTGTTGGCATTCATCTGCAATCTTGTCTGGAAAATAGTGATAGCGATCTGGGAGCTTCACCCCTGTGAGATTCTGGAACTTATCAGGATTAGACTTCCCCGCAGCTAAACTACTTTGATTCTTCTCACACAAGAGTTCACTTCGCCTAACACAACCCCTTGTCCAGTTACTTTTGCTCCATTCCTCGTCTGACACTGGGACAAACCCTTTTAAGCAGTCACAAATACGAGACATGTTGTTCGTACAAATTGCAAAAGTACCACACACTCCATAAACAAGACAAGTATTCTCTGTTGCTCGCCAACTAAAATACCACTTGTTTTCTTCAATGTCCCAATTTATTATTTGAAACACACCATTAGGTCTTATATTAAGCCATGTATAATTAGAAAGGGTTAAGAGTTTAATAGTCAGATACGCTCCCTCTTGTGAGTTAGCTGGCATGAGACTAATTAGATTCGAGTATCCAGCCTCCTGTTCTGGTATACCTATAAACCTACCTCCATCCCATGGCCCACCTCTCCAGTATGGCTTGGAATTGTACCATACCAAAATTTGTGGTGGTTGATCTGATGAAAGTCCAACAACATACTTTCCAGGCGTTGGATCATCATCACTTTCCCATGATGTCATTAGATGTTTATCTTGCGTTTTGCCATTTGTTCCAAGCTTCATGCCTGGCAATAGGCTGTTACCAGGATAATCAAAACTTTCCCACAAGGTTAATCCTGTGGTGGTATCATTGAGGCAAAAGTTGCCCATGTCTGTTAGTTTTGCAATTGTTGCATTGAACTCGAGCCCAACTTTGGTTGACCAGACACTTTTATGCTCACCGTTTAGGATTCTCAGATTCCCGTCATTGTCAATAATTAGGCTAGAATTGGTGTCAGAAACCAAAAGTGGATTTTCTCTGTTTGCAACCCATATAACTCTCTTAGGAGTAACAATTTTGTACCATATACCAATATATCGGTTAGTGGAAGTACCTGGATTGAAGAATCCTAGCTCAAAAACTTCATTGGCAGAGACAAGAGTTTGTTCTAAAGATATAGGGCTATCTTTAGTCAATATATCAGTTCCTGTGCTGTGTTGTAATGAAATAATCAGAATATACAAGCATTTCATGCAAAAGTGGTGTTTGGATGTGAATCTTCTGATAACCATCCCCATTAGTTTCTATAGACCCTTCTGCAGATTAAGTTAGAATTTGGAAAATGAACCTAAAGATTACTATTAAACTTCAATAGTGATATCATCTACAGTATTTGTTAAAGAACTAAAGAATATATTCTCTACTATAATGTCAACCTTGATATAACGACCGTGTCAATGGCTAGTTGTACAATCATCGTTAGATTTGTCAAAATCGAGTAAAGTCAACTTGATGGAAGATTAATGACAATATTAAGCTTCTTACAAAGATAATGAGTAATAAATACATGGGTCACCTTCTTGAAATTCTAGTTAACTAATACTGGTATCTTATTTGTTAGGTGACTTGTAATATATTGTTGACACTCTGTTAACAATAATTAATAATCATGTTAACCCTAATAATGTATTGTTAACAATAAATAATCTTAAGATTAAAATGGTATCATGGTCAGTAATGCTGGTTGAGAATCATCATAAAGGCCATAGAGACCATATCAAAAAGACCAACCACCAGAACAAGAATTTCATTTGATGCTTAAAAAAATACACAACAAGGAAACCATCCAGTTTTAAAGACTAACCCGTCAAACAGGAAAGCATGCAGTTTTAAAAACTAAAACTTCATACAGGAAAGCAGTCAACCAGTCTACAAGTCGAAACCAGCCTGTTAATCATCCCTGACTTTCAAACACATAATACGATGAAAACACCTAATAAAAACACTTCCTTCAGTTCATATATTCAGCCTGCTCGATCATCTTTTGCAAGTTCCACAGCATCAAGAGGCCTTTTCCAGATCTGCATTAGCTTCCAACAGAAAGTAATCAGTAATTTCATATAAACATGATACTGATACATATGTGCATTCAGTCCAAATGATACATGCCGAGTAATTTACTAAGATAGTGTTCCAAATTATCAAAAGTGATTTTGTCTACATTACATAAATTGAACTGATGTGCAAACACATGGATCTTCATGGTGTGTGGGGCGTGAAGTTCCAAACGTGTATACATTTGTAATAGACACATAGAGAAGATGGCTAGACAAACATCAGTAGTCAAACTCATAGGCCAGAAAACAAAACTTTGTAGATCAGCACAACCACCATAGATATCCAATGAACTACCATTAATCAGATAATGACACTCTCCCCTGAATTCACACGCAACAACAAACTTTATCCTTGTTGGATACGGAGATTAACTTGAGTTAAAATTGTCCCACAACAGTTGATAGTAAGTATAGAGTTTTGCTATCACATCCTTTCTTTCGGGTCTATAAGGGGTGTTTGGGATTGCTAATTTCAAACTGTTTATCGGATTGATAAATAAGCAAGTATCAAGTTGCATATATTCAAGTGCTTACTTCAACTATTTAACTATAATACAAAATACAGTTAAACGGTTCTACCCAAACACTCAAAAAGTGGTTATGGCTCAAAATACAAGCAAATAAGCACTTAAATAAGCAATCCCAAACACCCTCTAATTCTTTATCAGGCTGTTTTAATTTACCTCAGTGGAGTGGACTCTGTATCAGTATTATAAGAAACATATTACAAGAGTCTAGCAAATATCGTTTTGCCTTTGGATAACATATAAGAGTCTACTAATAGTCAATTACCAAAAAAAAACAAGTGCATCTACTAATAAACGCAAAGGCAAGTAAGTCCTAACCAGTCTGTTTATCGGACGCATCATGAAACTCAGGTTCCTCCTCCGGAACCGGAAACAACCCTCCCCCACTCCTATCCCCAACTCTCAAAGGCGAACCAACCGCAACCTCACCATCACCAGGAAACCTAACAACAACAACAGGACAAACACAATGCTGAACACAATAGCCACTAACACTCCCCAGCTTCTTACCCGAAACCCGAGAACTCGCACTACTCGAACCACTACTCCCAAACCCCCTACTCCCCATAATAACAGCACTAAGCCCCAACCTCTCAACTTCTAAACACAGCCTCTCTTTCATATCATGGTCTTTCACTATATGTATCCTAAACTCTACATTCCCCTCCACTAACGGTTTCGCAATGTCCTTAGCTTTAGCAGCCGTGAAGCTGTCAAGGTCAAAAAGGTTATGTCCTACAGAAGGTGGTGGGCCCCAGTCAGCTCCGTATAAAACGGAAGTGGGTTGGACGTGGAGGAGGATGACGGAGTCGTTGGGGCGTAGGTAGTTTTGCACGGCCCATTGGACTGCGTATGCGCTCTCGTCGCTCAGGTCTACTGCTATGGCGACTTTGCGTTGGGGTGATGGTGATGGTGCTGATGACATGGTGTGGGAAGTTGAGGGGGTGTTTTTGGAAATTTGTGATAGTTGAGGGGGTGGAGTGTAGTTAGAGAGTGAGGTGTGTCAGTGTGTGAGATCTTGGTGTTGAAGAAGTACAAGTACAAGGATGAGGAGAAATGATTACGTGTTTGATGTTGTTGACTAGGTTGTTGTGTGGGTGTGTGTATTCTATTGGCTCACTATTTTCAGGTAGGGCCGAGTATAATAGACCATGAATCGGATCCAAAACGAGAGATCCTCTTAAGTTAGAGGATCAACTTAACTCAAGTTGCATGATTGTGAGCTATTGGATTTGATCCAATAGTTCAAATCAAAAGAAGTTATTTTGATTTGAGCCATTGGATTAAATCTAATGGCTCATAATATCCCAACTTGAGTCAAGTTTATCCTCTCAACTTGAAAGGATCTCATTCCCCGAATTAGACTGTTTGGATAAGATCGAACGTATTTCAGTCGAGTTTTCGGTCAATCTTTTTTCTAATATTTGGCATTTAATCCGGTTCCGTTTACATAAAACGAGTCATTATGCTTTGTTTGGATCGGGACGAACCGGACCGACCTGGTCCTGGATCTGGATCTGGATCGAACATTTCGGTTCGGTCCTAAGTCTATTGTTTTGGGCCAAATCGGTTTTTCAGCTCAATCCGGTTTTGATCGATCAGGGCCGGTTTTTGCACCATACCCTGCTTTAGGTTTTGTTTATTTTTTGTGATTTATAACAAACTTCTTAGACACATAAATGTGACAGCATCGACATCCTCACATTAGCATTCACTTTTATTAGCAAACCAATTTTCTCTTATAGTAATTATCATCAAATTAATCACATAAATATCCATTATTTAAACATAAATATACGTCACAGCCACAGTTCCGCACAGAATAAACAAATTTCTTCTAGCTAAGAGTGACCAAAACATCTCAAAATTTTATAAACCGCGCGTAAACTATGGCGGGCGTGCTGCTTTGATGTCTAGTACGAGTAGTGTTAGAAACTACTAAAAAGGCTTACGAGCTTATCAGATTGAAATTGAAATTTAATTATGTTCAAAAGCTCTAGTTAATTAGATCATTAGTTTGAGTTCTATATAGATTGCATCCAATGTTGTATAACTGGATGGGAGTTGTCCATACCAGTTTTGAATTCTGTTGTAAATTGTTGATTGAGTAATATAATTCACCTTTTTGCACCAAAAAAAAAAAAAAAAAAAAAAAAAAAAAAAAAAAAAAAAATTAGATCATTAGCATAAAGTTTCTTTTTGTTACTTTCAAATTTTATACTCATAAATCGAAAAAAATAAACCTAAACCAGAAAAGTAACGGCTAGAAGGAAAGAAAGTATTGAATTTACCGAAAAGATCTTATATTTTGCAAAACAAGATAACAGATTACTATTGTTGATCACGTTTAAAGAAACTATGTTAGCTCTTAGTAAGCTTTGGTTTAAATGTTTTTGAGAATCAAGTCATCAAGGTGTATCTAGTATGGTTTCCAAGCTTAAACAACATCAAGTTAGGCCAAGTCCAATTCCAATTCAAGTTTCTAAATATTTTCATGTTAAAGGTCAATGAATCAAGTGGGTTCAAATCCATGTCAAGCAAAGGTTCATATAGTTTAAAAGTTTTATCTCAATAGGTTAATAAGTGTAAATTTCTTACCTATATACCTTTTGTCTTTCGAAAAAGAGAGTTGAAAAAACTAAGCTTGGTTTAGTTTAGGTTGGGTTTTGGCAAAACCAAACCATAACCGATATGTTTCGAGTTATGCGATTTCATAACTTGTTGGTTTTAGTTATGTAACGAATTAGTTAAATATCATTATAGGTTCTTTTTATCGGCCTTATTGTCGATTAAATTTGAGTCTGGTCCAATCAGGCCCAACAGTATCTGTTTGGGCCCAAATATGCCTAATGTTTGGTTTGACTCAAGTACGTGTAGCATGGAATAATCAAAATTATAGAATTACCAAAACAGAGAGATTGAGATCTCGAGTAACTTGTACAAAGATCAAAAACAGAAGTTACCCATCAACACAATTACTTCAATTCCCATCCTCCTTTCGTTGATATGCTGTAAAACATATCTTAACTCGTTTTTTTGTTTGTACGTACTCCATGTCCCCATCAAATTTGGACATTTTTTCTTTTACGTTGTTATTAGTCCAAACATGTTCATCAATGGTACTAGCAGGATGGGACTCAAGTTGTGGTATATCTTACAATTGAAGTATTGTTTCCTTTATCTAACCGATGTGGGACTCAAGTTGTCAATTAAGGATTATGAAGCATATCTTACAATTGAAGTTGATCATCAATGTCACCTCACATTCACATATTCACAACCCACAATTTTACTGATACTAATATATGACACAACTAATATGTTTTCATTTCACTCGCCGTGCGTATTCACATGCATTGATGCATATACACGCCAATACATGATGAGTGTTAGCTTGCAAGTTGACCATTAGTCTAGGAAAATGAAGCACTGTTAAATTATCTATAGTAAGTAAAACGTCACCTTTTCCCAAGGTATAGCAACACATTCCTCCTCTAGGATCTTGATGCAATTGTACACAGCATAACTAGGCAGCATCTTACCATCAACAAACGTGACCGGTACATCAAACTAAGATCTTTCAATCACACAACAAATTAAACTCAAGTATTTGACTTAGTCCTCGATCGGCTCCTCACTCGCTGAAGCTTGTTATGTTAACTGATTTCATAGTGTTAGTTGTTACGATCAAATTAATTATGAGGTCTAGCATGGTGCACAACCAAATTGATAGTAAGACTATCTTAACAATGTTTTGCTACCTGATTTGATAGCCTGATGCATATATCTGTGCATTTGCACTTTTGAAGGTATACCCATAAAATGATGAAAATAATATTGCTTGGTGATTAATGACTTTTTACACACAATGATAGCAGATACCCGGAAATAATAGTGTCGTAGTAATCGATATCCGTGTTATAACTTCATATCTTACAGTTAAAGTTGATCATCAAAGTCACCCCACACTCACAGAAACCACAAAATGCATTAGACTTCAATGTCTTAGACAGCCGCACACAATGTTAGTACTAACGACACATGGATAAGTTTGGTTTCTTAATTTTGATTTCCATTACACAATACCCGGTCCCTAACCAAACCCACAACCTTCGTAAAAATCTAAAACTAACCGTAGGTAAGTCATTTTTACCAAATAAAAGTTACTTTGACCCTATGCTCATAACACTCACTCACACTCTTTTCAATACCAATCATCTTCTTCCTAGTCTTTGTTCTTGTCAGTGTCTTCATCCAACGTCATCACCTACAAGAAAAGCTCGAAACCCGGCCCGTTGAGCTGAAACCCGGACGGGTCGACCCAGTTTTTATGTCACTGTTGACTTTACGTGGTTTTACCATGTGACATTCAACTTGCATACATAATTAAACATATGACATACATTAATATAAAGATAACTGCTGTTATTATGGGAAGTAGGGGGTTTGATATAACAATCTTATAGAAGCCGATAAGTTTCAAAATAAGCTGAAAAAATTGAGCTTATGAAACATAGACTGAAATGACATAAGCCCAAAAATAAGCTTAAACAAACACCCCCTGAGTAGTTGAACCTAGACCACAACAAACTATAAGGATACATATTTCCAACTGTGACATGATATTTGCTAGACTCTTATAATACTGGTAGGTAAAACAACCTTATAAAGAATTAGAGGGTGTTTGGGATTGCTTATCGGCCTAATTTTAAGCCATAACTAATTTTGAGTGTTTGGGTCGAACTGCATATTTTATATTATAGTTGAAGTAAGCACTTAAAAATAAGTAACTTGATACTTGCTTATTTTTCAAGCGGATAAATAGTTTGAAACTAGCAATCCCAAACACCGCTTTTAGACCCGAAAGAAAGGCTGTGCCAGCAGAACTCTATACTTAGGGGCTGTTTAATTTCGACTTAATTGACTTAATATGAAAAAAACTGAATTAATTAAGTCATATGAAAACTGTTTGTTTGAGACTTAATAAAGAAAGATGACTGAAAATATTAAGTAATAAAACTGAAGTTGTCTGCATTAAGTCATCTGTTAATTAACATGACTTAATGAAAAAATTAAACAAACAGACCCTTACTATCAACCACTGTGAGACGACTTCAACTTAAATTAGGCTTCGTATCCAACAAGGGTAAGTTCAAACTGTGTCGTTTTTGGTTTTTGGTCAAATCGTACTAAGTTCAACTTAAATTAGGCTTCGTATCCAACAAGGGTAAGTTCAACTTAAATTAGGCTTCGTATCCAACAAGGTCACATGAGAATGTCATTAGCTTATAAATTTGTTTATCTGGTCAAATCGTACTAAGTTTAGTCTCTTTATTTCCAAAAAATAGTCTATGTGGTGAGTTAAACCAAAATCCTACGTCTCTCATTTCAGTGAAACAGTCTCTTTCTATACCTGAACTGTGTAACAGAACTAGAGTTTATGGTAGTTCATTCACTTCATTGGAGATCCATTGTGGTTCTGATGATCTGTCAAATCTTCTTTGGATTATGAGTTGGACGAGAATAAGTCTGACTACAAATTTTTGTCTGGCCATACCGTCTCAATTTTCTAGTTTCTACTACAAGTATATAAAGATTTAAAACTTCACACTTCATATGACACACTAAGACTTAAGTATAATTGTGTTTGAACATACACAAGTGCTACGAGAAGACAAAGCCATTAACCATGGAATGAACATTTCGATTATAGGAAACCCCATGTTAGTAAATTACTTCATATATACATAAACCAAAAGTTAAAAAACTAGAAAGCCTTGTGGTGCTGTAAAGCTCAGGTGTCATGGCTTCATTTTCGTGGAACAAATCCTGCTCCTAAGGCCTGTTGCACGCACGGTTTGGTATGTTATCAGCATCATTTTTTCTATGTATGATTACTAATTATGTGTTGGAACTTGGAAGCTAATGCAGATCTGGAAAAGGCCTCTTAAAACAGGTGGAACTGTGAATGCTTAAGATATTGAGAACGTGTTTTGTTGTGTTGCTTTCCTGTTGAAAGTTTTAAAGCTGCATGCTTTCCTGTTCAAAGGTTTAGTTTTTAAAACAGGATGATTACCTTGTTTATGTTATTCAGTTCACAGTTTAAATATCATGAAAAAGTGATGATGATCCAACACTAATAATGAGAGTCAAATTATAGCATACCATGGACATTTCCCATGGCCACATAACATGACAATACAGACTTCCAAACTAGAGACAACATACCAATTCCAAACTAGACACAAAAAACCAATACTAATTGCAAGCCAGAACAAAAGACTGTCAGAACAACAAATAAAACACCTCTGAATACACCAGTACCAGCAGCATATGAGATCAAATGTGATGTATCCATAGGCCACAATCAATAGGAAACTGTCAAAGAATCCATACCAGTAATCAAGACTATATCCCCAGACAAGCAAAACTCAACCAATTCAAGATTCTACAAACTCAATTGCTAGAACCAGGAAACTATCCATACACCGCAGAAACCAAAACTCTTAGAGAAAGTTACATGGAATGTAACAAAGACTGATAAACTCATGTTGGTATTCACAGATTATTCAAAATAGATCCTAAGCAAAACGAGAGGAGAATGTAACAAAGCAATGAACGCTAACAAGATTACAACATGTAATGAACATCTAAAAGGCGTGTTCATCATTAATTACACAAGTAATACGACATCTGTAAAGGACATTCCCCCTTCTAAAAAAGCCATCAAAGATAAGATGCAGAAGTAACACTATCCATGGAATAATAAAAATCACATTAAACCTGATAATACCAATTTCACTAACCTTACTACAAATCACATGTTTGAAAAAAAATATACTGCATCTACAATCGCATAAGATTCCATAAATGACATTACATAACAGCATTTAATCAGTGATAAAAAAGCTAAAATAGATGAAAGTGATTTTTCCACACCTTAACTACAAAATAGGCCCCTTGAAATATGGTCGTCGTCATTTTAATCAATTATTGTCATAATATACATGTGAATCCCAGTGATTAAGCAAAAGTAGAGATTCCTCGTAAGAGCCCATGAAGAATGAGTTGAAGAATCCTGCTCCTAGAGGAATGCCAAGACTCTTAATTTGTTGTGAGAACGGGTCATAAACATCAAGTGTAAACTGTCTATCCGCCATTGGAATTGGAAATATAGGTTCACCACTTTTACTAAACCCCAATATTTTAATTACATGTGTGCCAATTGTGAATAGCTTTCTAAAAGACGAGTCATGCTCCATCACCCATACATCACAACCTCCTGCTCCCCCGATCTTCGATGCATACACAACAAGAGACTGATCTCTTAGCTTAGAAACGGAGAAAGTGAAGTAGAACTCCACTGTTAAGCTATTTGGTAGATCTATAACTCTAAATTCCTTGGTAATCAAATCAAATGACACAACTATATACTTATAGGGAGTTACACTATCATCATAAGAAGCCCAATAAATAAACCTATCTATAACAACCTGAGATGACATAAACATAATTCTAATTGATTGAGGCAAATTGCTACTTGGAATCACATCCCAATCCCCCGAACTCAATGTAAAAACTTCAATATGCCAAGGCATGCCATTTCTATATTTTAGTTTCACAATGGTAGGATCTCTAGTGACGGGACAAACGCCGAAACCAAAAACAAAAGAGTAATCGATAGGGGCAGCAATACCAAATGATTTTCCTATAGAAGGGTTCCAAATAAGAACCATCCTTTTAGTATAATCACGCAAACACACTAATCCATGACACGCACCTACAAATTTTAATTCGTGATGTTGATTAAGCAAAGGAGACATAACAAATGGGGCAAACTCCTGTTGTTGTACCTTAAAAGTTTCATTCTTATCATCTTCTGCTAAACGAATGAACTTTACATCCATCGGTACATTACAAGCCTTGTACATTAGCATAAAACTAGGTGGCTGCGTGTGGCGGGCGCCGTAACTTTTGATAAACTGAGAGCTGTCAATAAAGAACTTCCATTGTTTCGAAACAGACCTGAACTGAATCAAAGGCTTCACAGGAAGCCATTTAATGATTTCCATTTGGATATCAAAGGGTATGTTGTCTGACATTTTAAAAAGGGTTTTTCTAGGGTTTATGTTAACTTTTGAAATAGGATGGAATAGTGAAAACTGAAAAGTGGGTATTGGAGAGGAGGTGATTTTGTATCTGGGTTTTCAAGGGCGGCGTCTGCCGTCGTGGTTGAAGGGAGATCAAAGATTTCTAGGGTTTGAAAAGTGGGTAATTGAAAATTTTGAGATTTTGGGGGTTATAGACATCAATTGGGTTTGGACCAATGTTTTAAAACCCGGGTTTTTAGTCGACCCGGCCGAGTCACCGGTTCACCGGGTCACCGGTTCAACCGGTTGAACCACCGGGTCAAACCGGTTTTATGTCCAAAGAAAAAAGTACCAACATTTGAAGTGTATTTGAAGTATGCATAGAGAAAAACATAATTTACTTTCGGTTTATAAGATAAGATTTGTAAAATATCAAACAAAACGTGTCTACTTATATCAAACTAATATCTATATTTAACAAAAATGACTCATTTCAGTAAGCATTTAAGCAATATCAAAAAATATACTTGAGTCAAGTAACTTGACTATCTCTTGCTGTTCTCTTATAAAAGTCATCAAAGTAGATTACCACGTGCTGGCTTGTCGTTGTAGTTATCACCTCAAACTTACCAAATGAATATTTCCTTTCCCCATTCAACCCAATATTTTATCAAAATAATAACTCACAAAACACAATCTTCTCACCCCCACACAGAGATCTCCATTTTCAACCACCACTACCGCATCCTGCTATACAAGAAATGGAAACCAATCTATTGTTACTTACATCAATCTCTTTATCTTCCCTTCATATAGGTTGAACCGGACGGTTTCTGGTTCGGCGGTTCGACCCGGGTCGACCAAAACCGGACGGTTTAATCCGAGTTAAATTTCAGGAGAAACCCGGCTTACAACGGACCGGTCATCACTCCGGTTCCCGGTTCAACCGGTTGAACCGGCCGGGTTGAACCGGTTTTTAAAACATTGGTTTGGACCGGGTAAAAGTTATTGAGACTTTGACTAGTGGGGAATTATTTACCAAAATAATCTAGTTTTGACTTTTTATAAAACTTATTTGCCATTGTATTGACTATTGAGCTTTGGTAAAATACTTTAGAGGTATTCGATTATGTTTTAAATAATTAAAATGTTGTGATATTTTGGTTAATTGTGTTATAGAATTAACGGTAAGCTTGAAGCTGATAATTGTCGATTGGTAGTGATAGATACAAACGGCATAGAAATGTTTGACAAAGTAGTTGTAGTTAAAATTATAAAAATGCATAAAAGAAAATATGCATAATTAGAAACATACGGAAACTTAAAATGACTTACGACGTAAGTACCAAATTTTCGTCAATGTGTTTTTCATATTAACGTGACAAGCTTATTTAAATAGCAATCTCAATCAAAATAGACGCCAAAAAAAGCGAGAAGAGAATGTACCAAAGAAAAAAACGTTAACAATATTTCAACATGTAATGAACAAACAAAGGGCTTGTTCATCCATAATTACACAAGCACTAAGGCATCTGTAAAGGACTTTCCCCTTCTATAAAAGCCATCAAAGATAAAAAGTAGAAGTCATGGGCGGTTTTGGGTCGGCGCACCATCAGCAATCGAGCCGGGCCCAACCCACTAAGGGGCACTAAAATTTTTTATACCCATTATATTTACTTGGCCCAAGTTGAAGGGAAAATTCAATCGGAACCATGTGCGGTCTATGGATATTATAATATAGGGGCACCTTTTTTTTTTTCGTGCCGGGCCTAATATTTTTTTTGACGTTCTCAACACCGCCCCTGAATTAGAAGTAATACTATCCATGAAATAATAAAAATCACATTAAACTTGATAATACAAATTTCACTAACCTTGATACAAATCACAATTAAAAAAATAAAAATAAAAAATAAAATAAAAATGTAGCATACATTGTGTCTACAATAAATCAGTGATAAAAAAAAAAAAAAAAAAAAAAAAACCTAAATCGATGAAAGTGATTTTCCACACCTTAACTACAAAATATGGTCCAATGTCCTAAAATAATGTGTTCGATGTAGGGAAAATTTCAATTGTAAGCCTAAAATCGAATTTTACATCACAATTGGGTCAATTTTCATACAAGTTTCAATTTTGGTCATGTGCGACGTGTGCTACTGTGCGACTCCATACATTGTGCGACACGTGGCATTAACCCACTATCATATCAACTATTTGCTGAACTCACTTCTATTTTGTTTTATTCGAATATGGTGTGCGACTGACGGTTGTGCTACTTGTACTAGTGTGCGACTGGCGGCACGCAATCTTTCTTAGATTGCATTGGGAAGGAACGCAAACCGTTTAATAATAATATTTTTACTATTCTAAGTTTTTTAATTATTTGACATCTCGATTATCGCGCTAATACTATTCATACTTTTCAAACTTAGATCTAATAAAACACACACAAAAACATACACAAAAACACACACATTGGCAGATCTATACCAATTGGTGTTACGATTTTATAATTTTTACATGGAGAAGAAGAGACGTCAAACCGTAAGTTAACATTTTATGATTTTTACCCCGTTGGTATTACAATTTTTGTGGTTATATTTTAATATAATTTTGTGTATTTACTTGATTTAGGCGAATCCTGAACAAGAAGAAGAACAAGAACTGGTACAAGAGACATGGAGGCGGCAAAGCGTACGTTTCTATGATTCCTAATTTTTGTTGTTTTTAATTTAAAAAGGCATTGTTAATGTTAATTGGTTTATAAAATTCGTAATTCTTTTTTTAGTGTTTGAAATTATTTTTTAGGTTAATCGTTTGTATGATTCTTAATTTTGTTGTTTTTTAGTTTAAAAATGC
This sequence comes from Artemisia argyi, assembly GCA_030686995.1. NCBI lineage: Eukaryota > Viridiplantae > Streptophyta > Magnoliopsida > Asterales > Asteraceae > Artemisia > Artemisia argyi. The sequence goes on from CM060678.1 coordinate 201,084,750, forward strand.
ATTTTTAATGTTAATTGGTTTATAAAATTCGTAATTATTTTTTTTAGTGTTGAAATAATTTTTTAGGTTAATCGTTCCTCTTATTTTTAATTTTGGTGTTTTTTTAATGTTAATTGGTTTTTAAAATTTCGTAAATTGTTTGTTTGTTTGGCAACATTTGGAGCGATTAGTAGCTTTTAGCGTTTTAGAATATAATGTTTGTTTGGCAATGAGTGTTTAGCTTTTGAATAAGGGTATCTTTTTAATTGATGATGTTGATTGTATTGAGGTGTTTATGATCATTGTAAGCTTGTTTATAGAATCTTGATTGGTATTTAGTATATAGAAAGTCGAGCTTTTGTGACTATGATGTGCACGCCTTAATAAGTATTCATGTGGACGTTTCTAAACTTTTCCCTGGCCATCTTAAGATGTTTAAATTGTGATTAGTGAATATTAATGGGGTATTTATAGTTTAAGCATGATTAGGATGTTTGTTGTAGTTGTAGTATTCTAAGTTATGTGTTTGTTTATAGATTCTTGATTAGCTAACATTTAATGCATATTTAGTTAATAGAATTTCTAAGCCGGGTCTTTCTGTGTACATCATATCTCACGGCCGAGACTAGTGGGATCGGGTATTGTTTTTGTAGTTAGTTAGTAGAATTTAGATTAGTTACTATTCATCGGGTAGTTAAAGTTTAGAAGCGTGATATGATTTTGGGTTGCAATTGTAGACTTCGTTGCTGGTGATTATTCTGAAACTTAAACGTAAATTGTTGTTTGTTATTGTTAAAATTAATTTTTAATGTTAATTGGTTTTTAATTTTGTTTTTTTTTTTTTGTTTATGTAGGTCTATAATGCGAAAGTTACTGTCCGATGTAGGTTGTACTTAATTACAACCATTAAGGGTAAGTTGGCATTTAATGATGATCGATATGCCATGTTTAGAAACACTGTTTTGGGCCCATGGTTGGATTTAAGATCAGAAGACCATGATAACCATGTTCTGAATTTTATGCTTCAACATCAAAAACATATTGATAACCCTAGCTTCGAAACCCCCATGTATTTTGAGATAGATAAACATAGACTAGAGTTTGGTAGGAGAGAGTTTTGTTTAATGACTGGTTTAAGATTCGGCAAAATCTGTTTAAAACATTTGGAGGAATCAGTGTCTGGTTTTTGTGAGCGTGTTTTTCCGGGTATTGAAAGAATAAAGGGTTTTGATCTTATCAGGGTTCTGCAAAGTTAAACTTTTAATAAAATGTCAAATGAGGATGTCGTGCGTCTATGTCTGCTGTTAGTACTAGAATATGTGTTGATGGGTCAAGAGCTTAGGCATGTAATGTCAAACGAGATACTTTGCCTAGTTGATGATTTTTATGCGTGAGATGCATTTCCTTGGGGGGAATATATGTGGAGGGAATTTCACGACAGGGTTTACAATGTTGTTTCAAAGAAAAGAAAGACGCATTTGGAAGAATACATGAAAGTGGGTCCCTCATACACCGTTACATATTCGCTGTATGGATTTGTGTTTGCTTTGAAGGTTAGTATATATACTATTTAAGTGACATGCAAATGTTTTGATCCTTTCAATTGTAGCTAAAGTTTGTATAATATAGTTACATAGTTTAGATTTGTGTATTGAGGTTGACTGCTGTTCAATTAATGTTGTATTAGCCTTTTACCTAGTTTAGCGATGATGTACTTGTATTCAAAAACTTTAAACCAAATCATAGATTAAAACGCCAAATTATCAAGTTAAGGGGGTGTTTGTTATAAGAATATTAGTTTAGATTAAATAACCATTTTGTTTTTTATGTTTTTAGATTAGTGTAGTTTAGTTTTTTTTTTTTTTTTTTTAAATTGAGTGTGCCTATCGTGAGCTTTTTGTTGAATAAAATTGCTTAAAAGTGCTTATTATTAAGCTGTTATTCAAACTGCTCATTTTCAAATCTGGTTATTAGGGTCTACTTTTTAGGGTGTATTAATGTATTTTTTTTAACCCAATTTGGCCAAATGCTGATATTGTCCCTACATAGCATAACAGCAATTTATATAGTTTTAAGTTTAAATTTTTTATAGTTTTTATTTGGTTTTTAATAATTGTCTTTCACTCCTTTGTTGTTATGTTCGCAGATTTTTGTATTGAAAAGCTTTCCTAACTCAAGGTTATGGTGGAAAAAAGAAGATAATGTTATTCCCCGCAGTGTAGCTTGGAGTGATAATGCAAAGTTTACCAAATCTGACTACAACCGTTTATTTTATTCAACCAAACCTCTTAACAAACTCATGCCGACATCTATCGAAAACCAATCACTTTGGTGGCGATCCAGTATTGAGTTTTTCCAACAACTTGAGACATCAAACATCCAAACTCCAAAACCAATGGCACGCCGAAAATTTGCCCCAAGGATTTGCCATACATTTGTTACCAAACATAGACTAGAGTTTGGTAGGAGAGAGTTTTGTTTAATGACTGGTTTAAGATTTGGCAAAATCTGTTTAAAACATTTGGAGGAATCAGTGTCTGGTTTTTGTGAGCGTGTTTTTCCGGGTATTGAAAGAATAAAGGGTTTTGATCTTATCAGGGTTCTGCAAAGTTAAACTTTTAATAAAATGTCAAATGAGGATGTCGTGCGTCTATGTCTGCTGTTAGTACTAGAATATGTGTTGATGGGTCAAGAGCTTAGGCATGTAATGTCAAACGAGATACTTTGCCTAGTTGATGATTTTTATGCGTGGGATGCATTTCCTTGGGGGGAATATATGTGGAGGGAATTTCACGACAGGGTTTACAATGTTGTTTCAAAGAAAAGAAAGACGCATTTGGAAGAATACATGAAAGGGGGTCCCTCATACACAGCTATATATTCGCTGTATGGATTTGTGTTTGCTTTGAAGGTTAGTATATATACTATTTAAGTGACATGCAAATGTTTTGATCCTTTTAATTGTAGCTAAAGTTTGTATAATATAGAAACATAGTTTAGATTTGTGTATTGAGGTTGACTGCTGTTCAATTTATGTTGTATTAGCCTTTTACCTAGTTTAGCGATGATGTACTTGTATTCAAAAACTTTAAACCAAATCAGTGTTGGGTAGATTAAAACGCCAAATTATCAAGTTAAGGGGGTGTTTGTTATAAGAATAGTAGTTTAGATTAAATAACCATTTTGTTTTTTATGTTTTTAGATTAGTGTAGTTTAGTTTTTTTTTTTTAAATTGAGTGTGCCTATCGTGATCTTTTGGTTGAATAAAATTGCTTGAAAGTGTTTATTATTAAGCTGTTATTCAAACTGCTCATTTTCAAATCTGGTTATTAGGGTCTACTTTTTAGGGTGTATTAATGTATTTTTTTACCCAATTTGGCCAAATGCTGATATTGTCCCTACATAGCATAACAGCAATTTATATAGTTTTAAGTTTAAATTTTTTATAGTTTTTTATTTGGTTTTTAATAATTGTCTTTCACTCCTTTGTTGTTATGTTTGCAGATTTTTGTATTGGAAAGCTTTCCTAACTCAAGGATATGGTGGAAAAAAGAAGATAATGTTATTCCCCGCAGTGTAGCTTGGAGTGATAATGCAAAGTTTACCAAATCTGACTACAACCGTTTATTTTATTCAACCAAACCTTTTAACAAACTCATGCCGACATCTATCGAAAACCAATCACTTTGGTGGCGATCCAGTATTGAGTTTTTCCAACAACTTGAGACATCAAACATCCAAACTCCAAAACCAATGGCACGCCGAAAATTTGCCCCAAGGATTTGCCATACATTTGTTACCAAACGTGTTAAACAGGAAGTTATGAAAGAGGTTAAGCATGAAGTGCATGCCAGAACTTGTAAACCTGTTGAGGAAGATACTGAGGAGGAAGAAGAGGTGAATGCGGAGGTTGGTGATCAAGGGTTGAATGGTATGAGCAAATCAGAACTTGTAAAGAAGTTGGCAGATATGGAACGCGAATTGACAAACTACAAAGCTATCAGTACTCGATTGACTGCAATTGAAGAACTCCTGAAACCTCAGATTGTTCCTACAGTGGTTCAGAAAGCTGAAAGCATAGGGCTTAAGATTGGTGAAGCTGTAACGGGTGGTCAAAATTCGGTAATTGCTAGTAATGGTGTCAAGAGTTGTGAAACCGGATGTAACAATTTGGTTGATGTACCTGTGGGTGCTGAGTATGTTTTAAACAAACATAATGGTGGTGGGGTTAGGAAAAAGTCGGACGCACCGGTGGATTTTTCAGATTCTGTGAACAACCATAACTTGGTTGATGTTTCTGTTAGTGTTAGCAATACTTTTAAAGATGCTTATGAGAGTCTTAAAAAAGACAAGAATGATTTGGTCGACGAGAGTCTTAAGAAACACAAGCATGATTTGGTCGACGAGAGTCTTAACAAACACAAGCCTGATTTGGTTGACGAATGTAATGCAGGGAGAGTATTCGAAACTGGGACGAATGGGGTGAAAAATTATGTGATCAACCAAGTTGATGGTGATAATGGTTTGGAAAGCAAGACGGTATGTGTTGATAAGTTTGTAACAAATGTTACTACCGATGGTGTTCCCGGACTTCATGCTTCACATGTGTGACACTAACTAACATAATTGTTTTTATTTACTTTTATATAATATCTTTTCTTATTATTTAATTAATGATTATTTTTTGTATTGATGTCAAGGATAATAACGCTGATGAAATGATGCATGTGGATGAAGAAGTTCAACATATATGTTCATCGCCTAGTGAAGGGTTGGTAGCAGTAGATGCTTTGATGGACATGATTAGTTTCACCCCTCCTCCGGTAATTATACGTTAAATAGTTTTAGGTTATCGATAATTTAGTCCTTTTTATATCAACTGATCGGTTAAAATTCTTTACTATATCTCCTTTGCATTGGCATACTTTGTTTTCAGGAAACTAGTCAGGGGGTAGGTGATATGGAAAGGGATAATCAGGTGGACATGTTGAAAGTTGACGCTGACATGCCGGTTGTCGAAATTGTTAACGCTGTTAAAGACCATCAGAAGGTTAAAACTGTTCAGGTTCCATTTTCTCGTGAAAGGAAGAAGAGTGTGTACCTACAACATCCTTTTACCGAACCACCACTAACTACACCCAGAGTCCGAAGGAAGCGCAAGCAAAAGGTGTATAAAAACACATTGAAGACTTTGCTGGGCGCTGACGGAAAGGAGATTGAACTACAACCATGGAATGAGGTACAAACATTGTGATTTAATTAAAGATTCAAATTGTTTTTCCATAATTGTTATTTAATAATACTTTATACAAAAACTTTCAGGATCTGAGTCATCCTAAATTCTTGCCACCAAACCGAGTGGACGCTTTTAGAAATATAAACTTGGTGTTACGTACACAGAAGGACCTTTTCTACTCATTCCCTTGGTCAGATAATGTGGTGGACTGGACGTTTTGGGCATCTTTGTTGTGCAAAGATGGAAATAGGAAAGGTTGGTTGTCGGATGCGGTATGTCATTTTGATATTCATATTATAATTTGTAAATGCTTGAAATATGAGATCTGTGAGATTTGGTTCATTTATGGTTACACGATTCCACTAGTAGTACAGTAGTTGTGGTTTGGATTGATATTACATTGGTTTGCTGTTTTGGTTTAGTTGCATCAGTTACTTAAGGGGTGTTTGAATAAGTGAGGTTTGCTGATATAGGCTGTATTACAGAGGTTGTGTTTGGATTAGTTAAGTTACTTAGGTTGAATTTAGGCTTAGTTGAACTTAAAAACAGTAGGATATAACATTAAAAGTCAATTTAGCTTTTCATTTGTATCACAGTTAGAGTTTTAGTTGCATTATCTCATTAAGTAGTTGCATAAGTAGTAGTTTCACTTTAATACACTCATACATTAGATTAAAACTACATTTACAGTAAGATTAGAGCATTAAAAATTCAATTTAGTCAAAGTTGGTATTTAATCAAAAAGTCAAAAGTAATTGAACTAAGTTTTCTGGACAGATCTTGGTGAGCCATTCTAAGGTTCACTATTGATAGGAAATACCTGTGGTTTGCTGTTTTTAGTAGTTTGTCAGCTTGTGAGTTATAATCAATAAGAAAATTTCAAATTGAGTTTCATTTGCTTATTGGAAAATATCTTGTAAGTTGCTTGTTTAAGCTGCTATATCCCCTGATCCATCAGTTTTTAATGTATATCTAGGTGGCTTTTAGGTAGGTAAATTGGATCTAGCATCAGTTCTATTGGTTTATTTGTAGACTCAGTTGGTTAGTAAGAGTTTTGCTCCCATTAGCTTTTACTTCTCAGCTTTTTGGGACTGCTTATTTAGCCTGCTTAGTTGTTCGTTTTAGTTCCAGTATTGCTTATTCACTAAGTGCTTATTCCAATTGTTTGAGCCATTATCTGTGTTTTTTAGTTATCAATTGGCCTAAGTTTTGTCCTATTAAGCTTCATTTAGTCAAAAACACAGTTGGTCAAAGTTTGGGTCAAGTTGGTCAACTATTGCTTATAAATAAGCTCTTTTTAAACTGCTTATCGGGTTATTTGGCCTAAGTCTTTTATATTACAAATCTTGTACATTAATTTTTTAATTTTCTATTTTCTAGCACATAGAACTGTGGGTCTTGTATATGATGCACTTCGGACTGCACGATGCCGATTGGGTTGCCGTTAGCCCATTCTTCAGCACCGTCATCTTGAATCATGAAATGCCTTTGTATTATGCTGACGGGGTTACTTACGGTGTACCTTGGTTTGCGGAATCTATGCAGAAGGTAACAATTCCTATTCCAGTCTATTTGGTGTATCATGCTAGATGCATAGGCCGCGTTCAGTTTGAATTCATTTGTGAGTAGCTTAGATTAGGCCGAATTCACTATGCGGTTCAGTAGGCTTTACTGTGTTCTACGATACGATTTATTAGGATAGGATTTCATGTTATTTTAAATGTACATGCTGTTGGAAAATGACTTTTACTTTTGTTTCCTGTAATTGTAGGTTTATTTCCCGGTGAACGAAACAGAAGTTCATTGGGTTTTAGTAGAACTTGATATTCGTTCCGGTGTCATAACCTTATATGACAGCCTTGGTGGACCAGATAATCCAGATGAAGAGGCACGGCCGTGGTGGGAGAACTGGATGAATGTTCTTGCTGAGCATCTCCCATTGTACCTGTATGAAAGTGAGGTCCTAGAGAGGAAGAACATTAACCACTCGACGTATTGTATAACCTTTAGGTGGGCGCAGAATCTGCCGATACAAGGTCCTACATACGGTGACTGTGGCGTGTGGGTTTGCATATTCCTATACAGGTTAACACATCACTTATCGCTGGCTGCAAGTGATCCCGTTGAGGTAGCTTTAGCGTATCGTGAGCAACTCACATCTTTCTATTGGAAGTACAAGATGATTGTGCCTAATCCTTATCTAAAGTAACTGTGAATGTTAGAGTTGAATTACAAAAAACAATCCCTTTATGTTTCCAGGATTTTATGTCATTTACTTTGAAACCATGTGTGTAGGTTTATGTTATTAACTATTAAACATGAAAACTCAGTGTCTTTGTATTCCATTTTCAGTATTTTATGTTATTGACTTTGAAACTATTTGTGTTTGAACTTCAGTTTCATCAATTCGTTGTTATTGTGTATTCCTGAGTATTTATTTAGACATGCTTAACTTTAACATTGGTAATATACCAATACCAACCACATGCACAAACAAGATGTTAGTAATTCATTACACCATTAGGTAGTCAAAATGAGTACATTAGAAATCAACCAAACATTAGTACATTAGAAAGCTTAAACATAACTTGAATACTTCTACCAAGACACTTATGACTAATTCAAAACAAAATACATAATAAAGAAGAACCATGAAAAATACAAAAGAACTTTCATTCTTTGTGCATTGCTTGCATTCTGCATTGAAGTTTCTTGAAGGTTATTTATCCTTCTCAACAACCCGGGTATGATAACAACGGATCGGGCGCACATCGGCGGGTCGTACCAACGGCTAAAATCACAGTTAGGACATAGCCGAAAACGACTACCCGGATTACGATCTGTCCATGACGTGGTAATCGTTGTCGCAGCTCCGCAATGGTTGCAAGCATTATTCATGATGAACAAGGAAATTTAGCATGTGTGTGTGATTTTTAAGTTGATGTAGTTGCCATACACTATGTACACACTATTTATAGTACCAAAAAAGGTAAATAGTATTGAAGGTAGGTGGTAACCAATGTGCGACTGTTTATAAGTGTGCTACCGTGCTGTCGTGCTACTAGAAAATGCGGAAAATGCAACAACCTTTTTAATTTCATGAACTCAATGTAATACAAACAAACTAGTCGGTTTCATATTCAGAATCCGTTTCAAATACCTGATATGGATAACAACCAAATTCCAAAAAAAACTCATTTTCTTCATCTTGTTCTTTCTTTATATTTGCCAGCCATTCCCGTTCATTCGTTGCTTCTTCTGCTAAAATTGATGTTGCAGCTTCTTCGTCTAGTCGTGTTTGATGTTCTTCGTCCTCTACCTTTTTCCTAAAGCTTTCTTCCCATTCCCTTTTTATTTTATTATTTTCTTCAAAGGCTTGCCTTAACCGTTCCTCTTCTAATTTCCATAAAATGTCCTCTTGTAGAGTAAGTCCCCCAGGGTCATTACTAGTTGTCGTGTCATCGTTTGTCAGTGAACTCATAGTCAATTTTGGATATTATTTTGTTTATAATTAGTAAAAAGACTACATATATACATATATATACACGATTCCACTAGTGTGCGACTATGCTACTAGTTTATAAGCATTAAATAGTTGTATGCATTAAATTTTGGTTGTTGGTGAACTAATTGACATGATTGACATAAGACATGGCTTTAATTTTATATATTTCCTAGATTTGCACACCTATTACAAATTAACAATTGAAGTGTGTAACATGGAATGTGCGACTGTGCTACTTGAACTGACTATGCGACTGTGCTACTAGTTTATAAGCATTAAATAGTTGTATGCATTAAATTTTGGTTGTCGGTGAACTAATTGACATGATTGACACAAGACATTACTTTAATGTTATATAATTCCTAGATTTGCACACCTATTACAAATTAACAATTGAAGTGTGCAACATGAAATGTGCGACTGTGCTACTTGAACTGACTGTGGACATTTAATGAGGGTTAATGCATGTTAGGTTGAATGACGTGACTAGACTTCAATTTTGGCAGGTTTAAACTTAAATTGTAACATTATTACTCTAGTGTTTGACTGTGCGACTTCACTGACTAGTGTGCGACTTATAAAAAATTTTCCTACATATATTGTTTTACATAATATAACGAAAAAACTAAAAAACACACTGATGGCTAGTACATCTCAGCCCAAGATTAGTTTTTTGCTAGTTATGTTAGAGGAAGAATTAACATATGGTGTGTCACTTTTCCAAATAACATTCACCATATTCCGAATGACTATTCTGAGCAAAAATGGAAACGTAATACGTTTACATATATGCCGACACCACCTGACCCACCTAAACTTCAAGTCAAACCACCCAAAACCATCACTGACAACAACTCATTTGGTTTAATTCCCGGGAGAAAATTTTATTCTAAAGAAGAGTGCATGCATGAAATAGGTGAACAATCACTAGTACATGGATTTGAATATAAGCCTAGAAAATCAGATAAGTATAGGTATGATGTGAAGTGTGTACATGAAGGATGTGATTGAGTAATAATTACGTCTAAAGTTGATGGCAGTTCCGAATGGGAAATATGAACGGTTAGAGAGAATCACACATGTTCAAGAACGAAATTAATTCCAAATCATCGTAACACAACATCAAAATTGTTGGGGCATTTGCTTGTACCGAAAATACGTGATAGTAATCGGGTGTACAAGGCAAAGGACATTGTGCAAGACATGAAAGTTGATTACAATTGCGATATTACTTACAAGAAGGCTTGGAGAGGAAGAAATATAGCGTTTGAGACTTTGAATGGCTGCCCGAAAAATTCTTTTGCACAATTACCCTATTTTTGTCACAATTTACATTTGACAAACGAGGGGTGGGCAACAAATCTTCTGACTGACGCTGAAGACCGATTTGAAATGTTTTTTTATGGGCATTGGTGTTTCGGTAATCATATTTTGTTGACACGTACATTTAATTTGATATCTTATATACATATACATAGGAAACTTTAATTTTCTTTACAGATACAAAGTTTGTTGCAAGAGCATATCCGCCCATTGATTATCATAGACGCAGCTCATCTTAAAGGTCGTTATCTTGGAACAAATTTGCTGGCTGTTGGAATGGATGGGAATAACCAAATTATCCCTCTTGCAACTGGGGTGTCCCAAAGTGAGACAGGTAGGTCGTGGACATGGTTTTTGGAAAATTTGCGCGAATGCATCGGTGACGTCCCGGGTTTGGCAATAATTTCAGATAGACACCCGGCCATACAGTTAGCATGTCGTACTATTTTCCCAAACGCATTTCATGGTTGTTGTTGTAGGCATTTGATGATGAATTGCAACTTGAAAGGGAAAAAAGTTAGGAAGCTTTATTGGAAGTTATGTAAAGTTTATACGACTCAAGAGTTTCATAGAGAGTTGAACAATCTAGTCGGTTTTAGGATTGAAGCTTACAACAAGCTAATCGAAGCGGGTGTTAGCAACTGGTCTAGGGCATATTGTCCTGGAAATCGATATAATTACATGACTACCAATAGTGCTGAGTCAATAAATGCCCTCACGAGACAAGTTCGAAGAGTCCCAATTACGATGCTAATGGAATGGTATCGAGCGCTTATACAAAACTGGTATTTCGAACGACGTCAACTTTATGAAGGTTAATTTTGTATATATATTTTATTATAAATTAAGCACATATTTTAATTAGTGAATTTTATTATTTTACTATTGTTTTTGTTTTTTGTTTTTGGTAGATGCTGTGCAAGGGGAACTGAGTGACTGGGCTGCTCCAAAAGTTCAGGACAGGATGTTGAAGAGTACGAGCTGGGTTGTCAATGGGATTGAGCATGGAGATGTATACCAAGTTTATGATCGAGTAAGGACTCACATAGTCCGGATAACGGAACGTAGTTGCAGTTGTCGCAAATGGCAACTTTCAAGTTTGCCATGTGGCCATGCTATAGCTGCGGGTAGGGTACTTGGCTTAACTGATTCTAGTCAATTGGCAAAAAACTGGTTTATGAAAACAACTTTAAAGGCTACATATGAACCTTTGATATTTCCGACCGGTGACGTTTCTACATGGGAAACACCAGACAATATTCAGGTAGTAGAACCACCAATTATGGATAAGAGACCAGTCGGAAGACCAAAAAACAAAGACAGAATCAGGTCCCGAGGAGAGGAGCCAAGGCAAATTTCGTGTGGGAGGTGCGGTGTAGTTGGCCACAACCGAGCTACATGCAAACAACCGTTGATGCGAAAAAAGGTAATTTGTTATTTATTTATAGTAATGTATTGCTAAAATACAAATAAGTAATGTGCTTAATCAAATGTTACTTGTGCAGAAGAGGGGTGGCAAGTCATCAAGCGGAGGTACACAAAGAAGTAGTGGGAGCTCACAAACTCAAAATGGAAGGTCCCAAAACCGACGTGTTAGCTCACAGGGGTCACAACGATCAATGCCGTTTGACAATGACCCGGTTAATTTGGCAGACCCTTAGGTTAAGAATGGCCAAAAATAATGTCCAAGTTATATTATGTTGTTGGTTTTAACATAATATGTTATGAAAGAACAGTTCATCTTAATGTTTTCATAATACAATGTTTCGGCTTTCCTGTATAAACTGTGAACAACTTAAATAATAGGGAATGTAACCACATCATACATTAAGTAGCAAAATGATTGGAGTAAACCAATCTTTAGTCATGGTTACATTAGATACCAACACATAACGCTTAAAGTACCATCGTCACTAAAACACAAACACATATAAAGGGAACTTAAACAACAGTGTCATGGCATTACAACTTAGTGGACACATTCAATTTCGGAGATCTTGTGCTTGAAGTAGAAACGAATCAATGCCTCTCTGTATGCCAGTGCTGTTTGAAGAGAGTCATCCATAACCAGAGGGATCCCGTAAGCCAACTTGTATAGTAATAACCAACCAGTTACATTTGACATTATAGAATAGTCATACCAATAAGTGTGATACCTGGTAGAAAAAGATGTTAATTACCTGTATAGGAAAATGCATAGAAAGATGCCACAGTCACAGAAAACATCACCCTGCTTGGGGATGTGAGTTACGTGGCGAAAATTTATACGGTAGCTAGTTGGGTCGATTCCTTTCTTTGCAAATACACCTGTCTCCTTAAGTATAAAAGGAAGCTTTTCCCTTAGACACCTCCTCATCTTGAAATACCACTCACGATATTCAACTTCATACGTTTCACCGCTATCATAAAATACCACCTCCCCGGTTTGTATGTAAAACACAGCAAGTGACCAATGGGTGAAAGGTTCATTTTGTCACACCCCCAAAATCGGGTCCAGCGGAAGCATACGTGTAGCTGGGGTGTAACTCAATTAGTATTACAACACAAGTTCAAAAATGGTTTTCACTTCAATCATTTAGAATAAAATAGTTAAGTTAAAAATATTGTATTTACATCGTTAAAAGTAGTGCGGAAGTAGGCCCTTAAAAGTAGTTTAAAACGGTCCCCATATAAATAATCAGAGTCTTCTATGACCATGCCATGCCCTGCCAAAACCTCCAGTAGTGTGCCATAGGTTAAAACCTGAAAATACATGCTAAAGTGTCAACACGAGGTTGGTGAGTTCATAGAGTTGTTTAACAAATAAAGTATATAGAAAAATGATCACACAGCAAAGGCATCGTAAATCCACTCAGTTACAAGTCCCGCCATAAGAGACTTGTAACCTGTGTGTTCACAACCCACTGCTAAAAATAGTTTATGTCTGGTAGTCAAGCACATGAGGTCAATAATAAGTCACAATATAAGCACCACATATAAAATAAGTCAAGGCCGCTCCGAACAAGGGAGACTTTATAACGTTGCTCCGAACATGGGAGACTTGAAGTCACTCCGCCACCTAGGCAAAGAATTATTAGTCACTCCACCGACTTGGTGAAGAATTATTAGTCACTCCACCATGGCGAGATTTATTAAAGATGCTCTGAACAGGAGAGACTTTATAGCGTTGCTCCGAACATGGGAGACTTTATAGCGTTGCTCCGAACAAGGGAGACTTTAAGTCAAAGTACGTACAGTACATAAGTTCAAAAGTTTAAGTCAAGTTCAAAAGGTCAAGACAAGTCATAAGTTCATAATAAAGTTCAAGTCAAAACCATGTTTAAAGGGTCAAGTAATAGTTCAAGTAAAAACGAGCATGTATTCTCCCCCAAAAGTTGACAAAACAATTTAAAAGAGTAGGGGCTATGACTCACCTGGTGCGAATAGCTACGAAGACAAAAGTGGTTACACAGAAATGAGGTTCGATCTCTAACCGCGACCTATAACGAACGAATGATACGATCTACTTAAATTATGAGGGGATGCGATGAATGTACATGCACATGAAGCCTATACCACTCGTAGTTTGAAAATAAGCGTTGGCGTTGAATTATAGTGTTTCCATAACTTAAGAGAATATGTGCTATTAGAAGTTGTCAAATATATATATAGTTCGCCTAGTTTCAAAAGTGTATATCTTGGTCGTTTTAAGCTCATTTTACTCGTTCTTTATCTCCACGGATTCGTTTTAGTATATACTAATGTATTTTTGATAGTTCGGCACCTCTAGGTTACGTCTAATGCCTCTATTTGTCCAACGAAAAATGTCAAACAGCATGCAGTTTTCAGAAAAATAGTTTTCGTCGTTAATATTGAAAAATTCATATCTCCTTCGTTATAAACTCGTTTTAATCCGTTCTTTCGCCAAAAGTTTCGTTTTTAAAAGTATTTTCTAAATCTTTGGTCAAAAATTACCCACCACCTACTGATTTTCCCACGATTTCAAAATAAGGACAGTAGGTATAAATATAGTTTCAAAAATCATTTTCCTAGTTTCAAACTTGTTTCAAATCCAACCAAACCACTTTCAATCACCACAAATCTAGTCTAATCTTACCATACACCTTCTTAGGGTGTCATGGGTTCCTAAACATCATAAACCAAGTGGATCTAACAAGGATCTAACTATAATCCATTTCTAGAGTTCAAAAGTTAGATATATATATAAATGAGTGGTATATACTAACATATGCATGTAAACCTTGTATGAAATCATTTGAACATAATAAGAACATGAAGAAATTATGAACAAAAGTTTGACAACTTACATAGAAAGATTTGTGAGCTTATGGAGATGAAAACTTATAAAACCTTGGGTTTTTATCACAAAACCCAAACAAGAACAACAAAAGGGACAAGATTAACACTTGATCTTGGAAAAATTATGGTTTCTTCTTTGTGTCTTGCCTTGGTCGATCCACACAAAAGAGAGAAAAGAGAAGAAAGTTTACTTGCTTTATTTTGATTTTTGGAAAATGAATGAGTATGAAATTGTTTATGTTATATGTATTATTGAGTTGGAAGACAAGATCCATAAATTATGGAGACTAGGGGGGGGGGGGGGGGGCGGCAAGTGATGAGAAAAGGAAGAAAAGGTGAGATTTTTGTATGATATCTTGGACTTTTGAGTATATTAGGTAGATATTATTAGTTTTAGGTGATACCGGGTACCGAGTTAACTAAAAATAAATTGTAACGAGATAAAATAAAATATAATGAAGTTGTAAAAATTGTAAAATAATATTCCTGATGAGAATCGGAAGTTAAAATAATGATCGGGTTGAAATATCGCAAACCGACGGAGTTATAAGCTTTGACCGGAAAACGTAACAGTTGATTTGAAAACACCGGGTAAATTAATAATATAACTTTTATATTATTATTATGAGTATAAAAATGTGTTAGGACCATAGTTGGGATAGTCGGATCAATTATTCAAAATATTAGTTCATAAGATAACGTTTCTTAGGTTAATAATCGTACGTTTACAAAAATGACGCAACCCACGTATAAATGACAAATTTTTCTCCGGAGGTGAATAGTGTTTTATGAATAGTAAAATTTTAAAACGCTTCTCAGAATATCAAACTGACCTCAAAAATGATGAATAGTAAAATGATGAATAGTGATCGATGAATAGTAACCGATGAATAGTAAATGTTGAAAGTTCGGGAAAAGACCAGAATTTACGAGTTGTGACAGTCTCTACCCCTTAAGGGAACTTCGTCCCGAAGTTCAGTTAACGTTGGTCTCCGAAGTGTTATAAAGGTGAAGATTCATGAAACGAAATGACCAGTTGACGTGCTTCCAGGCGGCGGTTCACGAGGTGAGGAAAAATATAAACGTTCTGACAACGAGGGTACACACACACATGAATGAAACATTCGGAAATTGAGTAAAGGATTCAATCCAGACAAAATTTTATTATAACCATTCTCAGTGTTGCAAAATTCATTTCTGAGTCGGATATAGGTAGTCAGCCTATGTCCCACTATCCCGGGTTGAATATAGGTGACTAGTCTATATTCCACCGAGGTTCCATGAATTTTGAAATACTCAGCTCAGTTATACTACCAAGACGTACAGAAAGACTAAGGCAGGTGACCAAACTCGAGGTCAAGAGATGAAACTATGCAGGGAGAAGACATATATGATACGTGAACATGCTTATGTGAAAGACAATGATAGAAATCAATTAGAATAAATGAACATAATATACCAGATAATGAGACACAAATCTCATCACCTAAGTCAGCAACAAACCACAAGTGAGGCATCATCTTGGCAGGCAGGCACGTGACGGTCATAGGGTTAAGTTTTCGTAAAAGTAGCTATAGTCTAGGTTTTAAAAACACTTAGTTCGCTATAGCCAAAGCTCTGATACCAATCTGTCACACCCCCAAAATCGGGTCCAGCGGAAGCATACGTGTAGCTGGGGTGTAACTCAATTAGTATTACAACACAAGTTCAAAAATGGTTTTCACTTCAATCATTTAGAATAAAATAGTTAAGTTAAAAATATTGTATTTACATCGTTAAAAGTAGTGCGGAAGTAGGCCCTTAAAAGTAGTTTAAAACGGTCCCCATATAAATAATCAGAGTCTTCTATGACCATGCCATGCCCTGCCAAAACCTCCAGTAGTGTGCCATAGGTTAAAACCTGAAAATACATGCTAAAGTGTCAACACGAGGTTGGTGAGTTCATAGAGTTGTTTAACAAATAAAGTATATAGAAAAATGATCACACAGCAAAGGCATCGTAAATCCACTCAGTTACAAGTCCCGCCATAAGAGACTTGTAACCTGTGTGTTCACAACCCACTGCTAAAAATAGTTTATGTCTGGTAGTCAAGCACATGAGGTCAATAATAAGTCACAATATAAGCACCACATATAAAATAAGTCAAGGCCGCTCCGAACAAGGGAGACTTTATAACGTTGCTCCGAACATGGGAGACTTGAAGTCACTCCGCCACCTAGGCAAAGAATTATTAGTCACTCCACCGACTTGGTGAAGAATTATTAGTCACTCCACCATGGCGAGATTTATTAAAGATGCTCTGAACAGGAGAGACTTTATAGCGTTGCTCCGAACATGGGAGACTTTATAGCGTTGCTCCGAACAAGGGAGACTTTAAGTCAAAGTACGTACAGTACATAAGTTCAAAAGTTTAAGTCAAGTTCAAAAGGTCAAGACAAGTCATAATTTCATAATAAAGTTCAAGTCAAAACCATGTTTAAAGGGTCAAGTAATAGTTCAAGTAAAAACGAGCATGTATTCTCCCCCAAAAGTTGACAAAACAATTTAAAAGAGTAGGGGCTATGACTCACCTGGTGCGAATAGCTACGAAGACAAAAGTGGTTACACAGAAATGAGGTTCGATCTCTAACCGCGACCTATAACGAATGAATGATACGATCTACTTAAATTATGAGGGGATGCGATGAATGTACATGCACATGAAGCCTATACCACTCGTAGTTTGAAAATAAGCGTTGGCGTTGAATTATAGTGTTTCCATAACTTAAGAGAATATGTGCTATTAGAAGTTGTCAAATATATATATAGTTCGCCTAGTTTCAAAAGTGTATATCTTGGTCGTTTTAAGCTCATTTTACTCGTTCTTTATCTCCACGGATTCGTTTTAGTATATACTAATGTATTTTTGATAGTTCGGCACCTCTAGGTTACGTCTAACGCCTCTATTTGTCCAACGAAAAATGTCAAACAGCATGCAGTTTTCAGAAAAATAGTTTTCGTCGTTAATATTGAAAAATTCATATCTCCTTCGTTATAAACTCGTTTTAATCCGTTCTTTCGCCAAAAGTTTCGTTTTTAAAAGTATTTTCTAAATCTTTGGTCAAAAATTACCCACCACCTACTGATTTTCCCACGATTTCAAAATAAGGACAGTAGGTATAAATATAGTTTCAAAAATCATTTTCCTAGTTTCAAACTTGTTTCAAATCCAACCAAACCACTTTCAATCACCACAAATCTAGTCTAATCTTACCATACACCTTCTTAGGGTGTCATGGGTTCCTAAACATCATAAACCAAGTGGATCTAACAAGGATCTAACTATAATCCATTTCTAGAGTTCAAAAGTTAGATATATATATAAATGAGTGGTATATACTAACATATGCATGTAAACCTTGTATGAAATCATTTGAACATAATAAGAACATGAAGAAATTATGAACAAAAGTTTGACAACTTACATAGAAAGATTTGTGAGCTTATGGAGATGAAAACTTATAAAACCTTGGGTTTTTATCACAAAACCCAAACAAGAACAACAAAAGGGACAAGATTAACACTTGATCTTGGAAAAATTATGGTTTCTTCTTTGTGTCTTGCCTTGGTCGATCCACACAAAAGAGAGAAAAGAGAAGAAAGTTTACTTGCTTTATTTTGATTTTTGGAAAATGAATGAGTATGAAATTGTTTATGTTATATGTATTATTGAGTTGGAAGACAAGATCCATAAATTATGGAGACTAAGGGGGGGGGGGGGGGGGGGGGGCGGCAAGTGATGAGAAAAGGAAGAAAAGGTGAGATTTTTGTATGATATCTTGGACTTTTGAGTATATTAGGTAGATATTATTAGTTTTAGGTGATACCGGGTACCGAGTTAACTAAAAATAAATTGTAACGAGATAAAATAAAATACAATGAAGTTGTAAAAATTGTAAAATAATATTCCTGATGAGAATCGGAAGTTAAAATAATGATCGGGTTAAAATATCGCAAACCGACGGAGTTATAAGCTTTGACCGGAAAACGTAACAGTTGATTTGAAAACACCGGGTAAATTAATAATATAACTTTTATATTATTATTATGAGTATAAAAATGTGTTAGGACCATAGTTGGGATAGTCGGATCAATTATTCAAAATATTAGTTCATAAGATAACGTTTCTTAGGTTAATAATCGTACGTTTACAAAAATGACGCAACCCACGTATAAATGACAAATTTTTCTCCGAAGGTGAATAGTGTTTTATGAATAGTAAAATTTTAAAACGCTTCTCAGAATATCAAACTGACCTCAAAAATGATGAATAGTAAAATGATGAATAGTGATCGATGAATAGTAACCGATGAATTGTAAATGTTGAAAGTTCGAGAAAAGACCAGAATTTACGAGTTGTGACACATTTATAGGGATGAACACCTGAATATTTTATTAAGAAAAATGAGTATAATGAGTAGCATACTGATTTAAATGTTTAAAGGTTCAATCCATACACGTACCCGCTCAACATCAGACCATGCACAGTCGTATACTTCGTTAGTCGCATAAAACAGTGGCATCGAACCTTGAAGGAGAATTGTCAAGAAGTAACAACTAACCATGCACCAATCGACATTATTAGGTCTAAAGTGCCACATATACATCACCCAAATATCAATATGCTGCATGTCGTTATAAAAAAAAGTCAATTAAGCTATGGTCAAATGAGCAGAGAACCAAAATAAGTAATCTCCCAATAAGCTGAGGTGGAAGGCTTCCTAAAAAGCTAAGGGATAGGGTGTGAGGTCCACAGGTGAACACAAGGGAGACCTTGGAAAATTGGTCAAATCCTGGTGCACAGGGCATGCACTTGCCCTGCAGCTTCAAATAAGCTGTTGCATAAGCTACAATAAATATCCCAAAAGTAAATTGAACACATATTATTGAAGCACTGATTATGGTATACTAGGCTATAGTAAGACTAAATTATGCTAAAACAACTACTTGTGAAATGATTTTATGAGATTTGGGCTTAAAACCTTCAACCGTTAACAAGTGAGATCAAATCAAAAGGCATTTTGACTTTTTTACAAATGGGACCTGTTTTTTATGGTTCAAATGTTCTAAGCCACACTAAAGAAACATGAAACAGCAAACATCTATACTAATAACACCAAGGACCACAGGTAGCAAAGCAAATCCAAACAATCCTTAAAAACTGTTATGAAGTGATTTTCAAAGAGAAACAAGGATCTATGCTATGATAATGATTTGCAGGACCTTAATATGGTTTAATAGACCTAAATTAACTCAGAACAACAAACTTAAACCACTAATTACCAACATCACTACTAATGCTATTTGACAGTGAAAATTAAATATTAAGCAACTACGAATTTCAATAAACAAGCCACCAATTTTAAGCAAGTTTTAATACCAACTAAGCACAATCAGGTTATGTTATCTATCAGGTTTGGAAATTTAAAATGCGAGTTTACCTCGTCACGTAACCAACCAGATCATTTCTCGTCAACACAAGCTAGACTTTCCCAGAAAAGACGATCAACAACAATATCACTACACCAAGGAAACTTGCAACGAGGCAACCAAGAATTATCTAAAAAGTCCTGAAATTCACGATCAACTATAACATTGTCGATACTATTGTGACTCCTTTTGAGTTCCTGCAAATATCAAGAATAATATCTACATTAAGTTATCATAGTATATTGTGGAACTGAATAAAACATAATAGACTAACATAATGTATAAGGCGTTAGGTGGTACCTCTGTCCAAGGTTTGACATCTCTACACAGTTCACGCATAAAAGGATCACGAATAGTCTTTTGACTTTTAAGTGTTTCCAAATTAGGAATAACATGTTTCGGAAGCTCTCCCGTGAAAGGCGGCCTCAAAACAAATTTGTACTCCCTCTTCTTTGGTCCAGGACGATTTAAACAAAATTTCATGTGAGGCAGTTTCATGACCCCATCATCAACAAATCTTTTAGCCTCTTCCTGTCTAAGTCGTACAGTTTCATCTCTAACCGAAGCCAACCTACGTAACTCAGCCTCATGCTTATCAACTTTCTCACAATCATCCAAAATTACCCATTCATCCTTCAACAATTCACAACATAAAACATAATACAAATTATAAATGACCACACGATGCTAAAGTATATAATGCACTACATTATTGCTGCGAATGTAAAAACAAACCTGTTCAACATCTCCGTCACATAGCTCCTCAACTTTTACATCCTGAAACATTTAACATGTGTTTTAACTTATAAGAAAAACCGTTATGTCGCAAATATAGTTTTTTACAAGTTCAGGGTGTACAAACCTGTAAACCGGTGCCAAATGCTTTCTGCCATGCCTCATGATGGTCACGCACATCATATTTCTGTGTTTGTTGAATCGGCCCATCAAATAACTCCAGAAAGTTGTCATTTAAGTTTGTGCAATACTCGTTAGCAAGATCAGTCTCAATGTTACTTCCAAATTCCAGTCTACCCTATAAGATATGCAAGTACAGGATAAGGAACACAAAGTAAGCGCAAAAATCTTTTACCAACAACGAAATCAGAATTAAAAAAAAATGGGAACTTACTTTTTTGCTGTCCTGCGCAAAATTAAGCTCGACCTTGTTCAAGTCATGAACCGTATCACCAGCCCTTCTTTTCCGAGTCATAATCTACAAAAGAAAGAATTTGGACATCAATAATTTTTTAATATAAACAACCTGAATCTTAACATAATGTTATATTACAAATTATACATGAATAACAGATTCAAGTTTGTGGACACGTCCTTTCAGACTCTGAACCTCAGCCGGTAGCTTCAGCAAACTTCCGCACATTTCTTGTATAATCTCAACACGTTCCATGATAGAAACAGTACGCAGATTTGTACGGTTTTCCATAGCTTCCTCAGCATCTTCAGCTAGCATTTTTTTCCGTGCTTCACTTCTTTTACTAAAATACTCCTCAACAAGCCCAACTTCAGCAACAGGCGGTGGTCTAGGCACATACCAATTAAAAAACTTAACACTACGCCTAAACGATTCAGACGCTCCCTCGGTCCGTGATGGATACAATTCACAGTTACTTTTTTCACCCTAACAAACCAATAAAAGCGTAAATGAGGGCTATTCACAAACAGAAGCTTAATATGTTTGACGTCAATACTTCATTGAATACTAAAAACCGTAACACGTCGTTGACAAGTATCGAATAAAAATACCAGAATATTACGTATACAACATACCTCTGGAAAAAGGTCCCCCAAATTCACATTTGCTTGAAAATGAACCTTCTTAGTCCATGCTACAGCTCTAGGTAAAATATCAGGCGCCTTTGTCCACCACCAGCCACTCTGGACAGATGCTTCTAAAATCCAAATCTGAAATAATAGCAAATTTATGTAGTTGTAAGTTGTTACTTGTGCAAAATAATGTAAGTACGAAAATGGTACGGGAAATTACTAACCTTGAATGGCAAAATAAACCCTCCCAATGAATAAGAAGGTTGAAACTTACGGTTCATATTAACTGCCTTATGAAACGCATCCCTTTTAAATGAGTTGACATTCAAAATCACATCATACAACATACGCCAAATGTGTTCCCCCCAAGGAAAAGCGTTCCATGTTTGTAAACTATCAACCATTCTAATTAAAGGATCAGCCACTACAGATATCAATTCACGACCCATAAAAATCACCTCCAAGGCTAACAATAGGCACGCACGAATTGCGTCTTCATCAGATATTTTGGAAAAAGCCTCGTCATCCTCAATTAACGCAAGTAGATCAATGTTTTTTAAATGCTCACCAATCTTGTCCGGAAAAACACGATCACGGAAATTCAAAGGACCTGTCCTAAACCCACGTAAAGTAGGAGTTCCAAATTTGAAACCAGTAATGAGCTGGAACTCGCGACGGCCAAAATGCAAAAGATGTCCGTTGACATGATAAACAAGTGAGAGATCATAGTGCTTATCATTGGAATTCAGTTGCTTTTCCAACATGTGATGAACAATCATCTCGTCGTTATCAACATAAGTTATATCTAACCATGGTCCAAAACATGTTGACCTGAATAAAGTACGCCTCTTTTCATCTAACCTTGCCTTGATTAACGGAAAGTATCGAACTTTGCTTCTGACATGGACCTTCGAATTCTGTAGGTATCCCTACATTAATAAACAAACACAGCCGGTAAGTGAAAGAAAAACAAAATGCTGACAAAGAAAAAAGATATACAAATTGCCATAAACCACAATTTATGTTAGTATCCCTAAATTAATTACACTGAAAGAAATGTCAACAAATGAAAGTAACCATTCACCAATAAAAAATCGTGCAGGATGTGCGGACCAAAGATATACACAAACACAACCGTGATGGGAATTCACTAATATAGTAATAGGGAATCAAGAATGGGTCAGTAAGGACACTAAAATCTATAAGCTATACTAAGGCATAAAAAGGGATATTAAAATATATAACAAGCTACTAAAATGGGTGGGTCCTAAATAAGCTAGTTGGACAGAGATAAGCAATTCAGTAAACCTAAGAAGCACTAACAATATGAAAACTAACCTAAGGCTGCAACTTAGAACAACCACAAAGCAGCTCTAAACAACAATCCACAATCTCAAAATCAAGCAGGAGTACTAACAATGCAACTTAGAACAACCATACAGCAACTCTAAACTTTGAATATGGCTAATGGGGTAAATAGAAGCAAATACAACTTTGAACAACAACACGCAACATCTAAACACCATTCCACAAGCTCAAAATCAAGCAGAAGCAAGGATCAAATAACTTCATTCCTTACTGAGTTATAACAATTTCATAATATTTTTCCTTTGTATTGGCATCAAATAACCTTTTTCCTTTATTGAGTTATAACAACTTCAGAAGGTAAACCATACATTAGACAACACAATTTATTTGCTAAACAAAGAACAACTTACATTAGTGTTTCATATACATCACAATCTCCATTATCGCAACATATCACAATTAGACAACACAATAGTGTTTCATTTATTTGCTAAACAAAGAACAACATTATTAGACAACACAATTTATCGCAATGTATCACAAAAACCAACAATATATAGATAATACTGAATTTCCATTAAAAACTAATATTTACATAAAAACTTAACGCGTACATTGGAAAACCGCGTTAAGTAACCATACATAAACGCCAAAGTAAAACCAACATCCCCAAAAGTAGCCTAGACCTAACTACCAAACATTCATACCCTAGACCTACCCACCAACACCTAAAGACGCAAGACACTGCCAATAAACTCCCTAAGTAGATCGACATTGTATCGGGCCTCATCTGCTGCACGTGTGTACAAGAGTATTCTTGACACATCCTGATAGCGAGCAAGCCTGAGCATACGACGGCCATGGGCAGCCACAGTCGAGCCAAATACCTGGCCGAGCTCAAACAAATACAGATCTATCTCTGTTATTCTATGCCGGGCCTCCTCCACATAGGCTCGCAGCTCTTCCTCCTCGGCGAGGTTGGCTGCACGGAGCCTCTCAAAGTAGACAAATAATTGTCGAGCCCTACTTAAGGAGCGAGCTTCTACTGCTAGGCGGTCATGAAATGGGAAATTTGTTGAAGGCATTATCAGATTTAGTTAGAGAGATACTATGAAAGGAATTGATGATCGAAAAAGTAGTAGGTGATGATCGGAAAAGTAGTGATAACATTGTGTTAGGTTGTTTCACTATTTATAATGGGAAATCAAAGTTTCTTAATACCTAAGAGGATTAATACATCTAGAACATAAATACCTATCAAATCATAGTAATAATCAACAAAAACAAGCACATATTCACATATAAACAGTAAAAAATACCTTATTATCAATCATTATTATTAATCTTAATTATGAATTACAAATGAACAGTTACTGAAAATGGGAGCATCACACACACACACTTCTTGTTCAGGAAGAAGAAGTGCAAAAAAACAGTGTGGAAAAAAATTATTAAAAAAAATAAACAAGTGGGCTTGCGTTCCTTCCCCATGCAATCTAAGAAAGATTGCGTGCCGCCAGTCGCACACTAGTACAAGTAGCACAGCCGTCAGTCGCACACCATATTCGAATAAAACAAAATAGAAGTGGATCAGCAAATAGTTGATATGATAGTGGGGTAATGCCACGTGTCGCACAATGTATGGAGTCGCACAGTAGCACACGTCGCACATGACCAAAATTGGAACTTGTATGAAAATTGACCCAATTGTGATGTAAAATTCGATTTTAGGCTTACAATTGGAATTTTCCCTTCGATGTAAATACGACTACAAAATTGATCATCAAACTAAAATTTCAAGAAGGTGAGTAGGTGACCCATGCATGTTTCTATTGCTCACAATATCTAAGAAGCTTAATATTGTCATTAATCTTTCATCAAGTTTACTTTACTAGATTTTGACAAATCTAACAATAATTGTACAACTAAACTAACCATTGACAGAGTCTTTATATCATACTTCCTCCGTCCCAAAATAATTGTCCTCATTTGACTTTTTAAAGTCTTAATTTCTCAATTTTGATCTTTAATATTTCTATATGTGTTATATAATAATTGATGAAAATTATACCAATGAAAAAGCATTTAAAAAACCAATCCATTCATATAATTTTCATCAAGTATTATATAAAACACACAAAAATATTAAAGATTAAAGTTGAGAAATTAAGACTTTAAAAAGTCAAATGAGGACAATTATTTTGGGACGGAGGTAGTAGTTGACATAATAGTAGAGAATCTATTCTCTAATTCTTTATCAAATACATGATATCACTGTTTAAGTTCTTGGAAGTTTAATCAGACAAGTAAAGATATATCACAATCTTTAAGTTCATTTTCCAAATTCTAACTTAATATGCAGAAACTAATGGGAATGGCTATCAGAAGATTTACATCCATAAACCACTTTTGCATGACATGCTTGTATATTCTGATTATTTCATTACAACAATGCACGGGAACGGATACATTGACTAAAGATAGCCCAATATCCTTACGAAAAACTCTTGTCTCTGCCAATAAAGTTTTTGAGCTAGGATTCTACAATTCACCAGGTAATTCCACTAACCGATATATTGGTATATGGTACAAAAATGTTACTTTAAACAAAGTTATATGGGTTGCAAACAGAGAAAATCCACTTTTGGTTTCTGACACCAATTCTAGCCTAATAATTGACAATGACGGGAATCTGAGAATCCTAAACGGTGAGCATAAAAGTGTCTGGTCAACAAAAGTTAGGCTTCAGTTCAACGAAACAATTGCAAAACTAACAGACACGGGCAATTTTTGTCTCAATGATACCACCTCGGGATCAATTTTGTGGGAAAGTTTTGATTATCCTGGTAACATCCTATTGCCGGGCATGAAGCTTGGGACAAATGGCAACACGCAAGATAAACATCTAATGACATCATGGAAAAGTAATGATGATCCAACACCTGGAAAGTTTGTTGTTGGACTTTCAGCAGATCAACCACCACAAGTTTTAATATGGTACAATTCCAAGCCATACTGGAGAGGTGGGCCATGGAATGGAGGTAGGTTTATAGGTATACCAGAAAAGGAGTCTGAATACTCGAATCTAATTAGTTTCATGCCAGCTAACTCACAAGAGGGAGCGTATCTGACTGTTAACCTAAACTTGAGTTACCTATGGTTTTATATAAGACCTAATGGTGCGCTTCAAATAAAATTTTGGGACAGAGAAGAAAACATGTGGGATTACAATTGGGAAGTACCAGGGAATCCTTGTGGTGTTTATCGATTCTGCGGTGCTTTTGCAATTTGTACGAACGACAAGTCTCCTAATTGCTGTGACTGCTTAGAAGGGTTTGTACCAGTGTCAGACGAGGAATGGAGCAAAAGTAACTGGACAATCGGTTGTGTTAGGCGAAGTGAACTTTTGTGTGAGAAGAATCAAAGTAGTTTAGCTGCTGGGAAGTCTATGCTTGAGAAATTCCAGGTTCTTAGTGGGGTGAAGCTCCCCGATCGTTATCACTATTTCCCAGACATGGAGGCCGATGAATGCCAACACTGGTGCATGGGTAACTGCTCTTGCAAGGCATATGCCTTTGTGACCGGCAATTACTGTATGGCTTGGACAGAAGACCTCATTGATATCGAGCAGTTCTCATCTGATGGGGAGAATCTTTTCTTACACCTTTCTTATGCCGAAATAGGTAAATGCAAATCTTATTGAGGTCTAATAGCCTGTTCTTGATGTTTCTGCGAGATTTTATTTATCTATACCAGCCTAACATGATATTATAGGTGAAAATGGTTACCCAAAAAAAAGAAAGAAAGATCAACCTGCACTTATTATCAGCCTTGCAACCGTTGGTGGTTTAATCCTCTTATGTGGCTTCGTGTTTTGTTTATATAGGTGGATAACATATCAGAAAGGTAACAACATATAATCCTATAGCATATAACTATCCAAAGACTCTTTTGCAATGTGAAGAAATATATTCTGTTTCTTACATATAGTCAGTGGCGGACCCAGGAAAATAGGGTGCGGGGGGCAATTTTTTTTTTTTTACAATAGCAAGAAAATGTGGAAGAAAAAACTAGAATCGAAATGATAAATCGAGTATTGTTACTTAGAGATGAACGATTTATAAGGTTTTAAAGTGTTGAATGTTGGGTTTTAGTGCGTGGGTGGGGGGAAATTTGAGTTTTGGGTGGGGGTCACTTTCGAAAAAAGGTCAAAATTATAAAAAAAATTACACTAAAATCTCAACTTTTTCGGCTAGCCATGGGGGGCACCGCCCCCCAAAGTCTATATGTAAGTCCGCCCCTGCATATAGTACGGCAAAATGAGTTTCGACAATTTCTCGTTAGACGAGCTAACTCCACATATCATTTATCTTAATATTAATAAAATGATTCATGCGTCTCAAAATTCGCTCTGCAGGAAGGAAAATCAGGTTAAATCACTTCAGTTCAGATATTGATATTGTTTCAAGGGACACACTATAAGAAGATGTACATGAGTCCTTTGAATTGCCTATATACGAGTTCAAACAAATCATAGTTGCCACAGACAACTTCAATTACAGAAATAAACTTGGTGAAGGAGGATTCGGCCCAGTTTATAAGGTAATAATGCACTAGTATTCTCAAACCTTGTTTCTGCAATAATTATACTTAACACATTAACTTAAAATAGGGAATACTAGATCATGGGCAGCAAGTAGCAGTTAAGAGGCTGTCAGGCGACTCCAGACAAGGAATTGAAGAGTTTAAGAATGAAATAGTGTTAATCTCCAAGCTCCAACACAGGAATCTGGTTAAACTTTTAGGTTGCTGCATTGAAGGAAAAGAGAGATTACTGATATATGAGTACATGACAAACAAAAGCTTGGACACTTTTCTCTTTGGTCAGTTTAACTTGAATCTCTGTCATTTCTCATTATTCGGGGCATTGCTTATAGTTTACTTTTTTGATGCCTAGATCCAAAGAAGCGTTCACAGCTTGATTGGGCAACTCGTTTCAACATTATTCAGGGCATCGGTCGTGGACTTATTTATCTGCATCGTGATTCTTGTTTAAGGATCATACACAGGGATTTGAAATGTGGCAACATTCTGCTAGATGAGAAAATGAATCCCAAAATATCAGACTTTGGACTGGCAAGAAATTTTCAAATGACACAAGAGCTAGCGAATACTCACCGGATTGTTGGCACATAGTGAGAACCTCATATTTCCTCTTTAGAATAGTGACTGTTCAAATAACATCTTTTTGACACATAAATGATGTCTTTATCACAGTCTAAACTCATAAAAACAAAGTTCCACATCTTAAAAAGGAAGTCACATTGAAATGAGTATATATAGCACATCATATCATAGAAGAAGATGACTTGTGATTTACAATTATATATCCTTCTCCTACTACTCAGAAAGAGAACAAGATATTCATTACACATTTTCGACAATATGATATCTAATTGTTATATTCTTGGGCAAATGCTAATTAAATAATGAAATTCAGTGGCTATATGTCTCCTGAGTATGCCATGGGAGGAGTGATTTCAGAGAAATCAGATGTATTTAGTTACGGGGTAATGCTATTAGAGATTGTAAGTGGAAAGAGGAATACTGCATTTATACATCAAGAACAAGTTTATCCTCTTGCACATGTAAGTATAACATTCCACTCAAATACCATACCACAAAACTTTATTCCGTTTACATGCCAGCTTTTGATGGCTTCTTACAAAATATAACATATATCTCAGGCATGGAAGTCATGGAAGGAAGGAAGAGGAGACGAATTCATTGATCAAGCATTGGCAAAGCCGTCATGTCTACCAGAGGGTTTGCGATGCTTACATGTTGGACTTCTTTGTGTTCAGGACCTGGCTAAGGACAGGCCAACGATGACAGAAGTCGTTTATATGCTATGCAGTGAAATTGATCTTCCAGAGCCAAAAGAACCAGTATTTACTTTACAAAGGCTGTCCGGCAACAGCATTCAACAGGAATCCACAAGCATGTGTTCTAACAACGTAGTCACTATATCCATGGTGGAAGGGAGATAGCCCTTACGGAGGACATTCTGGGATTGCATGCAAAGTATTCTGTGATTTCATCTTTGACTTGGTAGACATAGAGGGTGTTCATTGAATAAAATGACTTTTCAAGGTAACTGTGAGAAGACATGCGTTTGTCCAAGCCTATATCTTGTGTATATTTTTTAAAAGTTTCTTTTAACGTTATGGAAACACATAGACTTGTGTATTAAGAGGCCCATCTTGATATACAATTACTTGCCAGATGTTAAGTTGGTTTATGGTATGTGGTATATCCTAAGGTGCTTGGTGAAAATGGTGAATTAAAGGTGATCAAGCTATATGCCTGCGGAAGAATTGTATATCAATTTTTCATATCAGTATTGTATAGTTTGTTTGTTTGAATATAGTGTAGTTATTTGTTTTGCAGTCTTAAGGGGTGTTTGGGATTGTCCGACTCTTCTTAACCTCTCATGTTGTACATATTATAATGTCTCGGAATAATATATTTCACCTTAAAAAAAAAAAAAAAAAAAAAAAAAAAAAAAAAAAAAGGTGGTTTATGGTAAGACTTAACAATGGAAAGCTTTAAACTAATTGCATATTCCTCACGTACTCAATCTGTAGTATCGTTACATTAGCCTATATAGATAGGATGGTGACACTGTTAACAGTCAAGATTTATATAAATGATGACGTATAGTCTATACATGGGCCATGAGCCCAAATGATAAACATTACTTGGCCCAAACCCACCATGAGTGGGCTATCATAACGAATGATGGACCATAATAAATACGGCTTGGGCTCACGAAGCCCAAAAGCCCAACCAAACTAACCGGGTATACGATAAGGATCATCTATTCATGGAATAGATATCCTTACCCCGATAAGCACCACGAGTGCGAAGAGTAAGGAGCAAGAAACCTACGCGGTTTCAGCCCCTATATAAGGAATGACATATCTCATTCAAAGGTACGATATACAAACCCTAACTCTTAACGAGAACCCTAAATCGATTACTTACGCGGAGACAATCCCTCGATAAGCCTAACGGTGTTGTTTATTTTCTTAGTGTGCAGGTAACAAGTGCTAAGAAGCGAATTGGTACGAGAGCAAGATCCAATAACCAGGAACGCCCAACTTTTGTATCAACAAGTGGCGCCATCCGTGGGACCCTACAAAGAATAAGAATTCAAGCCAGCGGACTCCGCAATCGGAAAAACGTGACCATCAGAGGAGGAATCAACAAGATCCAACCTCTAGACAGGTTGCTGGGACAACCAGCGCACCTGGCCACTAAGTGGCGGGAACAACCCAACCTCTTCTAGAGGTAGAACTACCAGTAAGGACTACCCAAATCATCCCAGTGGTCCCAAGCGCTGAGGAACTTCAGCGCACTCTTTTCACCACTCCTCACCAAACCATTCCCGCAGTGAACAACACTGTGCCGCCAGATGCACCTAACCGAGATAGGGTGCCAAATACGGAGACAGGCACTCTTGCAACAACCGAGGACGCACCCAATCTCACTTTGGGAAACTTTGTATCCCAAAATTATGAAACCTTGACCGCCCTCATGCAGGAAGAAGCTAGAAGAAGGGCAAGTACGAGCCTACAGGCTCGATTGAATTTTGGTCCTGAACGCGAACCATCTCCATTGCGCCACCCACGAAGAAGACGCGCAGAACGTACCACTATCCATGATAGGCTAGGTACGACATCTGAGTCACAATACTCGGAAGATAGTGAGAGGCGCACTAATGTTCACTCCAGACTTGGCAGTCGCGGGGTAAAAGACCGATTGGTACCTCAACATTCACCAAGTCAAGGATGTTGGTATTTTTAGCTGCAAAACAGTTCCAGATCAGGGTTAAGATAATCAATGAAGGTACCGGATATTCACTTGAAATCGTGGTATCACTTTCCAATAGAAACTATTCGACCCTATGCCTGGGTTACACGAATATCTCTATGGGATAAGACCAAGTGATGTTCTTGCTTTAGGCACAAACCAAGAACCAGATGCGTATTAGAGTGTTTAGGGTTTTGTGTTTAGAGTTGTATCTCAAAACGTATCTTCTTGTATATCCATGCAGAATGATGTGACCTCTATTTATAATAGAGAATACTCAAAACCCTAGCCCATGGTATTATGTATAATTAACGGCCCATTAATTATAACATAATAATTTCCATAATAATAGGATCGGTGGTTATCAGTGGAAACTTTAATACTAGCAGTAGAATGCCAGCAGCAGAATCACACTAGCAGCAGAATGCTATCAGCAGAATCATCTGTCAGCAGAATCTTTCTTTCAGCAGAATCCTAGCAGCAGGATCAGCTAGCAGCAGAATCATGCTATCAGCAGATTCAATACATAACCACAATTGAGTCAGGGGATTCAGTGACCAAATGGGTGTATACTCCATACCTCCAAACCCATTACCAGGTGTGAATTGATCCCTCAAGAGCACTAAATTTTCCAACAAAGGATCCTCCAAACCTGGAAGTAAGAGGATCCAAGACAGAATGGGAAGAAGAAGATCCCCAAGCAGAGATCCCTCAAGCTCTTCCTCTGAAAGAAGTCGGCGCAAGCGCCGAAGAAGAGACCACCCTACTTCCAGTGACTCTTCTGACAACGAGGATAGAGAGACAGGACACTGGAAGTCAAGAGGAAGGCGTCGCGAGGAAGAGAACGAAGATATGTCTCTCCCGTGGCGTCGCCAGAAAATTGACGCGTTTACACGGCGCATCAGCGATTACTCAGATCGCAAACGTAGGCGCATGCCTGCTAACGTAAAAACATATGATGGAACAGGTGATCCAGATGATCACCTAAAAATTTTCGAATCAGCCGCCACCATCGAAAACTGGCCACAGCCAGTGTGGTGCCACATGTTCAATTCTACGTTAGTAGGGAACGCGCGCACATGGTTTAGCAAACTCCCACGTAGGAGCATCGGTGGGTTCGAGGAATTACGGAAAGCATTCCGCCTCAACTTCACCCAGAGAAAGAAGTGCGCTAAAAATCCTGTCGAGCTAGCAAGAGTGAAACAGCGCCAAGGAGAATCAACCAGCGCTTTCATGGAACGCTTCAAGGATAAGTGCATACAAGTTAAAGCGTGTCCTGAAATCCTAAAAATTTCAGGGTTCATGAATGGGATTAATAACCCAGAACTCATCCGAAAGCTAAACGACAAAGTTTCACAAACTTTTGATGAGCTAAGAAAGCGCACTAGATCCTTTATACAAGGAGAGGCAGCCGCTGCGGACAGTAAAAAGGGTTATTCGAACTATAGGCAGCAAGAGCAGCCTCGGAGACAATCTAATGATCAGAATAACAACCGCAGCAGGAATTACCGCAATGGAAGGGACAATGACAAATATACCCCTCTTACAAAAACCCCAAGGGAAATATTTGTAACAGAGGGCGCAAACTTCCCAAAACCGCCACCAATGCGCACTGCAGAAGAAAAGCGCATAGGAAACGGATACTACGAGTACCATGGTCAAAAAGGCCATACAACTAATGAGTGCGTCCAGCTGAAACAACTAATTGAAAAGTTAGTAAGAGAAGGCAGAATGGACCACCTTGTAAAAAATATCAAAGAAGGGAAAGACAAACAAAGGGGCGGAGGTAAGAAAGAGCCCCCCAAAGAAAAAGCTGATATCATATACATGATACAATCATGGCAGCGCAAGATAAAACAAAAAGTCAGCCAAAAATTCTCTCCAGAAAAAGAGATATCTTTCCCTACTCTAGCTGTGGACAACGCAGTCGCGGAGCCTCTAACTATTGAAATACATACGGGAGGACATGATATCCACCGCATGTACATTGACGGAGGAGCATCCGCAGATATCCTGTACGAGCACTGTTTCAAAAGACTGCGACCTGAAATCCAAAGTCAATTGATACCAGCAACAACGTCATTAACAGGATTCACAGGAGAAAAGATCTGGCCCATGGGGCAGTTACGCTTGTTAGTGGTCATTGGAGATGAACAACACTCAACCGCAACATGGATAAACTTTATGGTAATAAAATCCCCTTCACCATACAATGGTATCATTGGGAGACCGGGAATATCATCCATGCGCGCTGTACCATCCACAGCGCACGGAATGCTTAAATTTCCAGTGGAAGGAGGAGTTGTCACTCTCTATAACACAACAGTACCACCAAAAGAATGCAATGCGGTAACAACCGAAGCAGAGACTATTCCAGAACAGCGCACAGAGAAAACGCCAAATCTAAAAGTCGCTATTCATCCCGATTACCCGGAACAACAAGTTTCGATTGGGGGATCTTTATCTGACAAAGGTAAAGCAGCCGTATGCACACTCTTGCAAAAGAACCTAGACATCTTTGCATGGGAACCAAAACACATGACTGGAGTACCGCGCTCTATCACAGAGCATAAACTACAAATCTGACAAGGATATCCTCCAATACGACAAAAGAAGCGCGGCCAGGCCCCAGATCGCGCAAAGGCTATTCTGGAAGAAGTACATAAGCTCATAGACGCAGGCATCATGCGCGAAGTATACTACCATGACTGGCTTTCTAACCCAGTTATGGTATAGAAGAGCGATGCCAGTTGGAGAATGTGCGTGGACTTCACGGATCTCAACAAAGCATGTCCACAGGACTGCTATCCACTGCCAGAGATAGACTGGAAGGTAGAATCCCTGTGCGGATACCCTTTCAAATGCTTCCTAGATGCATATAAAGGGTATCATCAAATCCAGATGGCAGTTGAAGATGAAGAAAAAACAGCTTTCCACACCAGTAAAGGAGTATACTGCTACACAAAAATGCCTTTTGGCCTGAAGAACGCAGGCGCGACATACCAACGACTGGTGGACACAGCTTTCGAAAAACAAGTAGGCCGCAACTTGGAGGTTTACGTTGACGACCTTGTCATCAAAAGCCACACAGAGGATGAATTGGTGTGCGACATCGAGGAGACATTAAGAACATTGGGGCGAATAAACATGAAGTTAAATCCCAAGAAATGCACCTTTGGCGCAACCGAGGGCATGTTCCTTGGATACTTGATAGAACCCGATGGAATCAAGCCTTGTCCAGAAAAAACAAAGGCTGTTATCGATCTCCCCTCATCACGCACACTAAAAGAAGTCCAGTCATTGAATGGAAAGTTAGCAGGGCTAAACCGTTTCTTATCTAAGTCAGCAGACAAATCTCTTCCTCTCTTTAAAACACTGACGAAGTGCACCAAAAAGGGAGACTTTCGCTGGACTATAGAGGCGGAGGAAGCTTTCCAACAGCTTAAACACCATCTGGCATCTCTCCCCAAACTTGTCGCACCGCGACCAGGGGAAGAACTAATCATGTACTTATCGGCAAGTCACGGAGCAGTTAGCGCAGTACTATTGACAGATAGGAACTCCGTCCAGACACCCATATACTTTGTAAGCAAAGCCCTGAAGAAAACAGAGACTAACTACAGTGCTATGGAAAAGCTGGTCTTAGCCCTCGTATTCGCAGCCAAAAGGTTGCGCAGATACTTTCAAGCGTACCCAATAGCAGTAATCACTGATCAGCCAATCAAACAAGTTATCTCCAAACCTGACGCATCAGGACGCTTACAGAAGTGGAGTGTACTGTTAAGTGAGTATAACATCTCATACAGACCACGCACTGCAATCAAAGGACAAGTATTAGCTGATTTCATCATGGAGAAGCCAGATAGTGACAGCCCAACATCTGCAACTAAAACAGATCTACAGGAACCCTGTATCCTGTTCACAGATGGGTCCTCATGTGTAGATGGATCAGGCGCGGGCCTCATTCTTACAAATCCAGAAGGTATGGAATTCACCTATGCGCTACGCTTTGAATTCACAGCCACAAACAATGAGGCAGAATACGAAGCCTTGCTAGCCGGACTACGCATCGCAATCCAAATGGGTGTACGCAACCTGGAAGCAAACGTAGATTCGCGGCTAGTCGCTAACCATGTGCTAGGCGAATATGAAGCCAAGGATGAACACATGGTCCAATACCTGGAAAAGACAAAATCCTTAATCAAAAACTTTGACAGGTTCACAATAAAACAAGTGCCTAGAGGAGATAACAGGAAGGCGGACGCACTCAGCAAGATTGCATCCACAAGCTTTGCGCACCTATCAAAACAGGTATTGGTAGAAACCCTAAAAAACAAGTCAATCTTGGAAATGGAGATATCCACAGTGATAGATGAACAAGATCCTACATGGATGACGCCTAACATTGAATTCATCAGCAAGGGAATCTTACCACAAGATCATCAGGACGCTCGAAGAGTGCGGCGCACAGCGCAACGGTTTGAACTACGAGACAACATACTCTACCGACGCTCTTTCTTACAACTCTGGCTCAGATGTGTTGGACCTCTTCAAGCAAACTACGTACTCAGAGAAATCCACGCGGGATCATGTAGTATGCACTCAGGGCCGCGATCTGTGGTTGCCAGCGCTCTAAGGTCAGGGTATTATTGGCCAACTATGCATCGCGACGCACGCAATCTGATAAAGAAATGCAGCAATTGTCAAGTACATAGGCCAATCCCGCGCCGACCGCAACAAGAGCTAACACCTATTACCTCACCATGGCCATTTTATAAATGGGGCATTAACATCGCAGGTCCCTTTCCTGTAGCAGCAGGAGGAGTAAAGTTCCTCATCGTAGCCATAGACTACTTTACGAAGTGATTGAAGCGAAAGCGGTGGTGAGCATCACGGGAAACCAAGTCAAACGCTTTGTCTGGGACAACATTGTCTGTCGCTTCGGACTACCAGGAGAGATCATATCAGACAACGGAAAACAATTCTGTGATAACCCATTCAAAGATTGGTGCGCGCAATTGAACATCACGCAACACTTCGCTTCAGTGAAACACCCACAAACCAATGGCCTAGTTGAGCGCGCAAACCGCAGCCTAGGCGAAGGAATAAAAGCACGCCTCGACAGACATAAAGGAAGGTGGGTAGATGAGCTCTCGCATGTCTTATGGGCGCATCGCACAACAATCAAAACCAGTACTGGCGACACGCCATTCTCCCTAGTCTATGGAACAGAAGCCGTCATACCAGCTGAGATAGGAATGCCAACTATACGCACAGCAGAGGTCAACGTCACAACAAACGACGAGGAACGGCGCATAGATTTAGATTTACTGGAAGAAAGACGTGAACGCGCAGCTATACGCGAAGCAAGGGCTAAGGCAAAAATGAAGAAGTATTATGATGCAAAGGTCAAACACACTTCATTCAGACCAGGAGACTTTGTTTATCGCGCCAATGATGCGAGCCACGCAGAGGACACGGGCAAGCTCGGACCAAAATGGGAAGGACCTTACGAGGTCACAGATGCGCTTGGCAACGGTGCATACAGACTGCGCGACACGGAAGGTCACGACCTAGCGCGCACTTGGAACATCTGCAATCTCAAAAGATGTTACTTTTAGGCTACGGCCATTACACAGACACATTTGCACCCTACGAGGCGCCCAATAAGTGTTTGTTTTTCTTTGTTTTCCTAGGAATTGTATTTTTATTTTTTCAAAAAACTTGCAAGTATCAATAAAATGTTATGGTTTCTAGCTAACTCCATAGCGTACTTTACTTTATTGCATACATACTAATATATGTCAATATTGTTATCTTCTATTTTTATTGCCTACATGGCGTGCATGCACCAATTAAAGACCCACGAAGGCATAAAGGATGAGTTAACCTACTAATTCACTCGTTGAGTAAGAGGGTTGCAAACCCATCAACATTGGATCACGCATCCTTGCTAAGCGCCTTACTTTTGAGACGTCGAGGTGAGTTTCACATGCACATCCCACGACGGGTGCGCATATACTAAGTACACCGTACAAGCTTAGCAAATAACGAGCCAAGACACTTGGTCAAATACTGAAACTTCGCAAACAATGCAAGTATAATTCTTAAAGTCACGCACTTAAAACACTTGGTCAAATACTAAAACTTCGCAAACAATGCAAGAATAACTCTTAAAGTCACGCACTTAAAACACTTGGTTAAAAAATTTGGCAAACAATGCAAGCATATTTTAAGTCACGAACTTAAACAACGAAAAGGTATCTTATTCATAATTTATTCACAAAAATTACAAGGCAAGGTACATTGTACAAAAAAGCCTATATGCTATGGCGATGCTCAAGGCTCTCCTCCGGGGCAACAGAACTCCCCGCCTCCTACAGCCTCCTCAAAGTTAAAGCATCCTGCATAGATACGGTAGGAACACTTACAGGCACACCATCCGACCTGGGGATGTGTGCAGCGCCAATGCCACACATCACTGCCTTACCCTTAATGCCCTTCTTCAGAGCAGCCCGCTGCTCGTGACGCTCCAGAACCTCTTTCAAGGGAATCTCCCTTTCAAGAGCGAAGGGTTTGAGGATGTCGCGAGGCTGTGCGAACACAGGAATCTGCAGCTGCGACACATCAGGCTTCAGATAGTAATCTGATTGACCTTCCCCATTCTCTTCAAGGTGGCGCTGTAATGTCAACCCCACCATGAGTACATCTATGGGGTCGTCTTGGTCGCGCTCCAACCTCCCAATGTGCGGCAGCTCGAGGACCTTCAACCCCGCCATAGCCTGCATCAACTCATCATAAGCAGTAGCACTATAACCAGGGAGGTCCGCCAAGTCCTTCTTCAGCAGCTTGGCCTCATGAAGATCCTCCATAGCCTGCGATCTCCCACGCGCCATCGCACAGTGCACCACCTTCCCAAAGGCGTCCAATACCTCTTGGGACTCCAGCACGCCCATAGCTGCCAGGCGCAGCCCATGGCTAATCAACCACCTACATTAACAAAAACAATTTGTGTAAGTAAAAAGCATAGCAACAAAGTTATTAGGAAGAAGAAGAGTACAAAAGGAATACCTGCGCTCAGCAATGGTCGACATCAAATGAGGATATAATTCCTCGTCATACTCAATGCTCAGGCCATGCAGCTTGTCTTCCTGGGCCTGGATGATCTTCAGCATGTCTTCCCTAAACTTGGCAATGCTAGCAAAATGCTCCACCTTCTTCTCCTCCAAGAAGCGCACGACCCAAGTTAGGTCGGACTTATAATGATGCAGTTCCCCACGTGCCTTCTCCACCTCAGCCATGGCGGACAATTTCTCGTGGGTGATCTTCTCAGCATACACCCGCGAGGCCTCCAACTCCACCTGCGCAGCCAATTGCGCACGAAGCCTCGCCAGCTCCTCATCCTTCTGGGCGAGAGTGCTGCTCTCCCCGACATACTTCTCCCTCAACTGAGCCACCAGCTCAGTCTGGCGTGCAGCAGTCGCAGCTAGCTCATCCATCAACTGCTGCGCCTCTTCACCCTCACCAACCTTGGCTTTCCCCTCCCTGTTTTCATTCTGTGGAGAGGAAACCTCATCAACGAAGACCCCATCATTCTTCGCAGCATTATCCCTACAAACGATAAAGACAACAGTTAATAAATATAGCGACAAGTCATATTCGAGAAACATAAAGACGCAGACACTTACAGAGATGGAGAAACTTCATCATCCTTTTTATCCGCGCTAGGAGCGGATGTCTTCTCCTCTGCAGATGACTCCGCATCCCTAATGATATGGCGTCGTCTCTTCCTGGTACCACTGGTCCCAGCCTCTCCTTTGCGCTTAATGTTCTGCGCCACTTCTTCCTTCAGCACCTCTTCGGGCTTTAGGATCTCCACGCTGTCAGACGACTGAGCACGCGCCACTTCCTCCTCTTGCACTACCTCCTCCGGCGCCACGCTCTGCACAGGCGTCACCTGGAGCGGTGGTGTATTCTCTGGGACAATCTCCGGCAGCACGGTCAATCGACCCTCAGTCGCCTCCAGTATCGGCTGCTCACCTTCTCTCAGGGGGCGCACGCCTATGGTCACCTGCTTCGGTTTCTCCAGCTTAACGACGGCAAACAAATCCATTTCTGTACACATTAACAAAACAAAAAAGAAGAAAAGATTAGTTAAGTAAAGATGCGCATACAAAAAGAGACTTACAGAATTTGAAGTAGAGGGGACGAACATCCACCCCGGCCGTCCTCACTAATAAAAGTTGGCACCGCGCCGTAATAATTGCGACTCAACCCCATGTGAACCAAAAACGCCTCCGGATAAGGGTTAATGGTCAGGCGGTTGGCATCAAGAGTCTGCGCATCAATCAGCCTATAGGAACCGGGTGCGGGGCGCCCATCCCTTGGTAATGTATCTTGAGTATAAAACTCGTAGGGCGATGGAAAGACTACATCATCAACCCAGAAAAAATGCTCCCTCCAATGTCTGAGGGAGTCTACTTTCTCAGTATAACACTGAAGCGCCCCCGGGCACTTCGCAAAAGATACCCACCCATTTGACCACGTCGTGTGGTAAAATGAGCGGAAGAGGGATATGGTAGGTTCTATCGCAAGTAAACGGCAGTTTACTTCAAAATTCGACACCTTAGCCGCACCTATACAGTGCAGCTGGGAGATGTGGAGGCGATAGTGGTTGAGCAAATCGCTCAGAAAGATAGATATTGGTACGCAATAATTCGCATACTCAAAGACTTTTGTGTATAGCCCTATTTTCCCTTCGGGGAAATCAGCTATACACGCGTCTATGTCTGGAGCCTCTGGACGCACGTCCAAAGGAATAAAATAATCGGACGAAAACTCGGTGACATCATCAACCGTCATCGCAGAGCGAAAGTCCCCTAATTGAGCAACCATTTTCATCTATTTACGAGTAAAACGCACAAAAATTACCTACGAAAATGAGTATTTTCTTTGCAAAAAGCTTTCAAGAAAAGTGAATAATGGTGAGTGTGTGTTTTACTGTGTGATCGTAAAAAAAGGGGCGGTGACTCTTATATAGGGAGTAATAAACCCTAGATCATCTCCACGTGGATTCCACTAACAAAAACGTGTGGCTGGAACTGAACCGGTACATGCACTTTTTCCCGATTTACGAGGGCCACGTGGACACTACCCCCAATTTTCGAGTTAAACGTTTGAAATACCTATGACTAGGTGCATTGCACTTTAAATGGGCGGCAATATTTCAATCTTTTCCCGCTACGCTTACCGCTGATAATATTAGTCTAGTATCCGCGGCTACGAACCGCGCACACTAGACTGGGGGGACATGACGACGTATAGTCTATACATGGGCCATGAGCCCAAATGATAAACATTACTTGGCCCAAACCCACCATGAGTGGGCTATCATAACGAATGATGGACCATAATAAATAGTTAAATACGGCTTGGGCTCACGAAGCCCAAAAGCCCAACCAAACTAACCGGGTATGCGATAAGGATCATCTATTCATGGAATAGATATCCTTACCCTGATAAGCACCACGAGTGCGAAGAGTAAGGAGCAAGAAACCTACGCGGTTTCAGCCCCTATATAAGGAATGACATCTCTCATTCAAAGGTACGATATACAAACCCTAACTCTTAACGAGAACCCTAAATCGATTACTTACTCTCACGCCGGAGTCTAATCGGGGGAGACAATCCCTCGATAAGCCTAACGGTGTTGTTTATTTTCTTAGTGCGCAGGTAACAAGTGATAAGAAGCGAATTGGTACGAGAGCAAGAGCCAATAACCAGGAACGCCCAACTTTTGTATCAAGAATAAATACTCTGAATGTCTCCATAATTCTACACCCAATGTGACAAGTGGAAACTAAATTCAGTTTATCAAATTCTCAATTCAGATTGTCTTTTACTGTGCAACCATAATTTTAAAAAGAAATGGACCCTTTGTCAATAAGACCTTCAGCACTGTAATACAGATTACGCCCCTGTGGAATCCTATATGGAAGTTCTGTTTGGATGCAGAAAAATGGATCGCAACCAGCAGTGCAGATAATTATACCATGTGTGACATCCAACCTGAATACGTAAATACATACTCATCTGTGAATTGGTAGTATAGCTGTATATATAGATATGGCATAAATAATATGTTATAAATATATATGGGGAATCAATAAGCATCTGGCACCAGTGGTCTAGTGGTAGAATAGTACCCTGCCACGGTACAGACCCGGGTTCGATTCCCGGCTGGTGCAATTCAAATTGCTATGATGAAATCAGCGCTCAATGTGATGTTGGGTCATCACAAACAGTTCAATTCTTTGAATAATAAAAAGCGCTTCTGAGCAATTATTTTTTGTTCTTTTTTATAGTAACCGAATGTTTTTCACTATGCAATATCTTAAAACATGACTTCAGATTTTTACCCAAAGAATACAGACTGTTAGGTAGGGAGAAGGTGAACAAGACATTATTAGTAATTAATGATCAACGAACATATGAAATTTAAAAGTTTAGACATAAATTACATGTCACCTAACGAATAAAGAAACAAGTATTAGTCAAGTAGAATTTCGAGGAAATAGTGTCATATTTTGGTCCATAAAATCTTTTTTAGAAGCTTAATAATTTCATCAAGTTGACTTTATCTAATTGTGACTCATCCAAAATAAATGTACATTATAGTAAAGAAAGTATAGCTTTCAGGGTCAGGGTGTTGGTCTCTAATTCTTTAAAAATAAGATGATATCACTATTTGTAAGTTCTTTGAAATTTGATCAGAGAAATGGATTTTTTATTATTTCTAGTTTATAAATTCATTTTGTAAAATGATACTACCGAAGAAGGTGGATTCGGTATATTCTAACAGCTTAATCTGCAGAAGGGTCTATAGAAACTAATGGGTTCGGTTATCGGAGGAGATAGTTCTGTAAACATACTCATATATCGTGATATTTCCATTACAACACTGCAGGGCGGTCAAACCTTATGGTTCTTTCCAATTAGAATTTCAAGGAAGTTGCGCCTTTTTTATGTAAATGAAAACGTTGCATGAAACCAAATGCTGCTCTAGGTGCAAGACAATGCAAGTGCTTGACCAAACTTGCCAAATCTGGTGCTGACTTCATCGATGCCAAAACAACTCTTACTTCTACGTGGAACTTAACAGATGCAAAACATTAAAAGAGAACTAACAATGAGTGTTCAAATGGTGTCATGCTGTATGTGGCTGTTGGTAGCTAAATCTATGATGATAATGCAGTTTTCAAACAAAAGTATGCTCTTCAAAGCCACATATTTATGGACATCTGTTTTACTTTCGTAGTTTTAAATTATGAAAATATAAGTGCGCGCTAAATATATAATATAAGAATAAGACTAATGATCTCATTAATAACTACTAATGATCAGCAATGTGCTTTATGGAATCATACTGAAGTTCTGTTTTGACTCAACTAGCATGGACTTATGGTAAAAAACTTCATACCGTCTGTTGGAGAGTATAAGCTCCATGTCAATGGTACAAAACCGAAGATAAGCAGTATGATTACATAAATCAATAAATAACCTACATTAATAGTAGAGTTTGTGCCTTACATCAAGTAAAATTTTCAATATTTTGACCTAAAAACTTGTGATCAGTAGCATAGAGAGGATAAACAAAACGTTATTAATATACTGAAGTATGAATATCAAACACAAGACTCAAAAGTTTAATATACGAACCCTTGTTTAAGTGGTTCCTGATCAAAATTTCAAGGAAGTTGCTTAGTTGCACCATCTTTTAATAAATAAAAAAGTTCTACATAACCTAACATTATGATTAATCTACAATTCCCTAATGAAACTTAACATACTTTAACTTTTATCATGTTGACTTATATGGTTTTGACTGGATCTATAAGTAAACTTAACATACTTTTATACTGTAGTATGACCAAAATCATATTTTTAAATTTGTGGTTAACATCAAAGTAGAGAAACTTTAGCTATCAGGGGGGTTAGCTTTCGGATTTTTTTAATTAGATATGATATCATATTATCATTAGTTCATTACTTGTAAGTAGTAGGAACTGGATCAGAAAAGTCAAAGTAAAAACCACAATACTGAATGAGCACCATGGGACCCAAGTTCATTTTCTAAATTATACTGACGAAAAACGACCTAGTCATATATTAGAATTTTGAATATCTTGCTGAATTGAAGGAAGTTGTAGGATCCGTATAAAGATTTCATCTACAGATGAATCTATAGAAACGGAAGGAAATGGCTACTGGTAGAAGTACTGCAGTAAACCGCTTCTGCATGACATGCGGGTATATTCTGATTACTATTTCATTACAACACTGCAGGGCAACTGATACATTGACTAAAGATAATCCAATCTACATAGGAAAAACTCTTGTCTCCGCCAATCAAGTTTTTGAACTAGGCTTCTTCAGTCCAGAAAATTCCACTAAGCAATATCTTGGCATATGGTTCAAAAACATCACTATAAGAAAAATTATATGGGTCGCAAACAGAGAAAGTCCGCTCTCCGTTTCTGACACAAGTTCTAGCCTAACTATTGTCGATGATGGGAACCTGAGAATCCTAGATGGTGAGCGCAATACTGTCTGGTCAACAAACATCAGGCTCCAGTCCAACAAAACAACTGCAAAGCTTACAGACACAGGAGACTTCTGTCTTAATGATACCATCTCAGGAATGATTTTGTGGGAGAGTTTTGATTATCCTAGTAACAGTCTATTACCAGGCATGAAGCTTGGGACGAATGGTAAAACACAGGGGAAATATTTAATGACATCATGGAAAAGTGACGATGATCCAACGCCGGGAAGTTTTGTGGTTGGACTTTCTGAGGAGCAGCCACCACAAGTTTTCACATGGAATGGTTTAAAGCCGCACTGGAGAGGTGGGCCATGGGATGGAGGAAAGTTCATAGGAATACCGGAACAGGATCCTGGGTACTCTGAACTAATAAACCTCGTGCCAGAGAATTCACAAGGAGGAGGATATCTCACCATAAGCGATTTTGACTCATCTGATTTCCAATGGCTTTACTTACAGCCTGATGGTGTGTTTCAGATGATATACTTGGAAGAAGATAATAAGATAGGCTGGGAAGCACCAAAGAATCCTTGTGATGTTTATGGAGTTTGTGGTGCTTTTGCAATTTGTACAAGCAGCAAGTCTCCTAGATGTGACTGCTTGAAAGGATTTATACCAGAGTCAAACGAGGAGTGGGGCAAAAGTAACTGGACAAGGGGTTGTGTTAGGCGAAGTGAACTTTTGTGTAAGAATCAAAGTAGTTTAGCTTCTGGGAAGACTAAGCCTGATTATTTCCAGGTTATAAGAGGGGTCAAGCTCCCAGATCACTATCTCTATTTTCCGTACAAGGATCCCGA
Organism: Artemisia argyi; assembly: GCA_030686995.1. NCBI lineage: Eukaryota > Viridiplantae > Streptophyta > Magnoliopsida > Asterales > Asteraceae > Artemisia > Artemisia argyi. The sequence goes on from CM060678.1 coordinate 201,128,928, forward strand.
TGGATGCATGCATTGGTGCATGGAGAACTGCTCTTGTAAGGCATATGCCTTTGTGACCGGCATTTACTGTATGGCCTGGACAGAAGACCTAATAGATATCGAGCAGTTCTCATTTGGTGGGGAGGATCTTTACTTACGCCTTTCTCATTCTGAATCAGGTAAATGCATGTTCTTATTGAGGTTTAATATTCATTTCTTTATGTTTCTTCAAGTTTTTTTTTTCCCTATATGACCCTAACACGATTTTATAGGTGAAAAAACAAATCAGACAGCACTTATCATTAGTATCACTTCCATAGGTGGTGTGCTCCTCTTAGGTGGCTTCATATTATGTTTATACAGGTGGACAACATATAAAAAAGGTAAGAACATATATTCCATAATAATTCAACGACTCTCAAATAAAACAAATTCTCGTTAGATGAGCTTACCTGCACATATCTCAATTATCTTAACATGGAAAATTCTCTTTCTAGGAAGGAACACCAAGTTAAATCACTTCAGTTCAGATGTTGAATTTGTTTCAAGGGACACACTAAAAGAAGATGTACATGAGTCCTTTGAATTGCCTATATATGAGTTCAAACAAATCATAGCTGCTACAGACAACTTCAGTTACAGAAATAAACTTGGTGAAGGAGGATTCGGCCCAGTTTATAAGGTAATATTACACTTGTATTACAAACTTGTTTTTATAGTAACGCACTAACTACTAACTTCTTTACACATCAACTTAAAATAGGGAATGCTAGATGATGGGCAGCAGATAGCAGTTAAGAGGCTGTCATGTGACTCTGGGCAAGGAATTGAAGAATTTAAGAATGAAATAGCATTGATCTCAAAACTCCAACACAGGAATCTGGTTAAACTTTTAGGTTGCTGTATTGAAGGAAAAGAGAGACTATTGATTTATGAGTACATGACAAACAAAAGCTTAGACACTTTTCTCTTTGGTCAGTTTAACTCAGCTTTTCTGTCTTTTCATTTCTCAAAATGTAAAGATAGTGCAGTGTTTAATATACCTTGCTCACAGTTTAGTGTTTTGGTGCCCAGATCCAAAGAAACGCTGGCAACTTGATTGGTCAACTCGTTTCAACATTATTCAGGGCATTGGTCGAGCACTCATTTATCTCCATCGTGACTCTTGTTTAAGAATCATACACAGAGATTTGAAGTGCAGTAATATATTACTAGATGAGAAAATGAATCCCAAGATATCAGACTTTGGGTTGGCACGAAACTTTCTAATAACACAGGAGCTGGCTAATACTCGCCGGATTGTTGGAACATAGTGAGAATTTTTATTTCCTCTTGAAATTGTGATTCTATATATATCATATTTTCAACGCACCGAAGAAGTCTTAATATCAGTCACGAAACTTAAAACAGAAATCGCATTAAAACAGATAGTATAATATATTAGGACTCTGACTTTCTTGAGCACACCATATCATAAAAAATTATATTTTTAATCCCTTCACTTACAACTATCTTAAAATTTATATTTCACTGTACTATTAGTGAGCAAGCTATTAAATAAACATTTTCTTCTATATGATGGCAAATTGATATATTTTTAGGCAAATGCTAACTATAAGCGTTTAATGATGAAATTCAGTGGCTATATGTCTCCTGAATATGCTATGGGAGGAGTAATTTCAGAGAAATCAGATGTATTTAGTTATGGGGTAATGTTATTAGAGATTATGAGTGGTAAGAGGAATACTGAATTTATACATCACGAACAAGTTTATCCTCTTGCACAAGTAAGTGTTTCTTTAACTTAACATCCCATACTACATAACATGACTTCATTCTGTTTGCACACATGCTTTTGCTGGTGTCATACAAATTAGACATATATTTCAGGCATGGAAGTCATGGAATGAAGGTAGAGGAGAACAGTTCATGGATCAAGCATTGACAGAGTCGTCATGTATATCAGAGGGTCTGCGATGCATACATGTAGGACTTCTTTGTGTTCAGGACCTGGCTAAGGATAGGCCAACGATGACAGAAGTAGTTTCTATGCTATGCAGTGAAATTGATCTTCCAAGGCCAAAAGAACCATTATTTACTTTACAAAGGCAATCCGGGAGCAGCATTGGACAGGAATCCCCAAACATGTGTTCTATAAATGCAGTCACTGTGTCCATTGTTGAAGGGCGATAGCTATTATCGACTATGGAGGACACTATGAGATGACATTCAAATTACCTTGTAACTTTATCTTTGAGTCTTAGACATCGAGTGTGTTTTTTTTTAATAGAATGACTTTACAAGAAACGGGGATCGGCACATATATTTTTCTAACCCTGATTGCTAAAGAAACTAACAATTTAATGTATGATTTGTGAATGTGTGACTCGGATTAAGCATAACAGATACGATATGATGTGATTTTGTTAAAAGAAGCTTGTATTTACAGGCCATCTTAACATAAAATTACGCTAGTCATAGAATTGAATTCCACGTGAGGTGAATTATAGCATACCAGTTTATGTCACAAACTAATACCCCGTGTGATATGATGTAAACAGTAATCATATGCAACAGTGTAAAATATTTAACCTGCTTGCATATTCCTAAGCTACTCTGTTCTATCGTGACATTTAACCATACAGATAGAATGATGGCACAATTAATGACGGAGAACCCATCTTAGTACCCCACAACCTTAAAGACATATTGGTCTGACAGCCTGACTCGTATAATTCTATTGTAATATCTCCAAATTTTACCCCCAAAGTTACATGTGAACCAAAATCAGTTTATCAGATTCTCAAATCATATCATTTCTTTTACTGTTCAACCTTAATTTCAAACAGTATGGGCCTTTGTCAACAATCACTTATGCTCCAGTTGGAGCTAAGGGAGTGTTTGGATTAGCTTGTTGTCCTGGCTTATGGGCTAATTTGACATTGGAAAAGCTAATAAGCTCACTTTTTTGGGGCTTTTGAGCTTATCAAATTAAGCTTATGGCTTATGTAAGTGCATAAGCTCAATTTGATAAGCTTATAAGCCAAAAGAAGTGGTCTTATGAGGTTTTTCAAATTCAAACTAGCTTAAAAGCTCAAAAAATTAGCTAATTCAAACACCTCTTAAGACCCTAACAAACGCAGGACAAGCATAATTTCTGAGCAAATTTGATTTTCTATGCAGCATGAGGAACATTTCAGATCATTTCCCTACCAAAATAAACGATAAGTAATCCTACACATCCAAAATCCATTTACAAGCCCTAAAATTAATTGGTTAAGAAGCAGGTTTGTAAATATATTTCCTCAAAGGTTTAGATCGGCAAGGAAACCTTAACCCCGCACGGCCGCGCACCTCTTTCGGAGAGACGGATAACTTGATGTTCGCGGTGAGAGAATGATACCACTAGGGCAATGCCCCAATGGTAGGTTTGTAAAATATTTACATCTTAAAAAGTGTAACAAACATCATTTAGATAAAACTAGCAACACATTTATCTATATCTATACTACTATATAATGCATTTGGGACTATTCTATAATTAGAAATGCTTAAAATTCAGACTTTTACTTGCTTATTATGGAAGGATTTCAAAATTAATTGGTTAGGAAGCAGGTTGCTTAGGAAGTTTGTTAGGAAGTAGGTTGGTTGTTCAAACTAAAATTATTTGGCTTAACCATCTCTACCATAAAGCATAAAGACAACTAAATGTGTAACCAAATAACACAAATATAGTCACAGATACCCGCCGCCGCATTGCGCGGGTACCGTTCTAGTACTACACAAAAGACGAGAAATGTTCCAAATTACTTATAAATCAACTCGAATGCTAGTATAATCTTAATAATGATTTGAGTGTATTTGGCATGGAGCATTTTGGAGCTGTTAGCATTTAGAATTTACGATAGAAAGCTTGTTTGGCAGCTTTCCGTGAAAACGAGCATTAAAATTCTAACGCTACTTTTACATAAGCGTTTATACCGATATCGTAACCTTCGTAACAAATTCACCTCAACAAACTATAAAACAAGAATTATTAATTCGATAACACAATTATAAACCCTAACAATCATAATCTGTAAATAAATACCACAAAAACTAGAATTTAATATTACAGTGCAATTTTACAATTAGATTCAGATCTAACTAAATACCGTTAAATTTTACCTCAATTTGATGAAAATTTCCCGCGCAAATTTGGGGGAAATTATATTGGGAAGCTGCTTTTATAGTTAGTTGGCAATTTTGGTGGTGAGTTATTTAATGGCCCCTGAAATATGAGTGTTTGCTAATTTTACCCCTGTAGTTTATAAACAATGATATGTAGATAATTTGTTGTCTTATTGATAAAAGATTTTAGAAAAAATTGGGGTTTGTAAATAAGTTGAGTTGCTCCTGAGCTAAATGGTTGTCATTTTTTTGACTTGATTTTTAATTTTTCAAATCTATAAACCGATTCTTGTACTTTTAAGCTTTTGAGAATGACTAAATAGCCCCGATATATATAATTTACCTTTTTTTTTTTTTTTTTTGCAGTATCTCACACTTTAAGTTTGTAAACTTTTGTAATATGCTGATAGGCGAAGCTTAGTGAGGACCAGAAAAGGCTGTGTATAATGCACAATTTATATAATAAATCTTAGATTTTATAAATCTACTATGATTTAGCCCTCCCAAATTTCATGAATTACATTTCAACCGACCTAATAAAAATGTTACATTTTCATAACTAACTTATAATTCTCTTTTTTTTTTATATTTTTTACTTTTTTTTTCTTTTTGTGCTTTTTAATCTAAAAATTCAAATAAACTCTACAAAACATGAGAGAGTGAGGGTATAAATAAATTTCACATTCATGTAAAAATATTCATTTTAAATCGATCTTAATTTTTCAGCATATAAACATAGCGCGAAGTTATATCATACTCGTTGTTTTTATTAACCATCTCAAAGTTATATTAACCATGTCAAATTTGGGTATAAGTTAACGGGAATAAGTCACCCATAGTAACCAAGTTTCATGAGTGTTTCAATTTGATACCTTAAAATAGGGATGTGCATTTCGACCCGAATCCCAGAACCGTACTGGTACCGTTCCCGATATACGGTACGGTACCGGGACTACGAAATAATGTGAAAAAAAATCGGGACCACTAATTCGGTACGGGACCGGTACCAAATCGGGAAATTCCCGAATAAAAACGAGGAAAACCCGATTTCCCGGTACCGATACCGAAACCGGTACCGGTACCGGTACCGGTACCACTATTTCTGCTCGGGAAAAAATCGGTACCACTAATTCGGTACGGGATCGGTACGGGACCGGTACCGTGCTCATCCCTACCTTAAACTTTCTATTAATCATAAAAACCATCAAAGTTTCAAAACTATTTCATTCTTATGTAATTTTCTAAAATTAGTGTGTATAAAGTATCCCATCTATGCATTAACATTTGTAAATTAATTTTAAACACGAACCCTCTAAATTTAACTAATTCCGACCAGCTTTATATATAACCCGTTAATGCACGACTAAACATAAATAATAACCACAAAATAATAATGAAGTCTTAGAAATGTTCAATTCAAGTTGCTCTAACATAAAAATTACATAAGAATGGAACAATTTTGAAACTTTGATTATTTTTATAGTTGATATAAAGTTTGAGATACCAAATTGGAACAGATTTCAAACTTGGTTACTATTTGATGATTTTCACCCTAAGTTGGCATGTTAAAAAAGAAAAAGAACATTAATCTATGAGGGACCGTATTGTAAGTTTGGATGTAATTTTACATAAACTTTAGTCGGTTAGCCAAAATAAGGCTCACATTATACCTTACCAAGAGAGAATTAGCAGACGACGACATTGGAGACGAATCTCGATTTCAAGGTAAGAGAATTTCTTTTTTATTTTAACCTTATGTAGATTAGATTAGAAGGGTATTGTGAGTTTGATAAAAGTATATAATGTAGATTAGAGTTGATTTTAGGCTAACCAAAATATGTATAACTAAGGGTTTGATTAAATTATAACTAATGCATTGTGTATCATATAGGCCTCGTAGTCTAGCGATATAATCAAGTGGTTGTGGCCTGTGGGTTCAAGTTTGGATGACATAAGTATTGTGTGTGATATATTTTTGTGTACATAGTGTCATATTGTTAGTTTATATTTAATGTGATTATTGGTCAATTTTAGAATATTAATTATAAGACTTTCGATCTAAGAAAAAGGAAATTAAAGGTTGATTTGGAGATGAAGAAAAGGTGTATAATCTCTCAATTGGAAGAGGTTCCGGTGGAGTTGATTCAACGTATACAATCATTGTTGCATTTAAAAGAAGCTGCACGCACTTGCATCTTGTCCAAGTCATGGCTACACGCTTGGTCTACCATCCCTACGGTCCGATTCTTTCTTCCTGAACCTCGTAAGTTGTATTCGACGGATGAAAACGTAACAAAGTACAAGAAGTTGATTCACAATACTCTGCAAAGGTATCACCGAGACAACATACCCATTGAATCTTTTGATCTTTCTTTAAGCATTATTAAAAACAACCAAGAGGAGTTGGCTTCTCATGTTAAAACATGGATTCAACAAGTAGTTTCAAAAACTAGTCTCAAAGAGCTTTCACTTTATATTTCCATTGATGATTCGCTTACACTGCCAAATGAGTTATTCTCTTGTCCAAACCTCAATACAATACATGTAGCATGCCCATCTGACAATTTTGTCGACCTTCGACTTCGAATTTGTACCAATCCTGTGATCAAGTGTATGTCTCTGCGTATGGTGGTCTTATATCGGGTCATTATAACTGAAGACGTGTTTCATAATTTGTTGTCTACTTGTAGCTTACTTGAGAAGATTAAACTTTCGTTCTGTCAGGGCTTAAAGAATGTTAAGGTAAAAAACCTTCTTCATCTTCGCGAATTGAATATTTTAGTATTAAAAGATGACGCTCTTTGGGAGATCAATAATGTACCAAGTCTTCACTCCTTGTCTTACCACTTGAAACTTGGGGGTTCGTGGAAGCCTATACCATTTCAAATGGATACGTTAGCAAGTGTGACACAATTACATATGAAAGGCGTGATGATAGACAATTCGTTTTTGGACATAGTCAATTCAAAATTTCCTTTGCTCGAGAGTTTGGCCTTTAATATTGGGCGAGGAGGGCTCGAAAAATTGGTTATCACTAGTGATTCACTCAAGTGGCTGACCCTACGCGTATCTAAACATGAGCCGGTCAATATAGAAGTTCACGCTCCAAAATTACTTTCTTTTATCTATGGTGGCATTAACATGATACCTGGTCTCATGTTTCCAATTATTGCTCCAGAGAAAATTGAGCTTACTTTAAGTTGGAGGAAACCTATTGATCATTCGTTCTTTCTCAAGATGAGGGAAGTGCTCAATTTATCACATATGTTTGACATTACCATATACAATCGTATCTTTGATTCAATCGCACCTTTGGACATTGAATATCTTAGAAAAAGGGTCTCGTCTCCGGTTATGAACGTTCAACTTTCACTTGCAACATTTTTGGATGATCGTGTGTGGGAGCACTTGAGATTCTTTGATGCATTTTTCTCAATTTGTCACCCGAATTACATAAAGTCCTCGGAACAAGTGATAAGGAAGATGATGGAAGGTAATACGACTGATCTTAAAGATGTTCAATTGAAAAATCCTCATAATGGAAAATGGGAAGCTCTAACAAGTTCTTGGAAAAGTGTTCTTGACACACTTACTGGTCAATGTGACCTAGAGTGCAAACTACATTGGTTCTCTTAATAGAACATTTTGTTCGATTTTCTAATGTTATGTTAGTACTCTGCTACATTTTGTTCGGATTAAATTCATTTATGCACTTTCACGTTTCTTTTTTGTCATGGTTTATACTGCTCCGTTTTAAAAGCCTTACTAACATTCATAATCACACAAAAACTGCAAATCATCATAATATTATGGTGAAATTTTATAATTGAATTCAAGTCTAACTAATGACCGTTAAAATTTACCTACATTGATGAAAAGGAGCATTAGCTCCGTCAATAGCGTTTCCCGCGCAACTTTGGGGCAAATTATATTTCGGGAAGTTGCTTTTTTAGTTGAAGGCAAATTATACGAGTAATTTAAAAAAAAATGATATATGTGTAGGCTTTTAAAGTTTAAACTTGAAAATGTTTGTTGCCTACCTTATTGATATGATTAAGCTTTTAGAAAAAAAAAAAAAAAAGAAAAGAAAAAAAAGGGGGGGGGGGGGGGGGGGGGGGGGGTTTGTTCTTATATAGAGATACAGGTGTAAATAAGGTTGACATGAACTTGAAGGCGGTTAATTAAAAGCTTAACTTGAACTCGGAAAAACATGTATTAGCTAGAAAGCCCAATAATGAAACAAGATGTTGTGTTGGCTAGTGACAAAATATGTTACTGTTAGGTTTCTAATACTAAATGATCAAAATGATGCAGGTTCAAGTCTAATGGTTAACAATTTTCTAACCTAATCTTTTAGTTTCAAAACTACAAACCGATTCTTGGATTTTAAGCTTTGAAAATAACTAAACAGCCCTGATATATTAAATAATCTTTTTTGCACTACCTCACGCTTTAAGTTTGTAAACTTCTGTGACACGCCGAATCAAAGTGTATGCATTTCAATTTTCATAACTAACTTATAATTGTTATTTTCAATTAAAAAATCAAATGTATGTGTTCTGAGAACCTCTACAACACATGAGAGTATAAAAACATTTCACATCCATGTAAAAATATTCATTTTAAATCGATCCAAATTTTTTAGCATAAAACATAGCGCGAAGTTATAATATACTCGTTATTTTTCATTAGCCATGTCAAATTTGGGTATAAGTTGACTTGTGCATAAAAGAAAAAGTAAGTAAAAGTGTGAGGCACCCTTTTGTGAATTATGAATGTAAGTTTTATATAAATATCAGTCGTTAGCCAAAAATAAGGCTATATATACTCTATAATTTTCCAAGAGAATTAACAGACGACTCTCGATTTCAAGGTAAAGAGAATTTCTTTTTTATTTTAACCTTATGTAGATTAGATTAGAAGGGTATTGTGAATTTGATAAAAGTATATTTTATGTAGATCTGAGTCAATTTAGGCTAACCAAAATATGTTTAACTAAGGGTTTAATTCGATTTTAACTAATGCAATGTGTATCAAAGGCCTTGTAGCTAGTCTAGCCATATAATTAAGCGGTTGCGGGTTCAAGTTTGAACTTAGATACATGCATTGTGTGTGATATATTTATTGTGTATATAGTTTCATAGTTTTCCGTTTAATGTCATTATTGGTCAGTTCTAGGTTTATTGTAGGACTTCTGATCTAAGGAAAAGAAGAGGTTGATATATGGAAATGGAGAAAATAACTACAATCCCTCAACCGAAAGGTGTTCCGGTGGAGTTGATTCAACGTATACAATCGTTGTTGCCTTTAAAAGAAGCTGCATGCACTTGCATCTTGTCCAAGTCATGGCTACACGCTTGGTCTACCATCCCTACCCTCAATTTTTTTCATCCTGATCACCCTCGTAACAAAACATACCAGAAGCTGATTGACCGTACTCTGCAAAGGTATCACCGAGACAACATACCCATCGAATCTTTTCATCTTCAGTTAAGCATTATTAGAGACAACCGAGAGGAGTTGCCTTCTCTTGCTAAAAGATGGATTCAGCAAGTAGTTTCCAAAACTTGTCTGAAAGAGCTTTCACTTAATATGAAGATTTTGGTTGATGATTCACTTACATTGCCAAATGAGTTATTCTCTAGTCAAAACCTCAATACAATAAATGTAACGAAGGCTCATAATTTCCAAAACTATCAACTACGAATTTGTACCAATCCTGTGATTAACTGTGTTTCTCTACGTGTACTGGAATTACATGATGTCATTATAACTGAAGACGTACTTCATAACTTATTATCTTCTTGTAGCTTACTTGAGAGGATTAAACTTTTGCGTTGTGAGGGCTTTAAGAATGTTAAGGTCAAAAACCTTCTTCGTCTTCACGAATTGGATATCTCAACCAACAAGGATTATGATATCAATATTTTGGAGATTAACAATGTACCAAGTCTTCGCACCTTTTGTTACATCTCACTGTCGGGCAGATGGGAGCCTTTACCATTTCAAATGGATTCATTAGAAAGTGTGACACAATTACATATACATGGTGTGATGATAAACAAACAGTTTTTTAACATAGTTGAATCAAAATTTCCTTTGCTCAAGAGTTTGACTCTCAGATTTAGGAATTGGGAATTCAAAAACATGGTTATCACTAGTGTTTCGCTCAGGTGCTTGACATTAAAAGTGTTGGCTACAAAATCTTCTTCTGGACACGGGCCGGTCAATATACAAGTTAACGCTCCAAGATTAATTTCTTTCATGTATGATGGCATTCTCATACCTGATCTCACTTTTCCAACCATTGCTCCAGAGCAAATTAAGCTTACTCTTAATTTAATGGAACCTATGGATCGTTCGTACTTTCTCAAGATGAGGAAAGCACTCAATTTATCAAGCAAGTTTGGCATTAACATAATAAATGACGACAATTATAAACTAGTGCCTTCGGACATCGATGTCAATGATCTAAGAAGAAGGGTCTCGGTTTCAGTTACGGATGTTCAACTTTCACTTGTCACGTATGATGACTCGTGGAAGCACTCACGATTCTTTGATGCATTTTTCTCGATATGTCGTCCGAGTTACATAAAGTGCGAGAAACTAGCGATAAGGAAGATGATGAAAGGGAAAATGAAGGATCTAAAAGATGTTATGGTGAAAAATCCTCATAATGGAAAATGGAAAGCTCTAACAAGTTCTTGGGAAAGGATTCTTAAAACACTCACTGGTGGTTATCACTTTGAGTGCAAACTAAATTGGTTTCCAAGATAGTGCATTTTTTCGATTTTCAAATATGTTATTTTAGTATTTTGCAACATTTTGTTCTGAGTGAGTTTGTTTTCTGGTCTTTCTTTTAATAATTTTTTATGCCAAAGTTCATGTATTTGATCTACAACATCATAAACACACTCTTATAATCACTCTATCCCTTTCATATGCTCGTATGATACTTTCTTGATGGAATTTTAAAAATGGCAATTCTTTATGAGCAAATTTATTCTTTATGTATTAAAATTATTTATGTAAAAATATGGTGGATAAGTGTGTGCTCTACAATATGACGTGTGTTACTTGGTGTAATAAGGCGACCTACATCTCTATTTTTTATTTTTTCTTTTCATTTTCAGTTTCAACGCAAAATTATAACCACTCTCGGATTATCAAAGTGTAACACCCCCAAAATTTGATACAGCGGAAGACTCACAAGCTTTCGGGGTGCTACGGGGATTGGTATCCAAACACAAGACATAAAAGAACGAGATAAAGTAAACATAGGAAAACACAACCAAAACGGGTTTTAAAGTTTACATTTATCCCAAGAATTATCCAAAGTAAGGCCCAAAAGAAATAAACATAGGTCCATAATAGTTATCAGAGTTTTAGAAAAGTAGATCCATAACCGGTGCCATTGCCAAGCCTCCAATCCCAAGCATCCATAGAGCATTACTTAATTACCTGAGAAGACGCGCTAAAAGTCAGCTTTCGCTGGTGAGATCATAGGTTTAAATTCATAATTCGATATAGTGGACATATACGCAAAACGCTTGCTAGCTAGACTAGGCCTCAATCATCCAACCAAAATATCCAACCAAGAAAATCCAACCGAATCAACTCAACCAAATCAAATCAAACCTATAGGTGCACGCTATAGCTCAAATATATCAAATCAATAGCTTACCTAGCTCAAGTCTAGGCCTCACTCTATAACCAATCCAATAGCTTACCTAGTTCGGGACTAGGCCTCGCTCAACAACCAAATCAATAGCTTACCTAGTTCGGGACTAGGCCTCGCTTAATCCTACCTAGTTCTATAAGCATAGCAAGTTTTGAAATAAATAAATAAAGCGATAATAGTCCACATAAAACATTTGCACGTTTCTCACCCCAAGTATTGAAAACAAAGTTCAAGAGTAAAAGTGGGGCTATGACTCACCTCAAGTCCAGAAATCCTCAAAAGAAAACGATAGAAGAAAGACGTAAGCAAACTCAAGCAACTCACGTAACGGCAACTACAGACTCGGCACTTCCTAACAATATCAAACTCGTTCAGAAATCATTTCCTCAAAAATCAAATATTCCCATTCCCGAACGTATTCCATTTTACTTTCCAAAATATCCATTTCTCGAATTAACTTCATATTAATTTGAAATTCGACGTTTGGTATCCATATGGGTGAAGGGTCGACACAACTCAAACCAAAAGCCACAACGAAAGAGATAACGAAATAATAAACCAACTATAGGTCTAATATTAGCCCAACATATTAGTTAAATAATCATCGAAGCTTATCAAATCCGTCGATTTGGTAATCTCCCATATTTATTTACGTAATATATCGTTCCAAAATTATACCCAACCTAAAGCACATAGCACAAAGAATTCTATTTGGTATATATCGTAGTCCAATAAATTCCCTATATATATCGTCGAATCGGCCAAATTCCACGAGATACCTAGTAATTTATTACCCTAAAACATATACCACAACCTATGGGCGTCGTGGGATACGATGCCCATTAATATACTCATTTTATATCGTCAAATAACTCGATCTAATCCGTCGATTAAATAAGTCACTTGATATATAAAATGTTTATATTAATCGTCATATATCCGTGACAACACAAAGTCACAATATAAAGCCCACTTGGACTTTAAAGAACCACAACTCGTATAACTCGATAAATTTCTAAATTTATAAAAATCACGTTTTTAATTATTATTTACCCGACTTATTATTTATAGTTATTATTTATAACAATATTCCGACATTTATTACACTATTTGCATAGTATAATAACTATCGTTATATTATTATACGTTTACTCGTGATCGTTTTATTATTAATATACGCATTTATATATATATATATATATATATATATATATATATATATATATATATATATATATATATATATATATATATATATATATATATATACACATACTAGTTTCAAGACCCGCCCGATGGACGGGCTAGCTCTATCAGTTTTTTTTTTTTTTTTTTTTTTTTTTCAATTAATAGTATATTAATAAAATAAAACATTAAATTACCATACGAATACGCATTCAATTTAAAAAAAAAAAAAAAAAAAATACATATGAGGCAAAAAATATGTATACTAAAATATGACTAAATAAAAAAGCATCTAAATACAGAAAAAAGAAAAAAGTGATATGTTTAAAGATGATGCAACACTTCTTTGTAGACAACATTAGGCGTTTCATCAGTGTAGTTGTCATCTTTATTAAAATATGTATGCTAAAATGCGACTAAATAAAAAAGTGTCTAAATACAGATAAAAGGAAAAAGTAAATATGTTTAAAGACGATGCTTTATAAACAACGTTAGGCGTTTCATCGGTGTAGTTGTCATCTCTATCACAACAGAGTACTTTAAGACTTCGGTTGCTTTTAACTCTTGAAACAAGTGACCGTGCAAAAAGACAGGCCGTTGTAGCAATAAACCAACCTGAGACAACCATTTTATGTTTAGTTACATATGCACCAAGCCGCCAAACATGTCTTTTTTTATATAATTTTTGGTACCAAAAATTATAATTAAACATCTTAATAATACAAAAAATTAAGACCTGACCAAGCCATCGTTCCTAAGTTTAGAGTACACATGCCATCAATCGGTGCTTTGGTGAAGCACCTTTTAGCTTGCATACACATCTCGATCTCACTATGTTATCTTTTATTCTTTCAAAACAGTATAAGAACAACATAGCTACTAATGAAATCAGTAAGTTGAATAGATGATCCATAACAAAGGATGTATTTAGCGTTTTAGTTGTATATGATTTCCTATTGTTATTACCATTTAAACAACTTCATTAACTTTTTACACTACTTAATATTGTAAGTAAACATCGTAATTTTATGATTTTGAAACTGTATTATATCTAATCATACATAAACCACAAAACCACAATATTTATATTTATGGATTTACCTTGTTGTAATGCTCGATTTCATTGCGGCAAAGGTTTCATAATATATTTGTTCCTCAAATTCAGACATACCTACAAAACCACAAGATGAATAGTATGAAAATCAAAGAGAAGATAAAGAAGGCATATTAAGTTAGCACGCATGTTTTTGTATTTTTAGTTTACGTATTGTTCTTAAGAGGAATAAAATACAAAATTCATGCATAGGTTATTTTAGTACTAAAGTGGAAGTTAAGACTCATATAGAACGTTAGAAGAGTAACTCAACAATTAAGTTTACTAACCTTTCTATTCATACTTATGACACCAAAACAATGTATCAGATTCATAATACCAGCTCTATATGCATATATGGTCATTGAACCACTTGCATCGCTTAATACTTGTTAGAATAGAGTTCGAGCTAAATGTACAAATTACAAAAAACTAAATATTTGTATCAGGTATGGAGATCATAAGCATATAAAATAAGTGGTACCAGTTTTGGCTCATTCATTCATAAATTGGTCTATTTGGCTCACATTCTATCCTCAAGGAATTAAACCCAATTTTTTTTTTTCAGAAGAAACACAAAAAACGGTGCATAAGTCAGGGGCATAAGTTGTTTCAGGTCAACCCGATCTGAACTATTTCTACCCAAATAAAAAAATGACACCTCTGTTAATAGTTTAATTGTGTGGATACCCACAAACAGATATTTATAGTCTTTAATCTATCTCGGACGTGAACAATATAAGCAATATCTAATAAACACTTACTTGGAATATTTCAGTCTTGTTGCCGCTGCATTGCGTTCAATTGATGCAGATTTGATCAGATGATTATAGCTGCCATTCTCCCCTGAAATCAGCAACTCGACAGTAACATCCTTCAACGGGGCTATATTTCAATTAGAAAGAGTACTGCTTCATGTTCATCATCTACACTATTGGCCACAATTGCGAATCAAAATCAAAATAGTAGCCAAGTACTTCACTGATTAGAGCTTTACCATAAACACGAACATATAAAGGTGTCCAAAGTCCAAAGTTCACCTATAATCCTAATATCCCAGTCAAGTCGTCATGCCTCAACAAAATCAAAAAATTATCCCACTATCATTATCCCACATATCTCATGCCATATGTATAGCCCAATCTAAGCCAAATTATATCCAAATTAACTAAACCAAGACACCTTCGTCGCCAATAATGCTACATCATACACGCAAATTGATATATCATGATTTGAAACTGTTATCACCTAAATATTTCGTTTTATTTACTCATATAAGAAAACACTTCATAAGTTTGTGGCTATAATCAATGATAAACAGTGAATGCATTTCACAATTTGTTAATGAAAGCATTTCATCAAACATGTTTTGTGCAAACACACTAACAATTTTTAAAAGACAATATCTTTTTTCGTTCAAACATTTCATCAAACAATTGGTATGCATCAAACAATTATTATAGTTATATAAATAAACTTGTGTTGACCTGTAGAAAAACAAAATCAAACTACAAAACCTTTGAGATTAAAATCATAGTGTGTCATAATTCTTCCATTGTACACCTAAAATCAAACTGAAAATTTATAAAATGTATAATTTATAACATGATTATCGAATCCCATTAAACCACATATCACAATTATATATTCTATGAACCCTAATTTCAATACGACATGTGTTTCTTCAATTCAACATAATCATATATAAAACATAAAAATTAGCACAATCAATTGAAAATGAATGTCTCCTGATACGTAAACAAAAGATTACTAAAAGAAACTTACATTGATCAATTGTTGAAAAATCAAGAACTATTGAATCACTGTTGATGCGCCACATAATTATTACTAATTCTCTGCGATGGATGTTAGTTTGTCAAATCGGAATTAAAATCATATATTTGAAATTGGGAATTGAGATCAAAATAATTAATGATTTTTCGTGTGGTTTATGGCCGTGTTTGCAGTGTGTGTGATTTGTTGTGTGTTTTGTTTTGTGAATGAATCAACACAGAATTGAAATCAAAATATACGGAGTAAATGAATAAGTTTCCTTATTACATGGGATTTTGTTTTGAATATTTCTGAACCGAATTGATTTTAAATTTTTTTGAAAACTTGCTATTAGTAGTGATGTTTCCAAGTGTCATTCTTTTAGAATTTTGGGAGAATTTTTGCATCTAAAAATAGCAATCACACTTGTGCTATACATAGGTTGAGATATATATATATATATATATATATATATATATATATATATATATATATATATATATATATATATATATATATATATATATATATATATATACACGTTTAACACATCTATATACGTATATAAACGATTATATTCTCAATAATAGTATTACGAGTATTGTTTTTAATATTTGACTTTTAAATATTTATCGAGTCATAGAATTCGGTCACATGTCCGAGTCATGACTCTCGGCTCATAGTCCAAGTCCAAAATAAGTATCAAGTCAAAAATAAAAATATCATCTCCGTCCAAATCAATCCCATATCCACGTGCTACAACATGAGGGTCCAACTACGGCACCCAACTAACCTATCTCCGTCATCTAATCGACCATCTCACAATCGGTCCCCAAGTATCCACACTCGACAACACATCTCCAAAGTATCTCGTAACCCAAAAATGCCATACAAGTCCAAAATAATAATCCAATAAGCACCATGGTCAAAACATCACAACCACGACAATAACAATAATAATAATCCGCCAAGTAACAATATATCCGAAAACCAAATAAGTTACGGGTTGAGTTACCAAGTCAACCCGGGACAACATAAGCCCGAAACATAATACGGGAGTCACACCCGAGACCAATAGGTCTCGGCTAGCTCTTGTGAGCCATACCGAACCAAACAGCCCCCCTTGGGGGTGTCGGCCAAGAAACCAAACGACCACAAGGGTCCTCCAAGCATAACCAAGGACAATCAAACATCACATATCGAGAACCAAAGATCAAATATACACCGAATGGTCAAGAAAACAACATGACAATCACCCAAACCGAGAGCATTAGCTCTCGTTCGAGTCTCGACCCATCGGAAAAATACAACCCGGATACCAAACTTCCATTTAACTCATTTTTATCAAAAACCCACTTGAATCTTGTATAAATAACCATAAAACCCGAAAGGAAAATAAGATTCGTGACCCTAGGTCACGTTTCAAACCAAAACTCGAGTCAAAACTCGACCCACCTTCAAACTCCAAGGTCAAATCGAAGTGAACTCCAAACAATACGAAAAGTGGTGATGTATTTGTGGTGATATTAATTCGAAATAGGTGTTATAGTGGTCCAAATCGCGCGTGGTTAGTACCAATAGATAGATCGGAAGAAAGTGGTTAAGATGGTGGTGTTGGATTTGATGTAGGGGCGGCGGTGATGGTGCTATGGAGGTGATTAGGGGCGGCGGTGATGGTTGATATACTGAAAAGAGAGAGAGAGTATTGTTGGTGATGAGGGTGTTGGGTGTGTTGTTATGGCCGGCTCCACAAGGACGATTCAAGTAATATACTCTTAAAAAAAAGGATTTTTAATAATGATAATAAGGATAGTAAGAGGTGTAGTGGGTTAAGTAGCCCGGTGTAATTACACAGACCAAACCCGAAACCTTAAATAACCAAACAACTTTCTCAAACCGAACTCGTTCCAAAAATAATAATATCCGAACCAATATTAAAATATAATCAAAATTGTTAGGTTAACCTAGTGTCGGAGTCAATGTAGTGCCAAAGTAACGATCTCAAAATAAATCATCACGAACGAATCAAACCAAACCATAAGTAAATAATAAATCCTCATAATAAACATACGATCAAAAATACATTCCAACGTTCATAAAACATCTCGTCCAATAAACTTTTCAAAAATTCCAAAATTATAATTTTTAATGTAATGCGGGTTTTAAAAATGGCTCCCCATTTTGCCAGTTGTCACACAAAGCCCGTATAAAAACCATAGACCAACTATTATACCAAGAATTTCACTTAATAACACACTTAATACACTTAACAATTTATAATAAATAACAAAGTCAAAAAAATTACCCAAATTTTCGGATCAAATAAAAGCCCAACTATACTTAAACCAATTTTTCGAATAAGGGTCCAAATTTTAGCCCACTAATCTACAGTAATAATCCTAACCCTAATTAACCACTATATAAACTAGGGCAGAGCATCGGTTCAAAACCGACCCGAACCGACCCGACCCGACAAAACCGAAAACCGAAAATCATTTTTGGGCCGAACCGAAACCGAACCGAATATGGTCGGTTCGGTTCGGTTTTATGTCGGGTCCGTCGGTTCGGTCCGGTTCACACGAATCACATGCAGCAACTCCTGGTCTTCAAGAGATAATTTTTAGGAAGTTTTGAGAGTTTGAAAGTGTATGGTGAATGATAGAATCGAGTGAATGAGCAAAGAGTATATATAGTGATATTTTATAACTCGTATGGTGCAATAGTTTGTAAGGAAACCAATTTCACTATACAAGTCAGTTACTATAGGTTCCTAGGCCTAGTTTTAACATATAATATCATTTGAGAGAGCTTGAAATGGGTTGCTTGCTTCTTGTGAGTCACTAGCATGTCGACCATATATATCTTTCCCATACGATTTGAGAAATCGTGTATCATTGGGTTATAGCTGATCATATTTAACATTTAAGCATGAAATCATGTTAGAAACGTTACTAGGAACTCTTAGAAACAAACGGGAAACAAAACGGTTAAGAAATGAATTTATTATATGTCGATTGGGTTGAGTTTTGGTCAATCACTTCGCCTCTTAAAAACATATCAAAAGTCGACATATGAATCTGACACTCGACACACTAATATTTGGCTAGGTGATAAACGAGGTGGTGTAAAAATATTTAGGTGTCGTGTATAAAAATCGAGAATACGAGAGGCATTTTGGAGCTTGATACAAGTCGATCATATGAAATTTTATTATGAAAAGTGGGCTTGAGTTTGGGCTGATGAATAGTAAACGGGGTGTTGGGCTGATGAATAGTAAACGGGGTGTTGGGCTGGAAATTAATTAAGGGCCCGTTTGGTATTAATGTGTAATTAGTAATTTTAATTTAGGATTAGTGAAATGAAATTACTAAATTAGTATAAATGAAATGTTTAGGTTTCGAGTAACGTGTCGAGGATTGGTCCCGTCATTTCGTGAATTATATTATATCGTGGTAACGACTAATTAATATAATAAGAAAAATTTTAAATTTTTCTGAAATAATGGGAATCAGTAACGGTAACGAAAGATTATTTATTTAATAACGATATAATTACAAGGAATTTTTACACGGTTCTACACAAGCCTCACTATATCAAGTATTATAAGTTCAATTTATCTAAACTTGACTTCTTAGCAACTTTGAATATCACATAAGTGCCATAAGCTAAATTTAGCACACAAATTTCATAAAGAACAAATAATATGTGCAACAACGTTTTTACTATATCTACCTTTTGATTCAATTTTAATCTTAAGTTCGCATTCGCGATATTCCATAACAAAATGCAAATCTTTAGCATCTTACTGTAAATACCATATATGGAAAACCCAAATTCAACCTAAAATAAGTTGTTCTTTTCAACAAATTAAAAAATAGAATCAGGATCGATCTTAAAACTAATTGATGGTAGTCACTATTTGATGAGTCAACAAAAAGTGTATTGATTTATTCATTAAAAATTAAAAAGTTATAAAATTAATACATACCAGTCTAAAGAATATAATCGGAACTCAATTTGTACCGCACTAATCAATAAATTGTTGTTTTTTATCAATTGTTTTAAATAATTGAAGTTAGGGATTGAATCTTAATTTGGGGGTTTTTGGTTAGGGATCCAAATTTGTTTGTGAGAGATCATTATCAATTGAATTTTTATTTTGTAGCACTAAAATAGGGTGATGCAGTGTTTGATTTACATCATGATCAATATAAATTGGATGTATATTTTTTGGATGCATTTTTCCGTTTGAGGATGAAATTTGGGGTTTATTGTTCGTGGGTAACTGTGTTTTTTATCTACTGATAGTATGAATTAGGGTGCGTTTTTTGTTTGCAATAAATGATGAGATGCCTAAATTAATATGGTCCATTGGATAAAAAAGAACGCCAGGTCTCATTATCTTGGATTTTTGGTGGGATGTTTTATTGAGGAAACCTTGTTTTATATATGTGGGGAATTACCCTCCACAAAATAAATGACTAAAAAAAGTGCATTTCTAGTCATGGACTAAAATAATATCAACCAAAAGTCAAGAGACGAATCATATATCTAAATTACACTAAAATGTTTAATCAACACTAGTTGGATACTCGCGCATAGCGGTAGCGATAAATATATTGAATGAATTGCTAACTAACTCTCCAAGCAATTCTCTACCCGCTTAGTGAATTCATTTCACAACACTCCGAATGTATATGTGTTCGTTGTATGTGTTTATTTGGGTTTCCGGTAGCTTTCTCGCAACGCCGTATTAACATCATTATTCCTGCATATACAAAGACCATCACAACCTCTTACTAGTCAAACACTCTCTCCAAAAGTATATATTTTGACGAATCAAGTTTGTATTTATTCAAATTAAGGTTAAAGTTGTAAAAAGTGCATCAAAGGCAGTTATGGTGAAACTACTTGCTTGGGATATAACGGAGGCGAGTCACAAAATTTTGCTCTCTTTGTAACATCGTTCTAGCAACTTGCTAGCTTTTACATAATACCAGTAGTTTGATAAGCGAGCTAAACTACATAAATAAATAAGTGAGCTCAACTAAAACCGATCTTTGGCATAATGTACCATATATCATGACTATATACATCTTCCTTGCTTATTGTGGATTTTTCAGATATAGGTATGCGGAGTACTAAGCATGGAATGATCGTAGGCATTGGCATATCGATATTTATATGTGTCCTTATAGTGGTATGGTATATTACTAAAAAAGCATGGGAGTACAATGAGAGTATGCATCAAAATATTGATACATTCTCTATTACAATCTCTCAACGACCAGATTCCTCACCGGGATTAGATACGTCAGCAATTGAGTCTTACAAAACAACAATTCTTGGAGAGAGTCGAAGACTACCTAAGGACGACTGTGACACTTGTCCAATATGTCTTACAAAATATGAACCTAGAGATGCATTAAGAACAATCCCCGAATGTAATCACTATTTTCATGCTGATTGTGTAGACGAGTGGCTCAAGTTGAATGCAACTTGTCCGATGTGTAGGAAATCACCTGAAAGGTTTATCTATGATTACACCTAGTCTTAAATAGCGATATTCATATTGTTCCTATTGTACTACATACATTATTCAGACGCCGATTATTCAAGATTCAACCTCATGAAAATGGAAGAAGAGATGATTAGTCTTTCTTTTATTGCTCGATCGCCGCCTGCACAATGGAAGTCTTGAAGTAGAGATAAATTTTGACATTATTCATTTACTACGAACACAAATTGATCATACGTTAAGTAGAACCGGAAGCAACCTCTCTACCTTAGGTAGGGGTATGGTTGTCTACGTCTCAACCTCCCCCATACACCGTGGAAGACGGTATTGGGACCCATAACCCGTGGAAGACGGTATTGGGAGTTACTTTACTTTTTTACTTTTACAAATTGATCATACGTACACTTATCTTAATTTGAATACTTGGTTCGTCCCACTGGGATTCAATTTAGAAACTTTTCTCTCGTTAACGAAATTTTCATATTTTGTCTTCCATTTCTCAAACTATTTTTCATTTCTTGCCATTTTGTAAAATTGTAGCTCAAAATGAACTTTTAAAGACGAATATGTGAAGAAATTTTAAATATTTTTGTCTTTCTTGATTTCACAAAAAATAGCTCGGTCGCTGTATCCAAGAACCCGTATATACAACCCAACACAAATGAAGTCTAATACAGTTTCTGCCCACAAAATATTACTAGTAAAATATGGTTGACAGACACACTATGCTAAAATAAACACTGAATCCAAATTAGTTAAATATCAATCTTGGCCCGGAAAGAAAACAACTAAGAATACTATATTCGGCCATAAGCTAAAAGCTCAAGTTGATAAACTCATAAGCCGAATAAAGTGGACTTATGAGCTTTTGAAAATTCATATAATCACATAATTAGCCAGAAAAACAAGCTAATCCAAGCACCTCCATGAGATGGCGAATCTGGCTAAGATGTGTAAAGAGTAAAACATTGATAACCGAACTTTTCGGTAGAAATTGATATACATGAAAAAATGTTACAATGCACTTAATAAATATGATGTGCAGTCATTCTCCTGGTGTAGAATGTTGGTTAGTTCAATTGAGCTTGGTTTCATATGTGTTCATCAAACTAATGGAATTATCTGTAGTGTATATGCCTATGGCCATTGTGGTAAAAAAATACTTCATCTCGGTTAGGGGCTTGCAAAAGAATCTAATAGTATCTTCTTTTATTGTTCTTTCATAGCCAAATAAATCGGAGCTAATTAGGTGCTAGCTTTAAAGAGTCAAGTCAATTGAAGACGACGGTTCTTAATTATCCTGTTTTCAAAGCCGACCCATTAGCCCTTACACCAACATTTACAAAGCACACAGCCTGTGCTTGAGAACCACCATGAAAGAAAGAAACTGGAAAGAAAGGACATAAGATTAAAATAATAATAATAATTAAAAAAAAAAAAAAAAAAAGGGTTTAAAGCTTCAACCGGATCTCAAACCATGGAAGAATGATCTACGTAAGTAATTATTCATTTCCCTATTTTTGTTGGTTTTTTGGTGATTACTGACTGGAAATAAGTTTAACTTATTATATGGTTTTTGCTATTAGCTGATGAGATGATTATCACAATAATTAGTTGCGCTTCAGCCAGTAACAATGTCGCTGAGCCTTCTATTATTTGTCTGGTAGAAACTTGTATAGAGGTTTCCCAAAGACTTCTATAACGTTGATGGGGACTAGTATTATTAACTTAATTTTGGAAGTGCTTCTCATACATTTTTTGCTATTATTGTTGTAAATTTGTGTATACTGGTTCCTTGGCGAGGAAATTCAAGCTTGATATAATTGTTGGCTGTGAATAAAAGTTACTCGTTAGTAATATTACTGGTTGCTTTTTTGTCCATTAGAATGTTGATGGACTAACAAACCGTGTTGATGGTGACTATAAATAAACTTAGTTGAAGAAGTTACGGAGTATTTGATTATATGATCAAAAGCTAGGAAATTGAGTTTGATGTTTCTGATATTAGGTTGTTATTGGCAGTATTTGTTGGTAAAGTTCTTGGTAGCTTTATGTTCATGTGGAACGTCTATGGACAACAAACGTTTAGAGTAGTTACCTTGAATCATGTGTTCTGACTAGTAGGGAATATGACGTCGCTAGTGCCTTTATTATGTCTGCAGGTAGTAAATTATACATAGTACCATAGTGGTGCCTGAAAACATATGATGTTGATGGGGATAGGGGTGAGCATCGAATGCTTAAAACCGAACCGGACCGACGAACCGGACCGAACCGACAAAAACCGAACCGGACCGACGGCCCGTCGGTTCGGTTTCGGTTTTGGGTTTTCATGGTTTTCGGTTTCGGTTCGGTTCGGTTCGGCCCAAAACCGACAAAAACACACACAAAAACACGTGAACCGGACCGAACCGACGGACCCGACATAAAACCGAACCGAACCGACCATATTCGGTTCGGTTTCGGTTCGGCCCAAACATGATTTTCGGTTTTCGGTTTTGTCGGGTCGGGTCGGTTCGGGTCGGTTTTGAACCGATGCTCTGCCCTAGATGGGGACTTGGAATCAACTTAATTGGAGACATGATTTTTGCTTTGATTTTTGATTTTTGTAAATTTGTTTATTTTAGATCAAGAGCAAGGAAATTTGAGTTTTACGATTTTATTATTGCTGTAATTGTTTTCTAGAAGTTATGTGTGTTAGTAATTTTACTGGTAGTCTTTTGTTCGTGTGGAATGTCATGGACTACCAAACTTTCTAGTTAGTGTTGTGCGTAAATGAGATGGTTATCACAGTAGGTAGATCAGAACATGTGTTATAGACTTGCTGTTGTGCAAGTCGATCGTTAACATATCTTGCGAGCTGCACTAGCCTATTATGTTTTTCAGCAGCAAGCTACGGTCTTACATAAGGTTAGACATAAAGGCTGCACAAAGACTTATAAGGACATTGATCACATACTGCTACTAGTTGTACGTGAATTGCAACAACAAGGTGAACTACCTTTCTCAGGCCAGCAGTAGTTAGTTACTTGAATAAAGTGGGCAGAGAAATAGTCCATGCAAAGTGCACAATATGGTGATGAGTTCTTCATGCTTTAAAGACAATTGAGGTGTGATATGGCTCTAATCAAAAAAAAAAAAAAAAAAAAAAAAAAAAAAAAATCTAAATGAAAGGTTAGACCATATATGGGTAGAGGAAAGGTGAGACCGGAGAGACGAAGACCATGCATTATGACTGTGGTTGTGATGCTTGGCATATAACCTTTGGCATTCACATATATTAATAATTTAGCCGTTTGTAAACAGAAAGGACATTTAAAGTGTGCATTTATGTATTCTAACAATCATGACAAAGTCATTTAAAGTGTGCACTTGTGTATTATGCGTTTTGTTATATACTATTAGTTTAGAGGGAAATTTGTCAGTTTTGGCCCCTTGATCACTTTGAGATCAAGTGCCCTCTTTGTTGCTACTAACGTTTGGTAACATAAATTTGCATTGATTGATACAGAGATGATTTTTCCTGCTAGATATGCCTCCACGACGCCGCTCATCATCACATAATCACATTACTCTCAGCACGATTGATTCGAGCCACACGCCCACTCTCGACAGACAAGGCCTACAAACAATTCAAAAAACCCGAGGGTAGACCCATTAGCCACCGATGACGTACTATAACTACCTACCCAACGTTCACCTAACAATGCTAACATTCATCGGTTTTCATTTACACCTAGCTTGGTCAACACCTACCAATAACAGTTTTAACTACCCTAATATGTCAAATACCTAAATCCCCCTTTTCTTATCATTCGCAGTCACACATCTCTTTTTCACACAAACCAAACTTCTCTTCTTTGAAATCTGTGTCTGTTATAATATAATCGTTGTCTGTTATAAGTATGTTGTGTTTCTGTTTGCCCGGATCCTTGTTGTACTTGTTATTCTTCATTGTCTACAAACACCAACGAATTTCTATTTACTTGTAGACAGTGAGGAATAACATGTACAACAAGGATCCTCTAGTGAGCAGCAGGGATTTCTTAATGAATTAACTTTGTAATTTTAAAAAACTGTACGTACACTTGTATCTCACATCCGCGAGTATAAACTTAAAATATCATCTCTACTTTGGCCTTGAATGTAGCACGATTACTATTGTGTGAACCATGCACGTTCATTTGCCTCACTTAGATTTTTTGTTGCTATTTTACATCTTCATATACACTTGCTAATGTTGGATACTTATGTAATGAAATATGATGAATCAAACATGTCATTTAAGACATGAAGAACATACCGTTGGAAAGTATGTCACATCTAGCCAACTAGGTTCATGTTTTTTCAAGTTTCTTTTCTTTTTTTTTCATGGTGTATACTGCTCTAGTTTTCATTCCGCTAGACCTTTGTTTGATTTGATATGTTTGATTTCTACACATTATTGTTTTGTTTGACATCATTAGCATTGGAAAATAATGTGTTAACTCAAGGTGACCAGCACATTTCAACTTTTGTTTTCTACTTAATAAGGTTTGTTCTGAATGTCCCGTGTTTGATATTTGTGCATTCGTAATTGAACTCATTTTAATGCCTAATACGTAAATGACTACCACAATTGGTATTTATCAGGCCGAAGCTAATTCAACTGCAGATTTGGGGGCAATTCGATTTAGGAATGCAATTTACAGTTGATGGTAAAATTTGATGATAAATTATAGTATTACTGTCCCCAAAACATGATTGCTAACATTTTGTCTCAAGTGGCTTAAAGACAACCCTTGCGTGCTTACCAAATCAACAGTCAACACGCTACAAAGAATCATGTATTGTTGTATCATGCATATTGCATAACATGATATTTAAAGGTCAAGAATTTGTGATTAGTGAGTTTAACGAGTTGTTTCTCTACAACCGAATTTGGAACGTACTTGGGTCGAAATATGCGACATACATCGAAGGAAAAACAAAGAAATTCGGGATAGGAAAGTGCACAACGACCTTCGACAAGATATTGTGGAGCATATATGGAACCTTAGTCACTAAATTGTATATATATATATATATATATATATATATATATATATATATATTTTAAATTTTGTATTATTAATGTATTTATTTTTAATTTAATGAAATGTGTAATTTTATTTGAATAAATGAAAAATAAATAATGAAAATGTGAGGGTCGGAGGCGTCTTACAACTCGTAATGAGAGACTATTTTAGATTAAGTTACAGGTTCTGAGTTATAGGATTAAAAGCTGACGTCACAATACTTTTTTTTTTTTTTTTTTTTTTGGTAAAAGGTTACCCCGGTAAAGTATATTAAACAGTAAAACGTTTGAGTACACTGGAATGTGGCAAAAAGCACCACATTAACCTCAAGCCCATAGCTTGACCGACCCTAAAATCGAATGTGACATGCCACAACCGAAACTAGAAATATAAATCATAAACATTAAATGACTCAGATTTCTAACTACCATAAAGACTAAAATTAGGAGGCAACTTCCACTTCGACAACAAACTTTTACCCACATTCGTATTCTTGAATCTAAATGTGGCGAGCTTGAGCCGAACCGTAACCATAATGATGTCTCTAAGCTCCTCTGGAGTTCTTCTAAGATTCTTGAATAACCTATTATTTCGCTCAGTCCATATGTAGTAAGAGGAAGCCGCCAATAGCAGCTTACCCACAACACTTTTAAACTTACGTTTCGAAGTCATAGGTTGTAACCATAACATAATATCCTCCATTATGGGAGAGACGTGCTCCATTCCAGCTAAACCACGAATATAACACCAAACTTGAGAGGAGAAAGCACATTCAAAAAATAAGTGTTCATGCGAATCCTGTTGTGCACCACAAAGCGAACATCTGAGCAAACTCAAATCTGTTGAGGCATCTACATCCCAATGCCGAAGAGTGTCTTGAGTTTTAAGACTTCTTCTCATAACAAGCCACATGTGGAAGGCATGTCGAGGAATGCAGTGAGAAAACCAAACTGTGTGATGCCACAAAACCTCATTACCCCGCGGACGAATAGCCTCCCAAGCACTTTTAACTGAAAACTCAGTCAAGTTACCATTTCTATCACGCCATCGCATATAATCTTGGCGAGAGCCATTAAGGGAAGGGGCTGGAATAAGGCCTAAATCCGTTACAATACTTTTTTCTATAAATCCGTTACAATACTTTTTTCTATAACACCAACCTATAAATTGAACGTCACCTTTTGCTCTTATAATCTTTCCTCAAAATAATTTCGTTCTTTATAGAGGAAGCTTTTTGATGTTCACGTATCTTGAATATGGCGTTAGTAAATACTTCTTCCGCACAGATGAAAAATACGCGGTTTAAAGAAATCCCACCAAATAACACGTTTATATATTGAGATGAAAATTATGCCCTTCTATATATTAAAGTAGTACTTGTTACCTTTTATTGGTTTTTGTGTGTTAGGGGGTTAATAAAGGAAAATTGATAAAATATAATCATCATTTTTTGATAATGGACGATTAACTTGACACATACTGTAAAAAAAGAAATGCTGACGGAGTGAGTATGATGAATTGTTTGACTGCTAAGCAAATATACAAGAATGAAAAAAGAGTTAAGATCCACTTACCACTTCTGGAATCATTCAAATATTGATTTGAAGAACGTTTATAGTCGCACTCCGTCTTTGAAAAACAAAGACATTTTTCGGGTCAAGCAACCACTAGTCCCTGCTTGATATTATGTTATATTTAAGGAAATTAGTAAAATTGTGACGAAGATGACACTTATTTTTAGTTTGACTCGCGTTTATACATATTGTTAAAACTAAGATTTTTTTTATTTTTTATTTTTTTTAATGTCTAAATTGTGATTGTCTCATATTACATCGTATTGTATTCGTAGATTTTGTAAAACACAAAGAAACAAAAAGTATTGACTGACAGAGTTAGTAGAGATATCACTTTATATAAATCATTAAGCATAACTTACAAGCATTCATTTTGTTAACAAAAAATTAAACTATTTTAAGAAAATTGTTTGATTTTTATTACAAAAATTAACCATGTAAGAATATCAATAGATGGGGAGGAGTGGGTTAAAGGGAGGAAGGTAGGGTTTTATTTAAAGTTAATTTTTCATTACGAACGTATTCGAATATATTGTGAATTGTACGACATACTGCGAAAAAATCAGTTTTTCTTCTACAAAACACAACAATCGATATCAACATGAAGTGCCCCAAAAATACATTTATTGGTGCAATCGTTTGATGATAAACTTTATAATTTTACATATACATGAGATTGAAAGACGTTGATTGTGATTTTTTTTTAAATTTTATTTATTTATTTATTTATTGGTATTAAAAAAAGTGTTAGGTTACGTAATGGCACAAGTGATAATCGCATTTAAAGTGAGGACAATCTCGTAATTTTACAAAAATCCTAGTCTATATCTATACTACATGTAATAGACAAAAGACTCTCTCTCCAAAAATTCCAAATGTACAAAAAATTATGCAATGTTTACAACACTTTAAAGCAATGATTTTTCATAAGTACAACAAGTAAAGCATTATTTAAAACCAAAACAAGCATAACTCGAAATTCAGACCAACATCTTAGAATTATACATTAAATACCATTAAAAACACCCCTACATATAATATTACAATTATTAGAACATAATGTACAACCCTATAATGTGGATGATTGGCTGATTGTTGAGGCACACCGGAACGTGCAAAAGGCTTCAAAAGATCATGTCGCGAATCTTGATCAACTATCATTTAACAGAACCATAACCCTCATTATAATCAACTATCAAGATTCGTAGGCAAAAGTTTAAACAAGAAGGTGATCTTAGCTGTCTCTTCACCGTGTACAACAAACCAATGATATTCAAAGATCATGTCACGAAAAGCAACTCACATCACGGATCCATATAAGAAGACATGCTTCATATTTCTATCCGAAACTTAATGGGAAAAACGATTTATAACATGTACGTTATAATCGTCATCCTGGTTCGTTCTTTCATTAATACAACAACATAACAAGTGATCTCGGTTTTTCTCCTTCTTTCTTTAAATTTTGTAAAGATTTTCGTGAAGAGAGCAGTTAACCATCATCGATCTTTTGAAGGAAAACTTCTTACATTTATCCAAAATCGTATAAGGAAGAATAAAACAACTAATGTTTTACTCTTACTCATGGTTCGGTTTAAAACATTAAAAAACGAATCAACATCATACCCACCTGAGACCGAACCCACGCTCTTGAATCGAAAGTGTATGCTGGATAAGGTGACTATCTTCTTTGTGTTTCACTTGGGAAGTATAACACTGTATGTGTGTGATTCGTGATTTACAGTAGTGAAAGATGATGTTATTAGATGAGATGAGTTGAGATCGGTTCTAATTGTTGATGAAGGATGAGTTTAGATCTGGACTTGATGGGTTTGTGAGTAGATGAAGATTTTAGTTGACTACTTTTTGAAGAGAGGATGAGGGGGGCGGAGTATTTTTTTTTATATATGTGTGATTAGGGTTAAACTAATGAGAGATAAATTAGGGTACTGATTTATATCATGCGTGTTTATGTGTTGGATTGAGTTTGCGTTTTTACGCGTGTTGGACTTGGGCTTAACAGATCAGGGTGTATCATTTTTGGGCTGCGTGTTTCATTGAATGGAATTTGGATTGGATTAGGCCTAATGAAATGCTAATACACGGAAAATAAATTGCTAATCGATATTTTTTTGTCTTTCATGGGTTAAATCGTGGTTGGTAATGTCAAAACTTGATATATTATTGGTTAAATGGTTGGCTCGTAATGACAAAGTGATTCATTTTCACGGGATACAATTTCGATACAGCAGAAGACGACACAAATAACTATTATCCGATGGAATTCTTAAACTCGCTAACTGTTAGTGGTTTGCCCCCTTATGTTCTCCGACTCAAAGTTGGGTGCCCGATTATACTTTTACGCAATATCGATCCCTCAAATGGATTATGCAATGGGACGAGATTGATATGCAAATCTTTAGAGACGAACATGATCGATGCAGATATAGCTATCAGCCAACACACTGGAAAGAGAGTCTTCATGCCTAGAATTCCGTTATGTCCGTCCAAAAGTAAAATGTTCCCGTTCAAGCTGAAAAGCAATCAATTCCCTGTTCGCCTTAGCTTTGCCATGACTATAAATAAGGCGCAAGGACAGATGATTCCAAACGTGGGTGTCTATCTACCAGATTCAGTATTCTCTCATGGCCAGCTTTATGTGGCGTTATCGAGAGGGATCTCATGTGAAACGGCAAAGGTGTTAGTAAAACCCGCCAAAAAAATTGTGAAGACGGAGTGTACACGCAAATGTTGTGTATCGAGAAGTCCTACGTGAAGAGTAGAATGCACATGTATATTTGATGTGTGACACTATTTGGACACGCTACTAGATATTTTACGCCCATAAAATTTATTTTAGGGTACCCGCCGCTGCAACGCGCGGGTACCCTACTAGTTTAAGTAATATGCCATAAGGTTATGTCAAGTTAGAAATAAGTGTCATCTTGGGTCATAGTTTTGCAAATTTTCTTATAATATAAGCAAAGACCGACTTACATAAGAGTCAGGTGTGGCACATGTTACACCAAATTTTTAGTCGTGTAATTTATTTATTTATTTATTATTTTATTTTGGTGAAAACTGTTATTTTATTTTATTTTTATAAGTGCAACATCCAATAATATTTGTGCTAGTTTCTTTCTTTGAGATGAAACTTTAATTTAACCCTACAGTTCTTTTGGTGCAAATTTTACGGAGTATTACTTATCTTAAAAGTAAATTTGTTTAAAACTCGCTCACAAAAAATTGTGCAAACACCCTTTTGAAAATCTTATACACGTCCTGATTATAAAGCGATAATTAAAATTTAACTACTTGTTTGAATATTTCATATTAAAGGACAAGAAATATGAATAATTAAAGAAGAGATAAAATAATAACATGACATGTCTTTATTATTTAGAAAGATTTTCACAATCTTAGGCATAACCTAATGATTTTTGACTTTTGTAAATGGGTTAGAGATTATTAATGCAGTACCCCTGCAGAGGGGTCTGTGTCTCAAACTACCCCAACTTTTAGCCGTTTTCATTTCTACCCCAACATTCCGGATAAATTTTTACGCGACATGTTAGAAAAACACGTGTCAGCATTTCGAGCTCGAAAAAAAAAGAAAATGAAAAAAAGTAAACATGTCACTTATATATATACGCGACATGTATATATTATACGCGACATGTTATTTACTGATAAATCCTCAACAAACAAGCATCTTCAAGATCTGATGAAAAGGTTGCTAAACTCAAACCTTTTTAGATGTTTGCATGTATTGTGTGGAGTAAAAGATGTACGCGGATCTGGAATTAGTAAAGTGGGTTCTGGAGAGGGTAAAAATGTAAATAAAATATGAGTTGTAATGTGATGTAATGGTTTTTGACTTTTTGATTAGGAGTAAATGTGTAAATTTACTGCTCACTGCATGATTTGACACAATGTGGAACCCTATACCATTTTGTGAGATTTTCATAAAGTTATATACATGTCGCGTATAATATATACATGTCGCGTATATATATAAGCGACATGTTTACTTTT
The DNA here is from genome assembly GCA_030686995.1 of Artemisia argyi. Taxonomy (NCBI): domain Eukaryota; kingdom Viridiplantae; phylum Streptophyta; class Magnoliopsida; order Asterales; family Asteraceae; genus Artemisia; species Artemisia argyi. Next base: position 201,160,993 of record CM060678.1, read on the forward strand.
TTTTATTTTCTTTTTATTTTCGAGCTCGAAATGCTGACACGTGTCCTTTTAACATGTCACGTAAAAATTTATCCGGAATGTTGGGGTATAAATGAAAACGGCTAAAAGTTGGGGTACTTTGAGACATAGACCCCTCTGCAGGGGTACTGCAGAAATAATCTCAATGGGTTATTAATGTCTTTAGCATGTTATGTGTCCATCTCTATAATGTTAGCCGTACGTGTTGAAGATTTATATGAGGCTATTAATAACGCCCATATTTATTGAACATAGAAGACACCATTGGTATGAATCGTGATGTAGTCCTCGTTTCAACAAATATCATGTTTTGAATTTATTTAACCAAATAAAGAGGCCGGTGCTAGATGTTAATATGACCTTTAAAGATAGATCTAGAAGAAAGACGTATGATTAGATGACCAATAGAAATTATGGGCTATACAAACCTTTCATATATTATTACATTAGAGGGTTTGATCAAACCGTACAACTTGCGATGCACACCATACAAGCCGGTAATACATGCATCTAATAATTGGATACCCTCCGTATGAGAGGGTGTGGATAACTCACCCAACTACTATAACATGTGTCTAGCATTATATGATCAAGTCTACCTTTAGACATGCTATTTTGTGAGATGCGGGTATCACTTTTTTTTTTTTTTTTTGAACGGCAAAAAGAGATGTGGGTATCACTAGTATAGTATCTATATTTTTTTTAATAGATTCAGCCAGAGACGGAACTTGAACGTTTTTGTTGGAGGGGCCAACTTGCAAGATATTTATTTTAAGGGGGCCGATATACACAACTTTGAAATTTTTGTATTAAAAATGGCTAAAATTAGAAATAAAAAGGTATAAATTATACATAGGGTCAAAAATTTTGGGGGGGCCGCAACCCCCCTCGGCCCCTTAAAAGTTCCGTCCTTGGATTCAGCTCTTAAATAACAAATGTAGTAATAATTTTATAGTAATCCAAACTAAGATCATCATCAACTATTTGAAAATATTAATATTTTTTTAACTCATTCACTTAAATGTAAAATGTAAGTCATTTTTAAATTATTTTAACATTTACTCCCTCACACATTGTCAATCTTCAATGACTTATTCTTCTCTAATTTTTTTATCGAGTAATACTTTTTCAACCTGTTACTTCAATACACTAACTTTTTTTTAAAGTATTTTTCAACTTTGCATGGGAGTTGCTCTAAAAATAACCTGAAATGTAAGTTTGTAGATGGTATAAGAAATTACATTTACACTTTTATATGTGCAAGTTTTGACAAGTCTAATTGTCCACTGATTCTGTGACCTCAAAAAATCTAATAAATTATAAAAGTGATGGTATGAAGTATGAACTTAAGTTTTCTGTCATGTAACATATAGGAATAAAAAACATACTTTGTAAGATTGATCCTTCTAGTAGATCGACTAGTAGGGTCTCACTTTATTATTCATTCAAAACACGTAATTATCATTTACTCGCATCCCAAAATTCAACAACATGGCCCACCAAACATTTGGACACCTTTATACAATTTCCACAAATTCAATAAAGAGTGACAACAAGTCACACACATATAAAATGAAACAGGCCACTTAAGAAGAAAAACATAATTCTTGGTGACAACTTTCACAAATGAAAACTCTCAATAGCCATGAGAGTATGTTCATTTTCATATTTTCTCTTTTATTCCCTTTAAGCTCCCTAGCAATTGACACAATCACATCAACAACACCACTTACGAGTAATCAAACTTTAGTATCTAATGGCGATGCGTTCGAGTTGGGCTTCTTTAGTACAAGTGATAGTAAAAATTTGTATGTAGCCATTTGGTACAAGCAAATTCAAGAGAGAACATATGTTTGGGTAGCTAATAGAGACAACCCGATAAATTCTTCGTCTGGGAAACTAACAATTGGCAAAAATGGCAACGTAATACTTGTAGATCAATCCGAAACTGCAATTTGGTCATCGAACCAATCTGTACCTGCCGGGAACATAGTGGCACAGCTCCTAGACGACGGTACGTATCTTAAATGGAATTTCATATCTGCTGTCTCACTAATCAAATTGTTGTAGGTTCAAGTACCACTTAAGACAATAGGTGTGTATTATTAAGTCTTTAAAGAGATACTTGTCTTCCAAGCACTTATTTAAACGGTTTCATATACGAAACTAGACTACATATATATGTGTAACTTAGATAGTTTCCATATATAGAGTGACGACGTTAATGGAAAACAAGCATATATATATATATATATATTGTTGTGCATGATATATGTAAGTTCTTTGCTTAACAGGTAACTTTGTGCTACGTCGCGAAAATGATGAAAAGCCGGAGAATTATATTTGGCAAAGTTTTGATCATCCGACGGATACTTTGTTACCAAAGATGAAACTGGGTTGGAGTAAAGAAACAGGAAATAGTAAGTTTATAAGGTCATGGAAGTCAAACAACGATCCGGGTTCAGGTGATTTTTCTTTCAAAATGGACATAGATGGTTTCCCGGAGATTGTGATATGGCAAAAGGACACCAAGAAAATTTGTCGAAGTGGCCCGTGGAACGGAAAAAGGTTTAGTGGTACACCCGAGATGAAAGGGGTTAGTATTATGAACTTTTCATTTGTGGAAAATTCGGAAGAGATTTATTATTCATATGATACGTTGGATAGTTCTGTTTATTCACGATTGGTTATAAATTCATCTGGTATACTTCAAAGATACATTTGGGTTGAAACTGAAAGTGCAAAATATTGGAATCAATTTTGGTTTTTCCCTAGTGATCGATGTGATAATTATGGTGTATGTGGTCCGTATGGTGTTTGTGATGCAAATAATGCTCCAAACTGCAAGTGCATGACTGGATTTGGGCCAAAAGACCAACAAGCGTGGGCGTTTCGAGATGGGTCAGGTGGGTGTATTCGCACCTCAACTTTGGATTGTGGGTCAGATGGATTTTTGCCACTGAAAAACGTGAGATTGCCCGACGGATCACATGCGTTTATTGACCAGAACATGAATTTGAGTCAGTGTCGCGAGATTTGCAAAAAAAATTGTTCCTGCGCTGCTTATGCTAATATGGATATTACTCGAGGCGGCTCAGGTTGTGCATATTGGGCTGTGGATCTTATGGATATAAGACAGTATGCTGATGCGGAAGGTGGACAAGATCTTTATATTAGAGTTTCGGCTTCTGATTTAGGTATGATTCTAACCCGAACCCTTTTATATTAGAGTTTCAGCTTTATGATTCAGGAAATGTTATGAACTCGAACCCGATTTTTTTTTTTTTTTTTCCTTCCGGAAATGTTAAGAAAATTTTCATTCTTTCCCTACAAACACTAGAGATTACCAAATTGGAAAACAATACCATGAGTCAATTTTGGTAGAATAAAAAGTACAAATGAATTCGACTTTAAGAGACATGAATGTGACATATGTTGACGTAGTCAAATGTAGTCTACAAGTTGTTCTTGGAATAATAATAAAGATGACTCAACTTTTCATCGTCAATATTACAAGCAATAAACACATTTTTCAATTCTGAAATATAAGTCAGGAGATACATCAATTTGTCTACAGTTTTTGTTTGATTATATAAAAGTAGATCATCAATAAGATTAGAAACCAATGGTGACTTTTTCAACAGTCATGATTCATGAATACGTTTGATAAACTACCTCCACTATAAAGCCCTGAGATATAGATAAATAAATGACATTTCTTGTACATTGTTTTAGTTTTATTCGATATTCTATTTTATGGTTTGCTTGGTTTTAGTGGGTGGTCAAAAGTCAAGATAGATACTCCTCCAAATTGCATTTAAAAAATAAGAAATAAGAAAACAACCCCTTAGGTGATTTGTTATTAAAAAAAAAAAAAAAAAAAAAAAAAAAAAAAAAAAAAACGATTTATTTTTTTAATGTCAGCTATGGCTATATCAATTAAACTGTCAGACAGCTAGCTTTGAGGAGTGTGTGAAGCAATTAAGTTCAGCGTTTTGTATATAATGCTTGTCTATGGGACGGAGCTAGAAAGTTATGGTAAAGGGGGCAAACTTTGATAATTTTTAGGAACTATGCTACAAATTGATTCGTTAGGAGGACAAATTTCAAATTAGAAAATTTATGTTACAAATTTTTTCGCCAATGGGACACGTGCCCACCCTGCCCCGCTTGTGTCTCCTCCAGGCCAAAAAACAACTAGCATTTTCATGTTTGTTAAGTGCTCGAAGTTAAAAGGTTACTTGTATTAGCATTTACAAGCAACTGATGTTTACATTGGATTATTACATTTACACAGTTACTATGCCAAACACTGCTACTGCTGTTTACTACACTCACAGCGACTTTCGACATCATTGGAGAGGACTTTTTCACCTCTTTAGCGGGGTCATGTCCTCGCCATTGACTCATTTGCGAGGTCATCTTCTCGCTAGCTTGTCCTCGTCACTACCACGTCGCTAATGCCTTTTGCGAGGTCAAATTCAACTATTTTGCGAGGAGACAGTGGGTCCCACTTTTCTTTTGGTCAAGGATGAAACTGCCACGCTGGCAACCTTTTTGCGACGACTTTGCAACGCTTTTTATCGTCGCTAAAGGCTTAACTAAGACGGATTAATTAATTAATTAATTAATTGTATTAATATTTAATTAAACATTGCCTAATAGTCGTGGACACGTGGCAGCTTGCTGTTTGGCGAAGACTATTGGAGAGGACATGTCCTCGCCAATGATTCTGAAAACGTTGCCAGAACACGTGGCAAGGTCAAAGAATGAGAAACATATAATCGCGAGGACATGTCCTTGCCAATACTTGTGAATAGTAAAAGCGTACGAAAAGCTAGCCACGGTCAACTTTTGTTAGTAGATTCTTTGGCGAGGACTTTCTTGTCCTCGCTAAAAATGGTAGCCAGTTCTACCCATTCTTGTTGTGTCTGTAGTTTTTTCTCCTACCGCTAGTTTTGCCAAATGTTTAGGTTTATTTGAAGTGTCAAAGCTTTGATTCTAGCTAACAAAATCGTGCGCATCCATACTAACTGAATCCATAAGAACTAATCCAACACGCAAATATACACGATCGAGTCTACATGAATCAAGTCAAATGATTGATTTGACTTCACATGACTTATATACAATTTACGGCTAGGTTTCAGTTACACTTTTATTCGAAGTGTTGATATCGTAAACAGTTTTGTGGGAGTACATGTTTTTATAAGAAATATAGCATTACAAATTTACAATGCTCAAAACAAAATGTCACTCAAGATATACAGCCTTATGCACTTGATTACCCATACTTTATGTTTGTTGTTCACAAATAGTATATAGACATTGATTACATTGAGTTTGTGTATTGCAGTTGCAGCCCAGTCACCAACAAACGAAGATTCTAAAAATGGCTCGAGCAATGGCAGCCAAATTGTGAAAATTGTTGCCTCTATTGGCGGTGTTTGTGCAGTGCTTATAATTCTACTTATAATCTTTTACTTGAAGAGAAGGAAAATAAAACGATTAAAACAATCCAAAACAGGAATAACAGGTAACTTTAGCATCAAGAATCACACACATTAATTCATTGCAGGGTTGATATGTTTTGTTATTATCAAAATAGAATATGATCTTGTTTCATGTATGTGTTTACCATGCGTTTTGTTATGATCACTTTAGATACACAAGAAAGATCAGACGACGCTTTCTTATTGAATGATAAGGCTATTTTACCAAGTAAAAGAGATTATCACGGTGAAACAAGCATGGATGAACTCGAATTACCCTTGCTTGATTTTGCGACATTAGCTAAGGCAACAAACAACTTTTCGGAGGCAAATAAACTTGGGCAAGGCGGGTTTGGTAGTGTCTACAAGGTAAAATATTGTTTTACACAAACATTTAAGTATATGTAAAATCAAGAAAAATTAAACGACATATCTAATGTTCACTTTCTCAGGGTACATTAACGGAAGGAGAAGTTGTAGCCATAAAAAGGCTCTCAACAGTTTCGGATCAAGGGATCGAGGAACTTAAGAATGAGGTTCGGTTAATTGCAAAACTTCAGCATAGAAACCTGGTACGAGTACTGGGTTGTTGCATTGAGATTGAAGAGAAATTGTTGATTTACGAGTTCATGGAAAACAAAAGTCTGAATACTTTGCTTTTTGGTGAGTTACTTTTAAACTTTCTAAGTTTGCTGTATTTTAGACACGCATGTCCTGTTTGAAATTTATCGCCTTTTTTTAAAATTCGTTTCAGAAAAAGAAGAAAGTGTGAAGCTCAACTGGAATATACGATTTCAAATTATATGTGGTATTACTCGAGGGCTTCTTTATCTTCATCAAGATTCAAGATTTAAAATCATTCATCGAGACCTCAAAGCGAGTAACATTTTGCTCGATAAGGAAATGAACCCCAAGATATCGGATTTTGGTATGGCAAGGATTTTCGGTAAAGATCAAACCGAAGCTGAGACAAAGAAAGTGGTTGGAACATAGTAAGTATCATATTGTTTACTTTAAATTGTTTAATCTGATATATGGGATGATCTAGTTTCTGATTAGTATCCACTTAAATCTCTTGTAGTGGTTATATGTCACCAGAATATGCAATGGACGGGTCTTACTCAACAAAATCAGACGTTTTCAGCTTCGGGGTTCTGGTGCTCGAGATAGTGAGTGGAAAAAAGAACAGAGGATCATCTTACACAAGTAGCCAACTCAGTCTACTTGGCCATGTAAGCACTTACTTAAGTTACAAGCGTTTCAAAGTACCCTTTTGATATTTAAATTTTCTCAAATTACTATCTGGTAATCACAATAATAAATTTCAGACATGGATGTTATGGAGAGAAGGCAATCCTTTAGAACTAGTAGACGAATCTCTTGGGGAGAATTTTCTGGAAGATGAAGTATTGCGATGCATACAAATTGGACTGCTATGTGTGCAAGAACAACCAGAAGACAGACCAAGTATGTCAAAGGTGTTGTTGATGTTGAGTAGTGAAACTATCCAATTGCCGCAACCTAAATACCCCGGATTCTTTATTGGGAAAAGAGACAATGAATCAGAATTTTCGAGCAAACAATATGATTCCATGACCATCAACGAAGTCACGGTCACTACACTAGACGCTAGATAGCGAAACTAGGTTAGCTACCACTTGGTATTGATTGTACATCATAGTTACCATTTTCCTTCAATTGTTATAATTTTTTTCCCATGAGTGAGAGTATGTCATATTTTACATGTTACAGTAAGTTTTGGTTTGATATGCATTACCAGATGGTATTCGTTAATTGTAATGTAATTTTTTTTTTTTTTGAAACTCAACATCTTATGTACAAATGGAAAAGCAATTGTATGCATAGGTGATTTAAGTTAAGATTTGTCACATGGACATTTACAACTTATTTGCCATATCCATATCCAAACACCAAATAAATTTTCAAGTCTAGTTTTCTTTTTTTCATGAACACACTCGAAACTGTATACTTGAACTTACTGATTTTTTTTTTTTTTTTTTTTTTTTTTTTTTTTTTTTTTCATGTGTCATATAATGAGAAAAGTATCATACTCTTAAGCCTGCAGAAGTTTCTATTATCGTATATTCATATTACTTAGAATTTTCTATTTCTTTCATAAGGATTTGATATAATTTGGAATTAAGAATCGGTTGTCTTAACCTTTGTTAAGATTTTTATCTACATATACCCCCTGGTGAGAGAGTTGAATAAGGTACCAAGAACCCTATCATAACCCAATCCTTATGCTTGTCATCTTTTATTCCAAAATGTGGATGTGTTTTGGGCCAATGTAAGCTGCCATTGATCAGGCCCTAATGGGCTAATGGCTGCTCAATGGATCTGGCCAAATTTGCTTGTGATCACGTGTGGGTTTGCTGCCAAAATTAAAAAAGAGTGTGTTTTACACAATTTTTGTTAACACACCATTTAAATAAGCATTAGACATCAACCTTGTGAATATAAAATGGATTCGAGATCAAGCTTGGTTCGTCACGAGCTTTCAATTTCAAGTTCGATCTCAGCTAGTAAATGACTTGTTTTTCATTATCCAGTTTTTATTAAGCTTTCAAACTATAGAATGTCCTAGATACATTGACCGTGTGATATCTTTTGAGCCATTAATTAGTTTAAGAAGAGTACCTATATATACGAATACTAGTTATGTAGCTTAGGAAATCGGAATTATTTAACTTTTTGTAAAACGCTAAAAATAGGCAATGTTTCCGGGCTACACGCCCCCGTCTCAAGTGTAGAAATCAATAAAGGAAATGCCGAAAATATATAATTCAGATTCACTAAATAACTGAGATTATAAATAATTAAATAAAAAATACAAAGACAAAACCCTAAGTGCTAAACTATAATACTAAAGGGCCTAAATTAGTCGGATCGGCCCAATAGGCCTTATTAGCTAACATCCCCACAAACTCACAATGCCGTAGCGGTGAACATTGAGAGTTTATCATACACAAAAAACTAAAACTGAAAACTAAACATGCAGCTTCAGAGTGTCCCAGAGCTCAAACTCAGTGCGAGATGGAGTCTCAATCTGATGCAATCCAAACTGTACTAACAACAGTCAAGTCTAAAACAGACGGACCAAAGTCATTGCAAAATCAAAATTAGAGCAACATAATTACGGAGATGAACGAGAGTAGAACCAGCTGATAGAGAAGATTTAGACAGGCAGATGCAGATTCAGATAGACATATGCAGATTCAAACAGACAAATTTAGACATGCAGATGCAGATTCAGACAGGCAGATTCATAGCAAAACCAGGCGGAATCAAATGCAGAACCATATGTGCAACCAAAACAATTTGTTAATGTCGAGATGCTGCACATAACTACTCAAGATATAGTCGGATTAATCAAGAGTACACCATCACTATTATCATCACCCGAACAAAACCAATTAACAATACAAACACCAATACCATTACTGATACAAACAAAACTATTAAACCCTGATTGCCAAAATCAAAACCATACGCCATACCTTTACCTTGAGTAAACAGTAGCTTCGAATCAAACTAAACCACAATATCTTATTGAAAATCAAATTACTGATCCACTAACTTTTCCTCCACTGACCCGCTAACTTTTCCTCCAATCAATAGCCATTTCCTCATTATTTAGGTGCCGTTTGGTTTGTTGTCCGGAATGATAATCGGTATGGAGTTGATATAGGGATGGAATAAGAATGACTATAAGTTGAGGTATCAATATTATAAATGTTGGTTGGTAGGATAATTAGATAAAAGTATAGTATAAATTATGAGAGAGGTGGTGGACTCGGGAATGAAATAATCATATACTACCCTTTTGGTGCCTATCAAGTATGAAATATATTTTTATATCATTTCTACCTTTGATAGTCATTCCGGGATACCAAACACTTTGAATCGGAATGATATTCATTCTTCCATTCCGATTGGGATACCAAACGCACCCTTAATTAATCCGTCCAAAGTCAATTAAATAATCAATATGATATAGTAACATATTCCCATTCATGCGTACCATATATCCGAAACGTGAGATTTAAATGATAAAGCGTGAGATTCAAACGATCAAGCCTTTTTTTTTTTTTTTTTTTTTTTTTTTTTTTTTTTTTCAATTTTCAACCTAGCTCTTGATATCATGTAGAAATCGAAGAGAATAACGGAAATATATTATTCGGATTCACTAAATAACTGAGATACAAATGATTAAATAGATAATACAAAGACAAAACCCTAAGTGCTAAACAATAATACTAAAGGGCCTAAACTAGTACGGGCCTAAAAATCGACAATGCTGACCGGGCCACACGCCCTCGCCTCAATATCTAAATGTGGAAGGCAATGTTTAGGCTAACAAAGCAACTCGCTCAGGAGATTAGCCGCCGCTTTGAAGTTTGAAGAATGCGGCTATTTTATGCAAAGACCTCTCTTTCATACCTAACTAGATTTTAAGCAACTTCTAGTCTAATGGTACAAAGTATCTAAACAATATCCATCTATACTATATCTAGAAACACAAGAATAATTAATCTATGTTCAATATGTCTTTTCCTTGCAACACCCTTATCTATCGTTCACTTGCATATAGTATATTCAATAATCAACAGCTTGGAAATTTGACCACACGTTGTTTGAAAAATGACAAGAAGACAAAACAACACTAATAAATAAACACTAAAAAGTAAAACATAAACTGGAACATATTCGTGTTGGTGTACAACCTTAGAAAATGAAAAGCCTCCATAACCATGCTAGCATCTTCATATTCGTACTCACTCTTATGTTCCCTTTTATGTCTCTAGCAACTGACATAATCAGATCAACAACACCACTTACGATCAATCAAACATTAGTATCCAATGGCGATGCGTTTGAGCTGGGCTTCTTTAATACAAGTGATAATAAAAATTTGTATGTAGGCATTTGGTACAAGCAAATTCAAGAGAGAACATATGTTTGGGTAGCTAATAGAGACAACCCAATAACTACATCTTCCGGGAAACTAATAATTGGTGAAAATGGCAACATAATACTTTTTGATCAATCAGAAACTTCAGTCTGGTCGTCGAACCGCTCTGTACCTGTGGTGAATACTGTTGCGCAACTTCTTAACAATGGTAAATTTTTGTTTTACAAGATAGAAAAAGTAGCAAACTCAAGTTACTTTTAGTTTTTCAAATATCGAAAGCTATTCTCGTTATCAAACATGTTTTTAACCGATTTTTTTTTTTACAACCGTTTTAAGAGTATAACATTTAGCTATTTTGGTAGTATGAAAGGTTAAGAACAACTAGGATTCTAGGAATGTAACATTTGTTAAATATTTAATTAGAAAGTTCGTGTTGTACGTAGTTGACTGTTGACATATATACATTGGTTCTTTATGAAACAGGTAATTTTGTACTTCGTTATGCAAATGATGAAGACCCAGAGAACTATATTTGGCAAAGCTTTGATTTTCCGACGGATACATTGTTACCCGATATGAAAATGGGGTGGAGTCGGAAAACAGGAAAGACATGGTTTTTCACATCGTGGAAGAATAACACAGATCCTGGATCCGGTGATTATTCTCTTAAATTGGACACAGAAGGTTTCCCTGAGCTTGTGACATGGAAAAACGATTCAAAAACTTCCCGAAGTGGACCTTGGACAGGAAAAAGGTTTAGTGGTACACCTGAGATGAAAGGGGTTAGTATAATGAACTTTAAATTAGTGGATGATCCGAACGAAATTTATTATTCATTTGAAATGTTGGATAAGTCCATTTATTCACGAGTGATTATAAATTATTCGGGTATTTTACAAAGATACATTTGGGTTGAAACAACAAAATTTTGGAATTTGTTTTATGCTTATCCTAGTGACAGATGTGATAACTATGGTGAATGTGGACCTTTTGGTGTTTGTGATGCAAATGGTGCTCAAAGATGCAAGTGTATGACTGGATTCAGACCAAAAGACCAACAAGCATGGGAGTTACGAGATGGGAGGGGTGGGTGTGAAAGAACATCTGATTTGGACTGCAGGTCGGATGAGTTTTTAACAATGAAGAACATGAGATTGCCAGATGGATCGAAAGCGTTTATTGATGAGAAGATGAATTTGAGTACGTGTGGTGAGATTTGTAGAAAGAATTGTTCTTGTGCCGCTTATTCTAATATGGATATTTCTGGGGGTGGGTCTGGTTGTGCTATTTGGAAAGTGGATCTTATGGATATGAGGCAGTATGATGATTCTGAAGGTGGTGGAATTGATCTTTATGTTAAAGTTTCAGCTTCTGATATAGGTATGTAAGTATGTTTCTAATTAAAACTCAAAATTGGGAGTAAGATTAATAATAATAAGTTTGTTTGTTGCAGTCCGACCACTGACTAAAGGAAGTTCTCAAAATGGTTCTGGCAATGGCAACCATGTTGTGATGATTATCGCCTTTAGCATTGGAGGTGGTTTTTTTGTGCTTATAATTCTACTCATACTATTTTACTTGAAAAGGAGGAAAATATCGAAGACAGGAGTACAAGGTAAATTTGACATTTGAAAGTCAAACACATTAGTTTACTGTTTTAAAGTAATCATTACATCTGTGTTTGAGATATGTTGTGTTACGTTCTGCATTAGATCCACAGGAAAAAGTAGAAGCTTTCTTATTGAACGATAGGGTTAGTATGCCAAGTGAAAGGCATTCTTATCAAGAAACGAAGATAGATAAACTCGAATTACCTTCGTTTGATTTTACAACTTTGTCTATGGCAACAAACAACTTCTCGGATGCAAATAAACTTGGACATGGTGGATTTGGCTCTGTTTATAAGGTAGAACTTTTTTTTTTTTTTTTTTTTTTTTTTTTTTTTTTTTTTTTTTTTGGTACGAGCATTACATATATCAATTTGGATAATGCACCATGTTAGCATCAAATAAACAAAGTGCATGTTGATGGTTGATAATATCAGGGTATATTAGTGGAAGGCGAAGTTGTAGCAATAAAAAGGCTCTCCACAGTTTCTGATCAAGGGATTGAGGAACTAAAAAATGAGGTTAGGTTGATTGCAAAACTTCAACATAGAAACCTCGTTCGAGTACTTGGTTGTTGCATTGAGATTAAAGAGAAATTGTTGATTTACGAGTTCATGGAAAACAAGAGTCTCAATACATTTCTTTTCGGTAAGTTTCTTAAAAGGATTGTTTTTCATTTGACTAGCCTATTTCGTTTGAGATTATAACTTCTTTTTGAAATTGGATGTAGAGAAAGAGAGTGTAAAGCTAAATTGGCAAATACGATTTAATATCATATGTGGTATTGCTCGAGGGCTTCTTTATCTTCATCACGATTCAAGATTTAAAATCATTCATCGAGATCTCAAAGCAAGTAACATTTTGCTTGATAAAGAAATGAACCCCAAAATATCGGATTTTGGTATGGCACGGATATTCGGGCATGATCAAACTGAAGCAGAAACAAAGAAAGTGGTTGGAACATAGTAAGTATCATATTGTTGTACTTTAATTAAAAGATCTATAGCCTATGGGGTAATAACAGGTTGCTAATCTTTAAAGGCTTATTTGGTCTAAGAATTAGCATGTACCTCTTGCTTAGCAGTCTTTAACATAGACATGTATCATTTGCATTTTTTTAGGACATGTTTTGTTTTTCCTTATTAGCATCTCAATTCTTTTCACCCAAATATCTTGTAGTGGTTATATGTCACCAGAATACGCCATGGACGGGTCTTACTCAACAAAATCAGATGTTTTCAGTTTTGGAGTTTTGGTGCTCGAGATAGTGAGTGGTCAAAGGAACAGAGGATCGTCTTACACAAGTAGCCAGCTTAGTCTCCTTGGCTATGTAAGAACTACCAGTGTAGTTGCAAGATTTTTAAAGTCTTTTTTTTCAAAAAATAATTATCTCCAAGCTACTATGTAGACTTATCGAGCTTATATATACACTATCAAAGAATTGCAAGTACCTCCTTGTACTCTTTTTAGTTATCATATGTTAACCAAATCTCTTATCTTTCAGACATGGATGTTATGGGGAGAAGGCAATCCTTTCGAATTATTAGATGAATCTCTCGGGCCCGATTATTCAGAAGATGAAGTATTACAATGCATACAAATAGGATTGTTATGTGTGCAAGAACAACCAGAAGATAGACCAAGTATGTCAAAGGTGATGTTGATGTTAAGTGGTGAAACTGTACAATTGCCGCAACCAAAATTCCCTGGATTTTATATTGGAAGACGAGATAATGTAACTTATTTTTCAAGCAAACAATATGATTCCACGACCATAAACGAAGTCACAATCACTACACTAGATGCAAGATAGTGAAACCAGGTTAGCTACCAGTTCTTATGGACTGTACATCTTAATTAAGTTACCATTTTCCTTCGACTGATAGAACTTTTTTCGCATGAGTAAATTTCATGTACGTAAAAAGTAAATTCTGATTTGATATACATTGTCAGCAATTCCTCAAACAAGCTGATGCTACTAATGCATAAGAAATCTATATACTTTTATTTTAATGTAATTTGTTTTAAAACCTCAACGCCTTATATTCAAATGGATCCCAACTTATTTGCCATATCCAAACACCAAATAAATTAGAATCAATGGAAAAGCAATTGTACGCATAGGTGATTTAAGTCAAGATTTGTCACATGGACATTTTCAACTTATTTGCCATATCCATATCCAAACACCAAATAAATTTTCAAGTCCAGTTTTTTTTTTTTTTTTTTTTTTTTTTTTTTTTTTTTTTTTTTTTTTCGTGAACAAATTTTTGAATATACATTTTGGCGATTAGCAACAAACTCGGAACTATATACTTGAACTTACTGATTTTTCTTTTCATGGGTAGTATAAAGAGAAATGTATCATACTCTTAAGCCTAAACAAATTTCTATATCGAAACACTCAGATATTTTTTGCCTTCACATTCCCTATCTTTGCAAAAAAATAACATGGCTGGTCCTTTGGTTGGACGACCGTAACACGTCTTTTCTCTAATGCAACGGACAAATAATTTTTGTTTTTCTTTCCCAATATATTAACCCACCCACCCCACAACCCATGGCTTTCACTTTTCTTTTTCTGAAATAACAACAACAATGATGAATTGTTTTTGTAGTAGAAGGTCAATCATTCGCACATCATAGACATATATAAACCCTGGAAGATGATTTTACGGTGTCCTAAAAATGTAAGTGTTCAAATCCAAAATTAAGGTTTCACTTGCAGATTTTGCTTCGAGCCCTAATCACTGTTACTTTAGCTTGCTCATTCATTGGGTGGTATGATCCCCCAATGTGTCCGCGTGCTATAAACATCATACCTTGACTTTTTAGGGCAAGAAGCGTGCTTGAAGCTGAAGTTGGGCGTCAAAGAATGAAAAAAATGGTGATTATTACATTGTTATCAATTTTAGTGTTTGGTTGGTTCAAACTGTTCACATAAGTTGTTAGTATTTGGGTATTATGTAATGGATGTATGACTTTTGTAGTCAATTTTGTGTTTTGTAACAACCCTGACTATCAAGTGGAAAACCTCTATTATGTACTAGTGTTTGTGTTTGATTTATGTTGTGTTTGATTTTGGTTGTATTTGTATTGTTGTGGTGAAGTAGTACCCACTGAAAATGACCCATTTAAAAGTCAAAAGCAACCATTTAAGTAAAAATGACCCATTTAACCACAATGTCAATAACATAACCATTCTAACCAAAATGCCAAGAACCGAAAATGGCCCATTTTAAACCATTTAGGTAAAAATGACCCATTTAAGAGTCACAATATCAATAAGAAAGCATAAGAGATACTTACAATGTCAATAACATAACAGTCAAACCACAACAACTACCCAAAATGACATTAAGTGTTTGCATCACTTTTAACCAATATAACAATTATCCAAATAGACATCAAATGTCTGCAGCACTATTAACTTAGATTATAGATAGTCTTAACATAAAAACAAGAGTTTTTTTTTTTTTACTTGTAGCCTTTTTCAAAGAGCTTTCTTTTTGGCCGCCTTCTTCTTACTGTTGCACAGGTCTTGCGTCTCCACAGGATTGATTATATCAAACAACATCATGTGTACATCAACAAGAATCAATAACAGAAACAAAAGAATGGGTTGAACCCTTTTATAACTGATATATAAAACGTATGGGTTGAATGTTGATTACAGAATCCTACTCTATATATACATACTGAATCGGTGCCTTCATAAGAGACATGTCGATTCCTAAAAGTCAAGACCTATTCTAAACGTTGTAACCCTACAAATAACCGTTGCTTTCTTGTGACCCAGCCCAATACAATGGGTCGATTCATAATAATTACACTAAACTACCCTAACTTTTTTGCTTCTATAACATTATGGTCCAACATTCTCCCCCTAATGTTATAGACGCAAATCGAGGCTTCTTTACTTGACTTCATTCGCCATGCTTTCTTCCTTTCTCTCTTTCTTTCTTCTTTGAAGTCCTTTAGCCTTTCTTGCTTGTACCACACAGGTTTTCCTTTTGCTTACTTGATCGTACCACACAGGTTTTACTTTTTCTTACTTGATCGTACCACACAGGTTTTACCACGAAGGTTTGTTCCACGAAGGACTGTACCACGGAGGTTTGTTCCACGAAGGATTTGTACCACTAAGGTTTGTTCCACGAAGGATTTGTACCACTAAGGTTTGTTCCATGAAGGATTGTACCACGGAGGTTTTGGATTCTTGCTTACTATACCACAAAGGTTATGATTTCTTTCTGCTTACACCAATCAAATCAAACCTTTGCAATTTCGAACAGCCTATTGGTCCTATTCTTTCTTCCTCTTCGCTGTTTTCTGTTAAAAAACAGCAACAATTCGTTTCTCCAATGGATGAAACAGGTAATCCCCCTCCTTTCTTCAATCGATCAAAACATCCCAAATATGCCTATGACTCCTTTCTTCTTTCTCTTACTGATTAGATGACGGTTTTGTAACTACTTTCCTCTTCTGGTCGCTATACACAAAGATTTTGTAACAACCCTTCGCTGTTGATTCTTGCTCTTCAATCAATCATCACTTGCACTCGTTCTTTCCTTGGATCGATTAAACTCTCGCTCTGATGCCAATGTTGCACAGGTCTTGCGTCTCCACAGGATTGATTATATCAAACAACATCATGTGTACATCAACAAGAATCAATAACAGAAACAAAAGAATGGGTTGAACCCTTTTATAACTGATATATAAAACGTATGGGTTGAATGTTGATTACAGAATCCTACTCTATATATACATACTGAATCGGTGCCTTCATAAGAGACATGTCGATTCCTAAAAGTCAAGACCTATTCTAAACGTTGTAACCCTACAAATAACCGTTGCTTTCTTGTAACCCAGCCCAATACAATGGGTCGATTCATAATAATTACACTAAACTACCCTAACTTTTTTGATTCTATAACATTATGGTCCAACACTTACCCCTTGGAGCTTGACTTGCACCTTACTTGAACCACTCTTCTTACCCTTACCAGTAGCTTGACTTGTAGGACCTTGACTTGAGGCATTTTAACTTGCAGTTGGACCTTGACTTGGAGCAGCACTTTGAGTCTGAGCAACTTGACTAGGATCATTTACTTTACTTTTTTTCTTGCTTTCTTGGCCACCTTTTGGAGCACCTTGACTCTTGCATGTTCTTTTTTGCGTGGTCATATGGCACAAATCACAAGTAACATTCTCCATGCATCTAGATAGCTTTCCATCCTTCAAAATCCATATTTGCACTAGCAGATTTCTTTCTTTTCTTGTTTGGTCTTCTGGTTGTGGATGATAGTTTGGTGGAAGAATAGTTGTCTGATTGTCACACTTAGGCCACATTGTTCTTCCATTAATTGGACCAATGGTGTATGAGTACATCTGCCTCTATGTGTCAAGTTTGTAACAGGGGTGCACCCACTCTTCTAGTAGACCATGAATTGTTTTGTCTCATGTTCCGGTTAACAGCTACTGCATGGTTGCAAGGTATGCATGTCAATTCCCAATACATACAATTACATGTTCTATGGGTTACATTCATTACACATTGATCAAACCATGGTCCACTAACTGATGGGTTTTCTATACCCTAACTAGATTAATACGCAGCGGAAATTATAATCTAGGGCAAGAAGGGAACTAAACCCTAAAGGATCTAAACCTAATTAACTAAAAGCAACTTAAAAGAAATAAATAATTAAATAAGTAATAAGAAAATTACTAACCTTTGAGAAAATCAAAATTTCTCACACGCGGACCACCTTTGTCGAACTTGGAGGCAAGTACCCAAACGAGAGTACCTAATAGCTCACACCCACGAACCAAAGAGAAACAATTCTTTCGAACTCCTAAGGTCCCGTCAATGCGAAAGACTCTTATAAGGAGTAAGAATGAGATAAGTGGAATGAGCAATATAAACTTTGGCATGTCCCTTTTATTTATAAGGAAAGGAAGAGGTATGGGTTTACCCTTTGGGGCGATGTGGGACAAACCCCCAAAACCATCCCATGACCTTGTTACCACGTAACACTTAACGTGGTTATGCCGTAACTTATCCTTTGAATCATTTTCTCTTTTATAGTTCATTGAGGGCGACCCAAAAAGGACTCTACTTTTGACGATAGTCTCACCAATTAGTTATGAACTTGGGCATTAATTCCAACAGTCTCCCACTTGGACAATTCATCAACTATAATTGGTCTAAGCCTATTCCGATCAACTAAGCAGAGAGTGCCATCCAATGCAACTGCCAAACTCTGAATCATATCTTAGAGTCAGCCCTTAGATAAGCGATCAACTATTCCTTTGTTCTACTTATATCATATGAACCTGAGACATGGATTTTAATCAATCTCCAGGTTCAACATTATGTTTCTCGATTTCTGATTATTTGACTATATGAGACTACTGAATTGAACACATCAATTTAGTCCCGGCTAGGCCTAGCACATTTAATTCAACATTTAATCATCGAGGGGCCCATTGATATCGCTTTCCCTTTTAGGCAAAAGGAACAAATAAACTTTGAATACATAGAACTAGTCAACTTATCATGTCATACCTAGCATACCCTTTATAACTGGCATTTACGCACAGTGTTTGAATAAACTAAAGTATAACATACTTGAAAACTAGATACTCGATGTATCTCCATTTTAAGAATAGAGGATATTATCATCTTAGAATTACTCGTGATCTCAATCCATGAAGTAATCTCTCTAAATACGGGTTTGTCCTATACTTAATTCCCATTAAGTACTCATGAGTGTTGCAGCATTCTCTATGCTATGTCTAATCTTTATAGACAATCTACTAACACTCCATGACAGTCTTAAATCAATACTTACTTCCTGTAGTATGAACGACTGAGGAGGTTTGAGTAAACTAAGTACTCAGGAAGTGGATTCTAAACATGCAAAAAATGAAACACAATGATAAATAATAGTAAATGGTAGCACACTTGCAAATAAACAAATCTCCATTATTTAATCACCAAATCTATGACAATTTCAATCATTGTTTATAATGTTTCAAACTCAAACTAACAACTAAAACTTTATTTTATCTTTCAATCCTATGCTCCATGCATGTTCATCGTGTTTGGACTTAGCCAATGCCTTTGTGAATGGATCAGCTAGATTATCCTCTGATCGTATGTCTTTCACAATCACGTGTCCTTCTTCTACCTTTCTTCGAACAAAATGGTATTTCCTTTCAATGTGTTTTGACTTTTCGTGATCCTTGGGTTCTTTAGTCAAGGCGACTGCACTCTCATTATCACAGAATATTTCAATAGGGTCTTGTACGGTTGGAACAACTCCAAGATCTCCAATGAAATTCTTCATCCAAATAGTTTCCTTTGAAGCCTCACAAGCTGCAATATACTCAGACTCGCATGTGGAGTCTGCCACTATATCTTGCTTTGAACTTTTCCACGTCATCGCTCCCCCATTTAGCAAAAATACCCAACCAGACTATGAATAACTATCATCTTTATCTCTTTGGAAACTTGCATCACAATAACCAGTCACTTTGAGTTCTTCTTCTCCACCATAAACTAAGAACCTGTCTTTAGTATTTCTTAAATACTTAAGAATGTTCTTTACTGCTGTCCAATGACCTTCACCAGGGTTCTGCTGATGTCGACTCACCATGCTCAAAGCAAAGGAGACATCAGGCCTTGTGCACGTCATGGCATACATGATCGATCCTACAGCCGAAGCATATGGGACTCGACTCATTCTGTCCAGTTATTCATTAGTTTTCGGACATAGATCCTTACTAATCTTTATGCCATGATGTAAGGGTAGATTCCCTTTCTTAGAATTCTCCATTTTGAATCTTTTCAAAATTTTATCTAAGTACGTGTCCTGGCTAAGTCCTATAAGACGCTTTGACCTATCTCTGTAAATCTTTATACATAGAATATATGCTGCATCTCTCAAATCTTTCATAGAGAAACATTTCCCCAACCATTCTTTTACACTTTGTAATGTTGGGATATCGTTTCCTATGAGTAGTATATCATCCACATATAATACCAGGAAGACTACAATATTCCCACTGACTTTGATATATATACAGGACTCATCTTCACTTCTAGAAAATCCAAACTGTATGACTTTCTCATGGAAGCAGAGATTCCAGCTACGAGATGCTTGTTTAAGTCCATAAATGGCCTTTTGAAGCTTGCACACTCTTTTAGGATACTTTGCATTTTCAAAACCTTCTGGTTGTGCCATAAACACATCCTCTGTTAGTTTTCCATTAAGGAAAGCGATCTTGACATCCATCTGCCATATTTCATAATCATGAAACGCAGCTATGGCAGGCATTATCCTAATTGACTTTATTTTAGCTACTGGTGAGAAGGTTTCCTCATAATCAATCCCGTGGGTTTGAGTATAACCCTTCGCTACCAACCTAGCTTTATAAGTGTGTACATTCCCATCCATGTCTGTTTTCTTCTTAAAGATCCACTTACATCCCACAATCTTAAGACCGTGTGTAGTGTCAATCAAGTTCCAAACTTGGTTGTCATACATAGATTTAATCTCGCTTTTCATAGCTTCCTTCCACTTAGCAGCCTCAGGGCTTGCCATCGCTTCCTTGTAGTTAGCAGGCTCATCCAACTCACTTAGTGTACTATCACTAATCTTGTCCTCTTCAACATGGAAACCATAATAGAATTGAGGATCCTGAGAAGGCTTGCTTACTCTACTACTTGTTCTGCGAATGGGTAAGGATATATCATCAGGTTCAACAGGTGTCACCACCTCTTGTTGAGTGTCAGTGTTTACTATAGGTTCTTCATCGGCAGAATCTTGAATTTCTTCAAGGTCTATTTTACTCCCACTGTCCTCTTTGGATATCATTTCTCTTTCGAGGAATGTTCCTCTTCGAGCTACAAACACCACATTATCCTTGGGTCTGTAAAACAAATATCCAAATGACTCTTTAGGATAACCGACGAAAAGACACTTTTCGGATCTGGCTTCTAGTTTGTCCTGAGCTTCTCGTCTAACGAAAACCTCACAACCCCAGATTTTGATGTGCCCAAGGGAAGGACGTTTTCCCTTCCACATCTCAAAAGGTGTCTTCGAAACCTTCTTAGTGGGTACAAGATTTAAGATATGGGCGGCTGTTTCTAATGCTTAACCCAAGAAGCTTATTGGAAGTGTTGCTCGACACATCCTAGATCGAACCATGTCTAACAGGGTTCTATTTCTCCTCTCCGCAACTCCATTTAGTTGTGGTGTTCTAGGAGGAGTTAACTGTGAAACTATACCACAGTTTTTAAGATGATCGAAAAATTCAATACTAAGGTATTCTCCTCCCCTATCGGATCGGAGTACCTTTATCTTTCTGCCCAGTTGGTTCTCTACTTCGTTTTGAAACCTTTTGAATACTTCAAAAGTATCCGACTTATGTTTAATCAGATAAACATATTGTAACAATTCGCAATTTCAGGTTAACTTTTATTCCCGAAAATTTCACTATTCAAATTTCACTATTCACTTTTTACTATTCACTTTACTATTCACTTTTCACTATTCATCTCAGAAATTTTTATTTCATATTCTCGTAAGTTAAACTATTTTAACGATAATTCGAGAGTTTGACGCTCGTCGGATCATTTCTGCAAAACTCACAAAGCCGTGTCCGAGATTTACTTTTAGGTTTAAACGTCCTTCCAGCATCCCGATATATCCATAAAACATTATAAACAATAGAAATATGATTTTCTTTCATTTTAGGACAATTCCAAAAGTTTCGGAATTTTACGTTTTCCAGTTCAGCGTTTTACGCGAATTACGCGTTTTAGACCCGTGTTTCCAGTTTTTAGCAGGGTTTTAGCACCCGATAGAACCTACCACTCATTTTATATTTTATTATGGAGTATATTGATAAGTTCTACCATATTTATAAGTTTCATATTTTTAGGATACCCGGTTTTACGTTTCGTGACTTAACAACTTACGGTTAGCAATTTACGGAGTCAAAACTAGCTACATACTTAGGATATTATCATCCAAAGACCATGACTACTCATCTAGTCAGCCTATCCATATACAAACCGACTTAGGAGGGGGGGAGTCACCATGTGTGGTTAAATCTTGACCATTGATTCTTTAGATCATTTTAATTACAACTTGGTCACCAAGTTTAGGAAGCTTACTAGTTACCTTCCTAACCTCCTCATTTTTAGTATAAAAGCAAGCTCATGTCTTCATTTATTCATCATTCAAACGCCACACCAATTATCCCTAGCACCATGATCCTTTGATCTTCAATATTCAAGTTACACTACAAAGTTCAAGGTCTTAGTATTCTCTACCTAGTTCTTAAGTTTGTTTGTGATTCCATGGTTGAATTAGGAGCTACACAAGGTTACTAGGGCTGAAGTTAAATGGTTTTCACAAGGGTTAGATCAAGGCTAGCAAGGGTTACAAGAGTTATGGTGAAGGGTTTACAAGATTAGGTTTAGTGTCCTAGTTCTATACTTGACTTCCTTTCTTAAGTGAAAGCCAAAAGTTGTAAGAAACCCTTATACACTTTCTTGCTCAATATCATTTTCATGCTCTTTGTGTTCTTTTCATGCTATATATGTTCTTGTTATTGTGTTCATGATGTTTAAAAATGGATAAAACGAGTATTGGTATACATATGTTAACTTAT
This sequence comes from Artemisia argyi, assembly GCA_030686995.1. NCBI lineage: Eukaryota > Viridiplantae > Streptophyta > Magnoliopsida > Asterales > Asteraceae > Artemisia > Artemisia argyi. The sequence goes on from CM060678.1 coordinate 201,183,738, forward strand.
GACAAGCAAACAAGCAAACTAGTGATTTTTATGGAAACCCACGACCACAATAGTATAACTTTGATATTTGACACTTACTTACTGTTATAAAGGACTTCAAAAGGAAAACATAGCAATTTGAATCACCCAAAACGAGTACACGAGTCAAAAGTTATGGCCATAAGAAGTTAGCGAAACCAAAACGCCGAAACTGCCAATACCCTACTGTTTTGCATTCTGCCAATTTGAAAGTCCCACTTCTGGTCCGATTCATCAAAAAGTTAAAACACGAAAGTTGTCCGGAACGCCGTTTTCGTTCAGGAATAAAGAAGCTCGAGCCCTGAAAACGCTTTCTGAGTGATAATTTTCTTCAAATTCTTAACAGCCCATTTTTAGACCAAAGTTACTATATAATGATTGTAATTTGATGAGACCAAGAGGTCTAATGACCTAAAGCCAAGACCACAACCATGGCTAAAGCCAAGGTTGAGTCTCAAGACCATGGTAACATGACCAAAGTCACGGCAAAGCCACGGCTAAAGACCATATAACTTTTAAAGATCAAAACTTATATATATATATATATATATATATATATATATATATATATATATATATATATATATATATATATATATATATATATATATATATATATATATATATATATATATATATATATATGTTATCAAATACTACAATAGTAGGGAGCCTCATGTGAGGAGTTCATTAAGTAAGCCGTCGAGACGAGTTGTGGATTTACGAATTAAAGTGTCCTGGCTCCTCGAACGTTTACTTCATGACTTCTGAATTATGTCGGCCCGAACGGTAGTAAGAGATATACAACCTATACATGTTTCATAAACCATTTATATTCAAAGACTTACACTATATACTAAGTACAACATCATGAACTATATGCAAGACATATATAGGCAATTCTTCGTATTCTTAGAGATTACTCCAAACCTAAGTCGCAACGTTCTATTATAGGCTGCTCTTAGAGACTTTCACGATTTGACTACCACTTTGATTTCACATCACTTAAGCTTAAGGTGAATCATAACCCCTACTCTTTTCATACTTGTTTTAACTCTTGGGGGGGATACATGCTCAACTACTTGCTTACTTTACAAATACTCAAAACATTTATACTTGATTTTGTTATACTTTATTGGCATTATACTTGAATGCGTTATACATGATAATTATACTTGATTGCGTTATACATACTTGTTACACTATACTTGCTTAATTTAAATACAAGATTTGTATTTACGTACATACACAATACTCTATGCTGTCAAAGGAGAGGTATTAATAGTACTAGTATGGGCCTACACCCCCCACCCAAGTCCAAGATTCGAGACGTTGGGTGACATGTACTATTTGGGATGGTGGTTCCCCGCCTATGGGTCCAAAATGACGTGACCATGGGTGAATATAATCTTGAGAAACTATATATTAGCAGTGGGTTGTGAACACACAGGTTACCAGTCTCTTATGGCGGGACTTGTAACTGAGTGGATTCACGATGCCTTTGCTATGTGAATATTCTTTTAAGGCTTTTCAACTGTTTTAAGACAAACTCTATGAACTCACCAACCATTGTGTTGACACTTTAGCATGTTTATCTCAGGTTAGTAAGGCGATAGCTAGTGAGTGGAACTTAGAGTCAAGCTGCATATTCTGAAGACTTACGCTTTTATCATTTACCATTCAAAACATTTTGTATACATTTATGTATCATACTTTGGAATCTCAAGTTTGTAACTCAGAATTTATTAATCGAATGGTAACTTTTCAAAACGTCTCATTTAGAGTTCGTTTTCTATAACTTGTACTTTGTATTATGAAGTAGCACCCCTGTGACACAGTCTTCCGTTGCGGTATTTGGGGGGTGTTACAGATTGGTACCAGAGCCTTGGTTATAGAGAACTAGGTTGCATTTAGTGCCTAGACTATAACTGCTATATACGTTAGGACACTCCTCTTTATTTGCCTTACACACCCTACATACACATACGCTTTTTGGTTAGAGGTTTGCTTAGTTCCACGCTGTTAGATGATGTGACTTTAGTATTATAAGGAGCCCCAGAGATTAGCCGAGTCATTAGAAACATGGAGCTCAGTAATAACTAATTAGTTAACTTGATCTTGTGACAGTTCTTGTTTGATGAGACACAAGATTTGAGTTAAATAATATTATTGCTTAGCTTTAGGGATTTGATGACTTGATTATCTTACTATCGGCCTCAGAAGGCAGATTTTGTGTCAGAAATTCTTAAGTAGGATGATTTAGAATCTCCTTATTTAAATGGATTGGGACGACTCTTCAGTTAAATAAAGAAATTGTAAATCACCGAACCATAAGTTTATGAGACCTTACTTGCATAAATTTGGACGCTTTTTTATGTAAGTAATGTGTTATAAATAAGTGGGCTTATTCACATCCGATACAACTCCTTAACCAGAATCTTAGACGAATCAGAGTAAACACCACTATATTATAGATCCCAAATTCTCTTAGACACACCGTAAGTAGTTAATATTAACTGAACTTCGGGACGAAGTTCTTCTTAAGGGGTAGAGACTGTAACAATTCGCAATTTCAGGTTAACTTTTATTCTCGAAAATTTCACTATTCACTTTTACTATTCACTTTTCACTATTCATCTCAGAAATTTTTATTTCATATTCTCGTAAGTTAAACTATTTTAACGATAATTCGAGAGTTTGACGCTCGTCGGATCATTTCTGCAAAAATCACAAAGCCGTGTCCGAGATTTACTTTTAGGTTTAAACGTCCTTCCAGCATCCCGATATATCCATAAAACATTATAAAGAATAGAAATATGATTTTCTTTCATTTTAGGACAATTCCAAAAGTTTTGGAATTTTACGTTTTCCAGTTCAGCGTTTTACGCGAATTACGCGTTTTAGACCCGTGTTTCCAGTTTTTAGCAGGGTTTTAGCACCCGATAGAACCTACCACTCATTTTATATTTTATTATGGAGTATATTGATAAGTTCTACCATATTTATAAGTTTCATATTTTTAGGATACCCGGTTTTACGTTTCGTGACTTAACAACTTACGGTTAGCAATTTACGGAGTCAAAACTAGCTACATACTTAGGGTAGTATCATCCAAAGACCATGACTACTCATCTAGTCACCCTATCCATATACAAACCGACTTAGGAGGGGGGGAGTCACCATGTGTGGTTAAATCTTGACCATTGATTCTTTAGATCATTTTAATTACAACTTGGTCACCAAGTTTAGGAAGCTTACTAGTTACCTTCCTAACCTCCTCATTTTTAGTATAAAAGCAAGCTCATGTCTTCATTTATTCATCATTCAAACGCCACACCAATTATCCCTAGCACCATGATCCTTTGATCTTCAATATACAAGTTACACTACAAAGTTCAAGGTCTTAGTATTCTCTACCTAGTTCTTAAGTTTGTTTGGTGATTCCATGGTTGAATTCGGAGCTACACAAGGTTACTAGGGCTGAAGTTAAATGGTTTTCACAAGGGTTAGATCAAGGCTAGCAAGGGTTACAAGAGTTATGGTGAAGGGTTTACAAGATTAGGTTTAGTGTCCTAGTTCTATACTTGACTTCCTTTCTTAAGTGAAAGCCAAAAGTTGTAAGAAACCCTTATACACTTTCTTGCTCAATATCATTTTCATGCTCTTTGTGTTCTTTTCATGCTATATATGTTCTTGTTATTGTGTTCATGATGTTTAAAAATGGATAAAACGAGTATTGGTATACATATGTTAACTTATGACAAGCAAACAAGCAAACTAGTGATTTTTATGGAAACCCACGACCACAATAGTATAACTTTGATATTTGACACTTACTTACTGTTATAAAGGACTTCAAAAGGAAAACATAGCAATTTGAATCACCCAAAACGAGTACACGAGTCAAAAGTTATGGCCATAAGAAGTTAGCGAAACTAAAACGCCGAAACTGCCTATACCCTACTGTTTTGCATTCGGCCAATTTGAAAGTCCCACTTCTGGTCCGATTCATCAAAAAGTTAAAACACGAAAGTTGTCCGGAACGCCGTTTTCGTTCAGGCACAAAGAAGCTCGAGCCCTGAAAACGCTTTCTGAGTGATAATTTTCTTCAAATTCTTAACAGCCCATTTTTAGACCAAAGTTACTATATAATGATTGTAATTTGATGAGACCAAGAGGTCTAATGACCTAAAGCCAAGACCACAACCATGGCTAAAGCCAAGGTTGAGTCTCAAGACCATGGTAACATGACCAAAGTCACGGCAAAGCTACGGCTAAAGACCATATAACTTTTAAAGATCAAAACTTATATATATATATATATATATATATATATATATATATATATATATATATATATATATATATATATATATATATATATATATATATATATATATATATATATATATTATCAAATACTACAATAGTAGGGAGCCTCATGTGAGGAGTTCATTAAGTAAGCCGTCGAGACGAGTTGTGGATTTACGAATTAAAGTGTCCTGGCTCCTCGAACGTTTACTTCATGACTTCTGAATTATGTCGGCCCGAACGGTAGTAAGAGATATACAACCTATACATGTTTCATAAACCATTTATATTCAAAGACTTACACTATATACTAAGTACTACATCATGAACTATATGCAAGACATATATAGGCAATTCTTCGTATTCTTAGAGATTACTCCAAACCTAAGTCGCAACGTTCTATTATAGGCTGCTCTTAGAGACTTTCACGATTCGACTACCACTTTGATTTCACATCAGTTAAGCTTAAGGTGAATCATAGCCCCTACTCTTTTCATACTTGTTTTAACTCTTGGGGGGGATACATGCTCAACTACTTGCTTACTTTACAAATACTCAAAACATTTATACTTGATTTTGTTATACTTTATTGGCATTATACTTGAATGCGTTATACATGATAATTATACTTGATTGCGTTATACATACTTGTTACACTATACTTGCTTAATTTAAATACAAGATTTGTATTTACGTACATACACAATACTCTATGCTGTCAAAGGAGAGGTATTAATAGTACTAGTATGGGCCTACACCCCCCACCCAAGTCCAAGATTCGAGACGTTGGGTGACATGTACTATTTGGGATGGTGGTTCCCCGCCTATGGGTCCAAAATGACGTGACCATGGGTGAATATAATCCTGAGAAACTATATATTAGCAGTGGGTTGTGAACACACAGGTTACCAGTCTCTTATGGCGGGACTTGTAACTGAGTGGATTCACGATGCCTTTGCTGTGTGAATATTCTTTTAAGGCTTTTCAACTGTTTTAAGACAAACTCTATGAACTCACCAACCATTGTGTTGACACTTTAGCATGTTTATCTCAGGTTAGTAAGGCGATAGCTAGTGAGTGGAACTTAGAGTCAAGCTGCATATTCTGAAGACTTACGCTTTTATCATTTACCATTCAAAACATTTTGTATACATTTATGTATCATACTTTGGAATCTCAAGTTTGTAACTCGGAATTTATTAATCGAATGGTAACTTTTCAAAACGTCTCATTTAGAGTTCGTTTTCTATAACTTGTACTTTGTATTATGAAGTAGCACCCCTGTGACACAGTCTTCCGCTGCGGTATTTTGGGGGTGTTACACATATCTATATCTACTGAAATCATCAGTAAATGTAACGTAGTAGCGGTTTCCATCTTTTGTGGTTGATCGGAATGGTCCACACACATCCGTGTGTACTAAGTCCAATAATCCTTCACCTCTTTCACATGTTCCTGTGAATGATGATTTAGTCATCTTTCCCAATAAGCAAGACTCGCATACATCATCCGATTTGAAGTCGAATGATTCCAACACTCCATTCTTTTAGAGTTGGGCGATGCGTTTCTTGTTTATGTGCCCAAGACGAGAATACCACAATTTTGATTTATCAAGCTCATTAGACGAACCAACATTTAAAATCACATTTCCATTATTACTAATACATTCAATAGTTTCATACATGCCTTTGCAAGGAGAAGCTTTAAATATAAAACAACCCTTTGAATAAACCAAAATATCTTCATTCTCATTGTCAAATGAAAATTCATAACCATCCTTAAACAAAAGATGAAATGAAATAATGTTTCTTGTCATTTCTGACGAATAACAACAATTATTTAAATTTATCCTAACTCCAGACTTTAGCATGAGCTCGTACTTTCCAATCTTCGTCACAGGTGTGATTTTCCTGTTCCCCATGACTAAGTTGAGCTCTCCATGCTTCAACTTCTTACTTTCCTTTAGACCCTGCAATACAGTGCAAATGTGAGTACCACACTCTGTATCCAAGACCCACGAATCAGAAGTTGTAGTATTGTGGAGTTCGATCATAAACATACCTGAGTGACTACCCTTTTCGACCTTTCCGTCTTTGAGGTCCTTCAGATATTTTGGGCAGCTACGCTTCTAATGTCCCTTTGTGTTGCAGTAGAAGCACACTGCTTCCTTTGGATCACTTGTCGGTGCAGATTTACCCTTTCTCTTAGACCCATGATCAGACTTTCCTTTTGTGGCCTTTCCTTTCCAGTTAGAATGAGAAGTCTTTCTTTTCTTTGCATTATGACCAACAGTCAACACAGGAGCCGCTGAAGTAGAGGGCATATCAATCTTCTTGATCCCTTGCTCAGCGGTTTGCAACAAGCTATGGAGTTCCATTATTGAGGTCTCTTTCCCGTTCATTTGATACGAGAGCACAAACTGATTGTAATCAGCTGGCATACCAGATAGGATTATGTTGATAGAAAGCTCAGTATCGAATACCATGTTCAGAGATCCCAATCTGTCAAAGTACCCTTTCATCTCTAAGACAAAAGCACAAATTGAGGCTCCAGGTTTTGGTTTGCAAGCCATGAGGGAATTAACAACATCAAGGCGTTCTTTGCTTGCCTTTGCCTAAAACATTTCTTTGAGCTGTTGGTTCATCTCATAAGCCCCAGTGTTCTCAAAAGTCTTTTGCAGTTTAGGGCTCATGGACGATGCCATGATGCATGACACTTTGTTTGCATCATCATAGTGCTTTCGGTGAGCTTCAAACTCTTCTTGGGTTGACTCATCATCAATTTTGGGAATTTGCTCATCGAGAACATACTCTTTGTTCTCGTACCTTAGGGTAAACCTAAGGTTTCGCATCCAGTCCATATAGTTAGGACCGGTGAGTCTTTCCCTCCCAAGAACTGAGAGTAATGAGAAGTTTGGGTTATGTGAGGGATTGGGAACGGGAGGATTGACACCATTTTCAGTAGACATCTATAAGATAAAACAATTTTAGTTTAGAATGAATATTCCTTAATCAATTTCCCAATTTTATATTAAGGCTAGGATCCATATTTTAGATTCGTTTTATGAAGAGGGTTGCCGTAATCACATCACGAAATTATTTTAGGTAGACAATGTCTTTGTCAATTTCATTCTCTATGAAATTCCTAGTTCTTTTGAGATTCATTGATTCTGATCAATGGCATGTTAATCTCGTATATGCTTATCTACAATTCATGACTGGGATGCCGAGGATCATGAATAAGACAGTGAATTTAACCATGCAAAACCCGAGTGGTACCCGGCTCGAGTCAGCCCGAGAATCGCGAGACCCACATCACCTTTCACTTATGTTCTCTTATTAATGTGCCGGTAAACCATACACGCTCCATTAATAGCCCATATGATAGATGTGCTGCTTTTATGGGTTAGCATACTATTCACATTTTCTATATATCTAAAACGGGAACTTTGTTTTAGTAGTTTCAAATAATATAACAATTATAATATATATAAGGTTTCTTTTAAACATTTTAAACTTTTCTTCTATTTTAAACATTTTAAAATATAAGGTTCAAAATGTAAATTCATATTAACATTCAATGATCATAAGATAATAAAATAATATACAATTATTATTTACACTTACCACATGTTAACAATTTACTTTTTAAGTGCTAATAGAATTAGGCTAAAGCTCTGATGCCACTGATGGGTTTTCTATACCCTAACTAGATTAATACGCAGCGGAAACAATAATCTAGGGCAAGAAGGGAACTAAACCCTAAAGGATCTAAACCTAATTAACTAAAAGCAACTTAAAAGAAATAAATAATTAAATAAGTAATAAGAAAATTACTAACCTTTGAGAAAATCAACATTTCTCACACGCGGACCACCTTTGTCGAACGTGGAGGCAAGTACCCAAACGATAGTACCTCTAATAGCTCACACCCACGAACCAAAGAGAAACAATTCTTTCGAACTCCTAAGGTCCCGTCAATGCGAAAGACTCTTATAAGGAGTAAGAATGAGATAAGTGGAATGAGCAATATAAACTTTGGCCTGTCCCCTTTATTTATAAGGAAAGGAAGAGGTATGGGTTTACCCTTTGGGGCGATGTGGGACAAACCCCCAAAACCATCCCATGACCTTGTTACCACGTACCACTTAACGTGGTTATGCCGTACCTATCACAGACCATGACTTATCCTTAAATTTGGATATGTGTAAAACCCAGGGACATTTATTTGCATCTTTTGGTTTCTTGGTAGCTTTATCACTATTAACAATTCGTGACTTTATAGGAGAAGTAGCCGCCCTTATCTTAGATTTTGTCATCTTTTCCTTTATAGGAGAACTTGCCCTTATCTTTAACTTTGTCCATTTAACTTGACTTGCTAATTGAACCACCAGGCCAAACAGATTGACTTGGCTCAACTAAACCACCAGCCCCAGCAGAACCAAGTGTGGGAATGGTACCAAAACAATCTGCTCTAATCCTTTCCTTATCATTCTTTTTCAATTCTATTTCCCTTATTATTTCAATTGAATGAAGCTTAGTCCTCTTCTTAGCCTCTTTTGCAATTCCAAAAAGTGCCCTACATAGAAGTATGTTTTATTACTCCCAACATCTGCATTCTTCCCCATTTGTTTCCTTAACTCCTTTAATTTTATTTCCTGACCTCATCTAAATCAGCATCTGCAGACACACTTTCAAATTCACTATTATCCAATACTTTCACATCAACTGGGTCTTCAAAAGCAACATGCTTCTTTTTCCCATTGCGCATGCCCATGAATTTTACATTCACATCTACATTAGCATGGAAGTTTTCTATGTCTACTTTTACTTCATTAATTTCATTCACTTCATCAACTATATAATCATTGTCTTCCCCATCATCACTATCTTCCCCAATTTCACTATGGTCATTGTCTTCATCATGTTGACTATGGTCACTATCAACAACCTGTTTACCCTTATCAAATACTTCATTAGTTTCTAATGTCGGCTCAACGTCAGTAACCTTAGCAACTACCTCATCATCATCTAAATCAAGGAAATGATCAAAGTTTTGGTTGTCCAAAGAAGAGTAAAAAAGCATCTGCAAACTCACTTTGACCCATTTCATTAGCAACACTACTTTCAACCACTTCATTAACCCCACTGCTTTGACCTATTTCAGTTTCAATCTATCCTAATCTTAACTACTTAGCACAAAAATTTTTAGTAACATGTGCATCAAATTCTATTTCAACAATAGTACACTTCTTAAATGGTGAAGGATTATAAGTTTCCAATGTTTTTTCATCATGTTCAATGTACACATTGATCAATCGATGACCTAACAAAACATATCTACCATGTTCATGAACATTTGGTCACTACCTAAAGCTCTAAGCTTCTTCTAACTCCCAATACTGTCTTCTACGGTGTATGGGGGAGGTTGAGACGTAGACAGCCTTACCCTTACCTAAGGTAGAGAGGCTGCTTCCGGTTCTACCAAAGGTAGAAAAGGACCTCCGACCTTGCAAGGGGTGAGGATCGAACCCTTGACCTCTGTCTCCAGAGGCAAGGGTATTAACCACTTGATCCAACCTTGCTCTTGGTAAAAGTAACTCCCAATACCGTCTTCTATGGTGTATGGGGGAGGTTGAGACGTAGACAACCTTACCCTTACCTAAGGTAGAGAAGCTGCTTCCGGTTCTACCAAAGGTAGAAAAGGACCTCCGGCCGTACCCCTACCTAAAGCTCTAAGCCCATGGTCTAAATCAAGATCAGGTATCAAATATTGGTAGTACATTATCCTACCCTCTTCATAACCTAACAACATAACTATCTCATTCAATTCGATCACAGAAAATAGATCAACATCTAGGTTATCAACATAGTTCAATTTGCATTCACATAAGTCCTTCATGGTAAGTTTGTAAACATCCCTCTATGATGAATCCTCAAACTAAAGATGTTAGGGCCTTGGCCGGAAAAACAAAAAACAAAACAAAACAAAACAAAAATAATATTAATTAGGGTTTTCATATAAAATATCATTAAACATTGCTAAGCACATTTTCGATGATCAAAATTGACATAAAACAAAAGCACCATAGTATATTACCATAAACACGAGCATAACCCATGATTGTGTAATTTTGGCATCACGTATATTCCACACTAAAGACACCATTGTGCATAAGATCAATGTTGATTAAACTAAGGTTTGTTGAAGATTAAAAATTTTAGGTGGAAAGAGAGTAAGGGAGAGACGGAAACTTACACTGTGTTATCGAGTTATTTCATTAAAGAAAAGGAAAGAAAAGTAAATGAAACATTTTCCTCACAAAAATAGGAGGAAACACTTTCCTTCCAAAATCATCAAAATAACACTAAGTTTTCTTTCATTTCATTTTCTTTTATTTCTTAAGTAATACTCGAGAACACACCATCTTATGTTTCATTTTCATTTTCTTTTTAAACCCAAACTCGTCTCATTTTCTTTCTTAACCCAAACTCGAGAACACAGCAAAAGAGAGTGAAAATATTTTATTGGGGAAGAAAAAAAATATAATTATTAGTCTGCTGCATAAGGTTTAGCAGAGCAATAGACGGCCGTCCAACCAAAGGACCAGTCATGTTATTCTTTGCAAAGATAAGGACTGTGAATGCAACTTTAAAGTTGCAGGGGCTGTAAATGAAGTTTTCGCCAAACCACATGAACCATTTATGTAATTTACTTTGGTGAAACATTTGCATTAGGTATCAAGAACCCTATCACAATCCAATCATTGTGCTTGTCACTTGTTTTAATGCCTTTGTTCAACGTCAGAGCTATTCATGATCAGGCTCACAAAAAAATCAGTATAAACTCTACACATTAAACTAAGAACTATGCAAATATTTTGAAAGCCCCATCATGCTTAGCAATGATGCAATCAAAAAGAGGTATTAAAATCAGTATAAACCGTCACATCAAAAGTATTCGTAACAATAAAAACTTAACAAAAATCAAGATACTTGGTTTACAAAAGCATTGTATATGGCGGCAATTCACCTCCAAACCCTACAATATGCTTGTGGATGTGTTTTGGGCCAATGTGGGATGCCAACGATCTAGTGCAATTTGTTTCTGATCACAATTGTTATCACACACCATTTAAATAAACACTAGATTGGCATTAATCCGCCGCGTTGCAGGCGGGCCTTTTTTTTGGCGAGTTAGTTTTCGATATATAAGGATGTCGTAATATGAACACGGTTAGTGATGCGGGCGAGCGCGTTTAAAATCACAGTATTTTGGATTCTGCCTCATTCTCTTCAAGTGTTTTGCAAAACTAATCCGCTTCTTCACTGCAAAAAAGCAAGAAATGAAGTTCTGCTGAAGCTGAGCTCAAAACTTTGAGTGCATGGTGCGAGAAAAATGAAGACATGGTTGGAGGTTCTACTAATCAAATATGAAAAGAAAAGGATAAAATGGTACATAATGAAAAGGCCGACATACCAGATCTTTGAGCACAATAACTTATCGCCAAGTGATAAATGCTTCGTACATGATGGTTTGCCTTCTTGAGTTGCAGACAATTCGTCTTTTTTTTTTGGGCAAGTGTAGATTCCAGTGAGTACAATGGCGTCAATGGCAGATTATTTTCTTCAACCTTAACAAAAGAAACTGAAAGTAACATAAATTTTTTTAAAAAGATCGTGATTACATAGTGCTTGCAGGTAAGTAAAGGGACACCTCTGCTTTATTTAGTGAACGGAAATTTCGACCTACTAAAGTCTAATTCTAATGCATAAAACTTACAAAAAGAACCTTTACCGGTTCATCAGTTCATGGCTCAATATATCTGTAGCTCGTATCTAAAATTAAGAGAGGTGTGACCAAATTGAGTATACTCTAATACATGTGACAGTGGGTTTAAACCGTAAACATTTTTACGTTCCTTATTTAAAATACTTATTTAAAACTATATTGTTACACGAATAACCAACTATATTAACCGTAGTAGGATTTAGTAGGTTTTTTGCATTTAAAAGAAGCTTTGTGGCTTATTATCGCTTTCACATGTTCGCAACATTTTCAACATTTGCATTAGACTAGTTGTCAAAAGATTTCAATCTTTGATTTTATTTGTCCTCCTACTGAAAATAGTGACCATACCTGTTTGACTCGTTTTGCTGTTTGCCAATTTAATCACACATTCTTCTTCCAAAGCATGTATGGCATACGAATAGAGCAAACAGGTAAAAAAAGATTAGTTGCACCAGTTTAATGGGTCAAAAAGTTGCATAATAAAAATCAGTACCTACTGGACCAGCTTAAAAGGCCGTGCTAAATTAGATAATGAGGAGGTGTTTGAAAAGCCAATAATCTCCCTTCTTTGGGCTTATAAGGTTAAGGCCATGGATTATTTATAAAGCAGTGGGTCAACAATCCTATGTCCACCATCACCCATTGATCATATCAACAGAGGTAATTTCCGCACCGTTATTGACCTGCTTATATCAGTGGAGCCAATAAATAAAAAATATCTATGCGCAATAAAAAATGAATATACACCTAACGAAAAGTTACCTGCTCATATCAATGGAACCATAATCTTTGAGAGCTGAACTGCGAGAAATATATTTGGTGTCGGCCTTCAATCTTTCCAACAACTTGAAATAACTTAAATTATGGCTTCAATCTTTCCAACAGCTTTCGGGCTTCAAAAAATCAGCTAGCGGTCTCAAGGATGAGCGATTCACGCTTTTCCATCTGCATCGATATTTTGAGATGGTAAACTGTTTAAAGTAAACAAAAGATAAAAAAATAACAAACGGAGATGAAACAAAATGCGCAGACCTGGTTGAAAACGAAAGTGGTCGTTATCTCTTATTGAAAGTTACATTGACACTAATACTTCATACGCTGATCAAATTGTTACAAACATCTCAGCTGGCACATTACTAACATTGATTTCAAAATCCGCGAGAGTATTCGAATATACCTGTAAACGTGATTTTATTTAGTCTAAGGCTAAATTTATGAAAAGCATACATTAGTACCAAACAGAATGAAAATATTAGTGCGAATGCCAAAACACCATAAGAATATTCGCACCAATGGAAAAACATGTGGAAAACTAGAAGGGGGGTTGAATAGTTTACCGCTTTTTCGATTCTTATTTGCTTAAATAATCTTTGAGAACTTGACATTTGGTTAAAGATATAAACACAACTTAAAATGTTTGATTCTTTGAAAAGACGATACATGTAGATAACCATTCTAACTTAACTTGTTTTATACTTTGAAAAGCTTTACTTGTAATGATTCTAACTTTGCTTGTTTAGTTCTTTGAAAAACTTTACATATGTTGAAAGATATAAGAACAATATTACTTGTTTTGGTTCTTTGAAAAGCTTTATATGTGATCAACAATTCTAACTAAACAACAACATATAATAATCAAAGATAGAGAAAGAAACAATCAAACCACAACACGATAGTTTATCGTGGTTCGGCTACAAGGACTCTTTTTCCTTGCCCTACATCCACGCCCCGAGTTTCCAACTCGAGAGTTATAAACACTAATCAACAAGCTCCTTTCACCGGCGGAGAAAACCTTTACAACGTCGCTTACACTTTTACCGACACTAAGCTAGATGTCGAGTTCTTTTACAAGGGTACAACCACTCCCATTCGTCGCTTACACTTTTACCGACACAAAGCTAGATGTCGAGTTCTTTTCCAAGGGTACAACCACTCCCGTTAGTTCTTTTACTAGGGTACAACAACTCCCAACACTCTTTGTATTTTGAGGCCTAAAATACTAACCTATAACTTCTACATACATGACACACATGAAGTATAAACTACCAAAGCTTATACATGACCAAGCTACCAAGACTTGCAACTTTAGAGTTGAAGCTTGCAACTTCTTGAATGATCTTGTGGAGTTCCTTGCTACATAAGAGAATCACACAAGTCAAGGGTTACTGAGTTAGTTGAAAGAATATGTGAGAATAAGTCCTAAAGGGTTACACAAAACAAACAAATGGTTTTGTATTTATAGCAAACTATTCTGCATGTCTGGCGGATCAGGCGGAATCCTGAGATGGGTTCCGCTCGTGTACCCCCAGGGTACCGCCGGGTCTGCAGTAGGTTTTTGCAATAACTTCCCAAACCAAACAATGTCTTGTCTCATAACTTCTAGCAACCAAACAATGTCATATCACTTAAAGTAAGTCAAACATGATACTTGCAAGCAACATGAAAGCAAGTCAAACACATAACTTGCCATAAATACATAATGACAAAACTTGCCATAAATGTGATGTGACTATTTATAATTTAAGAAATAAAACCAATGTTTAGTTTAAAAGGAAATGTAAACATTAGTTAAACAAGACTTAAACACTCAAAGTGATAATTTACTTTTAGCTAAAGTTCATACTTTGTTATTAACAAAACTTAGCAAAGATCGTAAAATATAAATAACGTTTTTAGGCGATATTTGTATTAACAATCTCCCCCTTTTTGTTGATGACAAAACATAAACTTTATTTAAAAGTAAGTCATAAGATTTAGTGTTAAGTCTTATAAAGTTAGTAATGAAACTTGTTTTTGCAAAGAGTTAGCTACGCGGAAGTTTAAAATAATAGAGCAAGTTTCATATAAATTCTTCCCCTTTTTGTCGAAACAAAAAGAAGAGTAGCGAAGCGGAATTATAGGCATGCTCCCCCTTGGTTGATACTCCCCCTAAATGGAGTGCCAAGAGAGGAGACATGGATTTTGAACCTACAAAAGAAAAGTTAGTTTCCGCACAAGATAAGTCATGAAAGCATTTCATGTTTAAAAACACAACTAAGAGTTGTGAAGCGGAATAAAGCACGACTCATGCTCCCCCTTGAATGTTACTCCTCTAAATGGAGTTTCAAGGAAGGAAGACATGGATAATGAACCTACAAAAAAAAATTTAGTTTCTAAAGCACAAGGTTTATGTATGTTACCATACCAAGATATAGTTCACTCATCATACCTAAATGGTCATCAAACAATTTAAACCTTGTAGTAGAATGACATTCATTAAATTGTAAAATTTTGACTCTTAGATAGTCAAAGGCACAACATTAAGATGACAACATCATACTTTTAAAGACTAAGAAAAACTAAAAATAAACTAACAATGCCCTTAATGAGAAACATTTTCCAAAAACAAGGATTGGGTTGTTTTAAGGATGAAAAATGTGGGTTGAAGGTTGTAGCGGGTTTTATTTGGAGAGGTGAGGAGGTGTCTTGGTTTTGGTTTGTTGGTTAAAATGGGGACATTTTCCAATAGAAATGGTTTCGTTTCATTTTGGAGACTCTAAGGTTGAGGTGGGTGAGACAAGGATTGTAGACGCTCCAAAATGTGGTTTAGAATAAACCTCATTTCTTCGGATAACTCACGAAGTTCCGTTCGACATCTTTCACTAATGTGAGCGGTTCTCTCGCAATGTCCGCAATCATGGCGGGGGAATGATGGTGGTGGATAGTTTGAACTCGAAGGAGCAAATGTGGATGGTTGAGAGGTGTGTTTGCTTCCTTCACTTGTTGAGTCTAATGTCGTATGAAATTCCATAACATGGTTGATTTGAGAGTCAACCATTCGTTTGAAGGCCTTAAGGTGGGCTAAATGAGTACTTATTTCCTCATTCATGGTTGGAGGTTTTTCCCATAAGGATGTTTCTATTTTCTTATAAGAAGAAAGTAGAGTTTCAAAATTTTGGGAATTTTGTTGTTGTGGTGATTGTTGTTGTGGTTGTGGTTGTTGATTTTGAACAAAATGGCGAAAGCTTGGTTCGCCGGGAGGATTGCCATGAAGATCTTTGTAAATTGGGTGAAACACAAATGATTGTTGGTGGGTATGACCTTGATCATTTGGAAAAATGGATGGTCTAGCATAACGGTAAGCTAACCATTCTACTATAGATGGGTGATGGGGTTCATCATCTAGTTGCTCACTAGGTTGTTGTTGGGTTTCTATTTGAGCAATGGTGTCAAAAAGTGAGAAGGATGGTGGAGTTGATGATAGATCATCAAAAGTTTCTAAATTTGGTAGTGGTGATGTTGGTGGTGTATGGAAAAGTTCCATTGGTGTAGGTGTTGGTGATTGAGGTGAAGGAGTTTTTGATTTAAAGGCTTGTTGAGAAGGTGAGGTTGATATACTCAAAGGTCTAGTTGGTGATGGATTAATGGCTAGGTTTGAGTTGCAATGAGGTGGAGAAGGTGGTGGTGTAGCAAGATTAAGCAAATCTTGAATGGTGATCACATTTGTGTTACAAGGTGTTGAAGGTGTAGTTGAGGTAGTTAGATTAAGAAAATCTTGGATAGGTGAGGAGATGTTAAGTGAAGCATCACTTGATGAAGATGAGCTTGACTTTGTGGTTTTGTTGAAGCAACAAGGTTTCACACTAATCCTAGTGGTTTTAGCACATGATTTTGATGATTCGGATGAGGTGTTGGATTTGGTCATTTCAAAGGTTTTGGTTTTGATGTTTGAGGGAAGAAGTCTTGATGGTGATGGTGTGATTAGAATTGTTGTGAAGCTTTCAATTTTATAGGATGAGAAATGTATTGAAATAGTATTTGGATTTGATGTTTTACTATTCAAAGATTGAGGTGTCAAATGATTTTCATGACCATGTCACATCATTTGAGGTCAATCCAATGAATAGGATGGAGTGAAAGACCAACCTAAGCACTCAATGCTTTGTGATCATGGGAAGTGGTTTGGTTGAAAATGTATCAAAGGTTTGAAGGATCCTTTAAAAGGGTTCCTTTGGGTAGTTATGTTTTGAATTTGAATTTTGGCGGGAAGTGTCTTCCTAATTGTTTTAGTGAGTGAGGTTTGTTCCAATATGGTTGTTGGTGTTAATGAAAGATGTTTCTCACTTGAGATAATGATTTGACACTTTACAAGTTATGATCTTAAGAAAAATGTTCACAAATTTTCTGCAGGTACTGGCGGCACCCTGAGACTACACAGGCGGAACCCTGTTTTGGGATCCGCCTGGTCCGTTGGGCCAATTCTGGAATTCCCAGAAATTGTACTGGCGGAACCCAATTTTGGGATCCGCCTGATCCGCCAGTGCTGCAAAAGTATACAGTCCGCGTTTTTGACCCGCGAAACGATTTTCAAATTTTTCAAAAACTCTTGGAAATGAAAATTTACTATATGACAGATTAGGAAATGCAAAAATTGGGCATATAGACATTCATCTCTTAGGACTTTGACCGGGGGCTAACGATTTTCACTTAACTTAGTGAATTTTACCATAAGCATGAAATTGACACATACCACCAATATTGTCATTAATCATAAAAGAGCATACAAAACATAATCCATCAAACGTAATAAGACATGAATATGAGAAGTAATACAAATCACATAATTCACATAGTTTTAACACAAAGACGCTTCTAAAGCACACATAAGACAAACGCTCCTTAATCTTCTCACAACCGGTCAATCTTCTTTTTGAGCTTGTTTAGGTACCTTCCAAAACACTTGAACATTCCTTTGGTTTGCTTGAATTCTTCGGAAGCATTGTCAATGATGGGGAGAGCTTGAAGATATTCTAAAGGAGGTAACTTAGAGTTTGGTAGTTTATCATCGTCGCTCATGCCGGATGATGATGAAGATGGAGTAGGTGATCGAGTACGTTTGCCCTTATTTTTGAAAACTCGTTTATCACTTAGAGGAACGAAGGTGTGAGGAACTAGAAAATAGTCAAGGCGTATTCCATCTTCGTTAGGAGAAATGGGTGAGATTCCTCTAAAGAGGCGAGTAAGAAGCATACCATAGGGAAGAGCAGTTGTTCCAACTAAGGATATGTCGGCCATTCTTTTGGCTAGGTAGTAGGCTAAGTTGAAGGGTTGACCGGTTGAAATGCTATAGAGCATATAGCAAAGACATGTGTTGATGTGATCTCTATTTCCTATGGTACTTATGACGTTAGCCCTAAGAATTTCTTCCTATTTCTTAAATTGCGGTTTAAGCTCATTGAGCTCCATACCAAAAGGATCTTTATCTATAGTATTCCCCGAACGGTTCACCCTAGTGGTAGAGGTTCTAACAAAGAGGTGTTCCTTAATAGTTTCCTTACTAGCAAGAGGTGTATCGTATGGATAAAAATGATCAATAGTATCAAGACTTGAAATGGGCCACTTATCCGTGTAGAGGCAAGTTCCCTCATTTGGTACACCAAGAATTATAGCTAAGTCTTTTAAATCTATATCATGTGATATTTGATTGGTTGTGAAGTTTAATGAGATCCTACCACCGGCACATGAGGAAAGGTTTACGGTTGCATAAAATTCCAAGATGAACCTAGGACAAATGGGCTCATCTATATCAAGGAGACAATCAAAGTGAATTGCGGCAAAGTTTTGGCGAATAGAAGTTCCTTCTAGAAAGGATGGATCAATGGTTCTACCTTCGTGAACATAGCGTTTTTCTAATGCCTTAAAGGTTTCTACTTGAACCGGGTTGAGACCTTTGGTCATATGGTGTTTGGGCATGTATTTAAGGGTTTCTTTGTGATCGGATTTGTTTGCGGGAGGCATGTTGATTCCTAGAAAACATAAAATTGTATGTTAATGACTTTTAACAACGAGGATGTTCTAATATATTCTTATATGCAAGACAATGTGAAGACATGGTTATCTTGACTCATTTTGATTCCCAAATCGTTTTGTTATGCAAATTTTGTTGTAAAAACAAAAGATAACCAACACTCTCCTAATTGAATGTGTCTTCGATTGAATGTACCCGAAAATCCATATTAGTTATGTATCCCCTTTAGCATTCAAGAGATAGTATGCAAGTGATGTTTAAATGATGTTTTTCATTTGTTTTAACAATGTGGTGATGAATCATGTTGCAATTAGAAAAATAATGCTCTTGGTGTGTTTGGTAAATCAAGGTAACAATGAAAAGATACATTTCTTAACTTAATGAAATACATAATTGACTAGCCACCAAGTTTTTCATGAATCATGAAGTTTTATGCAAAAGCCCTAAGATTCTAGTTAATGATTGTAAGCAAAAATGTTATGATTAAATTAAAAATGTAATTGTGATTAGAATACTTACAAAGTTAGTTGGATTGGAAGAGATTGGATTAGAAGCCCTAAAATTCGTGAGGATATGTGTTTTAGAGAGGGTGATGCTGTTTGTTAGTTTTTGTTAAGACTTAATAGGGTGTTTGGCTTTGAAATAAAGAGTTTAAAACACTCTGAGGTTTGGCGGACCAGGCGGAACCAAAAAATGGGTTCCGCCCGTATGGTCTGAAGGTTCCGTGGGTTCTGCAGGGAAAAACTTAAAAGGAATTGTCTTGATTTTTGTGGTTCTATCCTAATGTTCAAAACTAAGGTTTTTGGTCTTATGAGTTCATGACTAAGCCTAGGGATGATGAATGATTCTCATTCAAGAGGTTTTGTGAAAACGTTAATAGAATGGTTAACGTATAAGACTTTCTTAGTTAAGATGTTCCTCAATGAACATTTTTACCAAGACGATGATGATGGATCACAATATGTCAATAAAGAACATAATGGATTGAATTGTCGCTGAAGTTGATGCTTCCTTTTTTGAGGGTATAACAATGTTGATAAGATGAATTCCTTTGTTGATGTGAGTTTGCTTGTTCAAGCGGAGCTTGTTGATGTGTTTCTCCATTAGATACAAATTTGAGAATCATGCGCGTTTTTGGAGAATCATTGGGTAAGTAAGTATAAAAGTGCAAGTACCACTTGTGCTTTTCTCATCAACTTATTACCGACATAATTCCATTTGTCAAACACTATGGTTTCTATTCCTGTTCTTTTGGGAGACCATAATTCTAGTTGTGTAGTACCTTATGATGTATCCAAAAAGACTCAACTAAAGAGTTGTTTTAGGATTTTCTTTGACACGAGCACATAGGCAAAAGCTAAACATAATGTTGAATCTAATTGTTATGAGAACAAGTAGTCTTCCAAACATTTCTCTACATTTAGTTTTACCTATGGATTTACTAATCTTATTCTCGATAAGTCATAAAGGACTTAATCATTTTGAACAAGTGAATAACTAGGAATGTTTTTGAGTGATTATCCATTTCTTTAGGAGCATGCTTAGGTTAATAAACAATCTTTTAAAGATTATCATTCTTTTTGTTATTGCTTGACTCAATGTTTGACACATGACGAAAGGATGTTGTTTTTCAATTTTTAATAGTCCATCTTCCTTGTTTTTGATCTTGATAAACTTGTCTTATCAATGTTGGGCTTTCGACTAAGTCATCATCTTCCAAAGATGATATCTTAGAAGGAGGTGGTCTTTCATTGAATGTTAAACTCAATGATTCCTCGACTCTTTGGGTTTATTTTCGTAAAACCTCATAAGTGTAAATGTCTAAGATATGCAACATCATAAGACTATTGATCGAATTTGATGTTCACATCCTAGAAGTTTAATACATCATTTTCTCCCAATCATTCAAATAAAATTCAACAGATTTATTTTACTTTGTGTGTCTTTCGTGAAACTTTTAGCAAAAGAATGATTGGACTTAAGATGATATTGAAAATATAGGGTATAATACCAAGAGACTTTTGTACTTCAAGTGTTTATGAAATGTAGTGGTTTTGCTAGATTTGCAAGCATCACAAAAGTGTTGGTTGTCTTATCACTTAAGAGATTCTTAGTTCACTCACTTGTAGATAAGAATTAAGTGAGACTTACTCAAGAGTTACTCGTGTATTTACCCAAAAGATTAAACGAGGCAAGACACCTTATATCTCCTACTAGAAGTAGTATCAAACTACTTTACCTATGAAGGATCAAATCCTTATTGTTACTCTCACAACATAGACGCCTTATAGTAAAGACTAATACTAACACTTATGTCAAATCATACAACTAATCAACAAGAAACATTAAAAGGTAAGTTGAAGAGACGTGTACCTTTTAAGCTCCAACGATTCACGCTTTTCCATCTGAATCGATATTTTGAGATGGTAAACTGTTTAAAGTAAACAAAAGAAAAAAAAATAACAAACGGAGATGAAACAAAATGCGCAGACCTGGTTGAAAACGAAAGTGGTCGTTATCTCTTATTGAAAGTTACATTGACACTAATACTTCATACGCTGATCAAATTGTTACAAACATCTCAGCTGGCACATTACTAACATCGATTTCAAAATCCGCGAGAGTATTCGAATATACCTGTAAACGTGATTTTATTTAGTCTAAGGCTAAATTTATGAAAAGCATACATTAGTACCAAACAGAATGAAAATATTAGTGCGAATGGCAAAACACCATAAGAATATTCACACCAATGGAAAAACATGTGGAAAACTAGAAGGGGGGTTGAATAGTTTACCGCTTTTTCGATTCTTATTTGCTTAAATAATCTTTGAGAACTTGACATTTGGTTAAAGATATAAACACAACTTAAAATGTTTGATTCTTTGAAAAGACGATACATGTAGATAACCATTCTAACTTAACTTGTTTTATACTTTGAAAAGCTTTACTTGTAATGATTCTAACTTTGCTTGTTTAGTTCTTTGAAAAACTTTACATATGTTGAAAGATATAAGAACAATATTACTTGTTTTGGTTCTTTGAAAAGCTTTATATGTGATCAACAATTCTAACTAAACAACAACATATAATAATCAAAGATAGAGAAAGAAACAATCAAACCACAACACGATAGTTTATCGTGGTTCGGCTACAAGGACTCTTTTTCCTTGCCCTACATCCACGCCCCGAGTTTCCAACTCGAGAGTTATAAACACTAATCAACAAGCTCCTTTCACCGGCGGAGAAAACCTTTACAACGTCGCTTACACTTTTACCGACACTAAGCTAGATGTCGAGTTCTTTTACAAGGGTACAACCACTCCCATTCGTCGCTTACACTTTTACCGACACAAAGCTAGATGTTGAGTTCTTTTCCAAGGGTACAAACACTCCCGTTAGTTCTTTTACTAGGGTACAACAACTCCCAACACTCTTTGTATTTTGAGGCCTACAATACTAACCTATAACTTCTACATACATGACACACATGAAGTATAAACTACCAAAGCTTATACATGACCAAGCTACCAAGACTTGCAACTTTAGAGTTGAAGCTTGCAACTTCTTGAATGATCTTGTGGAGTTCCTTGCTACATAAGAGAATCACACAAGTCAAGGGTTACTCAGTTAGTTGAAAGAATATTTGAGAATAAGTCCTAAAGGGTTACACAAAACAAACAAATGGTTTTGTATTTATAGCAAACTATTCTGCATGTCTGGCGGATCAGGTGGAACCCTGAGATGGGTTCCGCCCGTGTACCCCCAGGGTACCGCCGGGTCTGCAGTAGGTTTTTGCAATAACTTCCCAAACCAAACAATGTCTTGTCTCATAACTTCTAGCAACCAAACAATGTCACATCACTTAAAGTAAGTCAAACATGATACTTGCAAGCAACATGAAAGCAAGTCAAACACATAACTTGCCATAAATACATAATGACAAAACTTGCCATAAATGTGATGTGACTATTTATAATTTAAGAAATAAAACCAATGTTTAGTTTAAAAGGAAATGTAAACATTAGTTAAACAAGACTTAAACACTCAAAGTGATAATTTACTTTTAGCTAAAGTTCATACTTTGTTATTAACAAAACTTAGCAAAGATCGTAAAATATAAATAACGTTTTTAGGCGATATTTGTATTAACAAAACATCATAATAATATTAAATCTAAAGCTTTTTCGTCACTTACCGTAGCAAGCTATTGCATTAGTCTCAAAGATACAGCCTTCCGGAGTCTCGAGAATAGAAATGTATGCTATTAGTTACCACTGTGGCCTGAACCAAAAGATTATTAATTTTTTTAACTAAATTACGTAGCCTTTAATAATTTCAACGTATATGCACTCAATCCAATGTGCAGTACCTCTGCACATCCAGTGTTCCTGAACTATTTGTTGTCCCTGTTTGCAGAACCATAGCTCGGGGTCTGTCTGGGCGAGCGACAGCTGGTTAGCTTTGCGATGTAGTCTATGTTTCTGATATACCTACAATTACATTCGCATAAGAAAGCCAAGTAGTAGGAAAACAACATAGGTCGGTACATTTGCCATACCTCTTCGTCAACGGCGTGTTCCAAAGTTGTTTGATGCATCACTTCCGCTCCTATTTGTGAGAATCACTCTCCTTCTGATATACCTATAAAAAGAATGAAATAACAGCTTTAACGCGAAAATAATTATGAACATAGATATGGGAATGGGCGTATCTGTAACCTACTTTAACTGGAATTCAACCGTGCACAATGTATATTACAAATTTGTGGAACTTGCGAGATTTTGGAAACACTTATTCAGAACAAAATAATAATACCTTGTATTATGTCCCTCCAGGTACTTACAATCGAAGGTTCCTGGAACTCAAGGTACTATGTCCCTCCATGTTACCGGAACTCGAGAAAACTTTGGAAAAGTACATTGAAGGACTTCCTCGGAGCATTAAGGGGAATGTCACCTCATCAAACCCAACAACCTTGGAAACTACAATGGAATTGGCTCAAAACCTTTTGGATCGAGAAGTTAAGTGTAATGAGCTCAAAAGGAAGCTGGACGACGAAAGAACCACCCACCACCACAACAACAACCATCAGGGCAACACCAGCAATCACCGCAAGAACAACAACAACAACAATAACAACAACAATCGGAACAACAATCAGTACCACAATAATCGGAATACTCACCACCAACAACAAAACTGAAGGCAAGAGAATACCAGGGCCTATGCTGCCACTGAGGGCGGAGGATACAACGGCCCAAAACCGCAGTGCAATCGATGAACTTCATCATGATGGTCCTTGTACCACCAAGTGCAACAAATGTCAAAGGATTGGCCATCAAGCTAAAAATTGTAGAAGCCCTGCTACGGGAAGCAACATGCAGAATGTAACTCCTACTTGCTATGGATGTGGAGAAGTAGGACACATCAGGAGACAATGGCCGAAGGGAAATGGAAAGAACAATGCTCGAGCTAGAGCGTATGTACTTGGAGACGGCAATGCACCTGACGTTGTCACCGGTACGTTCTTACTCAACCATCATAATGTTAGAGTATTATTTGATTCAGGATCATATAAGAGTTTTGTGTCAGATACGTTTGCCCCTTTACTTAATGTTACTCCCTCTAAACTAAACATCACCTATGAAATCGAAATGGCTAACGGAAATCTAATCGGCACCAATACCGTTATGAAGGATTGTACCCTAACCCTACTAGAGAAACCTTTTGTTATTGATCTTATGCCTGTTCAACTTGGAAGTTTTGACGATATCATCGGTATGGATTGGTTATCCAAACATCCTGCAAGGATTCACTGAGACGAAAAAGCTATTCATATACCACTTAAGGATGAAACTCTCATTGTCCAAGGGGACAAAAGTAAACCTCGCTATGGAATAATCTCATACATCTGAGTAGTGAACACATGAATGAAGGATGTCAGGTATTCATGGCTCGTTTTACGGAGAATAAGTCAACAGAAAAACAAACTGAAGACGTTCCTATCGTTAGAGATTTTCCCGAAGTATTTCCCGAAGAATTGCCCGGTCTTCCACCCGCTCGCCAAGTAGAATTTCAGATTGAACTAGTGCCTGGAGCGGCACCAGTGGCCAAAGCACCTTATAGGTTAGCTCCATCTGAGATGACGGAATTGTCAGAGCAATTGAAAGAGTTGTCCGATAAAGGGTTTATTCGACCAAGATCATCACCCTGGGGAGCTCCAGTTCTATTTGTTAAAAAGAAGGACGGATCGTTCCGGATGTGCATTGATTACCGAGAGTTGAATGAACTTACAGTAAAGAACCGATACCCATTACCCCGAATTGACGACCTGTTTGACCAGTTACAAGGATCGAGTGTATACTCAAAAATTGATCTAAGGTTGGGATATCATCAGTTAAGAGTTCGGGAGGAGGATCTCAAAATTGCATTCAGAACACGCTATGGGCACTATGAATTTCAAGTGATGCCATTTGGTCTGACCAACGCACCAGTAGTTAACATGTACCTAATGAACCCAGTGTGCAAGACATACTTGGATAAGTTTGTGATAGTATTCATCGACGACATTTTGATCTACTCACGCAAGGAAGAAGAACATGCCGAGCACTTGAGGATTATTCTAGAACCACTCAAAAAGGAAGAACTGAATGCTAAGTTCTCAAAATGCGACTTTTGGATTCGCACTGTGCAATTTCTAGGGCACATCATCAATAGTCAAGGCATCCACGTAGATCCTGCAAAGATCGAGGTCGTAAAAGGTTGGGCGTCTCCTACCAACCCCACGGAGATTCGTCAATTTTTAGGTCTTGCGGGTTACTACCAAAGGTTTATTGAAGGGTTTTCCAAGATTGCAAAGCCTCTGACTAAGTTAACTCAGAAGAGTGAGAAGTATATCTGGGGGAAGAAGAAGAAGCAGCTTTTCAGCTGTTGAAACAAAAGCTTTGTGAAGCTCCAATATTAGCACTCCCTGAAGGATTATAGTGTATTGTGATGCTTCGTATCACGGTTTAGGAGCAGTCTTGATGCAAAGAAGCAAAGTGATAGCTTATGCCTCATGACAATTGAAGAAACATGAGGAAAACTATACAACCCACGACTTGGAACTAGGAGCAGTAGTGTTTGCTCTTAAGCTATGGAGACACTACTTATATGGCACCAAATGTACCGAGTTCACCGACCACAAAAGTCTCCAACATATCCTGGATCAAAAGGAATTGAATATGAGATAACGCCGCTGATGCGTTAAGCCGGAAAGAACGATTGAAACCGCTTAGGGTTAGATCATTAGGAATGACTATTTGTTCACCCCTTCCATCACAAATCCTTTCCGCTCAGAGCGAAGCTCTTAGGAAAACCGACTCAAAGAAAAGATTTACGGTATGCCCGAAAACAGGAACGGTTTCATGAAAAGATCAGATGGAATGCTTTGTTTCAAAGATAGAAGTTGGGTCCCACTCTTTGGAGGTATTTGTGATCTCATCATGCATGAGTATCACAAGTCAAAATACTCCATTCACCCAGGTTCCGACAAGATGTACCAGGATCTGAAGAAACTTTATTGGTGGCCAAACATGAAAGCCGACATCGCGGAGTATGTCGGTAAATGTTTGACGTGTTCGAAAGTGAAGGCTGAATATCAAAAACCTTCAGGTGTACTCGTACAACCTGAACTTCCAATGTGGAAATGGGAACGCATTACTATGGACTTCATCACCAAACTTCCCAGAACTTCAACCAGATTTGACACAATATGGGTTATTGTTGATCGTCTCACAAAATCCGCTCATTTTCTACCAATCAAAGAAACGGATGAAATGAGCACACTTGCTCAGTTGTACTTGAAGGAAATAGTTTCTCGGCATGGGGTGCCAATTTCAATCATATCATATCGGGATAGTCGTTTCACCTCTCATTTCTGGAAGTCTTTGCAAAAAGCCTTGAGAACCAGGTTAGATATGAGCACTGCATATCACCCACAAACCAATGGGCAGAGTGAGAGAACAATCCAAACCCATGTGTTATTGACTTTGGAAAAGGTTAGGATAAACACTTGCCTCTGGCAAAGTTTTCATACAACAACAGTTATCATGCCAGCATTAAGGCAGCAGCGTTCGAGGCACTTTACAGTCGAAAGTGCAGATCACCCGTTTGTTGGGCAGAAGTTGGAGAGGTACAACTCATAGGACCAGATCTTGTTCATGAAACTACTGAGAAAATTGTTAAGATCAAGCAATGTTTACAAGCGGCCAGAGACGGACAGAAAAACTACACCGTTGTGAGACAGAAACCTATGGAATTTCAAGTTGGAGATAGGGTTATGTTGAAAGTGTCTCCCTGGAAGGGAATGGTACGTTTCGGGAAACATGGAAAGTTAAACCCAAGATACATCGGTCCATTCAAAATCCTGGAAAGGATAGAACCCATGGCTTATAAGCTTGAACTACCGAAAGAACTTAGTTGAGTTCAAGATACCTTTCATGTGTCAAATCTTAAGAAATGCTTATACGATGAATCTCTTGTTATTCCGTTGAAAGAGATCCAACTCGATGACAAGCTTGTTTTCACCGAAGAAGCCGTGGAAATTATGGATAGGGAAGTCAAACAAGTAAAGCAAAACCATATTCCTATCATCAAAGTTCGTTGGGGCTCCAAGCGAGGACAGGAATATACTTGGGAACGCGAGGATCAAATTCGCACCAAATACCCACATCTCTTTCCATAGACACCCCTGGCAACAATTTTAGACCGGAATTCCGGGATGGAATTCACTGTAAGGGGTAGTTACTATAGCCTCTTGTAATTTTCCCGTACGATTAATAAATATCAATTTTGAATAAAGTGTTGTTACGTTAATTAAATACCGTTTTTACGGGTAACAATTTTTTTTTTATTATGCATGACATATTATGCAAATCACTACGATATTTGTGATTGACCATTTACCAAGGAACGATGCTTACACACGAACCTCGATAGTCTATATATATCGCGAATAATTTTTAAAACGTTTTTATTTAATAAATATACGTTTTGACAACTAACCATATGCGTATTATATATTTCCCGAGCCTACGAAAAATTTCCTAAACACTCACTAATATTATTGGACTTCGACGCGATACCCAAAGCATGCTAAGTGGGCCCTTAATACCCACTGGGCCTTAGCCCGTCACACAACACCAAACGGACCCTTTTTGTTTATTTTGTTCTTTTGGGCCTGCGTGCCATCACAAGCCCACCGGGCCACAAGCCCAGCGAGACACCACCTTTGTTATTATTATTATTTTTTTGCTTTCTTTTGTTTTTTCCAGTCGTGACCCCCTATTGCTTTGCTCATTTTACTCACAAACTCGACACACAACCTACAAATATTATTTCATGAATCATTTGACCCCCCCCCCCCCCCAGATGGCAACCAAAAACAACACTTGTCTTGAGTTTTCATACACAATCACTGTTTGAAACTTTGACCAAGCTAATGCCTAGTTCACGTTTGGTATAAAATCATCACAACCTGGTTTTTCATGTACAAACATCCTATATACATCCAAACGATTTTCACAGCCCCCAATCACTAAGTTAACACGTTGGAGACTCTCTTAAGCTTCACATAAGGTGGCACAAAGCTTCTTCCATGGTCTTTGGCACGATGCACTTGGAATTGGAAGGTTCCATGCAAATGTAATCATTTGAACAACTGAAACACTCAATCCTATACATTCTTTGCTCATTCTCATCATTTAATGCATGCACCAAAGTCCCTATAAAAGGATACATGCAATTCGACAGTTTATTCACACCACCACATTATCACATTTCAAATATTCTAAGTCATGAAGAGTTCTAGTACGTGAGAGCTTTGGCAAGGTTTCCTAGACCTCGACACAAGTTGAAGACTCAACCTTAATCGTATTTGTGACGTTGGTGTACCAAGAAACGAACCCCGTTTCTCGTTGGACCCATCTCAGCTCCAAAAACGTTTTTATCCCACCCCTTGAGGTGAGGTGAGACTCTTGTTACCTCATTCCCCTTTTTAATACTTTCGTTACTTTGGATTTTGCACATACACATGACCCTATTATCTCGTTAATATTAAACGTGACCTATACATTTTACTCGCCATACTACTTATTAACCATTCCATAAACGAGATAACATAATAATTTGGAACCCACTTTTAACGTATAAGCAAAATATCACACGTTTCTAAAATGATTTGGACCCATACGTTTTTCCTTTAAAACACTTAGAATTATTTTGACTTTGAAACTGTTTTCAGAACAATTTTGGTCATTTACTTTGATCACATATTTTGTTATTTCTACACATAACGATATCATTTTTAAGCTTGAACTCATTGTTCACTTGATGAACAATCAGAATACGTAATTTACTTGGTCTAATGAACTCATATAACCGATTTCTAAGAGCTAAAGCGAATCGAGTTTTGAGCAGTTTTTAAAACTTAATAATATAACGAGATGGGCCTAATAGTCCATTAAGCAATTTTTGAGCTTATTGCATAATCTGAGCTTATAAGCTCTTTTGTAACCCAAAAACAAGCCCAAAGGCAGGCCCAATATTCCCCCAAATCCTTTGGATCATAACTTGTTAATGGGCCGTTTATATTGGCTCGTTAAGGCCCATTATGTATAAAAAGTTGATTTTAAGCTAATAAGCAGTTGGAATAAGCTTTTTAAAATATTTTGAGCTTATTTAGAAAATAAAAATGTTAAACTTTTCATTTGGTGAAATTTGGACTAAATATGCAAAAATTGCAAAACGAGGGACCAAAACTGCCACGTTTTGAAACATAGGATACAAACTGTCATTTTGGTTTTTCTGTGACATAAACTGAAAATATTGAAACTTTTCGGTGAATAATATTAATAAGGATACTTTTGGACCTAAAATGTAATAATATTTAACTTTGGACTAAATATGAAAAGTTTATACCGTTAGGGTTAAAAATGTAACTTTTGTGAAACTTAAGTGATTTTCTGTAATATTATCTTATAATGTTTTATATAAATATATATACATATTAATATAAAACTTTTATACACTTGACTTATATATATACGTTATATAATTTGCATAACTATAATTAATTTTTAACGATATATATATATATATATATATATATATATATATATATATATATATATATATATATATATATATATATATATATATATATATATATATATATATATATATATGTATATATGTATATATATATATATATATGTATATATATATATATATGTATATATATATATATATATATATATATATATATATATATATATATATATATATATATATATATATATATATATAATTATACGTTAAACTTTTTCTTTTAAACTTACATCGTCTACATGCTATGACTTATTCATGATGGTTTTCCATCACACATCGATCATCGATCACTGTACTCACAAATTATATTTATACATAACTTTATTCTTGAACTTCAAGCATTTAAACCAAGCAGGAATTTCAAATACAACTATTAAGCATTATTCACAAAAGTATTTTTTTGTTTCTAAAGAAATGTTTTATTAAGAAAATAAATTCAAATTCAAAGTTTATAACAACTAGTTTTCCCCCCAAATCAGTTAAGCCTGAACCAGATAAGTTTTCACCACGTCAGGACAAAATGGGAGCGTTTTGTCTGGACGGTCCCTTAAAGTGGACGGTCCCTTAATGATAAAGGACCGTCTCCCTCACTCTTGTCGCCTATAAATACTGAACTGTTACACTCCAGAAAATAAGGTTTTTCACACACAAAACTTTCTAGTGTTTGTTCATTTTAATCTTTGATCACTATAACATGTCGGTATATGTTTATAAGTGATTTCCTCTTCTGTCAAGTTTAAGAGAAGAACTCTCGACACCTATGAAGAATCGAGATGTTATAGGTGTCCACACACAAACGTACCAAGTGTTACAGTGATAGGTTCTGTAAATAATGTCATTGTTTCCGACTTGTGTATGAGTCGAGGATGGGGAGTGTGTGAACATGGATGGTGATGTAGATCCAAGAAGTCTTGTAACTAGATTAGTTCATGTATTTAATATGATGAGAGTGATGTCCTAGTGTGTAGGTTAGGACTTAGTTGAGTCATTGTGTAAAGACTTGGATCGGGTGATGATCCAAGTGAGTCTTGTGTGAAGGCTTGGTTCGGGTGAAGAACCAAGTGTGTCAAGTGTGTGAAGGCTTGGTTTGGGTGAAGAATCAAGTATGTAAAGTGTGTGAAGGCTTGGTTCAGGTGAAGAACCAAATATGTCAATTAAGTGAAGGCTTGGATCAGGTGAAGATTCAAGTTGGACAAGAGTGCTTGTTCGTGTGGCCACGTGGGCCTTGCAATAGATTGGTTCTAGCTACGATTAGAACTCGACATTATGCTTACTGTCGTTAAGCCTTGTGTAAGCATGTGTACGGATTGCTTCGCTTGAAGGAGTGTGTTGATATAGTGATTGATGACTCTCGAGTGTGGTACTCGGGGAGTGGAGTAGGACGGAGAGTGAGCTTCGTGCCGAACCACTATAAATCGCCACGTCTCTTGGTTGTGTTATTTCCTTACTCTTTACTTTACTTGTTTATTTGTGTATGCTAGTAACCAAATTGATATCACATGACTAGTAGAATTCAACAAGTTTGTAAATGAAAAATAACCGGACCTAAAATGGCTAAACGCTTTACAAAATTAAAAAGAAGCGGTAAAACTATTCAACCCCCCCCCCCCCCCCTTCTAGTTTCTACAATTGGTATCAGAGCTTCGTTTATCAAGATCTTTAAAGTGTACTGTACTTTAAAACTTGAATCGATCTATGAAATCAAAATGATATCTAGAGGGCGTTATTTGAATGAGCCACCATTTTTCGAATATGAAAATTTTGTCATTTGGAAAAATGAATTTGAAAGTTATGTGAAATCAATAGATCATAATCTTTGGCATGTCATTTCAATTAATGATTTATAATCAATAAAAGGAAGTTTTGCTAATAAATTTTTCATAAGAAACTTGTGTGAAATATCTGAAGCAAAAATTTTGATTTAGGAATCTTTGCCGAAAATTGAGTTTGATAAAACAATTTCATGTCAAATGGCAAATGGCATTAGGTAAAATGGTTTAAACATACATCAAGGAAATGTTCAAGCCAAAGATGATGAAAATGTTATATTAGAAAAACACTTAGTTTAAATGCAATCATATACTACTAGTTTGAATGTCTTCATTGTAGGTAATGTTTAAGTGCAATCATATACTACTTGTTTTGATATTATGATAATAAAGAAGATAATGTGCGGTTTAATGTGCAACGTGGATAGCTAGCTAAGAAGACAATACGCGCCATAAGTATGAAGACAATCTAATGGTTATATCACCAAGCCAAGTGCATAACTAATTATAAGGTCGACTTGCCAAGTGATTATCATCTAGTCTTGGATCACCAACAACACATGCTTTGGTTATGTGTTATTAAGGATAGCTAGAGGCTAAGGTAAGTTTTATTACAACCTTGACTATCATGCTTGCTATTTGAGTGTTTACTATATGATTATATGACTACGTGATTAGGTATTACTTGCTTATATGCTAGATGATTTTTGTATGCCAATACGTGTAACACCCCCTAATTTGAAATGCGACAGCGGAATAGTAATTAGGGTGTTACGGTGAGGATCGAAGTTATAATGATAGGAAACGGCTCAAAAGAGACGTTTTAAAAACATAATTTTATTTATATAAATTCAAATACAATAGGTCCTTATCAGAATATTATAATAAAAGTCTTGATGTTAAAAACATCTTTTATTTTACACCATTATTGAAATAAACTAGACAAGTTTTATAGTTTTTGCCGCCCGTTCCATGCTTGCTTCCCCTGCTAAATACCTGAGATACATGCTTAAAAGTCAACAAAAATGTTGAGTGAAATCATAGAGTTTGAATTTAATAATCATTTTGATACACAAGTAAGATTGTATTGGAAAATACAATCAGTTTGAAAATATTGATATTGCAGTTTATATATTGCTCTAAGTCTCATGACACGCAAACGTTAACAAATACCGTAAAAACGGAGGTGTTTATCAAATCAATGATAAATTTGCCCTCGTGTAATAGGTGATTTGCCAGTTCCTATTTTTACTCAAATATAATTATCACGACTAATACGACTAACCACATGCATAATGGCATTCCGTCAAGTATTAATGGGACAGGCTGTCAAACCTTAAATAGATCTATTCATTATATTCGCGTTCACCTCAGTGATTAGTGGCTCATGATTAAGGGTCTTTTGGCAATAGCTAACTTAGGCATATATCAGTCAGGAAGCATACAGAAAAATACTTGCGATCTGTTTATAACATGTATCCCCCTCACGGAGTTTTGAAAATAAGTTAATGTGAGGCTATGACTCACCTTGATTGATACTGAAAATGAAGAAAATAAATTCGGACGAATTTATGAAAACGGCTTCGAAATACAACCTGAGAAATAAATTTATTTGAGAACTTGACCAACTACTATTTGGTAATTACGAAGGAATAACGAATATTAAATATTCATTATAACGAATAAGTGATATGCAGTGAAAATCTTGTGATATGCATGATATGACAAAATATGATTTTTAAATTATCAATCGAAGTTTTACCTTTTTAATCGTAAGTAAAATATTAACTTTTTAAATATCGTTATATATATTATTAACGTTACGTTAAATAATATATATATAAATAAAAATAAAGTTTGAATGTAACATGAAATAAATTGACAAAAATAGAAAATAAATAAGAATGATAAATAAATTTATATTTAGTCTTTGTCTCCTTTTCCAATTTTACCATTTTTAAATCTAACGATATTTGCGTTACACCGTTAGTCCTTTTTATATATATTTCAACTATAGTCCTCTACTTTGTCCAATAATCAATTCTAACCTTAGAATATTAATTTTTATCACATTTTACCCTTATGTTTCTGTATTTACAAGTTTAGTCCTTTGTTTTCAATATTTACACATTTAGTCCCTCTAGGTGTCGTCGCGTTACATTTTTAGTCCAAATTTGCAAAAATATTTATAAAATTTCTCTAAAAATTTCCGAAACTTATTTAGTTGATAATAAGCTAATTTCAACAGCTTATTTATTTAAAAGCTTATTTATTTAGCTTATGGGCTTTGAACGATCCAAATTAAGGCCCGTTAATAGTTTTGGAGGCGAGGGCATGGAAAATGTTTTGGGCTTGGCTTTGGGCTATTTTTATGATTTTAAAAACATTTCATATGGGCCCAGTGGGCTTACGGATTTTAAATGCTTATTGGGCTTTGGTTGAGCCCAAACCGACAAACATAAGGTTTTTATTATAATTTTTGGTTTGAAAATCCGGTGTGTGTCGATTCAAAATGGGTCGAGTATGGTGTCAAAACATGATTATTTTTACAAGTCGTGTATATGAAAATGTTAGTTTTCTGGGTGGTCTATGGAATGGAAATGAGTAGAAAAGACTTACAAACACCTTAGAGGTGATCAAGAGTCGAGTGTGATAGTATGGAACACAAGAAAATCATGTTTCACAATATAACCCAAATGTTATATATAAATATCAAACCCGATTTCCTTTCCTTGCTTCCAACAATATACCAATCAACTTCTGGCCTTGTGAGAATAGTTTGAAGGACGATCTTACTCAGTGAAAGTGTATGTCAATGAATAAGTGAACGATGCATGCAAGTACGTTATATATTACTTGAATATATACACGTAAGTAGGAAAATTTCAATGAGAAATTCTCGTACTATTTGCATGTCAGGGAAACTAGCTCCTAGGTGTATTTTATATTGTTTTCAAAGTGAATGTGAGAGCACATTTCATGGATGATGTTGTGGTGAATCGTATGTATGTCGACCAACATATATATGTACATACGATTTACAAAATCGTTTACTACTTGTATATACTTGATCATCTTTGACATTTGAACATAAATTCATCTCAGGAATATTATTAGGAACGATTAGAAATAAACGGGAATCAAAACGGTTAAGTTTTGAATATATTTGTGAATCGGTTTGGTTGTGTAAGGGTCGAATACTTTGCCTTTTATAAACGTATCAAAACTCAACGTATAGACGTGAGAATTGACACACTAATAGTTGGCTAGGAGGTTAATGAGATGAGAAAATAAAATACGTATGTCGTGTGTAAGATTTAGAAATAAACGAGGCTTTTTGGGGAGGGTTTGGTCTAGTCGATCGGATGAAAAGTATAAGAATTGGATTTTGGGCTTTGTTTTGTTGGGCTTATGAATAGTAGACGAAGGTTGGGCAGAAAGTTATTAAGGGTCCGATTGGTTAATTAGGGTGATTAAGGATTTTAATTATATTTAGGAAATATAATTAGGATTAGGAATTATGTTTAGGTTTAAATTAAAAGTTTAGGTTTCGTGTAACGTGGCGAGGATTAATTCCGTCATTTCGTGAATTATATTATTTTGTGAAAATCGTCAAAACAATATAATAAGAAAAATTTTAAATTTTTCCGAGAAAATGGGAATTAGTAACGATAACGAAGGATTGTTTATTTATTAAAGATTTAATTACAAGAAATTTTTACGGGGTTCTACAGTACCCACTTGTCATTCTGAATTTCGTCCCGAAATTCGATTTTAAGAAATCTAACAAGTGCGTTCTATGAAAATAAGTGCGGATATTTCTCACGGAATCTATCTTCTCTTTCCCATGTATAAGTTGGTCCTCGCTTTGAGTCCCATCTAACTTACAATGGGGATACGATTCTGTTTGAGTTGTTTTATCTCTCTATCCATTATTTCCACAGGATCTTCTGTGAACACTAGTTTGTCATCCAATCTAATATCTTTAGTGGAATGACGAGAGTTTCGTCAGACAAACATTTCTTGAGTTGTGATACGTGAAACGTAGGATGTATCCTACTGAGTTCTTCCGGAAGTTCTAACTTATAAGCAACTGAACCAATTCTCTCCAGAATTTTGAAAGGTCCAATGTACCTCGGATTTAACTTTCCACGTCTTCCAAAGCGAATCATTCCTTTCCAAGCCGAAACCTTCAACATGACTTTGTCTCCTACTTGAAATTCCATAGGCTTTCTCCTGACATCAGCATAACTCTTCTGTCTGTCACGAGCAGCTTGCAAGCGTTGCTTGATTTGGAATATCTTCTCAGTAGTGTCATGTATTAGCTCTGGTCCGGTGAGTTGCATATCACTAACTTCTGTCCAACAGACTGGTGATCTGCACTTTCTTCCGTACAGTGCCTCAAAAAGTGCAGCCTTTATGCTGGCATGGTAGCTGTTATTGTATGAGAATTCAACTAATGGCAAGTGTCTATCCCAACCTTTTCCGAAATCAATCACACATGCTCGGAGCATGTCTTCCAAGGTTTGGATTGTTCTTTCACTTTGTCCATCGATTTGCGGATGATAAGCGGTGCTCATATCTAACCTAGTACCAATAGATTTCTATAGCGATTCCCAAAATCTTGAGGTGAATCAGCTATCTCTATCAGAAATAATAGAAATTGGTACCCCATGTCTAATCACAATTTCTTTAAAATACAACTGAGCGAGTGTTTCCATCTCGTCAGTTTCCTTGATTGGTAGAAAATGTGCAGACTTGGTTAATCGATCAATGATAACCCAGATTGTGTCTAATCCGGTCGAAGTCTTTGGTAATTTGGTAATAAAATCCATGGTGATTCGTTCCCATTTCCAGACCGGAATTTCTGGTTGCACGAGTAATCCTGATGGTTTCTGAGTTTCTGCCTTTACTCTAGAACAGGTTAAACATTTACCAACATACTCGGCGATATCAGCTTTCATATTTGGCCACCAATAATTCTTCTTCATATCTTGGTACATCTTATTGGAACCGGGATGAATAGAATATTTGGATTTATGAGATTCATGCATGATAAGGTCTCGAATACCTCCAAAGAGAGGAATCCAATATCTTTCCTTAAAACATAACATTCCATCATTTCTTCTCACAAATTCTTTTTCATTATTTGGCATTTTGTCAACCTGATCTTCCAGGTTTGACCTTCTGTCAATTTTCTCATATTTCCGGTTTTCTTCTTGCAGAGCTTCTGTTTGAGCTTTGATGATTTGAGCTGGAAGTGGCGAATGAATTGTCATTCCTAGAGATCGAACTCTAAGAGGTTTAATTCTATCTTTTCTACTCAACGCATCGGCTACTACATTCGCTTTACCAGGATGGTAACGAATTTCACAGTCGTAGTCATTGAGTAATTCTAACCATCTTCTTTGTCTCATGTTCAGTTCCTTCTGATCTAAAATATGCTGTAGACTCTTGTGATCGGTGAAAACCGTACACTTTGTACCATATAGGTAATGTCTCCATATCTTAAGAGCAAAAACTACTGCTCCTAATTCTAGATCATGAGTGGTGTAGTTTTCTTCATTCTTCTTCAGCTGTCGTGAAGCATAGGCTATAACTTTGTCTCTTTGCATTAGTACCGCACCTAAACCATGATGAGATGCGTCACAATACACTACAAAGTCATCATTGCCTTCTGGTAATGCTAATATTGGTGCTTCACAAAGCTTCTGTTTCAGCAGTTGAAATGCTGACTCTTGCTTCTCTTCCCAGATATACTTCTTGTTCTTCTGGGTTAGTTCCGTCAAAGGTTTTGCAATCTTTGAAAAACCTTCTAGAAATCTCCGGTAATAACCAGCGAGACCTAAGAATTGATGAATTTCGGTTGGAGTGGTGGGTGACGTCCAACCTTTAACTGCTTCTATCTTCGTGGGATCTACGTGGATACCTTTGTTGTTGATGATATGGCCTAAAAATTGAACGGTAGAAATCCAAAAATCACATTTGGAAAACTTGGCGTACAACTTTTCCTTCTTAAGTAACTCTAAAATAGTCCTTAAGTGTTCGGCATGCTCTTCTTTATTGCGCGAATAGATTAAAATATCATCAATGAACACAATAACGAATTTATCCAAGTATGGTTTGCATACTCGGTTCATTAAATCCATGAATACAGCTGGTGCATTGGTAAGACCAAATGGTATCACTTGAAATTCATAATGTCTGTATCGTGTTCGAAAAGCTGTCTTGGGAATGTCCTCTTCCCTAACTCTTAATTGATGATATCCTGATCTTAGATCGATTTTTGAGTAAACACTTGATCCTTGTAATTGGTCAAATAGATCGTCGATCCTTGGCAATGGATATCGATTCTTCACCGTGAGTTTGTTCAACTCCCTGTAATCGATACACATTCGGAACGTTCCATCTTTCTTTTTGACGAATAGGATTGGTGCTCCCCAAGGGGATGAACTTGGTTGAATGAAACCTTTATCTGATAGTTCTTTTAACTGTTCAGATAATTCTTTCATTTCGGAGGGTGCTAATCGATATGGTGCTTTTGCAACTGGTGCTGCTCCAGGCACTAAATTGATGCGGAATTCTACTTGACGGGTTGGTGGGATTCCAGGTAAGTCTTCAGGAAATACATCAAAAAATTCTTTTACAACTGGCACTTCATCAAGTTGTTTCTTCTTTTCTTTTGTTTCTCCTCCCGTTACTTGGATTTGAAATACATGGCATCCTTTGCTTATGTATTTCATCGTCTTAGCGTACGAAATAATATTGAACGAAGTTTTAGGTTTATCACCTTGGATGATTAAGGTTTCACCGTCGAATGGAATTTGGATGATTTTCTCGTCATAAATTATTCTGGCACGGTGTTTAGATAACCAATCCATACCAATGATGACATCAAAACTTCCCAATTGGATGGGCATAAGATTTATAGGAAAAGATTTATTTAGAAGGGTTAAGGTGCAGTTTTCGATTAGGGTATTGGTACTTAGAATATTTCCATCTACTAATTCGATTTCATAGATAGTATCTAATTCTATAGGAGTAATAATTGGAATTGCGGGAAACGAAGTAGACACAAAACTTTTATCTGCTCCTGAATCAAATAATATCTTAGCATCTTGTTGATTTAATAGGAACGTACCCATAACAACATCAGAATTCTGCGTTGTGTTCCCATCACCAAGTACATACGCTCTTCCTCGGGCAACATTATTGGCAATTTTCGGACATTGAGTTCTGTAATGTCCAACCTCACCACAACCATGGCACTTTACTGCTATCGGTTGTGTGTTGGCTCCAGTCGCTCGACAGTCCCTTGTCATGTGACCAATTCTTCTACAGTTGCCACAAGCAGCCTTACATGCTCCAGTATGATGCATGTTGCACTTGTTACATGGGGGTAGAGTTCCGGCATAACCTTTACTTTCTGCAGGCACTGCTGGATAAGCTCTGGTAGCTTCTTGCCGACGATTCTGTTGCTGATGATGATTACTACGGTTCTGCTATTGATCTCTGCTGCGGTTGCTGCTTTGATTGTTGTTGTTGTTGTAGCTCCGGTTACCACTGTAACTGTTGTTGTAGCTGCGGTTGTTGCTATTGTTATTCCCACGGTTGTCAGCACTTCTCTTATGCTCATTGATCACGGAGGTAGAACCTCTTTTGATCACCCGGGTTAACAATCTCTGTGCAAGTCTCATAGCTTCTTCTACTGTCTTTGGATTCGATGAGGTAACATCCCCTTCAATGGATGGTGGCAGTCCCTCCACGTATTTCTCTAATGCTTGTTCAACATCGGGTACTATAGTTGGGCATAGCACCGACAACTCCATAAACTTTCTGTCGTATGTCTTCAGGTCATTGTACCTTACTACTAGCTGATGAAATTCATCCTCTAGCTTTCTGATCTCTGTTCTTGGACAATACTTCTTAAGCATTTTATTTTTCAACTCATTCCACGAAAGTATGAAAGCTTCATCTGGACCCATAGCATTCGCAGTAGTGTTCCACCACGATAGTGCTTCTCCTTGAAGAGTTCCTGTAGCAAAGGTAACTTTGCTATTCTCAGAACAACCACTCCTCTTGAAGACTGTCTCGGTATGCTCAAACCAATGGGCCATTTCAGTCACCTCTTCATTTCCTTTGAAGTTTGTTGGCTTCCAAGTCATGAAGTCCTTGTAAGTACAATTACGAGGAGTAACTGTATTAGCTTCACGATTTGCACCATTGATATTATTCAAATGATCCGCTTCACGAGCTGCAGATATTCCCTTAGCAATCATTCTTTGAACCTCAGTGGGGGTCATGATCACTTCCGGGTTGGAGTTTTCGCTACTTGCATGCTCCATTTTTCTATTAATAATACACAAATATAGCATTTAGAATTTCAAACAACCATTTTGTTTAAAGGATCTTGTGAAGTAGGGAAATGAATATTTATGAGTCTTAACAATAATTGGGCACCATATGTAGTTTTTATTTTGATACAACAGTCATAATCATTCCGATATGTTAGATGCATTTTTAATACACATGAACAACCATAAGCATAAATTAACATTTGTATATAGTAATATCAAAACCAACAGCATAACATTAATAACTTAATCAGTTGAGTTGTTATAACAAAACGATACAAGCTTATTAATTGCCACATGCGGCAGGCTTGGATGCCTTATTACTAGTACAAATACCAACTGCCTCTAATGATTATGTATGTCCACATGTCCTCCCATCTCTAAGATCTGAGTTCGGAGCTCTTGCATCTCGGCATGATGTTGCATCTGCATATCTCCTACAAGGTTTTCCAATGTATCTGCTCTTCGGTGTGCAAGCTGGGCTTCCCAAATACGGTTCTGTCCCTCTCTTCGCAATGATATCGCGAAAGAACGTGTCTCAGAGATATCCGAATGTATCTGAGCTAACCCCTGCTGCAACTCTATCCTATTGGCTATAAGGTTATGTAAGGTGTTGTGGATAGTATCTGAATGATCGAATGATGAATAATCAATCATCTGAAGAAGTGAGTCTATCTGTTCTTCGTGATGCTCCAATCGCGTCACTACTACAGAAGGTGAAAAGGTGGACGGAATTTCCATCCTAGCACTCTCGCCAGTTTCATTGATATGAGCTGGGGGAGTAAAACCAGGAGGATAGGGTAATGATGGTGAAAGTGGAGGAATAGAATCAGAAATACGAAGACGGCTGGATGTAGGTATATCTTCCTCAGGGATTTGTTCTCCCAAAGTATACGGGTAAGTTTGGCTAAAAAGATTGAGTAGGTGATCAGGTGCATATGAATTGAATTCATGACGTGGTAATGGTGTCGGTAAAACAAAAGCATCGGGATTTTTAGGCGTTGTAACAATTTCGTCTTGTTCGAAGGGTTCTGTTTCTTGGGAAATAGCGTCAGGTACAAAAGTATAACGATAAACAGGCGAAGTAACGGACGCGACGGAAATATCAGAGTCGGAGTCGAACATACTCATATTGAAACAATACTGTAACAATTCATAAATAGCGCAGAATAAGAATTTATTATCATTAAAGAATACAAAATTCTAACATATCAAAATCAAAATATCATAGCTTAATGATTAACTTACGGAGTACGGTGACAAGCAGGCACGGCGGGCAAAAATTTATATGATGTAAATTTAATTTATTTGAAAGTGTGGTTATAGTTCAATGTTTGAAAACATTTGGTTCTCTATAACTATGGCTCTGATACCAATCTGTAACACCCCCTAATTTGAAATGCGACAGCGGAATAGTAATTACGGTGTTACGGTGAGGATCGAAGTCATAATGATAGAAAACGGCTCAAAAGAGACGTTTTAAAAACATAATTTTATTTATATAAATTCAAATACAATAGGTCCTTATCAGAGTATTATAATAAAAGTCTTGATGTTAAAAACATCTTTTATTTTACACCATTATTGAAATAAAGTAGACAAGTTTTGTAGTTTTTGCCGCCCGTTCCATGCTTGCTTCCCCTGCTAAATACCTGAGATACATGCTTAAAAGTCAACAAAAATGTTGAGTGAAATCATAGAGTTTGAATTTAATAATCATTTTGATACACAAGTAAGATTGTCTTGGAAAATACAATCAGTTTGAAAATATTGATATTGTAGTTCATATATTGCACTAAGTCTCATGACATGCAAACGTTAACAAATATCGTAAAAACGGAGGTGTTTATCAAATCAATGATAAATTTGCCCTCGTGTAATAGGTGATTTGCCAGTTCCTATTTTTACTCAAATATAATTATCACGACTAATACGACTAACCACATGCATAATGGCATTCCGTCAAGTATTAATGGGACAGGCTGTCAAACCTTAAATAGATCTATTCATTATATTCGCGTTCACCTCAGTGATTAATGGCTCATGATTAAGGGTCTTTTGGCAATAGCTAACTTAGGCATATATCAGTCAGGAAGCATACAGAAAAATACTTGCGATCTGTTTATAACATGTATCCCCCTCACGGAGTTTTGAAAATAAGTAAATGTGAGGCTATGACTCACCTTGATTGATACTGAAAATGAAGAAAATAAAGTCGGACGAATTTATGAAAACGGCTTCGAAACACAACCTGATAAATAAATTTG
The DNA here is from genome assembly GCA_030686995.1 of Artemisia argyi. NCBI lineage: Eukaryota > Viridiplantae > Streptophyta > Magnoliopsida > Asterales > Asteraceae > Artemisia > Artemisia argyi. Next base: position 201,226,186 of record CM060678.1, read on the forward strand.
TTTGAGAACTTGACCAACTACTATTTGGTAATTACGAAGGAATAACGAATATTAAATATTCGTTATAACGAATAAGTGATGTGCAGTGAAAATCTTGTGATATGCATGATATGACAAAATATGATTTTTAAATTATCCATCGAAGTTTTACCTTTTTAATCGTAAGTAAGATATTAACTTTTCAAATATCGTTATATATATTATTAACGTTACGTTAAATAATATATATATAAATAAAAATAAAGTTTGAATGTAACATGAAATAAATTGACAAAAATAGAAAATAAATAAGAATGATAAATAAATTTATGTTTAGTCTTTGTCTCCTTTTCCAATTTTACCATTTTTAAATCTAACGATATTTGTGTTACACCGTTAGTCCTTTTTATATATATTTCAACTATAGTCCTCTACTTTGTCCAATAATCAATTCTAACCTTAGAATATTAATTTTTATCACATTTTACCCTTATGTTTCTGTATTTACAAGTTTAGTCCTTTCTTTTCAATATTTACACATTTAGTCCCTCTAGGTGTCGTCGCGTTACATTTTTAGTCCAAATTTGCAAAAATATTTATAAAATTTCTCTAAATATTTCCGAAGCTTATTTAGTTGTTAATAAGCTAATTTCAACAGCTTATTTATTTAAAAGCTTATTTTTTAGCTTATGGGCTTTGAACGATCCAAATTAAGGCCCGTTAAGAGTTTTGGAGGCGAGGGCATGGAAAATGTTTTGGGCTTGGCTTTGGGCTATTTTTATGATTCTAAAAACATTTCATATGGGCCTAGTGGGCTTACGGTTTAAATGCTTATTGGGCTTTGGTTGAGCCCAAACCGACAAACATAAGGTTTTTATTATAATTTTTGGTTTGAAAATCCGGTGTGTGTCGATTCAAAATGGGTCGAGTATGGTGTCAAAACATGATTATTTTTACAAGTCGTGTATATGAAAATGTTAGTTTTCTAGGTGGTCTATGGAGTCGTGAAATAATATTGTACTTTCGTTAAATGAAATTCAAAGTTATTCGTGTATTTTGTGGCATGTTTGGAACCGATTATATATTTTGAAAACTTAGAAATATTTACTAAGTGTTTTAACATATTGCATACGATGGATATGGTTTGAAATGAATGTATGAAATGCTCGTAACGTTTAAACTAAAGTGAATTATGGGTGCTACGTGACTCCTAGGCCTTCCAAGATAGAGGCTAGTCATGTTTCGTGTACTAAGAATTAATATATACGTGTAATAATAGTGCAAAGTGATATACGTTCGAAACAAAATATACATGGTGCATGATATAACTTTAACGTGTGATATGGAATGGAAATGAGTAGAAAAGACTTACAAACACCTTAGAGGTGATCAAGAGTCGAGTGTGATAGTATGGAACACAAGAAAATCACGTTTCACAATATAACCCAAACGTTATATATAAATATCAAACCCGATTTCCTTTCCCTGCTTCCAACAATATACCAATCGACTTCTGGCCTTGTAAGAATAGTTTGAAGGACGATTTTACTCAGTGAAAGTGTATGTGAATGAATAAGTGAACGATGCATGCAAGTACGTTATATATTACTTGAATATATACACGTACGTAGGAAAATTTCAATGAGAACTTCTCGTACTATTTGCATGTTAGGGAAAACTAGCTCCTAGGTGTATTTTATAATGTTTTAAAAGTGAATGTGAGAGCACATTTCATGGATGATGTTGTGGTGAATCATATGTATGTCAACCAACATATATATGTACATACGATTTACAAAATCGTTTACTACTTGTATATACTTGATCATCTTTGACATTTGAACATAAATTCATCTCAGAAATATTATTAGGAACGATTAGAAACAAACGGGAATCAAAACGGTTAAGTTTTGAATATATTTGTGAATCGGTTTGGTTGTGTAAGGGTCGAATACTTTGCCTTTTATAAACGTATCAAAACTCAACGTATAGACGTGAGAATTGACACACTAATAGTTGGCTAGGAGGTTAATGAGATGAGAAAATAAAATACGTATATCGTGTGTAAGATTTAGAAATAAACGAGGCTTTTTGGGGAGGGTTTGGTCTAGTCGATCGGATGAAAAGTATAAGAATTGGATTTTGGGCTTTGTTTTGTTGGGCTTATGAATAGTAGATGAAGGTTGGGCTGAAAGTTATTAAGGGTCCGATTGGTTAATTAGGGTGATTAAGGATTTTAATTATATTTAGGAAATATAATTAGGATTAGGAATTATGTTTAGTTTTAAATGTAAAGTTTAGGTTGCGTGTAACGTGTCGAGGATTAATTCCGTCATTTCGTGAATTATATTATTTTGTGAAAATCGTCAAAACAATATAATAAGAAAAATTTTAAATTTTTCCGAGAAAATGGGAATTAGTAACGATAACGAAGGATTATTTATTTATTAACGATTTAATTACAAGAAATTTTTACAGGGTTCTACAATACGTGCTTGATGCTTTGTGTTATTTAGATGTTTTGTCTAAATGCTTATCCTTCTTTGGATTAAAGCAAATTATTTGGAAAAACAATGGTCTTACCACAACCATTGTTTATAGCGAATTTGGCGTCAATCAATCACTATAGATGATGCACACTTATTTCACTCTTTGTTTGCTCTCTAGTTCTCGTCTATGACTTTTCTTGAAACTTACTTGATTGACTTCTAGCCTTCCTCGATGCAAGTCTCGCCTTTGAATCTCATTTAATTTTTTATTCCCTCTTTTCTTCTGTTTCGACTCAAAATTTACTCTTTATTCAAGCGTATCGAATCTTTCACTTTTCTTATGTCTCAATTCCACTCCATAACCATTCCTTAGCTTACTCGTGCGTATTGAGTCATTTTCGTGTCTTAAAATTCAAAGTGTTATGTTTTAAAACCATCTAAAAGTAAAGACTTTTCATTAAGACCAAAACACCAAAAATAGTCCAAGAACTATGACCTTCTGACGACGGTCCCCAAACAATCGGCGGTCCCTCATTGATAAAGGACCGTCTGTGGTTTTTAAAGCAAACACGACTCTTATTCTATAAATATTAGTAAAACAAATCAACACTTAGTTTGATTGCTGAGTTGCTGAGAAACAAGATTAAGTCTTCACCCATTACATTAAGATTTTAATCCAAGGTCTCAAGCGCAAAATCACAAACTACTCCTACATATTTGTCATCGATTGTAAGTCAAACTCATCCAATTCTTCCTTTGATATAAACAATTAGAATTTATTATAAAATTGAAATTGGGGATCTTAAATAATTTTTCTAAATTAAGTACAATTAAGATCTAAACTCAATAATAGATCAATAGTAGTATCGTTTAGTACAATCATAAGTCAATTGAAATACTTTCTTTTATACAAGTTATAAACATGATAATTTACAAGGTAGGAAGATATCATTAACATGAGTTCTAAAATATATACTTGAACTCCATATTGGTTAATACATGTCAAAAACATTAGCTCTATGTGATAATCAAAACAAATTCTAAGAAAGGTAAAACTCTAACAACTACTTTATGATTCTTTCTTTCATAGGAAACAAAATGTCACACATATATGATTTTGATCATCTCAACACCGACACTTATACTCCTAGAATTTCTCTTGAACCAACCACTCCGGGAAGTCACATTCGTCCCTATGTGAATGTTGAGACTTGTCACTTTAATGAGGTACGAATCGTTGATCCCTCCTTAGCCTATCATAGAGACATCAATACCACCTTTCATGCTATAGGATTCGATTGCTTGTTTCACATCAATGAGAAAATTTGTCCTCGCTTTGTGTTAGAATTCTTTCAACAAGTTGAACTCGTACGTAACGAGGATCAATCTTTGTCACTTTGGTTTTGGATTAGGAACTTCAAATTTGTCCTTACTCTTGATCAATTTGCTCAAATCCTTCGTATTCCCAATCATGGGCAATGTGCCTACACTGAAGATTAGTGTCTCGAGTCACTTTTCAACTACAGAGAAGAAAATAGTCCCTACTGCTCCTACATACCTTGCCCTTGTGAAATTACCAAACTTCTTCGCACTGATAGGAACTTCCCTTACCTTGATCAAACAAAAAATTCATATGATAGAGGTTCGTGATGAACTGATTCCTTGGGCTGTCATCCTTAAAGAGAACACTCTTGGTCTCAAAGGGATTCGTGAGCAGCTTCCGGTGTGTTGTGCTCACATGATGTACTGTCTCCACACCCAACAACCCTATAATCTTGCCTATCACTTCGCTAAGCGAATTGTACATCTCAAGGGGAATCAAACTAAATTGATACCCTACGGGATGTTCCTTACTCGTCTCTATCACTACATGATGAACTTTCATCCCTATCTCCGTGGTCCTCAATACTCTCTCTTTGACCCTGTCATGGAACCCATCAATGATCTCCATATCTCCTCTATCTTTATCTCCTCAGCAACTGTTGACTATGACATCTATGATGATCCCACATTCGAGATGGATGAACAAGCTAGAGTCAAGAAAGTCATGCAACAAGAACCTGTCACAAACACCATTGGCAAGGATGTACCATGATGATTTATTATAAAGTACTTTATTGCTATGTTACCTATGTACTTATGTCATTAGGATTTGTTAACTCTTGATTGCTGTTATTAGTGAATGCTTGCTTATACTTGCTTTCAATTTGCATGATTGTGTAGCATTATTCTCTTACAATTCAGTTCTATTATTTTTCTGAATGAGTGTCGTTATATGCTGTTTGCTGAAATGAGAAACTGGGCAAAATTATGTGAACCCCCTGCCAGCGGTCCTTTATCGACCCGACGGTCCTCCAGTGATAAGGGACCGTCGGTGATTTAACGGATCGTCCCTGTGAGATCACGGATTTTAGCACTATTTTCTTCTTTCCTGCAATCCTAAACCTATTGCATGATTATCACCACCTTACCTTGTTTAGATAAACATTTTTAAGTGATTAAAATCTCCTAATGCATGCTTTGCCCAAACCACAACCATGTTTGATTATTTAAACCTTCATCATCACCCTCAACCTCATCAGAATCACCTTTCAATCCAACTTCATCACCTATAATGGCCTCGTCCTCCACTTCTTTGCCAACAACAAACAAAGAACCCACAACACAACCATCAAACAAAAGGCCTAAGCTCAAAATCATTCGACCTCAAACTAATTTCATTGACGTCACACTCTATGACACCACTCCATCTCCTAAGTCACCACCATCATCACCTCAAGCACCAAGTGCACCACTCAAAACACCATCCACCAATGGAACATATCACTCTTCATCAAAGACATCCTCTAGCTCAAAGACAACCACATCACCTTTCTCATCATTTGTCAAAAACTTGTCACCCTTGCTTATCGAATCTAGTTCGGGTGCTTACACTCCATTTGTGAGTAATCAACCATCATCTCCCACTCACTATATCCCATTACCAAGAAACCAACATCCTCCCCTAACAAACTCATCAAATCATACTACCACATCACCAAATGGGCCATTGGAAAACACTCCTCAAACTCCACCATCATCTCCAAATCTTGGCAATCCCGTTCCATACTACTTTGCTAACAACCACACTGTGGGGTGTGCGTGTTGTTACCATAACTTTCATCTCATTCACTCTCTTCGAGACGAACTCCACATCATGTTTGGTCATATTGAGTATCTTATTTCTCAACAAAATGTGGAACCAACTCCCCTTGCTTCAATTCCACCATCGGCTCCACCTTCATCCTCACCATCATCCACTCCACCCTCTGACTAGATATTCTCAAAAATCTAGTCATGAATAATCAAGTGGAAGTTGTGCTTTGGACCAAACATCCAATGGGAGATAACTTGTTGTATTAGTTAATCATTAATGTTGTTGTTTCTATGATGTGTTTGTCATGAAATTTTTATGGTAGTCATTGTATGTTTCATGCATGAAATGAAAGGAATGAATGATTATGTTTTAAGTTATGATAATTTGTTGTGATAATTGGTCAAGGCTAAACATGAAATTGAACTAAAATTATCTAACCTTAAAAATGGGAAGTTACTTAAATCACAACATATCTGCCAACCTGGACGCCTACTGCCGGCGGTCCTTTAAATGGACTGGCGGTCCCCAAATCAATAAGGGACAATCCCCCTATTTACGGGACCGTCCCCAGTAGTGCTCAAAATTAGATTTTATCATGTGTTTTTCTATCTGATTCCTGCACTACATAATTGATTTCACATCCATATTTTCTTTCCATACCTCCATATCTCTATATTATATATAACAGGAGGTGTTACACGTAGATAATGCCACATAAACGCCACCTCATTGCCAAGTAATTCATTATCAGCCATGTCATCAGTAGTGGCCTCCATGTCATCACTATTTACATTTTCGGTGTCCATGTAAGCACCTTTGTGTCCACCTAAGCAATGTTTGACCAAATAAATTTCTGAAATTTGACCTTTAAATTCGATTTTTAAAAAAGGTACGGCAGGGTTGGAACCCATGACCATGCTGTTTTGACCTTTAAATTCGATTTTTTAAAAAGGTACGGCAGGGTTGGAACCCATGACCATGCTGTTAATATGTCATGTGTTTACCACTGGACCTTTTAAACTTTTTGGTTATTTTCTCTATGCCAAAATATATAAAGTCGATTTATAAAGGATGTCTTTTATTCCTAACCCATTCATTAACCCTAATATAATGTATTTACGTAATACATGTCTCTCTCTTTATTCCAAAACATTTTTAGGGTTTTAACAATGGCTTCTATGATTGACCACTTCCCAGATGTGGACTCGATGAATGTGGAAACTGTTGTAGAAGTGGCTGGCGGAAAGATTGCAGAGATATTGTTTACAGTAGCTGATCTTGGTTCAAAGGAAGTGGACATGGTATCTCCAATCCTAACACTCCTTCAATTGCTTCCTGCTACCACCATCAAAGGTTTTTTTTTTAGTTTATAAATTCAATTTATATCAGCAACTAATATTAGATTGGATGAATGCTACTAGGTTTTGTGGGTTTAATATAAATTGTAGATGCAAACGTGCAACAACTCCAGGTCTTTATCTTTTGTCTATTGTGAATTTTCTGTTACAATTATACGTATTCATTATCGCTTGATCTTTCAGTTTGTTTTCACTTACTTGCCTTTTATTTTTTTGGTAATTCTATAGGACCACCTTCAGAATATATGTACCTGGGAAATTGTGACCAGGGTTGTCGTCATTGTTAGGCTCTTTTTTGTATGTAAGAGAGGGTAAAGGCATATACCAGAGAAGCAGGACCACAGTACCATCAATGTTGTTCCTTAGGAGGTCATGTCGTCTAATTTGGGTTATTTTTTATCTTTAACATGCCAATGGGGTAAATAAATAGCACAATAGGAAACTGGTCATATGGGTAAAAAGTATATATAAACAATGCATAAAATGACAGATTGTAAATGAAAGAATGTTGATTTTGTGATCTATCTGATACACAAATATTTTATACGAATTGTTTTCAATACTCCAGCCACATATGTCACCATGCAGCCTCTGCTTTCTATGTATTCAAATGCATGTACAACTCGTCAGTCAATCACTGCTCTTCAATTTTGGTTTAAACTATACTGTAATATAATACAGTTTTCTTCTGCTTACTTATCTTACTTTTTATAGGTATATTGCTGGATTCGGGAGATGGTGTGTCACAGACACTCCCAATTTATTATGGTGTTGTACTGAAACATGTCATCCAGCATGTTAACCTTACAGGGGCTGACATTACAAGTTACCTAACGAATATCCTGATGGAGAGAGATTACATGTTCACCGGTGTTGCTCAACAGGATATTGTCCGTGACATGGAAGAAAAGTTTGCATATGTGGCTCTTGACAAGGAAAAAGAACTTGAAACCGCAAATAGTGAAGAAAAAAACTATGAGTTGCCCGATGGACAAGTTATCACAATTGGACAAGAGAGATTCCGGTGCACCGAGATTCTTTTCCAGCCATATATCATTGGACTAGATGGTGATGGTATTCGGCCTGGTTGTAACACTTAGTTTTACAATAATTATGATTTTAAGCATCCTACAATTTTTAATGTAATTTCGATGGAACTCGGTTGAAGAAATATTGATCCAACACAAGGTATGTTATGCCTACTTATAACTACCTTATAATAAAATCTTTGAACATACCACGTTCAGCACGTTATGAGTTTTCAACTGTGTTTCTTGATTTGCAATAGGTTATGCGCAGATATAGAGATCGAAAGTTACAAAACCACAAGGATTCGGTGAGTGTGGTAACTAAACTATTTTATTCTTATTGTGACTTCAAGAATCGAAATCTGACAATATAATATTCATTGGTCTATGTCATTCTTTTTCTTTAAACGGACTTCTACCATTTTGTTATTGTAAACTGTTATAAAGATTAATGTAGCCACCAAACATTTCTGAAAAGGAAATTGGGTCACGAATTGGTTCTGCAATCTCAACAAGTGTGACTTTAACTTTCTCCAACAGATCTTTGATTACATGAAACACTTCCAACTTTTCCTCTTCCATAACCTGCATATAAGTAGATGCAAGCACTTTTAACCCACCGTAAGTATAGTAAGACATCTCTAAGTGCACGTCCATACGACCGGGTCTCAGTAATACTTCATCCAAATGGTCCTTGTGATTCGTTGTGAACACGATTATCCGCTAATCCCCACACCACGACCACAACCCATCAATAAAGTTGAGCAGGCCCTATAAAGTTATCTAATACAAAGCACATAAAAAATTTCTCAGCTGAGATTCAGCCATCCAGGTAATATGTTATGAAGTTCACTCAAGCATGGGTCAATCCGGTAAAGGTTTAAGTTTATCTTAAAAGGATGAAACGGGAGGAAAAAGATTTAGCTTAACAAAAATTGGTCAAATAGGCCGAAGCGATATATAAGCTCATAACCTCAAATCTTTTAGCTTATGAGCTTATCAATTTGAACTTATTGGCTTATTTAAGCTCATAAGCTCAACTTGATAAGCACATAAGGCGTGAAAAGTGTGCTTACAGCTTTTCCAAGATCAAATTAGTCAATAAATTCGTATAATAAGCTTATTCGAAACACCCTCATAGCCGAAACAACACAGAGTACATGTGAAGTCAGAAGTAGTGTTGACATAATAACATGTGACTATGGTACTACTTTACACAATTTGAATGTTTTTTTGAAACTGTAATCTTATTTTTTATTTTTTATTTTTTTTATTTTATTTTTTTTTAATTTTCGATTAGGTGAATGATATGCTTGGAACTGAAATTAGTCAACGTTGTTTTATGATTTACGGTGGTTGTATGGTTACAGGCTGGAGGCTGGAGGCTGGAGGCTGAATCATTGCGTTGTTTAACAGCCAATTGATCTTGCAGTGGTAGTTTACATAGATCACAGTCTCTATGTTTGGAACACTCATGGAAAATTGCAGGTGATTCTCAATATTTAGTTGTATAGTTTCAGAAACAATTCCTTTGACAATTTTGTTGCTACAATAAACAATTGTTATGTTTGTTCATGCTACCAAGTGTTATATGTTAGTTTCATATAGTGGCTGCATTTGGGATATCAAGGATCATTCATGTGAAAACATACATGATCCTTCTCTTTCGGTAGTCAGGTTATGGGAGAGGTTTGCAATCTGTATCAACAGTAAGTAGGTTCACTCTTGCTCCAGGTCAACATCATGTAGTTACTGAACCACTTGGCACTTTGTGTCTAGGTAAACATCTTACCACCTTGGTTATTTACTAAAGTTTACAAGATGGTCAAACGTGTTGGGTAACGGGTCGAAAGGGATAATTTTGGTGCTGGTGGAAACAGCTCGACCCGAAAACATATATTCTTTCAATAAAGGTTAGCATCTCAAATATGGTTATAACCATAAGATTATTTTTACATTAAGATAGTAATTTGAATAGAATTATTTAGGAGGTTCTATGCATTATAAGTACACTTTCCTTGTGAGTTGAATCTAATGAGTTTTCCCTTTTGAACCCGTAAGATAGAATATTACCCAATAGACCTAACCATAACTTCATAAGTAAATCGGTTGAAATTAACACCCCAATTTACTCTATAGAGTATCTGAATATTGTGTTGTTTAAGCACTAAATTCTTCATTGATTATTTCTGCAGTTAGTGATAGAACTTTTGAACAAAATCGGTAGTTTATTGTGACTACCAAGTAAGGACTGAAATGCGAGCAACTCTATGCAGTCTCTTAAAGGTACTTTACATAACTGACTGAAAGAGCATATGATCATGTCAATAGTAGGCTCATTACTTATGGTATCACACATTTACACTGTTTGCTGCCAAATGGCAAGCCTAAAAGACCAAGGCTACTTATTAATTCCCCGCATCTAAGCTGTTTTATATGTCTAAGTTTGATATTACGTATAAAGTCGTTGTGCATTGCTACATTTAGTGATATCTGCTTTGACTGTGACTACTGATATTGGGTACCTAAGTGTTCATTTATAGTGATAATATGTTGTGATTATTACTTTTTGTAGGTGTCTAACATAAATTATAAAGTACTTCAATATCGTTACTTCTCTCTCTCTCTCTCTCTCTCTCTCTCTCTCTCTCTCTCTCTCTCTCTCTCTTAAATCTTCTGAAAAGTTCATATACCGAAGCACCAGATGCACCTAAGGTTATTCATTCAAGGAAAGTTACATATCTATTTTCCCCATTTAGGGGTGTTTGGATTTCTTATTAAAACTGCTAATTTGCTTACTGAATTTTGTTTCCGTAGATAAGCAGTTCTGATATTATTTGAGATTGGAAGCTGCTTATCTGTAAGTGAAATAAACTATTGATAAGGCGCAGTTTAGAACTGCTTATTCAAAGTAGCTTATTTTTAAAAACCAATCGACAATCCCAAACACCTCCTTATATTTGTGTTCTCTGATCCTATCTTAGCAAACTGAATTGTTGGATTTATATCAGGTTACATACGACAAAAGGATATGGATGGCTAGATGTGCTGGTATTGAACCTTCCACTATTGCAACGGATCTCGAAGGTACTGATGGAAGAAAATGAGGGGAGAATTTATTAATAGAAATACTGTTGAAGCGTAACATAATTATTTTTTTCATTCACTCGATTAGAGTTCCAGATATCCTTAAATTTCATTAGACTATTGTTGGAATAGAGCCCACTGAAAGTGAAAGAAAGGTATACTTCACAATAAAGTTTCTTATAAAAATTATGGCCATATGATGTTACATTTTACTTATGGATATATAGAACTTTTGATTTGTAGACATTAGAGTAAAAATTCATTATCTGATCTTACAAACAGCATACAAGCTTATATAGATACAACTTGTAACTCACTGAAATCTTTTAGAAAAGGCTTTTTGATGAATTGTACATATTCAACCCGGGCTCCAAGACACAAGTCATATGGCAATGAGAAAGTTGGGATAAAGAAAATACATAATGCTTTTGATAACTATATTGATGTCATGATAACTTTACATGAACTTAAGCTTCTTACGGCATCTTAGACATGAAAATGTTATTGCTTTGAAAGATGTGATGATGCATGTTAACAGACGAAGTTTGAAGAATGTTTATTTGGTTATGAACTTATGGATACTGATTTGCATCAGATTATCAAGTGGTCACTTACATATGACCATTGCCAGTATTTCCTCTTTCAGGTACTTAATTTGATTAGTATACCTTTTTCAGAATTCTATATTATAGAAATATTGTGAATTTTGAAAATAAACCGAGATTAATTTTTAGCTGTTGCGAGGCCTGAAGTATTTCCACTCAACTAACAATCTCCACCGACACTTTAAGCCAGGAAACTTGCTCAGTAATCCAGGCCCCGTTGGTATGTGGTGAACCGTTGGTACCAGGCCCTTGATCTTTAATTTGCTCTGCTGTGACAGCTATGGTACCTCAATTGACGTTTGGTCTGTCGGGTGCATTTTTGCTGAACTTTTTGGGAGAAAACCTCGACAAGCTGTGAAACATGAACTTCCACCTATTAGTGCAGTTCGCTTGGACCAACTATGATAAGATTATGTTGGTGGCCTAAGAGATGGATGTAAGTAATATGCTAATTTTATATGCATGTAGACTAAATTGCATTGCGCACTTGCCGAACGCTTTAGCTATACATGATTCAAGCAAGTTAAATGCATACAAGCTCATATTTTATTTTGTTTTCTTGATAAGAACATTCGAATTATCATTTTCGTGATTGTGTTTTTGTACTCTTAAGTATAGTTGGGATTATTATTCTGTATCATTTTTGTGCATGTCCACATGAGGAGTGGAATAGATTTAGCTCTAAGGAAATATAGGTGGTGGCGGAATATATATTCGAAAACTGTACTTCGTAATGATTTATCAGAAAAATCTAGAAAAGTTATGTAATTTTCATGTGTCACGTGACTTGAGAAATGACTGTACCAGATATTATTATAGGTAGAAATACCTTAGTTTCAGTTATAATTTTTTTACTGATATGTTATATGTTGTATAAATTTTCTAAGGTTGTAAATATCGCTTGGCGGTACCGTGGCGGTCGACCCCCTTCAAGCGCCATATCGGTCTTGGCGGCGCCATGGCGGAGACCATAAATTATAAAGGAATTTATTTAAAAAAATAAATATTAGCAATATTAATGTTTATATTATTTTTAATTATATATCTTTTGTTATATAATTATAAATTTACTATTTCTCTAACATAACCTACAAAAGCTTCATGATTTCTTCCCCAAATAAAAACAAAATCAAGAAAAATGAAGTTGACCGGCATGAATATGAAAAAAAAAACCCCCTAGATCTGAAGTTTACCGGCGTTGACCGGTGTGAATTTGAAAAAAAAAAATCAATAAAAAAAACAAAAGAAAAAACCTAGATCTGAAGTTGACCGTCGTTGACCGACCCGTCGCCATGGCCGATTTTGACCGCCACGCTCCGATTTTGACCGATTTTTGACCGCCATTGACCAAAACCAATAAGTTAAACCAATATTGGAAATATCGTGGCGGTAGACCACCGCTAACCGCCATGGTGCCGCCATATCGGCCGCCATGGCCGATTTTTACAACACTACAATTTTCTACTTTTTACTGATATGTTATATACTGTATCATAATGTATTTTATACGATAGTACATTTATCACTACAAACATATAAATGGTATTTTCTGAGCCAACAAATTAATTAAAAAAAAAAAAAAAAAAAAAAAAAAAAAAAAAAAAGAGCTAAGATGTACCTACACAACTTCATCACTCAGCATACCATATTTTGCAACATGTTCTCTAGAAAATATGTGTATGATAGCACCAGTAACTCTTCTAATCTCAGCAATAATCATGCCACCTTTACCCCATAGACACCCAATCTGCCTCGAGTGTACCAAAAGTCTAGCAATAATGGGTGCACCAGGTTCAACTCCAACCTCAGCCATTCTACCAAGGACTCGCATAACAACATCTTGAGTAGGTGAATGCCTTTGCTCTAAACTTTGAATCAGGTTTGAACAATTCTTAATCATGGGTAAATGTTGAATATTTTGGATGACAGCAGAAGTCGATAGCCATGTCTCAGGTTATTTGTGAGGTTCACTTAAAGGTGTTCGGATGTGTGTGGGTGTGTGATCTATTGTATTCAAGAAAGGTGATTTTTAGCTCAAATTAGCATAAGAAAATATGAGTTAAGTATACAGATATAGTTGTCATTTATGACGGGTAAAATATGAGTTAAGTATACATGCATACATATTCAACATAAAAAGTAACTGTGATTTTTGGTGATTATTTGAATATTTGCTCATGGATGTACTAACATTTATTTATGTATTTATATATTTTGTAGGCTGATGTGAAGTAATCAACTAGCAATATAAGTGCCATTGTAGATGTATCGAGCTTGAATCCAAGCATAAGCTCATGAAGTCCCACGGATATTTCAATCAAGCTCATGTTTAAGAGGTTTGTAATATTTACCTAAAAATAGGCAGATATCCGCAACGAATATGGGTTCTTCAATACTTGCATTGGATTTGGTGATTTTAAAAGTTTACTACAACTTTTGAAAGAGGGTAAGCTCCAAACATAATATTCTTGGGTTGTTTCATTTTTCAATAATCGCCTCCGAACTCTTTTTATAGGCTAATTACATGTGACCTGAACTGTTTGCAGATATTCCTTATGACGTCAAATCACATATATGGTCCCTGATTTTTTGTAAAAGAAGACTTTTGTTGACCATAAAGATGAAGAAGGTTCTTTATTTAAGGGAAGGATTCATGTAAACAAGGTATGTATATGATTTGATCCACTGCTTGAAACTTGATTATACTTGTGAATATTTTTGTACGTGACAATTGATCCTAAAAGGTTTCATTAAATAACCAGGAATTAACCTCAAAGCGTGTGACGTTGAACCAACAATTGGATACAACAAACGAGAATGTAAAGAGAATTAAGGTAAGCTAAACTGTTACGGAGTACAATTTTTGCTTTTATAGCTATGTTATGGATAAAATAGAAACAGTCAATTGATATGAATTGTCAATTTCAGGTTGATTCAGATCAGAAACTGATAAACAAGATGGGAAGGATGGGTGAGCATCAAAGACAGACGAAAATACCTTCTCCAGCTTCCAATCTGTCAAAATATCTATTAGAGTAGAAGCAAAAAAGGTCGGTTTTGTGATATACTTTAGTTGTTGGATTTGAGGCTTCTCGATATTGCTTTTTGTTCTTACTGTAGTACAATCACTTCTAATCATTAGGTAATGCAATTAATAGTATCTTCTTTCAAAGCTGCTAATGATGAATCTGAGCAAATTGCTATAAAGGTTTTCACTCTCATTATGTGTCTTTGTAAATGTTTAGATGTTAAAATTGGATCACCAAATTAGTATTTGGCATTACATTTTCAAAACAGATTATTTGTGCACCTTTAAAAAAGTAGTTTTGGTTTTTTATTTCAGATTCTAAAGATAGGCCACCGGGTGGAAGTGAGTATGAGAAATGACACACAATGTCACATGCAATTGCCATTAGGCTGCTTGTGAACCGGCAGTGCCGGCTGCAATTGAAGTTGCTCGGCTTGCTAGGTTGGCCACGATGTTCAAAGACATGGAAATAAAGGTATCAAAATTCAATCTTTTTACTTAATAGCAAAAAGATGTGGTTGTTAAAAAATTGTCCCTGTTGTATCAAGCTCTCTTTGAATAGCAGTAGATGCAATGAGAAGTTGAGTGAACGATAGATTTGTATGCTCACGTATACGCTATACAATGAATCATGTTCATTTTGTGTCTCTGATTCTCATATGCTCTTTGTTTGTGCCAAAGTCGGGTAATATTTTATTTACCAATGGAGGTGATACTGCACATGCTACAAGCTCTTTTATTTATTTAGTTATTTTTTATTATTAATATTTTTATTTTTTAATTTAAACTTTTTGTAGATGTGATATAGGCTGCTGCATCTTGGAAATGTTCTGTTTATTTGAAATTCGAAGATACTTGCATAAAATATCATCGAATAGTAAATGGATTGTTGAATTCATTGAGATACGTGTTTATAATAAGTTTCTTTAAGCAGCTACCGGCGTCAACAACTACACAAGTGCCTCCATTGCCACCTATTGAACACACATCAGTTGCGCCTTCTATTACAGTAAGAATCATGGACTCTTTATTTGCTATTGGGTCGTCACATTATCTAAAATTTGTGCAAGATACAACTTCTTCAGTTACTTCATCTAGAATACGATCTCTATTTATGGAGCAGATGGGAAATAGAGACCTTGTCAAACGAGCTTTTAAGACATTCCAGAACAAAGTTAACCAGTTACCATCATCTGATGGAACATCTACCGGACCCAAACATATAGTTTTTTATACAAAATAATTGCCAAAAGCTTCAACTTAGCACTTGAGTAGCTTCCAATGTCATGTTCACAAAAATTATACAAAGAAACTTTATTCTGCATTTGCCTTTATTTAGTTGTATACTTTATTTTTGCGTATCACTTTGTAACTTTTTTCTCTCATATTCAATGAACGTATGTTTCTTTTTGTTCTTAATGCATTAAAAAAATTTGGTATGTTTTATATCTTATTTTTCCGTAAACTTTTGTTTTTCAACAATATTCATAAGTCATGCCCGCCCATCGGGCGGGCTTCGACATCTAGTATATATATATATATATATAGGGTCCCTTTCTTATGAGAACCACTTTAAGTGCAAGAACTGCGAAAACCATCTTTTTACAAGTAATAATACACAATGTACATTATTTAATGCTCCATAGCATTTTCTTATTTTTATTTAATTCAAAAGGGTATAATAGTAAAAGACATTTTCATATTATTTTTTATAATTCCCGTTTTTTATAAATCTTAAAATTCAGTTTTTTTTTTTTTTTTTTTTTTTTTTTTTTTTTTTTTTTTTTTTTTTAGATATTGCTTTTCAGATTTAGTGCATATATGTTTTTTTTTTTAAGATAGCAGATATCTAGATTTAGTAGTACAAAATATGTTTTCAAAACTAGCATATGGACTTTTTAATATAATGAAATCTATAATAAACCAAGAACATAGATGTTATATTCAAACTTCGGTATCGATTGTAATACATTTAAAATACAAATTTCTAAAAAGCATAAATACATGAATCTAATCGATCTATACACGTGAGCACGAATAAATATTCAACACAAAATGGATATATATGTGCACACTCTTGTATCATTATTTTTAGAAGTGGGACATATATGCACACGCGTAGCCGTCATCATTTTTTCAAAAATCGAACATATATGCACACCCATAGCCGTGAACATTCTTGTAATTACACCTGATACAAATAAAATTAAAAAAATTAGCAACAATAATATTAGAATTGGGTTGAAATACATACATGTTTAAAAAGGCCCCTGTTACAGCTATTACAAACACCCCTGTTACACCTATTAAAAATACCCCTTTTACACCGTTTCCAAACAACCCTGTTACACCTATTCAAAAACACACATGTTACACATACTTGTTTTAAAACATACATGTTTTGAACATAACATTCGTGTTTTGAACAGAACATACATGTTTAAAAACATAATGTTCTCAAACAAATATGGTTTTCATTTATTAGATCCCACTAATTAAAATATATATGTTTTTAACATACATGTTTGGCACAATTTAAATCAACCTACAAGATCAAAAATCATACGTACCAACCTTATGTGCATACATGTTCCTTAAAACATATATGCATGCCTCTAAAAACACGTATGTACCATTTCTTAACTAGTTAACTGTTTTGAACATATGTGTTTTTTAAAAACATATATGCACAAAATTATGAACATTCAATTACTTCATTCATGTGTAACTGCTCGTTTGATTATTAACAAGATAGTAACAATATTAAATAACTATTATTATTATTAACAAGATAGTGACAATATTAAACGATTTAGAAAACCTAAGCCCTCTTTCACCACGAAAAAAAAAGTCAAAGTCAAATGATAGCACCTAAATTAGAACACTAACGTACAGATCCATAATCTGTAATTTCTAAAACAAATAATTAATTTTATAAAAATTAGGACTTAATAACAAATTTATAATAATTAACCTTGAGATTAGTTAAAATAGCGGAATAATTAGATCGGAGTGACTGAATAGCGGAATAACTGAATTAACGCATCCACCATGAAAGATTTTTTGGGAGTGGCTTCATAGTTTTTATGTTTCAATTTATAAGATCGGAGTGAACGAATCAATTTTTATGTTTCAATTTTATTGAAGAACAAAAATAGACTTCGATCTACACATAAAAAGAAATAGAATAGAACCTTTTATTGGCTTGTAGATACCACGACAATCACTCACACATCCCGCCGGCGACAAAACGAACCTCCACAGCTTCATAAAGTAGTTTTACAGATTTGGTCATGCGAGAGGCGGCTATGAAGATCAACCAAGAAATTTTGGTGAGAGATGCGGCTATGGCGATTTGGTGAGTGATTCAACAATATTTCCAGCGATATGGTTAACAAAGAAGGTAGAGGCGGCTAGGTTTTGGTGGAGGTTGTGTTCCTGTAAATGTGTGTTTGTGAAAGAAGTATTAAAGAGAAGGAACTAGGCTTTAAAAATCAGATCCATAATTTTTGGGACAGTTTATAGAAAATGCAATAGGTAAGATTTGGAAGAAATCCCTGTATTGTAGCATGCAGTTAATGAGAGTCTAAAAAATAAAATACCTCTTTTACCCTTTTCATTAATGTTTCCAGGAAATGTAGTTTCAATTAATTACAAAATAACCATCTTGCATTAATATGTTGCACCATATCTTTTAATAATAGTACATAAGTGGTTTTCGCAGTTCTTGCATTTTAAATGGTTCTCATTTGAAAGTTATACTATATATATATATATATATATATATATATATATATATATATATATATATATATATATATATATATATATATATATATATATATATATATATATATATATATATATATATATATATATATGCATGTGTTTTGTTCTAACTCGGTTTTGTAGCACATCACTATAGCTCGATTCCCCGGTGCCCTCATTAAGGGGGAGCACTTAGCTAGGGGGAGCTTGTATTCCGTTGATCACTCCAACGATTCTCTTTCAAGGATGCTCGTGTCTCCTCTCCTCAACAACCGCGACACACCTTTTTTATTCTACAAAAAAGGGGGGAGAAGTAACGGGAAAACTCATTAAAAATTTATCAACGCATAATTTTACCTAAAATGAGTTTATATTTTGTAATCATCAAAAAGGGGGAGATTGTTAATACAAATAATGTCATAAACATTATTCGCATTATTCGGTCTTCTCGTGTTTTGATAATCACAAAATATAAAGACATGTTACGTAAAGTTACGGTTTATAAGTTTTTAATCGAGGAAACTCGTTTCTTCTACGTAGCTGCTTCAACATCACTTCAGGTATGAACAAACTTTATACCGTCATTAGTTAAGTGATCAAAGAGTTTTATTTTTACCTAAACTTACATTTTTAAGTTTGACAAAACATTTTTACAAAAGTATTTTTGTGTTTCTAAAGAAATGTTTTATTAAGAAAATAAATTCAAATTCAAACTTTATAACAGCTAGTTTTCCCCCCAAATCAGTTCAGCCTAAACCAGATAAGTTTTCACCATGTCAGGACAAAATGGGAGCGTTTTGTCTGGACGGTCCCTTAAATAGGCGGACGGTCCCTTAGTGATAAAGGACCGTTTGGTATTTAAAGGAACGTCTCCCTCACTCTTGTCGCCTATAAATACTGAACTGTTACACTTCAGAAAATAAGATTTTTCACACACAAAACTTTCTGATCTTTGTTCATTTTAATATTTGATCACTATAACATGTCGGTATATGTTTATAAGTTATTTCCTCTTTCGTCAAGTGCAAGAGAAGAACTCTCGACAACTATGAAGACTCGAGATGTTATAGGTGTCCACACACAAACGTAACAAGTGTTACGGCGATAGGTTCTGTAAATAATGTCATTGTTCCTGACTTGTGTGTGAGTCAAGGATGGGGATATTTGTGTGAACTTGGATGGTGATGTAGATCCAAGAAGTCTTGTAACTAGATTAGTTCATGTATTTGATATGATGAGAGTGATGTCCTAGTGTGTAGGTTAGGACTTAGTCGAGTCATTGTGTAAAGACTTGGATCGGGTGATGAACCAAGTGAGTCTTGTGTGAAGGCTTGGTTCGGGTGAAGAACCAAGTGTGTCAAGTGTGTGAAGGCTTGGTTCGGGTGAAGAATCAAGTATGTCAAGTGTGTGAAGGCTTAGTTCGGGTGAAGAACCAAGTATGTCAATTAAGTGAAGGCTTGGATCGGGTGAAGATTCAAGTTGGACAAGAGTGCTTGTTCGTGTAGCCACATAGGCCTTGGAGTAGATTGGTTCTAGCTACGATTAGAACACGACATTATGCTTAGTGTCGTTAAGCCTTGTGCAAGCATGTGTATGGATTGCTCCGCCTGAAGGAGTGTGTTGATATAGTGATTGATAACTCTCGAGTGTGGTACTCGGGGAGTGGAGTAGGACAGAGAGTGAGCTTCGTGCCGAACCACTATAAATCGCCGCGTCTCTTGGTTGTGTTCTTTCCTTACTCTTTCCTTTACTTGTTTATTTGTGTATGTTAGTAACCAAATTGATATCACATAACTACTAGAATTCAACAAGTTTGTAAATGAAAAATAACAGGACCTAAAAAGGCTAAATGCTCTACAAAATTAAAAAGAAGTGGTGAAACTATTCAACCCCCCCCCCCCCCCCCCTCTTCTAGTTCCTATAAAAACTAGACCTAGACTATCAACTAAAACTTGCCATATTTTTAGGTTGTGTGTGAAGCCGTTGCCTTGCGTCATTTGAGATTTCAATACTACCATTTCTTCTGTACTACTAAGGTGAGTTCATAGCCCACTTTTAAACTATTTCGTGGGGAGATACATGCTTAAACATGAACACAAGTCTTTTTATGGGTATTGCGATACCGGCTGGCAATTGTTATTGCTTAAGTTGCTATTGCCAAAATTCCCTTGATCATGAACCTTAATCACTTGCAGGGTGACCGTAAATAACTATGGATAGATCTATTAGGGACTGACAATCCCCGTTTGGTTGCTAGAGGAAAGCCACCAAACACACTTTATTTGATTTCATAGGTTATTGGCAAATACCTATCTTGAGGTCCTGTTACTTTACATCATAATTATTTTGATGTCTGTTAATCGTTGCGTGTCATGAGCTTAAGGCAATAACAGATCTGATTTTCAACTTGTTTGATTGTATATGTATGCAATTAATGACTATATCTTGTGTGCAACTATTAGGGTGGTGGCAGTGGCAGCGATATGGGCTGCGGTTTGAGCCATACCGGCAGTGAACACCGCTGCCACCTCCACGGTATGGTTTGCGGTTTGGTTTGGGTGGCATTTCATGATTCAACGGGATGGAGCAAATTGTAACATTGGAGCATTTATGATTTGACCGTTTGGAGCAAATTGAGGTATGGAATCATGGTTGTCATTAAAAAGGGGTTGAGAGGTATAAAAAAGTATGAATGAGGTGGAATGATATTATTGGTGGGTTGAGAGGTATAGGTTTTTTTCAGAAGCATGAGTGCCACCAACCTTAAATTTAAACCTATGAATTTCACTCAACTTTTGTTGACTTTTATCATGTTTATCTCAGATAACTAAATGGGGTGGATCTTGAAGGCACGGAGTGGGCATGTAACCCGACATGGGCTTTAATAAATGTTTTATCTTTTCTCGAATAAAACTTGTTGTTTAATTATGAAACATCTTGGTATCTTGGATACTTGGTATTTTGAATAAAACCTAACATTAAAACGTCTTATTCGAGTCGTTTTCTATGATTGTGATAAAGATCCTCTAGGTAATACCCCATAAGTCTTCCGCTGTATTGTTCAAATTTTGAGGGTGTTACAACTATCGACTGCCTCATATACGTTAAAGAGTGCTATATATACGGATACTAGTTATGTAGCTTAGGAATAGGAATTATGCAACTTTTTGTAAAATGCTAAAAATTAGTAATGCTGACCGGGCCACAGGCCCTCGCCTCAAGATCTAAATGTGGGAGGCAATATTCAGGCTAACAAAGCAACTCACTAAAGAGAGTAGCCGCCACTTTGAAGAACACGACTATTTTATGCAAAGACCTCTTTTTCATACCTAACCAGATTTTAAGGAACTTCTAGTCTAATGGTACAATATCTAAAGAATAATTATCTGTACGATATCTAGTAACACAAGAAGACAACATTTGAAAATTTGAGCACACTTTGTTTGAAAAATGACAAGAAGACAACAACTAATAAATAAACACTAAAAAGTAAAACATAGACAGGAACATAATGGTGATGGTGCACAACTTTAAAAAATGAAAAGCCTCCATAACTACATCTTTTACGAAGAAAAATGATTGAGAAGACTAACTCATGTGACTAATTATGTGTCTAAAATATTTATTTTGTGACACATGTAATGCACTTACTCTTACTCTTTTTATTTACCATTTATTTAGCATGTGTTTAAAGATCCTTCTTAGACATAAAATTAGACACATGAGTTAGTCATGCACATCATTACTCTTAGAATAAATGGCGTCTAAGAAATTACATTTACACGTTTATAAAAGTGATGGTATGAACTTAAGTTTTCTGTCATGTAACATATACACTCTGTTCTCAAGTTAAAATTAGAAGAGGAATGGAAAGAAAAGTAAAGTAAAGAAAGGAGTGGAGATGAATGGAAAGAAACTTATGATTACCTTTCATGTTCTTGAGTCAAAACAAACGAAAAGGAGAGGAAAGCATGAACCACAAAAAATTTACAAATACACCCAATTATGCATAACTTGCACAAAAACATATTACAAAAGAAAAAAAAAAATGTGAACCATTAATATTTTATAATCGAAATAAAATCACTCGTAGTAATTAATTGATTGCAAATCTCCATGAATAAAAGAAAGATCAGATATGTATTTGATAAAAATAATGAAAAGGAATAGATAAAGCAATATATTACTATAGTAAGGGTACTTTCTTTCGTTTCCATCTCACATTTGGGCGGATGAAAAAAGCCTCCAAAACCATCAAATTTCCCATCACTTTCACTCATTTCCATTTCTCTCTCCCTCACAAAAATCTTGAGAACACAAATGTTTTTTATTTCCTTTCCTTTTCATTCACTATCTTCTCTAAACAAAATTAGAGAACACAGTGGGGAAAACAAACATAGTACTCCATATTTTATAAAGATTGATCCTCCTAGTAGACTAGTAGGGTCTCACTTTCTTATTAATCATTTACTTGCATCCCAAAATTCAACAACATGGCCCACCAAACATTTGGACGCCTTATAACTAGGGGTGGCAATTTCTGACCCGACATGAAACCCGACCTGAAACCGACACGAAAATTAACAGGTTCGGGTTGAGCTAAATAGATTTTGGGTCAGGTTTGGGTCGACATGTCTAACCCGTTTATTAAACAGGTCAGGTTCGGGTTGAGAATAAAATACATGGGTCGACTCGCCAACCCGTTAATTTTTTTTTCTTAATTAAAAATAATTTATATTTAATTATACGGGTTTAATAGGTTAAACGGGTTGACCCTCTATCCCATTTAACCCATTTAACTAATGTAATGTGCTAACTTTTGTATATAAAACGGATTAAATGGGTCAACCCGAAACCCGTTTAACATATTCAACCCGTGGAACCTATTTAACCTGTCAAACCAAGTATATATACGGGTTAAATGGGTCAGGTTCGGGTTACGTGTAAACATGTTAGGGTTGACATAGCTGACCCGATGATTTAAATGGGTCAGGTTCGGGTTAGGGTTTTCTGAGCCGCCAACCTGACAACCCAAACCCGACCCGAATTGCCACCCTTACTTACAACAATTTCAATTCTTTAAAGAATGACAGCAAGTCACACACATATAAAATGAAACAGGAAACGTAAGTAGAAAAACATAATTCTTGGTGAACAACTTTCAAAAATGAAAACTCTCAATAGCCATGAGAATATGTTCATTTTCATATTTTCTCTTTTATTCCCTTTAACCTCCCTAGCAATTGATACAATCACATCAACAACACCACTTACGAGTAATCAAACTTTAGTGTCTAATGGCGATGCTTTCGAGTTGGGCTTCTTTAGTACAAGTGATAGTAAAAATTTGTATGTAGGCATTTGGTACAAGCAAATTCAAGAGAGAACATATGTTTGGGTAGCTAATAGAGAAAACCCAATAACTACATCTTCCGGGAAACTAATAATTGGCAAAAATGGCAACATAATACTTGTTGATCAATCAGAAACTTCAGTCTGGTCGTTGAACCGCTCTGTACCTATGGTGAACACTGTTGCACAACTTCTAAACAATGGTAACTTTTTATTTTACAAGATAGAAAAAGTAGTAAACTTAAGTTACATTTTAGTCTTGTTATCTTGAGTAAATTAAAAGATAAGTTCAAATTAGCTAGTGCCAAATTCATATAAGAGTATAACATTCAGCTCTGTTTGTAGTATGCTTGAAAGGTATTCGCAAATATTTAATTAGTAACTTGGTGTTGTAGGTGACATATATAAATTGGTTTTTTACGAAACAGGTAATTTTGTGCTTCGGCGTGAAAGTGATGAAAATCCAGAGAACTATATTTGGCAAAGCTTTGATTTTCCTACGGATACCTTGTTACCCGAGATGAAACTAGGGTGGAGTCGGAAAACAGGAAATACTCGGTTTTTAACGTCATGGAAGAATAAAACGGATCCTGGTTCCAGTGATTATTCTTTTAAAATGGACATAGAAGGTTTCCCTGAGCTTGTGCAATGGAAAAATGATACAAAAATTACCCGAAGTGGACCTTGGACAGGAAAAATGTTTAGTGGTATACCTGAGATGAAAGGCGTTAATATAATGAACTTTGAATTTTTGGATGATCCGGATGAAATTTATTATTCATTTGAAATGTTGAATAAGTCTGTTTATTCACGAGTGATTATAAATTATTTGGGTGTTTCACAAAGATACATTTGGGTTGAAACAACAAAAATTTGGAATTTGTTTTGGTCTTTTCCTAGTGACAGATGTGATAACTATGGTGAATGTGGACCTTTTGGTGTTTGTGATGCAAATAGTGCTCCAAGTTGCAAGTGTATGACTGGATTCAGACCAAAAGACCAACAAGCATGGGAGTTACGAGATGGGACGGGTGGGTGTGAAAGGACATCTGATTTCGACTGCAGGTCGGATGAGTTTTTAACAATGAAGAACATGAGATTGCCTGATGGATCGAAAGCGTTTATTGATGAGAAGATGAATTTAAGTACGTGTGGTGAGTTTTGTAGAAAGAATTGTTCTTGTGCCGCTTATTCTAATATGAATATTTCTGGGGGCGGGTCTGGTTGTGCGATTTGGGAAGTGGATCTTATGGATATGAGGCAGTATGATGATTCTGAAGGTGGTGGAATTGATCTTTATGTTAAAGTTGCAGCTTCTGATATAGGTATGTAACTATGTTTCTAATTAAAACTCAAAATTGGGATTAAGATAAATAATAATAAGTTTGTTTGTTGCAGTCCGACCACCAACTAAAGGAAGTTCTCAAAATGGTTCTGGCAATGGCAACCATGTTGTGATGATTATCGCCTTTAGCATTGGAGGTGGTTTTTTTATGCTTATAATTCTACTCATACTATTTTACTTGAAAAGGAGGAAAATATCCAAGACAGACGTACAAGGTAAATTTGACATTTGAAAGTCAAACACATTAGTTTACTGTTTTAAAGTAATCATTACATATGTGTTTGAGATATGTTGTGTTATGTTCTGCATTAGATCCACAGGAAAAAGTAGAAGCTTTCTTATTGAACGATAGGGTTAGTATGCCAAGTGAAAGGCATTCTTATCAAGAAACGAAGATAGATAAACTCGAATTACCTTCGTTTGATTTTACAACTTTGTCTATGGCAACAAACAACTTCTCAGATGCAAATAAACTTGGACATGGTGGATTTGGCTCTGTTTATAAGGTAGAACATTTTTTTTTTTTTTTTTTTTTTTTTATTTTTCATTTTTTTTTTTTTTTTTTTTTTTGGTACGAGCATTACATAATATCAATTTGGATAATGCACCATGTGGGCATCAAATAAACAAAGTGCATGTTGATGGTTAATAATATCAGGGTATATTAGCGGAAGGCGAAGTTGTAGCAATAAAAAGGCTCTCCACAGTTTCTGATCAAGGGATTGAGGAACTAAAAAATGAGGTTAGGTTGATTGCAAAACTTCAACATAGAAACCTCGTTCGAGTACTTGGTTGTTGCATTGAGATTAAAGAGAAATTGTTGCTTTACGAGTTCATGGAAAACAAGAGTCTCAATACGTTTCTTTTCGGTAAGTTTCTTAAAAGGATTGTTTTTTCATTTGACTAGCCTATTTCGTTTGAGATTATAACTTCTTTTTGAAATTGGATGTAGAGAAAGAGAGTGTAAAGCTAAATTGGCAAATACGATTTAATATCATATGTGGTATTGCTCGAGGGCTTCTTTATCTTCATCAGGATTCAAGATTTAAAATCATTCATCGAGATCTCAAAGCAAGTAACATTTTGCTTGATAAAGAAATGAACCCCAAAATATCAGATTTTGGTATGGCACGGATATTCGGGCGTGATCAAACTGAAGCAGAAACAAAGAAAGTGGTTGGAACATAGTAAGTATCATATCGTTGTACTTTAATTAAAAGATCTATAGCCTATGGGGTTATAACAGGTTGCTAATCTTTAAAGGCTTATTTGGTCTAAGAATTAGCATGTACCTCTTGCTTAGCAGTCTTTAACATAGACATGTATCATTTGCATTTTTTTAGGACATGTTTTGTTTTTCCTTATTAGCATCTCAATTCTTTTCACCCAAATATCTTGTAGTGGTTATATGTCACCAGAATACGCCATGGACGGGTCTTACTCAACAAAATCAGATGTTTTCAGTTTTGGAGTTTTGGTGCTCGAGATAGTGAGTGGTCAAAGGAACAGAGGATCGTCTTACACAAGTAGCCAGCTTAGTCTCCTTGGCTATGTAAGAACTACCAGTGCAGTTGCAAGATTTTTAAAGTCTTTTTTTTCAATAAATAGTTATCTCCAAGCTACTATGTAGACTTATCGACCTTATATACACCATCAAAGAATTGCAAGTACCTCCTTGTACTCTTTTTAGTTATCACATATTAACCAAATTTTTTATCTTTCAGACGTGGATGTTATGGGGAGAAGGCAATCCTTTCAAATTATTAGATGAATCTCTTGGGCCCGATTATTCAGAAGATGAAGTATTACGATGCATACAAATAGGGTTGTTATGTGTGCAAGAACAACCAGAAGACAGACCAAGTATGTCAAAGGTGATGTTGATGTTAAGTGGTGAAACTGTACAATTGCCGCAACCAAAATTCCCTGGATTTTATATTGGAAGACGAGATAATGTAACTTATTCCACGACCAAAAACGAAGTCACAATCACTACACTAGATGCTAGATAGCGGAACCAGGTTAGCTACCAGTTGTACATCTTAATTAAGTTACCATTTTCCTTTGACTGATAGAACTTTTTTCGCATGAGTAAATTTCATGTGCGTAAATAGTAAATTCTGATTTGATATACATTGCCAGCAATTCCTCAAACAAGCTGATCCTACTAATGCATAAGAAACCTATATACTTTTATTTTAATGTAATTTGTTTTAAAACCTCAACGCCTTATATTCAAATGGATCCCAACTTATTTGCCATATCCAAACACCAAATAAATTAGAATCAATGGAAAAGCAATTGTACGCATAGGTGATTTAAGTCAAGATTTGTCACATGGACATTTTCAACTTATTTGCCATATCCATATTCAAACACCAAATAAATTTTCGAGTCCAGTTTTTTATTTTATTTTATTTATTTATTTATTTTTTCGTGAACAAATTTTCGAATATATATTTTGGCGATTAGCAACAAACTTGGAACTATATACTTGAACTTACTGATTTTTCTTTTCATGGGTAGTATAACGCGAAAAGTATCATACTCTTAAGCCTAAACAAATTTCTATATCGAAACACTCAGATATTTTTTGCCTTCACATTCCCTATCTTTGCAAAAAAATAACATGGCTGGTCCTTTGGTTGGACGACCGTCTATTGTGCAGTTAAACCTTATGCACGTGCCAAACACGCGAGGGTAAACACGTCTTTTCTCTAATGCAACGGACAAATAATTTTTGTTTTTTTTCCAATATATTAACCCACCCACCCCACAACCCATGGCTTTCACTTTTCTTTTTCTTAAATGACAACAACAATGATGAATTGTTTTTGTAGTAGAAGGTCAATCATTCGCACATCATAGACATATATAAACCCTGGAAGATGATTTTACGGTGTCCTAAAAATGTAAGTGTTCAAATCTAAAATTAAGGTTTCACTTGCAGATTTTGCTTCGAGCCCTAATCACTGTTACTTTAGCTTGCTCATTCATTGGGTGGTATGATCCCCCAATGTGTCCGCGTGCTGTAAACATCATACCTGGACTTTTTAGGGCAAGAAATGTGCTTGAAGCACAATTGTTGGAAGCTGAAGTTGAGCGTCAAAGAATGAAAAAAATGGTGGTTATTACATGATTATCAATTTTAGTGTTTGGTTGGTTCAAACTGTTCACATAAGTTGTTAGTATTTGGGTATTATGTAATGGATGTATGACTTTTGTAGTCAATTTTGTGTTTTGTAACAACCCTGACTATCTAATGGAAAACCTCTATTATATACTAGTGTTTGTGTTTGATTTTGGTTGTGTTTGTGTTGTTATGGTAAAGTACCCACCGAAAGTGACCCATTTAAAAGCCAAAAGCAACCATTTAAGTCAAAATGACCCATTTAACCACAATGTCAATAACATAACCAGTTTAAACACAATGTGAATAACTGGAAATGACCCATTTTAAACATAATGTCAAAAACATAACCATTCGAACCAAAATGCCAATAACTGAAAATGGCCCATCATTTTAAACCATTTAGGTAAAAATGACCCATTTAAGAGTCACAATATCAATAAGAAAGCATAACAGATACCTACAACGTCAATAACATAACAGTCAAACCACAGCAACTACCCAAAATGACATTAAGTGTTTGCATCACTTTTAACCAATATAACAATTATCCAATTAGACATCAAATGTTTGCAGCACTATTAACCTAGATTATAGATAGTCTTAACAAAAAAACAAGAGTTTTTTTACTTGTAGCCTTCTTCAAGGAGCTTTTTTTTTGGCCGCCTTCTTCTTACCCCTTGGAGCTTGACTTGCACCTTACTTGAATCACTCTTCTTACACTAACCAGTAGCTTGACTTGTAGGACCTTGACTTGAGGCATTTTAACATGCAGTTGGACCTTGACTTGGAGCAGCACTTTGAGTCTGCGCAACTTGACTAGGAGCATTTACTTTACTTTTTTTCTTGCTTTTTTGGCCACCTTTTGGAGCACCTTGACTCTTGCATGTTGCATGTTCTTTTTTTGTGTCCAGTCATATGGCACAAATCACAAGTAACATTCTCCATGCTTCTAGATAGCTTTCCATCCTTCGAAATCCATCATTTCACTAGCAGATTTTTTTCTTTTCTTGTTCGGTCTTCTGATTGTGGATGATAGTTTGATGGAAGAATAGTTGTCTGACTGTCACACTTAGGCCACATTGTTCTTCCATTAATTGGACCAATGGTGTATGAGTACATCTGCCTCTATGTGTCAAGTTTGTCACAGGGGTGCACCCACTCTTCTAGTAGACCATGAATTGTTTTGTGTCATGTTCCAGTTAACAGCTACTGCATGCTTGCAAGGTATGCATGTCAATTCCCAATACATACAATTACATGTTCTATGGGTTACATTCATTACACATTGATCAAACCATGGTCCACTAACTTGGTACCTATCACCTCTATTCCAAGAAGCAATATAATCATATACTCTTACACTCTATTCCCGAGTATAAAACGAAAAGAAGAGAAATGGAGAGAGGAAAAAAGAGAGAAAAGAAGAGGAGAGGAAATTTTTTTTAATTTTTAACCTTTTGTTCCTGAGTTGGAAAGAAAAGAAGAGAGATGTCAACAAAAAAAGTCTTTAAATTACCTTCTCTCCAGATCATCCCAACTTGGGAAGAAAATTATGAGAGAAGTTTTGGCATAATTTCCTCCTCTTCTCTTCTCCCTAGAAAAAAACTTGGGAACGTAATCTTTTTTGAATTTCCTCTCCACTTCTCTTCTTTTCTCTCAAAAAAGAGAGAGAGAGAGAGAGAGAGAGAGAGAGAGAGAGAGAGAGAGAGAGAGAGAGAGAGAGAGAGAGAGAGAGAGAGAGAGAAAACTCTGGAACAAAGTGTTGAGGATTTTAGTAGCAGCAGGGGTTAGTGGTCCATCTCACTTAGCTATGATCCTATTAACAGTCACAATTCGCCTCTAACATATTCTAATGCACTAATGATAGGCATATTCCTTCCATCTACTAGTTTACCATTGAACACTCACACATGTTGTTTAATAAAACATCTGATATAACCCTGCCTGTTACATTGAATATGTAATTGTATATTACTACTATGTTTCAATATTTAAGTCAATAATAGTATTTGTTAAACAATATAGATAATTAGATACCTAGAACTTCTGCCCGGTGGTGAGGAGGAATCTTGCACAACCAATCATAAGCATCCTTAGTGAAATCTTTCAGTTCATTCATTGCATGAGTGAAATATGGTACTGTGGCAGCAGTCCATAGCAGGTCTTTGAATGCTTTACCACTCCATATTTGCTTCATTCATGTATGTGCTTAAGACAAAACATGTGCTCAGCTGCTAGAAGAAGTTTGGCAATTGTTGGTATTATCCCTTGTTACAAGACCCTTTTTTAGTATACCACAGTAGTTTTTTTAGTATAACAATATAAAGGATTAAGATAGAAAAGAGTATCTTCTGCCTATCACTAGTGAAAGTGAAATTTGAATTGCACTTTAGATTTAGATCTTCAGCCAACTGTTCTAGAAACCAAGTCCAAGACTCTGTGTTTTCAGTTTCAGCAATACAATATGCCAGTGGGTATATCCCATTGTTTGGATCCACACTTACAGTAGTCAACAACTAACCTGGAATTGGTGCATTCATAAAGCCACCATCCAAGCCCAATAAGTCCCTCATATGTAGATTCTTTGAAAAACCCTTGTGTTTACTTCTCGATTTGGTTCTCTTTCACACTAAACTTTCACAATTGTGTTGGGATTATTTGCCTTCAGTTCCGGTACTTAATCCCTCAACATTGCATATTGTTGAGTGTGGTCTCCTTTTAACTGGTTAATAACTTTGGTCTTAGCTTTAAATGCTTTCATCCTGGAGATGTCAAGCTGAACTTCTTCTGACGTTGGGCTTGAACAACTTTAATAGGTATAACTCGGTTTGATTCAATCTGACTTAGGATATCTTTGGTTAAGAAATTAGATATACAAGCTTTGAATTTTCTGTTTTGCAAACACCTATGTTCAGCTTTGTATATTCTCACAGACCATGACTTATCCTTAAATTTGGATATGTGTAAAACCCAGGGACATTGATTTCCATCTTTTGGTTTCTTGGTAGCTTTATCACTATTAACAATTCGTGACTTTATAGGAGAAGTAGCCGCCCTTATCTTAGATTTTGTCATCTTTTCCTTTATGGGAGAACTTGCCCTTATCTTTAACTTTGTCCATTTAACTTGACTTGCTAATTGAACCACCAGGCCAAACAGATTGACTTGGCTCAACTAAACCACCAGCCCCAGCAGAACCAAGTGTGGGAATGGTACCAAAACACTCTGCTCTAATCCTTTCCTTATCATTCTTTTTCAATTCTATTTCCCTCATTATTTCAATTGAATGAAACTTAGTCCTCTTCTTAGCCTCTTTTGCAGTTCCACAAAGTGCCCTACATAGAAGTATGTTTTATTACTCCCAACATCTGCATTCTTCCCCATTTGTTTCCTTAACTCCTTTAATTTTATTTCCTAACCTCATCTAAATCATCATCTGCATCAGACGCACTTTCAAATTCACTATTATCCAATACTTTCACATCAACTGGGTCTTCAAAAGTAACATGCTTCTTTTTCCCATTGTGCATGCCCATGAATTCTACATTCACATCTACATTAGCATGGAAGTTTTCTATGTCCACTTTTACTTCATTAATTTCATTCACTTCATCAACTATATAATCATTGTCTTCCCCATCATCACTATCTTCCTCAATTTCACTATGGTCATTGTCTTCATCATGTTGACTATGGTCACTATCAACAACCTGTTTACCCTTATCAAATACTTCATTAGTTTCTAATGTCGGCTCAACGTCAGTAACCTTAGCAACTACCTCATCATCATCTAAATCAAGGAAATGATCAAAGTTTTGGTTGTCCAAATAAGAGTAAAAAAGCATCTGCAAACTCACTTTGACCCATTTCATTAGCAACACTACTTTCAACCACTTCATTAACCCCACTGCTTTGACCTATTTCAGTTTCAATCTATCCTAACCTTAACTACTTAGCACAAAATTTTTTAGTAACATGTGCATCAAATTCTATTTCAACAATAGTACACTTCTTAAATGGTGAAGGATTATAAGTTTCCAATGTTGTTTCATCATGTTCAATGTACACATTGATCAATCGATGACCTAACAAAACATATCTACCATGTTCATGAACATTTGGTCACTACCTAAAGCTCTAAGCTTCTTCTAACTCCCAATACCGTCTACTACGGTGTATGAGGGAGGTTGAGACGTAGACAACCCTTATCTAAGGTAGAGAGGCTGCTTCCGGTTCTACTAAAGGTAGAAAAGGACCTCCGACCTTGCAAGGGGTGAGGATCGAACCCTTGACCTCTGTCTCCAGAGGCAAGATTGTTAACCACTTGATCCAACCTTGCTCTTAGTAAAAGTAACTCCCAAGTCTTCTACAGTGTATAGGGGAGGTTGAGACGTAGACAACCTTACCCTTACCTAAGGTAGAGAGGCTGCAGAAAAAGACCTCCGGCCTTACCCCTACCTAAAGCTCTAAGCCCATGGTCTAAATCAAGATCAGGTATCAAATATTGGTAGTACATTATCCTACCCTCTTCATAACCTAACAACATAACTATCTCATTCAATTCGATCACAGAAAATAGATCAACATCTAGGTTATCAACATAGTTCAATTTGCATTCACATAAGTCCTTCTTGGTGAGTTTGTAAACATCCCTCTATGATGAATCCTCAAACTAAAGATGTTAGGGCCTTGGCCGGAAAAACAAAAAACAAAACAAAACAAAACAAAACAAAACAAAACAAAAATAATATTAATTAGGGTTTTCATATAAAATATCATTAAACATTGCTAAGCACATTTTCGATGATCAAAATTGACATAAAACAAAAGCACCATAGTATATTACCATAAACACGAGCATAATCCACGATTGTGTAATTTTGGCATCACTTCCACACTAAAGACACCATTGTGCATAAGATCAATGTTGATTAAACTAAGGTTTGTTGAAGATTAAAAGTTTTAGGTGAAAAGAGAGTAAGGGAGAGAGGGAAACTTACACTGTGTTATCGAGTTATTTCATTAAAGAAAAGGAAAGAAAAGTAAATGAAACATTTTCCTCCCAAAAATAGGAGGAAACACTTTCCTTCCAAAATCATCAAAATAACACTAAGTTTTCTTTCATTTCCTTTTCATTTATTTCTTAAGTAATACTCGAGAACACACCATCTTATGTTTCATTTTCATTTTCTTTTTAAACCCAAACTCGTCTCATTTTCTTTCTTAACCCAAACTCGAGAACACAGCAAAAGAGAGTGAAAATATTTTATTGGGAAAGAAAAAAAATATAATTATTAGTCTGTTGCATAAGGTTTAGCAGAGCAATAAACAGCCGTCCAACCAAAGGACCAGCCATGTTATTCTTTGCAAAGATAAGGACTGTAAATGCAACTTTAAAGTCGCAGGGACGGTAGATGAAGTTTTCGCCAAACCACATGAACCATTTATGTAATTTACTTTGCTGAAACATTTGCATTAGGTATCAAGAACCCTATCACAACCATCATTGTGCTTGTCACTTGTTATAATGCCTTTGTTCAACGCCAGAGCTATTCATGATCAGGCTCACAAAAAAATCAGTATAAACTCTACACTAAGAACTATGCAAGTATTTTGAAAGCCCCATCATGCTTAGCAATGATGCAATCAAAAAGAGGTATTAAAATCAGTTTAAACCCTCTCACACCAAAAATATTCGTAACAATAAAAACTTAACAAAAATCAAGATACTTGGTTTACCAAAGCATTGTATATGGCGGCAATTCACCTCCAAACCCTACAATATGCTTGTCAGTTTTTTTTTTTACCAAAATACGGATGTGTTTTCGGCCAATGTGGGCTGCCAACGATCTAGCCCAATTTGTTTCTGATCACAATTGTTATCACACACCATGTAAATAAACATTAGAGATCAAGATTCAAGCTTCTGAAACTAAAATGGACTCGAGATCAAGCTTGGCTTGACTCTCAAACTCAAGCTTGGCTAGTAAATGACTCATTTTCCACTAGCTAGATTTTATCAAGCTCTCATATCATAGACCGCCTTAGATACGTTGCCGGTGTGATATATTTTGAACCGTAAATCAACTTACTAGGAGTGCTTATGTATGTGTACTAGTTATATAGCTTAGGAAATATGATTAGGCAACTTTTTGTAAAATGCTAAAAATCAGCACTGACCGGGACACACGTCTCCGCCTCAAGATCAAAATATGGAAGGCGACGTTCACACTAACAGAGCAACTCACTCAGGAGAGTAGCTGCCACTTTGAAGAACGTGACTATTTTATGGACCTCTTTTTCATACCTAACCAGATTTTAAGAAACTTCTAGTCTAATGCTACAATATCAAACAATAATTATCTGTACTATATCTAGAAACACAAGAATAAGCACTAATTGATGGTTACAGCACTTCGCAAATACTTATTCAATAATCAACAACTTGGACATATTCAACAATTGGAAATTTGACCACAAATTGTTTGAAAAATGACAAGAAGACAAATCCCCACTAATCAAACACAAAAAAGTAAAACATAAACTGGAACACATTCGTGTTGGTGTACAACCTTAGAAAATGAAAAGCCTCCATAACCATGCTAGCATCTTCATATTCGTACTCACTCTTATGTTCCCTTTTATGTCTCTAGCAACCGACATAATCAGATCAACAACACCACTTACGATCAATCAAACATTAGTATCCAATGGCGATGCGTTTGAGCTGGGCATCTTTAATACAAGTGATAATAAAAATTTGTATGTAGGCATTTGGTACAAGCAAATTCAAGAGAGAACATATGTTTGGGTAGCTAATAGAGACAACCCAATAACTACATCCTCCGGGAAACTAATAATTGGCGACAATGGCAACATAATACTTGTTGATCAATCAGAAACTTCAGTCTGGTCGTCGAACCGCTCTGTACCTGTGGTGAACACTGTTGCGCAACTTCTAAACAACGGTAACTTTTTGTCTTACAAGATAGAAAAAGTAGTAAACTTAAGTTACATTTTGGTCGTCGAACCGCTTTGTTTGTAGTATGCTTTAAAGGATATAGGTAAATATATTTAAGAGGTAAGTACAAATTAGGGATAATATCTTTTTTGATGTCCACATAATGGTCATTTTTTAAGGCTATCTCCAAAATGGTCATGCTCAACTGTGCAACTCCACCTAAATCTTGACAAGTGTCCATTTTTATAGTAGAGTTGGTTATTTTTTATTGGCCCAAAATACCTAACACAATTGCTCAACCGACGGCTACTCAACCAGTAGCTGCTCAACCGGTACTTGATTATCTTTCTTGGAAATGTAAAAAAAATCTTACTGTACCTATTTTTTTTTTATTTTTTTTTGCATTATGTTTCATTACTTTTTTGTTGCTCTGTACCTTGATGTTAATGCATAAGAGGGTTGAGGTTCAATAAAGTTTATAGCCGACTTTTTTTCTCTTAAAAACATTAACTGATCAATATTGCAAGATCTCTTTTTTTCGGGAAGTTAAGAGGGAAATAGTATTGGAAGTGAAAAAGAGATCAGCTATCAAAGCCGAAGTATCATTCTTAAACCAGCAAAGAAAAGAAGAGAGGTTTGATCTCATTCAATTGACAAGACACACAAGATGGTATAGCTAGGGCATCGTTTATTTACCAATACTATAAACTTGTTTGAACTTCAAACAAGAAATCAACCGTAATTTAAAAAAAGAAGAAAAAAAAAAAAAAAAAAAAAAAAAATCAACAAAATAAAAAAGTTTAGATTTTTTTTACATTCTTAAGAAAGATAATCAAGTACTAAGCCATCGGTTGAGCAATTGTGTTAGGTATTGTGGGCCAGTAAAAAATAACCAACTTTACAAAATGGACATGTGTCAAGAAAGATAGCTTTCAAAAATGACTATGATGTGAACAGGAAAAAAAAATTATTATCCCTTTTTTGTGCTTACCTCTATATTTAATTACTAAGTTGTTGTTGTAGTCGACATATAAAAATTGGTCTTTTATGAAACAGGCAATTTTGTGCTTCGGCATGAAAATGATGAAAACCCAGAGAGATATATTTGGCAAAGCTTTGATTATCCGACAGATACCTTGTTACCCGAGATGAAACTAGGGTGGAGTCGGAAAACAGGAAAGACATCGTTTATAACTTCATGGAAGAATAACACGGATCCTGGTTCGGGTGATTATTCTCATAAAATGGACATAAAAGGTTTCCCTGAGCTTGTGACATGGAAAAACGATACAAAAGCTTTCCGAACTGGACCTTGGCAAGGAAAAATGTTTAGTGGTACACCTGAGGTGAATGGGTTTAGTATAATAGACACTAAATTTTTGGAAGAACAGGACGAAATTTATTATTCATTTGAAATGTTGAATAAGTCCGTTTATTCACAAGTGACTATAAACTATTTGGGTATCGTACAAAGATACATTTGGGTTGAAACAACAAAAGTTTGGAATCTGATTTGGTCTTTTCCTAGTGAGAGATGTGATGGTTATGGTTTATGTGGACCTTTTGGCGTTTGTGATGAAAATGGTGCTTCAATATGCAAGTGTATGACTGGATTCAAGCCAAAAGACCAACATGCATGGGAGTTACGAGATTGGACGGGTGGGTGTGAAAGGACATCTGAATTGGACTGCAGGTCGGATGCGTTTTTACAAATGAAGAAGATGAGATTGCCTGATGGATCGAAAGCGTTTACTGATGAGAAGATGAATTTAAGTACATGTGGTGAGATTTGTAGAAAGAATTGTTCTTGTACCGCTTATTCTACTATGGATATTCCTGGGAGCGGGTGTGCGATTTGGGAAGTGGATCTTATGGATATGAGGCAGTATGATGATTTTGAAGGTGGTGGAATTGATCTTTATGTTAAAGTTACAGCTTCTGATATAGGTATGTAAGCATGTTTCTAACTAAAACGTACTCAAAATTGTAAGTATAAAGATTAATAATAGCAAGTTTGTTTGTTGCAGTCCAATCACCGACTACAGGAAGTTCTCAAAATAGTTCTAGCAATGGCAACCATGTTGTGATGATTGTCGCCTTTAGCATTGGTGGTGGTTTTTTTGTGCTTATAATTCTACTCATACTATTTTACTTGAAAAGGAGGAAACTATCCAAGACAGATGTACAAGGTAACTTTGACATTTCAGAGTAAAACAGATTAGTTTATTCTTTTAAAGTAATCATTACATATGTGTTTTGAGATATGTTATGTTATGTTCTGCATTAGATCCACAAGAAAAAGTAGATGCATTCTTATTGAACGATAGGGTTAGTATGCCGGGTAAAAGACATTATTATCAAGAAACGAAGATGGATAATCTCGAATTACCTTTGTTTGATTTTACAACTTTGTCTATGGCAACAAACAACTTCTCGGATGTAAATAAACTTGGACATGGTGGATTCGGATCTGTTTATAAGGTAGAACATTTTTTTGTATGAACATTACCTATATCAATTTAATTTGGATAATGCACCATGCGAGCATCAAATAAACAAAGTGACATGTTGATGGTTGATAATATCAGGGAATATTAAAGGAAGGCGAAGTTGTAGCCATAAAAAGGCTCTCGAAAGTTTCTGATCAAGGGATTGAGGAACTTATAAATGAGGTTAGGTTGATTGCAAAACTTCAACATAGAAACCTCGTTCGAGTACTTGGCTGTTGCATTGAGCTTAAAGAGAAGTTGTTGATTTACGAGTTCATGGAAAACAAGAGTCTAAATACATTTCTTTTCGGTAAGTCCCTAAAAATTTTGTTTTTTCATTTGACTAGCCAATTTTGTTTGAGATTATAACTTCTTTTGAAATTGGATGTAGGGAAAGAGAGTGTAAAGATAAATTGGCAAATACGATTTAATATAATATGTGGTATTGCTCGAGGGCTTCTTTATCTTCATCACGATTCAAGATTTAAAATTATTCATCGAGATCTCAAAGCAAGTAACATTTTGCTTGATAAAGAAATGAACCCCAAAATATCAGATTTTGGTATGGCACGTATATTCGGGCGTGATCAAACTGAAGCGGAAACAAAGAAAGTGGTTGGAACATAGTAAGTATCATATTGTTGTACTTTATTTAAAAGATCTAGAGCCTATGGCTTAATATCAGGTTGCTAATCTTTAAAGGCTTATTTGATCTAAGAATTAGCTTGTACCACTTGCTTAGCAATCTCAAACTTAAACATGGTATCATTTGCAATTTTTTATGACATGTTTTGTTTTTCCTTATTAGTATCTCAATTCTTTTCACCCAAATCTCTTGTAGTGGTTATATGTCACCAGAATATGCGATGGACGGGTCTTACTCAACGAAATCAGATGTTTTTAGTTTTGGAGTTTTGATGCTCGAGATTGTGAGCGGTCAAAGGAACAGAGGATCGTCTTACACAAGTAGCCAACTTAATCTCCTTGGCTATGTAAGAACTAATTAACAGTGCAGTTTCAAGATTTTTAATTTTTTTTTTCAAAAAAATAAATATAAATATATATCTCCAAGCTACTATATGGACTTATGGAGTTTATATACACTATCAATGAATTGCAAGTACTTCCTTGGACTCTTTTTAGTTGTCACACATTAACCAAATTTTTTATCTTTCAGACGTGGATGTTATGGGGAGAAGGCAATCCTTTCAAATTATTAGATGAATCTCTTGGGCCCGATTATTCAGAAGATGAAGTATTACGATGCATACAAATAGGGTTGTTATGTGTGCAAGAACAACCAGAAGACAGGCCAAGTATGTCAAAGGTGTTGTTGATGTTAAGTAGTGAAACTGTACAATTGCCCCAACCAAAGTACCCTGGATTCTATATGGAAAGACAGGATAATGAAACTTATTTTTCAAGCAAACAGTATGATTCCTCGACCATAAACGAAGTCACAGTCACCACGCTAGATGCTAGATAGCGAAACTACGTTAACTACCAGTTCTTATTGATTGTATATCATAATTAAGTTATCATTTTCCTTCAACTGAAAGAATTTTTTCCCATGAGTAAAGGGGAGAGTATGTCATATTTTTCTTGTTATAGCTAATTTTGGTTTGATATACATTGCCAGCAATTCCTCAAACAAGCAGATGCTACCAATGCATAAGAAACCTATACACTTTTATTGTAATGTAATTTGTTTTAAAAACT
Organism: Artemisia argyi; assembly: GCA_030686995.1. Classification (NCBI taxonomy): domain Eukaryota; kingdom Viridiplantae; phylum Streptophyta; class Magnoliopsida; order Asterales; family Asteraceae; genus Artemisia; species Artemisia argyi. The sequence continues at coordinate 201,265,663 of CM060678.1, forward strand.
CAACACCTTATGTACAAATGGATCCCATCAAATTATAAATTTTCGAGTATACATTGTGGCAATTAGCAACACACTCAAAACTGTATACCAGAACTTACTGATTTTTTATTTTTTATTTATTTTATTTATTTATTTATTTATTTATTTATTTATTTATTGAGAAAACTAAAAGTATCATACTCTTAGGCTTAAACAAATTTCTATTATAAAAATAGTCAGATATTTTCCATTCCTTTCACAGGGATTTGATACAATTGAAGTAAGACTAGGTTGTGATAATCTTTCTTAAGTTATTTATCTACACATACCACCTGGTTGGAGAATTGCATAAGGCTGTTCACAGTGCACCGTAAAAAATCGATCGACCGATATTGACGATCGATATCACCAATGTGGAGGTGATATGAAAATCGGTCGCCGGATCATATATTTGAATATCGTTCGAGAATCCGACCGATATTTCACAAACACATCTTTCTTTTGTTACCGTTTCAACATTAAAAAAAAAAAACTTTTTTTTCAAAAAACATTACCACTTTTCATCCTATAAATACCAACATTCAAACCCACATTCAAACACACAATTTCAAACACAATTCAAACAAATTATCATCAATATTCATTCACCATGTCCATGTCGTCCTACGAGTATTTGTTTGGTTCTTCGTCTTTAGCAATTTCTCTGGAGCTCGATAACGCAGCAATTCATCAAAACTTAAAAGCTGATTTGGTCGAGCACATTTGGAGAAATCGTAGACATCATCGTCTCCCTCATGACAATGAAGACGATGATGATGAAGACGATGAAGAATTTCTGTGATGTTTAGTCATATTTATATTTAATTTAGTATTGTAATGTTTTAATTCTATATCGTTTCGTTTATGTAATGTTTACGTTTTATAAATAAAAGTTGTGTTTGTGTTAAAAGATGTTTTTTTTTTTTTAAATAATAATAAAAAAAAATAATGATGCAATATGGATTGCCACTGTGATGAGAGAGATGAATATGGGTTGAAGAGAGAGAAAGCTGAGGTGCAATATGGCAGCCGGAAAGATGATGCAATATGGGTTACCACTGTGAGAAGCCTAAGGTACCAAAAACCCTATCTCAACCCAATCATTATACCTTTGTTCAATAGCATGTTTCCCAATGTGTATTATGAAGCTCACGAAAAAAAATCAGTATAAACCCTAAGGGGGCGTTTGGTTCAAGATATATAAATTGTGCTATTTAAAATTCTAAGCAAATGTACATAAATGCTTCACATGTGGAAGAAAATTAAAATGACTCACTTTTAGCCTCATTAATGCAAATAAAATTCTTGGGCCCACATATTTATTATGAACCAAACAAGAGAATTGAAGCAATTTTAATTTCAAATTTCCCCAATTACCTTGAATTTACCCCAACCAAACACCCCCTAAGAAGTGTGCAAGTCTCTCGAGAGACTCAAAATAAGCAATCATGCAATAAAAAATCGGTATTAAAATAAGTGGCAAGCTTGATGAAAATCAAGACACTTAGTTTGCCAAAACGTTGTATATCCTAGGAAAGAAAATAGAAAAACAAAGAAGAATATCTGTGTGTATAATGGCGGCTGGAATTCACCTCCGAACCAAGGTTTTCAAGATCGGGATGCTAGTCGGTATCGTTTTCTTTTTTGCAAGATCGAGATTGTAAGATCAGATCGGAATCTTAATATTCTACTATAATGTCATTTTCTTAATAGTATTTTTAATATTATATAAATCTACAAATTAACATATTTTAAAAACACAAAATTATATGAATGTTTCATGAAAATGTTGTTCTAAATTATGATTATGAAATGTTTAAGAAGACTAACATATTGTTTTTTAAATTTATAAAACATACTTCATAACTTTGAGTTTTTTAGTTTGTTGTTCGAGAAAAGTAAGATTGGATCAAATAAATCTTAAGATCTTATTTGTGTCACAGGTTGAATGCCAACATTTCTTGTTCTCATTATATGATTGTAGTTCACCATGTTTTTTGAGTCTGTGTGTAGAACCTTGTAAAAATTTCTTGTAATTATATCGTTAATAAAATAAATAATCTTTCGTTATTGTTACTGATTCCCATTTTCTCGAAAAAATTTGAAATTTTTCTTATTATATTATTTTGTCGTTATCACAAAATAATATAATTCACGAAATGAAGGAATCAATCCTCGACACGTTACTCGAAACCTAAATATTTCATTTAATCCTAATTATATTTCCTAAACTTAATTAAATTTCCTAATCACAATATTAATCTAAACGGGCCCTTAATCATTTTTCCAGCCCAGTCTCGTTTACCATTCACAGGCCCAAGGCCACAAGCCCAACACCAATTTTTATTAAAATCTCATTTGTTCGACTAACTTGAAGCCTCAAAACACCTCGCGTATTCACGATTCTTACACACGACACATATATATTTTTACATCATCTCGTTTACCACCTAGCCAACTATTAGTGTGTCAAATCCCAAGTTCATTGGACGACGTTTGATACGTTTTTAAGGGGCAAAGTGTTTGACGGAAATCCAAGTCAATCGATTCATAATTTACTCAAATCTTAACCATTTTGATTCCCGTTTGTTCCTACGAGTTCCTAATAACATTTCTAACATATTTTCATGTTTAAATGTCATCTATGATCAGCTATAATCAAGTAGTACGAGATTATACAAATCGTGTATGAAATGAAATGGTTGTCGACATCTTGGTGATTCACCAAAGATATACACCTTATTTTATGCACTCTCAATCCATATAATAAGAATATAAATCCTCCTAGAACCTAGGTTTACTGACAATGCATAGTTACTATGGTTTCCTTGAAATAATTCACACTTACGTGTGATAAATTGACACCATATATACAATACATGCATGCATTCGTTTCTCACAATTATCATACACCCTCAACTATTTCTTTCTTCCTAAAAACTATTCCTTAGAAGCCAGAAGTCGATTGCAATATCGTTTGGACGCAAGAAAAGGGTTATCGGGTTTAAGTTATACGTATATTATTTGGGTTATGCGTTGAACGTGATCATCCTTATGTTCCATCCATCCCCTCTCGACTCCCTACCACCTAAAGGGTGTTGTAAGTTGTTTCCCACTCATTTCCATCAAATTCACACGTTAAAAATAGTTCATGCACCATGTTTATATCATATCGATCGTATATTACTTTGCATATTATTTTTACGTACATATTGTCATATAGAACACCAAACGTGGCTAGCCTCTATCTTGGAAGGCCTAGGAGTCACGTAGCACACATAATTCACATTAGTTTCAACGTTACATGCATCACATGAACCTATTTTGAACCATGCTCCATCGTATGGAAACTTATTTAAACACTTAGAAATATTTCTAAGTTTTTCATATATATAAACGTTACAAACATGCTGCAAAACGCTCGTATATCTTTAAATCTCACGTAACCAGAGTACCATATTTATACACGACTCAATAGAACACCTAGAAAACTATCACTTTCATTTATATAACTTGTAAAAATACTCACGTTTCAACACACAAATTTATCCATTTTGAATCGGCATTCACAAGGTTTTTCAAATCCAAATTTAGTTAGAAAATTAATATTTTTCGTTTGGGCTCATTTCAAGCCCAATAAGAAGTAACGATCCATAAGCCCACTCGGCCCATTTGAAACATTTTTAGAATCATAAAAATAGCCCAAGTTCAGGCCCAAAACAATTTCCATGCCCTCGCCTCTAAAAATCTTGACGGGCCCTAAATTTGGTTCGTTAAAGGCCCATAAGCTAAAAAAAATAAGTTTTTCATCAAATAAGCAGTTGAAATAAGCTTATTATTAACTTAATAAGCCACGGAAATTTTTGGAAAATTTTTATAATCATTTTTGTAACTTTGGACTAAAAATGTAAAGCGACAACACCTAGAAGGAAAAAGTGTAAATATTGTAAAAATCGGTCCAGGCGGCCGATTAATCCCCGCATAATCGCTGATCGCTCACTAAGCGCCTTGATTTATCATAATCAGCCTAATTAATCGCTTTGGTCAAAGATCGCCTAAAAATAGGTCAACAAACCGATTAATTGGACAAAATCGCTCTAATCGGAAAAAATCGCTTAAAATTCTTTCAACAAAATCGCTTAAAAATTGGTCAACAAACTGATTAATTAGACAAAATCAGTCAAAGATCGCTTTAAAATGGTCAACAAACCGAGTAATATCTGTGTTTGACTTTGAAGTTTAAAGAATTATGTATTATGTTTATATTTGAACACTTGAAATATTCGAACTTTGATACATTATGCTTATCTTATACATATAATATAATATAGTATATAAAATTACAATTTTATGCATAAAAATTCCAATCCGATTAATCCTCGATTAATCCCCGCCTAACCGATTAATCGCTAGGCCCTACCCGACCGCCTCACTAGCGCCTAGCGATTTTTACAACCTTGGTAAAAACAGAAACTTAAGGGTAAAAATTGATGAGATTTAATATTCTAAGCCTAGTATTGATTATTGGACAAGTAGAGGACTATAGTTGTAACTTATTTATAAAAAGGACTAACGGTGTAACGCAAACATCGTTAGAGTAAAAATGGTAAAATTGGAAAAAGGACAAGGACTAAACATAATCTATTTAACATTCTTATTTATTTTCTATTTTTGTAAATTTATTTCGTATTGCATTTAAACTTTTATTTTATTTATATATATTATTTAACGTAACGTTAATAATATATATAACGATATTTCAAAAGTAGATATTTTTACTTACGATTAAAAAGGTAAAATTTCGATGGATAATTTAAATAACATATTTTGTCATATCATGCATATCACAAGAATTTCACTGCACATCATCTATTCGTCATAACGAATAATTATTATTCGTTATTCGCTTATATTTACCAAATAGTATTTGGTCAAATTCTCAAATAAATCTATTTATCAGGTTGTAATTCGAAACCATTATCATAAATTCGTCCGACTTTATTTTCTTCATTTCAGTATCAATCAAGGTGAGTCATAGCCTCACATTTACTTATTTTCAAACTCCGTGAGGGGGATACATGTTATAAACAGATCACAAGTAATTTTTTGTATGCTTCCTGACTTGATATATGCCTAAGTTACCTATTGCCAAAAGACCCTTGATCATGAGCCATTAATCACTGTTATGTGAACGCGAATATAATGAATAGATCTATTTAAGGTTTGGCAACATATCCCATTAATACTTGACGGAATGCCATTATGCATGCGGTTAGTCGTATTAGTCGTGATAATTATATTTGAGTAAAAATAGGAATTGGCAAATCACCTGTTACACGAGGGCAAAATTATCATTGATTTGATAAACACCTCCGTTTTTACGGTATTTGTTAACGTTTTGTGTGTCATGAGACTTAGAGCAATATATACTGCAATATCAATTTTTAACTGATTGTATTTCCAATACAATCTTACTTGTGTATCAAAATGATTACTAAATTCAAACTCTATGATATCACTCAAGATTTTTGTTGACTTTTAAACATGTATCTCAGGTATTTAGCAAGGGAAGCAAGCATGGAACGGGCGGCAAAACTTCAAAACTTATCTACTTTATTTCAATAATGGTGTAAAATAAAAGATGTTTGATTCAGTTTAAAACATCAAGACTTTTATTATAATACTCTGATAGTGACCTCTTGTATTTAAATTTTTATAAATGAACTTATGTTTTAAAACGTCTCTTTCGAGCCGTTTTCTATCATTATGACTTCGATCTTCACCGTAACACCCTAATTACTATTCCGCTGCCACATTTCAAATTAGGGGTGTTACACTGTGTTTGAATGAAATTGAGTGCAGAATAACAAAGTAAAAATAACAACAAAAGTTTCTGCAAATAAGGACTTGTATTAATATTGAAAGTGTTAATATGTTTTCTCTTATATATATATATATATATATATATATATATATATATATATATATATATATATATATATATATATATATATATATAGTGTTGTATTCTATGCAGTACCAATATAAGATACAGTACTTTACAGTACCAATCTAGACCAATCAGAATCGTTAGATCACTTAATCTATGGATGAGATCACTTGTGCCTTTAATGCAATTAATTGAAAGATGAGGATCTTTTCTTAAATTAAACTAAAAGCTCAAAGGGTATTATAGGTATTACACATTAATTTTATTTAAACACGTATTGTAATTTTGAGATCTATCATTCTATGAAGAAACTGTCCACCATAAATTTCTCACTCACTTTGACCAACCACTTTCATCAAACATCACCACTCTAATTTGTTTATTGCCTACCGAAAATCAAATCATAGAAAGCCATCATCATTTAATTTTTTGATCTGTAGAAAAGGTCTAATTGAGAAAACCAAAGTTTGAATTTCAATCATGATACACTACCATTCTAGTATTTATCTTTAATAGATCTCAATCACGATTCATTGTTGAATTGAGTTCGAGTTTGATCATGGTAAGAATTTTCGTTTCGATTTTTTTTTTCTTTTATAATTCATCGCACTTATTTTTTATTTTATAGTTTTTTTTAATACAAAATCATAAATATTATTGTTAATTAAATATGCATGATCCATGTTGCAAAAGAAAAATATTTAATACTTTTTTGTTAATTAAATACAGTAAGTCGGATTGTGGTCACCGGATTTTCAGATTGTCGTCGGATTTGGTCATAGTTGTTGGTGGAGGGTCAAGCTGAGATGGCCGCTGGTTTGTTGTTTGTTTTTCCGGCTTGGTGGCACAGGTTTGTTAATTTTATTATGAAAAATAGTTATAATTATCTTTTATGTGAGTTTGATAGTGAGTTTGTATTAATGTTAAATTTTATAGTGAGTTTGATTTATGAAAGATTTTGGGTTTAGATTAAAAAGTTTTGATTCATGAAATTATGGTTTAGAATATATATGTTTATGGTTGTGAACATATATGTTTTGGGTTTAGATTAAAGTTTTGATTCGTGGAATTATGGTTTAGACAGAACTTTTATTTATTAACTTTCATGTTTTCTTAGATGTTATATATAAGATGTTTAATATAATTAATTCAATGTTGGTCTTTTACAACAAAAAGTTGCTGCCATTTATTTCGTTTTTTGAAAAGTTGTATACACTTATGACGTGCATATGTGTTTGTCAATTAAGATGATTATCTGAAAGGCTTAACTAAAATATCCTTTAAAATTATGTAGTAAATTATTTAATTGATATTTCTTAGTTATTATAGTATCATTTTCATTCAAAAGGCCCTTTGGATTATAGTATCATTTTCAAGCATATGGAACATATGTGTTTTGTCGAATTTTAAAAGTCAAAGTCATAGTTAGAAACTAGCAATTGACTTTTTAGTACATTTGACGTTAGGAGAGTTTAGGAAATGAGATAAGCTACAAATTATGGTTATTTTTTGTTTTTAATATATGAACTGTGTAGGAATAGACAAATGTATTATGGTTTGCATTTAACATATTGTTTACTTGATGGATATTGGTGGTTATGAAATAGGTGAATGAGTACTCATCTTTGAAAGAAGGGCCATTATAGGCTAACTGGGACCGCAATATTTTTTCCTACGGCTTGGAGGCTTTTGTTTTAATGAATTTGATGAGAAAGTGAAGCGTGCACCTATGTTTTTGGAATAGTACTCATATGTTCTAATTAATTTGATGAGAAAGTGAAACGTGCACATATGTTCTTTGAAGAGTGCACACATGTTTGAATGACGTGCACATCTATATTTAACAATATACATTTGTATTTTAATTGTATTTCATCTGATATCAAATTTTGTGTATACCATTTATGTTTTTGGTTTGTTATAAATTTGGAGGTTAGATGTATATGTTTATGTTTTTTATTATAAATTTCGAAGATTAGAGAACATATACTAGAAATGTATGTGCAATTACCATTTTAAGCAAAATAACTTTTATTTTTAAACAATTTTAGGAAGAAAAAAAACATATATAAATTTACAAGATAAAAAAATAAATAAATAAATAAAAAATAAAAAAACAACCCTACACATGTACACCTCATTTTTTTGAAAAACATGTATGCTGGGGAAAAAATTTTTGAAAATTAAGGGGGCCTAGAATTAAAAAAATAAAAATAAAAAAATAAAAATAAAAAATAAAAAATAAAAAAAACGTAAAAATGTGTTTGACTATTTTACCCTTTTGAATTAATTAAAAAGCTTTAATGATACTAAATTATTATTGGTTTAAATGGTAATGTAAAGTACTGTATCTAATAATAGTGCTGCATATAACGCGCCCCTATATATATATATATATATATATATATATATATATATATATATATATATATATATATATATATATATATATATATATATATATATATATATATATATATATATATATATATACTATAAATGATATGACCTTTCATGTGACAGTTATTTTCTAACATTATGACTCTTGGCAAATAACTAACCTAACTATAATAACTGTCAACTACATAAATGGGTTGCTGGGTGCCTATTTTGACCCATACAAACATCTAGAATTCGACAAATATAAAATACAAAAAATACATAAACTATAGTCTTAATAAACTATATACTAAATATTTAAATGGTTTCTTCTTAACTTTGATATAAGACATTACAGAGTCTACATCTCCCTCCTAATGTTTTAATATCAAAGTTTCTTGAGTGATTGCTTCCATTCTTCAAACAATGACTTCAAAGTCACTGCTTTCTCCACTGCTTGTTCCTCCATCCTTCTGATCTTCACTGCCTTCATTTCTAACACCAAGCTGGTTCATCTCTTGTTCTGCATATCCATCCCTAACTGTTCTACCATCCAAGCCCTGTGGGTTCCTTTGTTCTGCAGTCCAACTGCTTTCTCCCATCTCCTTTTGTAGCTTCTCAGACCATGGTACCTGAGCAGTGTCATGGTATACCAAAACCAAAACTATGAACTTTTTGAAAAACTCCTTTGTTGCTTCTCCTTCCTCAGTTGTTAGTCCCTGCATTTGTGCAATAGTACTCCATTTGCCACTTAATGTGACTGCGACATAGCCTCCAAGGTTATCCACTATTTTATGTAGAGCAAGCAAATCTATCTTAATCACTCCAATACTTGGTGGAATCTCATCTTGGGAATCATAGTTAAGATATACCAAGTAGAACCATTTCAACATATCCACATATTTCCTACTGAACACATCCCAATTTCTGTACACTATGCTATCTTTTTTGAGTAAATTTATGAAAGATAGGAACCTGTTAAAAGAATTAACTTTCAAAGCATAAAGTGTACCATTTCAACTTATGAAATCATCATCAATGTAGTCATGTTCATCCTTTCTGTCACAACTCAATTCTTCCAATCCTTTAACCAGAGAGCATTCTTCCTTTGGATCCAATGATTCAAAGTAATCATCCAAGTACCTATTGTGGTCTGCAATTACATGTTTTGGCCCCCATATCTGATCCAAGTTGTCTGTGTCCAGTCCTTCTTTCTTTCCAGTCCTTGCCTCATCAAACATATATTTGATCTTGCATTTGTTGTTGTCTAACTTCAACATGTACCTTTGTTCCTCTAGTAAGTCATAACTCAGAATGTTTAGTGATACCTCTGGGGTATACTGAACATTTGGTACCATCAATTCTCCATCTTCTGTATCAACAGCAACATCTCCAATTCCATATGAAAATATGAATTTCTTTTCAGTCTCCTCTCTTCCAATCATTTTAAACCTATACTTGATTCTCTTGAATTGTTTCCTTCTAGGACAAAGATGAAACTTGTATTGATTGCTGATGTACCATACTTCATTCCATGATTTCAAATTCGAACCCTCAACCATATAATCTCCAATTACATGAACTGTTTCTGGATATTTCACTTCTTCTTCAAGGACTTGTGATGTAGTAACAAGTTCTTGATTTGATTCAGCCACTGCAATCTTCTTTCTACTCTCACATGCCCAAAAGGCATGTCCTTTCTCTCTGCAAATATAGCATCTAGATTTCTTATCTCTTTTTGTTTTCACCATTTCTTCTTTCTGTTTTCCTTTCATCTTTGCATCATTATATGCCTCATTCTCTAAGACCTTCTTCACAAGCATTTCCTTCCCCTTGGGAGAAATTCTTTTCTTTCTTGTGTTCCACTGGTAAATGATGCGTGGGAATTGCACCAGGCTTTACCTCTCGAGGGATCTCGAGAAGCTTACAACCCCCACCAGGCAGTGTACCTGATCGTTGTAGTATAGTATAGTGACAAGTACCGGGGGATTGATCGTTCAGCTAGGAATAGTGTCGCTAGGATTAGAAAACCTAAATACTAGTTCTAAAGGTGAGAGATGATTCTTTTTGTATTTTTATATTTTTTAGAAAGCAAGTAAAAATCTCGGGTTTGAAGGATTTGGGCGAAATTAGTTGCTAGTCAACTAACCCAATACTAAAGATGCAATCAAAATAAAATACTAGAAATGAAAGTAAACTAAATTATACTAAGGTTGTGAGCAATAAGTGGAGAAAATGTGTTTACTTAGATTTCACTACTCCCTAGACATCTTTTACATGTTAATTACTTGTTATAGTTGCATGGATGACGGATTGTATTCCTTAATACCATTCATGGGGTATCGCACATAACTCCCCAATTCTATAAGCTCTTATCTCCTCCTATACCATGCCCAGCACAACCATAGGGATTATAAACAGTGGCTCATGCATTAAATACAACCAATAAAGACCTTAGTGCAATAGGTTCATGTTTCCTAAGACGTTCAAGCATGTTACCATTTGGAGATCTGCCAGTTTTCTTAAGCATAACATATAAATTCATTCATCCAAAACAATTATAAACAAGTAATCAACACATAATTAACATCTAGGTTTCATTAGATCCAAGCAAACACAAGATAGATCTAGCCTAGCATGATGGAATTAAGACAAGAACAAGATATAGACAACCAACGCATAGACATATTGATTGAATTAAAAGAATACTTATCTCAATTACACATGAAAGGTATCAAGGGCTTAGAACCCTTGAAAAACCTATAAAATTCGCACCAAGTTCGTACTTAGGGTTTCTCCAAAACTTCTCCTTTTTAATGTGAAAAATTAGAAAACTATATATAGGAAAAGGGGTCTGACGGCGTCAACACCAAACTTGTGACACCGTCACCTCGCCGCCAAAACTTTTCTCGGACTGCCTTGATCTAATTCTGACGCCGTCATGTGTTATGCATTTCCAGGCCGTCATGACTTTTACTCTTGACGCCCTTTCTTGTGACGCCGTCAAATCTGTACTGGGTCGTCATGGAAAATTGCTCTTGACGCCGTCAGGGTGTTGCTCTTGACGCCGTCACCTACTGTTTCCAGCAAGGAAAATTAAGACTTTGGCTTTTTCTTCACTTTTATGCTCCAAAAAGGTCTGAATTGCTTCCTTTTCCAGATTTCACTCCCAAAGTACCTAAAATCACAAAAGGAACGATTTAGGGCAATATTTGATCAAATAAATTCAATTCCGGGCTTAAATGACCCCCTAAAAGTGGTTCATTTTTCGCCTCATCAGTAAACACGTTTGGGTGTCTCCCTGAGTAAGTATCTTCCAGAGTAGAATCCCCTATCAATTTGTGATGTTGGCATATCCCATGGTCGAGAGCCTTTGCTCTGATACCACTGTGTCACAAGTTGAATGCCAACATTTCTTGTTCTCATTATATGATTGTAGTTCACCATATTTTTTGTGACAACTGGAAATTTAGGGAGACATTTTAAAAACCCGCATTACTTTAAAGTTGATGATTTTTAAATGTTTGAAATTTATTCGCGATGAATTTGTAAACTTTGAATCGTGGTTTTGAATTATGTGGTTTCTGTGGAATTTAAATTCGAATTATTATTTTGATATGGAATTTATGTTGAGATTATTGATCGAGACGTTCGTGGCACTACGTTGACTCCGGCACTAGGAATAACCTAATAAATTTAAATATTTTGAATTTATGGTTTGGTTTATATAATTATTGAAGGTATTGTGGAGTTTTAAAGATTTTTGGGAACAAGCTCGGTTTGAGAGTGTCGAGACATTTTGAAAAGTTTACGGGATTGGTCCATGCGTTTTATAACTAGTTACCTCCCTTAATAATATTATTATTATTATTATTTACAAAAAAAATTAAAAAGTAAACTACAAATTGGTCCTTGTGTGGACCAGCCTCACACACACACAAACAAACAAAACCATCATCTTCATCCCATCTCTCTCTACCCATCTCATTCCAAACCCTAGCCGCCACCTTTGGCCGGCCGTCACCACCACACCGCTGATCTCCACCATACACGACCACCATCACCTTAACCCTCTCATCACCCTCTTTCTTTTGGTGTATCTCACGCGCGAAACAAACACCCTTAGCCCCTTGTTTACATCACCACCGCCACCTAAAACACCACCACCACAAAAATACTTTTGGGTTTTCAAAGAATCTTGAGCTTGGAGTTGTTTTGAAGGTAGGTAGCTATGATTTTCACATCGTGTGTCTCGATTCGAGTTCAAATCCGTGTCTACATGGATTATTTTTGTTGGGTTCGAATTAATAATGATCAGAAATGATATTTTGTTAATAAAAATTCGTTTGGTATCCGGGTTTATGGTTTCTTGTGGGTGTCGACTTGAAACTGTGAGCCGTGGCTCACAGCTTGACGTGGTTCGAGCCTTGTGGCTTATTTTGTTGATGGTTTTGAACTAGTAATCTTGTAGCGAGGGTATTGATATATTTGGAGTTTGTTTGTGGCTTGATTTGGATCGATTTTGATGCTTGTTGTTGTTGTTGTTTGAGTCGCCGTGACCCAAGGGGTCCATTTGGCATATTTGGTAGCGCTCGGGTGAGCCTATGCCGGGACCTAAAAGGTCTTGGGTTTGAGTCTTTGTGACTTGTGGTCTAGCCGAGACCCAAGTGGGTCTCTCGGCGTGGGTTTAGCTTGGTAAACCAACCTGGATTATGTGTATCTTGATGACTTCTTGTTGCGTTCCATGTTGTTGTTATTATTGTTGTTGTGGTACTTTTTATGTTGGCCGAATACATTGGATAGGTCAAGACCTTTGTGGTCTCGACAGTGGAATACTTTTGGGTATTGTGGAGTTGTTGACGAAAAGTGATATTGGGGACCGATTGTGAGACGGTCAAATTAGAACGACGGAGATAGGTTAGTCGGGTGCCGTAATCGGACCCTATTGTTGTAGTTTGTGATATGGGACTTGTTGACGGAGATGTGGTATTGGTTATTATTACTTGGACCCATGGTTGTGCGAGTCGAAGTCACGTTGACTTTCTAGTAAATGATTGATTTCGGCAAAACGCCTTAGCACTTGGATTTGGACAATGAGCCGAGAATGATGACTCGGACATGTGACTCATCTTTATAAGTCGATATTAATAATAATCAAACTTAATAATAAAAACTCGTAATACTTATATTAATAATATAAACATTTATGTAAATATATAAATGTGAAAACGTATATATATTTATACAAGTGCGTATATTAAGAATAAAATGATCCCGAGTAATATAATAATAACGTAACGATGTATATTATACTATGAGAATAGCATAATAAATGTCGGGAACGCTATGTCGCTATTATAAGCAAACAATTATAAATAACGATATAATTATAATGTTAAATACTTTACGAAATGAAATGCCTTTTTGTAAAATAAAATGGGAAACTTACGAGTTATACAAGATCGAGGGCACTTGAGTCCAAGTGGGCCATATTAATATTTATTGAATGACTTTGTGCTTTTCACGGATGTGTGACGTTAATATATTTATTTTCTATAACTACGTAACTTATTTGATCGACGGATTAAATAGGACCTACTTGGTTATATAAAAAGAATATATTAATGGGTATTGTATCCTACGACGTCCAAAGGTTGTGGTAGGAGTGCGAGATAATGAGTTACTAAATATCTCGTGAAGTTTACCAAATTGACGAATTTGGTAAGTTTAACGATATATTTAGGGAACTTATTAACTTAAGTACTTACCATATAGTATTCTACGTGCTATGTGACTAAGATTTTGGGTATGATCTTGGAATAATATATTAAGTAAATAATTATGGACGATTACCAAGTCGATGGATTTGATAAACTTCGATGATTCATTTAAGTAATATATTGTGACAATATTAGACCCGTAGAGCGTTTTATTATTCTTTTTCGTTGTGATTATCTTGGTTTTAGTTGTGTCGACTCTTCACCCGCATGGATACCAAATGCCAAACTAATATGAGAATAATATGAGAAATGGATTTTTGGAAAGTAAAAAGGAATACATTCGGGATTGGGAATATTTGATTTTGAGGAAATGATTCTGAAAAGAGTTTGCATTGTTAGGAAGTGCCGAGTCCGTAGTTGCCGTCTTTTGAGTTGTGATACATCTTGATTCTACCGGTTTCTTTGTGCTGATATCTGGACTTGAGGTGAGTCATAGCTCCACTTTTACTTTTGAACTTTGTTTTCAATACATGGGGTGAGAAACGTGCAAATTGTTTTATGTGGACTATTATTGCTGTTTGAATCAAAACTTGCTATGCTTATAGAACTAGGTAAGTTGTAGAGCGTGTCGTATCCTTACGAATGTAGCGCATTTCGTATCCTTACGAATGCAAGAGCATGTCGCATCCTTGCGAATGTTGGGCATGTCGCATCCCTGCGAATGCATATCGATTTGATTGGTTTCGGACTATAGTGTACACCTATAGGGTTGGTTTAGTGGAACGAGGCCTAGTCTAGCTAGCAAGCGTTTTGCGTATATGTCCACTTGATTGAATTAAGAATTTAAACCTATGATCTCACTAGCGAAAGCTGAATTTTAGCGCGTTTTCTCAGGTAATTAAGTTATGGCTTTGGATGCTTGGTTTGGAAGGCTTGGCTTGGCAATGTGGTTTAAGGATCTATTTTCTCAAACTCTGATATGTATTTTTGGACCAACGTTTATTTCTTTTGGGCCTTACTTTGGATAAATTTGGGATGAATGTAAACTTTAAAAACCCTGTTTGGTTGTGTTTTACTTATGTTTACTTTATCTCGTTCTTTCATGACTTGTGATGGATACGAATCCACGTAGCACCCCGAAAGGTTGTTTAGTCTTCCACTGTACCAAATTTTGGGGTTGTTACAGATTGGTATCAGAGCCAAGGTTATAGAGAACTAGGTAATAAACACCTAAACTATAACCAATTTTTATAGAAAACGATCATCGGCGAATGCCCGCCAGCCCGCCAAGCTGAAGCATCTTTGATTATATTGAGGTATTACAAGATAATGATATGATATGAGATTTTGAGATGATTTGAGAATTATGGATATGTTGATTTTGTGTCACACCCCCAAGATCGGGTCCAGCGGAAGCATACGTGTAGCTGGGGTGTAACTCAATTGGTATTACAACACTAGTTCAAAAATGGTTTTCATTTCAATCATTTAGAATAAAATAATTAAATCAAAAATATTGAATTTACATCGTTAAAAGTAGTGCGGAAGTAGGCCCTTAAAATAGTTTAAAACGGTCCCCAAACGAATAATCAGAGTCTTCTATGACCATGCCATGCCCTGCCAAAACCTCCTATAGCGTGCCATAAGCTTAAAACCTGAAAATACATGCTAAAGTGTCAACACGAGGTTGGTGAGTTCATAGAGTTTGTTTAACAAATAATGCCTATAGAGAAAAGATCGCCCAGCAAAGGCATCGTAAATCCACTCAGTTACAAGTCCCGCCATAAGAGACTTGTAACATGTGTGTTTACAACCCACTGCCAAAAGTATTAAAGTCTACGTGAACATAAGTAATAATGGTATCCAAATTCCCAGATAAACATAGCAAAATGGCTATATAAATAATTCAGTCAATGAGGTTATATAAGCAATGCTGACAATGTCGCCAGATAAACAATACTGACAATGTCGCCAGATAAACAATACTGACAATGTCGCCAGATAAACAATTATGACAATGTGGTCATGTAAACAAGGATAATCAATCCCATGAAATACAAGAAAATCAAACATACCAATGAATGCAGGTGGTTAAATATACTAAAGAAATACCGGTAGTCAAGCATACGAATGAAGTGCAGGTGATCAAATATATATTTAGACAAAGCTGGAAATATTTGAGAAATCAACCAGGTAAAACAAGTAATGCGTTTTAAGTAAAACGAGCATGTATTCTCCCCCAAAGAGTTTACAAAACAATTAAAATAGTAGGGGCTATGACTCACTTGGAGCGATAGCTACGATGACAAGAATGGATACACTGAAATGAGGCACGATCTCTAACCGCAACCTAATATGAGTAATAACGATCTACCTTAGATCATGACGTGATGAAATGAATGCATGCACATGATGCCTATACCACTCGTAACTTGGAAATACTAGTTATCGTCATAGTAAAATAGTTTCCATACTTAGGAAAAATAAGTCCAAATATAGAAGTATATAACTTGTCGTATTATCTTGTATGAAAATGTTAGCGTTATATTCCTCGTATCGAAAACCTTAGAATAACGTCGTTAAGTCGTATAAATATTCTCTTGGGTCATACGTATTCATTTGTTAAAAATATAGTCCTTAGTACCATTTCTAAAAAATATACCATCTAGTGCGTAAGTTATTATTTTTATTTGTATATATATATAGTTTTGACGATGTTAAAATATGTATAACTTGGTCGTTTTAAGCTCATTTTCCTCGTTCTTTATATCCACGGATTCGTTTTTGTACATACTAGTATATTTTTGATAACTCGGCTCTTCTAGGTTACGTTTAACACCTCTATTTGCCCGTCGAAAACTGTCAAACAGCATGCAGTTTTCAGAAAAAATACTTTTCGTCGTTAAATTTACAAAAATCATATCTCCTTCGTTATTAACTCGTTTTTATCCCCGTTTTCGGCTATAGTTTCGTATCGGAGAGTATTTTCTAAATCTTTGGTCAAAAGTTACACCCTTGCCCCTGATCTTTCCACGTTTGCCAAAAAGGGACAGCAACATTTTGAAAGTGTCAAAAATAGATTTTCCTAGTTTCTAACTTGTTCAAAACCACTTCAATCACCACAAAAGTAGTCTAATCCTACCATACACCTTCTTAGGGTGTCATGGGTTCCTAAATATCATCCATCACAACAATCTACCAAGGATTCACCTATATAATATATCTAAGGCTTGTAAGTTATAAAAAGTATATATAGAGTGGTATAAATCAACATATGCATATATATCTTGAATAAACTTGAATGATCAATGAAACAACTTGAATAATTTATAAAAATAGGTCTTGATAACTTACTTGAAGATTAGTGGACTAGTGAAGATGGAAAAACTTGCAAAACCTTGTGTTTAAACTTCAAAACCCTAACAAGAAGTACTAAATAACCTTGATTATCACTTGATCTTGGAAAAATTATGGTTTGTTCTTGTTTTTCTTGCCTAAGCCGAGCACCACAAAGAGAGAAAAGAGAAAGAGATTTTACTTGTTTGTTTTGGTGAAATGAATGAGAAAAGTGTAGTTTATGTATGTATATTTTATTTAAAAGACAAGATCCATGAAAAGGGGAAGAAGTCATAGGGGGGGGGGGGGGCGGCAAATTGGAAGAGTAGGAAGGAAAAATGGAAGATTTTGTAATAGATAGTTGGTGATTTGGTAGTATATTAGTGTTTTTAGGTAATACCGGGTACCGACTTAACTAAAAATAAATTGTAACGAGATAAAATAAAATATGATGAAGTTGTAAAAATTGTAAAATAATATTCCTGGTGAGAATCGGAAGTTAAAATAATAATCGGGTTGAAATATCGCAAACCGACGGAGTTATAAGCTCCGACCGTAAAATGTAGCAATTGATTTGAAAACACCGGGTAAATTAATAATAAAATTTTTATATTATTATTATGAGTACAAAAATGTGTTAGGACCATAGTTGGGATTGTCGGATCAATTATTCAAAATAATAGCTCATAAGATAACTGTCATTTAGAAATAAATATACGTAAAAATGTCAAATATACCAAAAGTATTAATTTAAATATCCTACGAGTGGAATAGTATGCAAGTGACATAATGATGAAACGCAGACTATTTCTAGTCTGTATGAGATGTCCCAAATGATAAAGCATGAATTCGCTCCTGAACCAATACGGTTACGCGAATTTGAATATTCGTAAACTAAATTTATGATGTCATGAGTAATGCATGTGAATAGTGGTTTTCTTCCGGAAATGAATAGTGTCAAGTGAATAGTAAAATTTTTGAATGTTTCTCGAAATGTCAAATTGACCTCAAAAATGATGAATAGTGATTGATGAATAGTAAATGGTGAATAGTAACTTGTGAATAGTAAATTGTCGAGGTTTGGAAAATGACCGAAAATTACGAGTTGTGACATTTTGGGATATGATGGCGTTTGGGAAATTATATGGCTTATTTGTTTTGGAAATATTTTAGTAATGCGGTATTTGAAAAATCTTTCTTGAAATTATATGATTGAAGTTATATGATGATTTTAGTACGGTATTTTAAGTTCGCAGTTTAGTTGTTTTGAAACACTTACACCTACCCTACGCCGTTGTCACAGACTATGGCCTCCCATACATTCGATGTTTATGAGGATCTTCTAGCTGATCCATTCCGCCCAGCACAGATCACCATGGCTCCTGATGATCCTAACAGGATTGCCATGCATTCAGCTACTTCATCACCAACAGCAGTTACTTCTACACCACCTGCTTCATCTACTTCTCAGGGACCCTCATCTTCTTTAGGGCTTCCTAGTACTTCGAGACAGCTTACACTTCATCAGGCTTTGACTCGTGTAGCTCCACATTTTGCCCACCGAGCTACAACACGCATGTCTGTGCGCCCTTCGTCACCACCAATGCACTTTGATGCTCGCGCTCTTCTGTCAGAAGCACCACCCACATCATTCCGTCTTCGTCCTAGATCACCCACCCTATCACCACATGGTTCACCTGTTCGGAGACGACGATTGATGGAGTACCCCTCTGATGAGGAGGAGGAGTACGAGGGTGTGGAGGAGGCTGATGACCCTCAGGAGGTTGAGCAGGGGGATGATGACCCACAGGAGGGTGAGGAGGAGGATGATCCTCAGGAGGAGGAGATGCCTGATGATGATGGTTCGCCAGCACATTCAGCTCATTCTGCGGAGCCCGATTCTCTGATACATCCATTGGAGCCGGTTTCACCTGATCACCCGTTTTTGTTTGATTCACCACCTGGTAGTCCCGTGGCGTCGGACGCGCCATATGAGATATCTGTTGAGCCTGCAGATTTGGGTAAGACTGGTAGGATTTGGACTCGGATTACCGCACAGGGCGAGAGGATCTCGCAGACGGCTGATCGACTTGAAATGGTTATTGGAGAGTTTATTGCTGAGTTGAGAGTTGATTTGACTACTGTCGTAGGCAGGACGACAGCGATTAGGAGAGGTATGATGGAGATACATGAGCAGATAGAGAGTCTGCAGAGAGGTTTCATCACGGCTCGCCAGGCAGATCGCAAGCTGTGGCAGAGGAACACGGAGTTGGAGAAGGAGGTAGCAGACCTCAAGAGGGATAGTGATACTCACAGTGTCGAGTTGGGATCGTTATGGAGGGAGTTGGATGGTTTGAGATCGGAGCTGAGGAGTCTACGCCAGCATAGTGGCTAGATGGTTGGATTATGTTATTGAGTTGCTTTCCGAACCAAGGAGTGCTTGGTTAGAAAAGCTAGTTATCTTGTCTTTGATGTATTTCAGTTGTATGTTCGTCTCATTTGGAAAGATTAGTATCCTTTATGTCTTTTGTAGTTGGAACGATGTCTTGATCGCTATTTGTATGGATGATGGTTATTATATATGATGTTATGTGGTTTTGGATGTCATGGAAATTGCGTTCCTATTTGTTTGATTGCTGTCTTGTGGTGTTTTGTGATTATTCTGCCGATATCTTGGCTTCATCTATCAAATTCTTGTTGAGTGTATGATAAATACTATCGGAGACTCAAGAACCTTGTATTGTGTTTCAGATCAATGACCCCACGATGAAACCCTGTCAGAGCTACCTGAACTAGTCCTGCAATGACTACCCCTGGTTGCCGAGGACGTCGTCCTACACGAAATGTTGAAACCCTACTCCTGACAACCTGGACACGACCAATCACAACAACAGGAATCAAAATGTTGATGTTCAGGGAGACAATGATCATATTCCACCGAATGTGTTGAGACAACATGATCAAGATCTCTTTATGTTTTAATGATGACAAATAAACCATCGAAACATATAAAATAACAAACGTTAGCCAAATTCCCTGGAGCCCATATCTGCTCTAGGCGCGCTGCCCGCGCGTCAATGCGTGGGTGACGCACCAGGACACTGTATGGTTCTGGGCAAATTTTGAAAGTCGGCTTTCCCCTTACCCGACAAATGTGGATCTTTCAATACAGGTATGAATATGTTATGTGCTTAATTGAGAACACTCGAAACGAGTTTTAAGACTTGAGAGATCCTACTTTTAAAACACCCGTTCACGGGAAAACGCCAACTCATGTTTTCTTACTATCGCCTCTAGCCAAGGCTTTTCTAAACTTAGGGAGCTTATATACTTCACGTAACATCATGTGAAAGCATCCATATGCTCATATCCCGTGCTTACATATTCTCTAATTACGTAACGGGTTTACTCCCTTATTGGTCAAACTAAGTCAAAGGTCACTTTGCGTAAAGGCATCCTTTCCCACTTGGGTTATGCTTTACATCAAGGCAAAGCACTTAACTTGTTTGAACCAAGGTATTAGTTGAGAACGTCATGTTTTGGAAAGTCACGAGATATGAACCTATGGATTCTCGACGTTGTGTTACTTGAACTTATAAGTAACCTATGATTTTCTCAACTCATAATCTTAATTGTCGAAACTCTTTCTTCTTAATGACAATTAGATTATTTCTTAATCTTCCTCTTAATCTCATTTCTACAAAAGATAAATACCACCATATCCAATCATATCTAAATCATATATTCTCTTACACAAATCTCTTACACAATCCCTTACAACATCACATCCTTTACATAATCCAACTCATTCCTTACACACTCTTGATCTCCACCATCCATTTCAAATAAACACATCTCAACCCTCCATATTCCCCACATGCCAATTATTTGAAATCCAAACATAAGGCTCCATTGATCCTAGCCATCCAATTCAAACCATACCATCTCAACCATCCATCTCATTCTTTCCCCCCAAGTAAAGGAGGCTCCCTTTGATCCTAGCCATCCAATTCGAACCAACACATCTCAACCATCCATCCAACCTCCTCTCTATTCAATCACGTGTTTTTAATCTAAGCCATCCATTTCAAACCAAAACCATCTCAACCCTCCATCTCATTCTTCCCCCCCCCAAGTAAAGGAATATACCTTTGGAATATCCCATGGAATATTCTCTTCTCACTTATGCCATGTGAGGAATATCATTTCTACCCCTTCCAAATTACCCTATCTACACTTTATACCCTTGGTAATTTGTTCTCTCTTTAAACACTTCACAAAATGATTTTCTAATTGGCTATTTGAGTTGGGAAACCTTAGATTGATTAATGTTAAGGTAGTGTGAAGTACAATTGGGGGTTTAGCAAGGATAGGTATTTATAAGATCCAACGCCCAACACTTGGGAAAAAGTTTACAGACGCCTAGCGCGCTGCCCGCACGTTGACGCGCGGGTGATGCGCCGGCCTCGGTAAAATTTCCCAAGTTTGGGTTCTTGGCGTATAAATACATACCTTGCCTCTTGTATTCCTCACCCCTTTCCATTATTCTTTCTCTTTATATCCTTTCTCTCTAAACACTTTCAAATCTGTCTATCTCTAATCTTGTGTTCTTGATTCTCACTCTAACATCTTTGAAAGAACACATCTCCTTGCAAGGGAAGAATCACAAGAACCTAATCCATTCTTGTGATTGTGTCGAGGGTCTTCTTCCTTATACCCTTTCTATTACAATCGAGTCTCTAGGTTAGGTTAGGGCTTGGTTGAACAAACACTTTTTCATTCATTCAATTGTTTGTAAGGGAAGTCTTGTGTCTTGGTGACCAAGCCTAGATCATTGGGGATCTAGTTGGGGTTTGATACTTCCGGTGGGAAGTCTTGGTAGTGGTCTTGGTGACCCTTAGGTGAAGTCGAATCGTAAGATTCTTTTGGGTGGTTTCCGAGGGCGGAATACCGTAGGAGTAACTCTTTCGTTGTGAGCATCGATATTGGCGAATATCGGTGGAGTGAATTGTAACGGTTTATAGTCCACCAAAAGGATTATACTAGTGAATAGTATTGGAGTCTCGGATTCGCAACTGGACGTACGGATGGTATAAACCCCCCATCCCGAACCAGTATATATCGTTTTGTTCTTACTTGCTTTATATACTTTGGTTGTGTTAGTGGTTGTTGGATTATTGTACAACCACTTGGTGTTCTCTTTGGCTTAAAGTTTTTAAACATCTAAAAAGCCGAAGAAATCGTATTCAACCCCCCCCCCCCTCTACGGTTCTACAGAATGCACCTACTGTGGATCAAGCTATGATCAATCAACTTGTGGAACAACGTGGTGCTGAACTACTAGCTGAGTCGAATCATTCCAACACCTCTGCTGGAACTTTTCCACCTGTTCGTACTAATGGATGTAACTACAAGGAGTTCCAAATCTGTGGACCCATTGAGTTTGGTGGAACTGAAGGAGTGGTCTACTTGATTAGGTGGATAGAGAAAACTGAGTCAGTATTCAATGTCAGCAATTGTGCAGAGAATGCAAAGGTAAAGTTTGCTTCTTTTACTTTTAAGGACGAAGCATTAACTTGGTGTAACAATTACCGAAATTCGGTTGGGAGTGAAGTGGCCTATGCTATGACTTAGGAGCAGTTTAAGTCCTTGCTGATTCAGACTTACTACCCAAGGAATGAGGTTAAGAAGTTGGAGATTGAGTTTTGGAATCACAAAGTGAAGGGTACTGATATGACGACTTACAATCGTCGTTACTATGAGTTAGCCTTGCTTTGCCCAGATATGGTTCAAACTGAGAGTCAAAAGATTGAGCGGTATACCGATGGGTTACCTGTGGCAACAAGGAACGATGTGATTGCTGCTAGGCCAGCAAATGTTCATGACGACATCACGATCGCCCAACAATTGATGGATTTGTTGGAATTGGAAGAAGCTGAGAAGGATAAGAATGGAAAGAGGAAGTGAGTCCATCGATCTAAGGGTAATGATCGTTGAAACAAGCGACAAGCTGTTTCCAAGGTTTATGCTATTGGGGATGGAGATAAGAGGAACCACAATGGAGATGTACCCAAGTGTGGTCGTTGTTACAAGAATCATTCTGGACGATGTACTGTGATGTGCAAGAACTGCTCAAAGATGGGACACATAGCTAAGGATTGTATAGCTCGACCACTTGCTATGGTTCAAGCTACTCCTGAAACTATGAGTAAGGAAAATGTTACTTGCTTTGGATGTGGGAAGAAGGGACACTATAGGAATGAGTGCATGGAGTCGTGGAACCGAAGAAATCAAGGATCGGGTGGTAATGGGTACAATCATGGAAACCGTGGACGACATGACAATGAGAACCAACGTGTGGAAGCAGGAGCTGCCCATGGGAGAGTGTATGCAATTGGGAACGAGAGAGGAGAAGACCCAAATGTCGTTACTGGTACGTTCCTTCTCAATAACCGTTATGCTTCCATACTATTTGATACTGGTGCCGATAGAAGTTTTGTGTCCACTACATTTGCACCCTTACTAGAAAAACCCCCGATTGCCTTAGGAATTGGTTATGATGTAGAGTTAGCTAACGGAAACGTAGAAAGGATTAAGACTATAATTCGTAGTTGCACGTTAAATTTCTTTAATCGCCCTTTCAACATAGATCTTCTACCCATTACGTTAGGAAGTTTCGATGTCATCATTGGTATGGATTGGTTGTCGAAGTATCGTGCTCACATACTTTGCGATGAGAAAATCGTGCGTGTGCCTTACGGCAAGGAAATTTTAAATATACAAGGAGATCGAAAAGGTTTGAGGAGCCCATCTAGATTAGCGGTCATTTCTTGCACTAAGCTACCGAAGCTAATGGAAAAAGGATGTTGCCTTTTCTTAGCTCAAATCTCTGAGAAATGAGGGAAGGAGAAGAAAGAAAGATGCATTAGAGATGTGTCTATAGTTCGTGACTTTCTAGATGTATTTCCTGATGATTTGCTAGGAATCCCGCCCACTAGGCAAGTGGAGTTTCAGATTGAGTTGATACCTGGTGCTGCACCCATGGCACGGGCACCTTATCGACTAGCACCGACTGAACTAGAAGAGTTGTCGAAACAATTGGCGGAGTTAGCAGAAAAGGGGTTTATACGACTAAGTTCTTCACCTTGGGAGCCCCAATTTTATTCGTGAAGAAGAAGGATGGATCGTTTCGTATGTGTATTGATTACCAAGAGCTGAACAAGTTAACGGTGAAGAATAGATACCCGCTACCGAGGATCAACGACTTGTTCGATCAGCATCAGGGATCGAGTGTGTATTTGAAGATCGATCTGAGATCGGGGTATCATCAACTTAGAGTGCGTGAGGAAGATATTCCAAAAACGGCTTTCAGAACCCGTTACGGGCATTATGAGTTTCAAGTGATGCCGTTTGGGTTGACCAACGCACCGGCGGTATTCATGGATCTCATGAATCGGGTGTGTAAGCCTTAGACAAGTTTGTGATCCTGTTCATCAATGATATTCTAATCTACTCGAAGAGTGAGAAAGAGCATGAGGAGCATCTAAGACTCATCTTAGAATTGCTCAGGCAGGAGAAGCTGTATGCCAAGTTCTCCAAATGTGAGTTTTGTTTTCTGACGGTACAATTTTTGGGTCATGTGATTGATAGTTAAGGAGTTCATGTAGATCCCGCTAAGATTGAAGCTATTAAAGATTGGGCCGCACCGACGACCCCAACTGAAGTTCGTCAATTTTTGGGTTTAGCCGGTTACTATCGAAGGTTCATTGAGGGATTTTCGAAGATAACGAAGCCGTTGACCAAATTGACTCAAAAGAATGTTAAATACGAATGGGGAGACAAGGAAGAGGAAGCATTTCAATTACTTAAGGAGATGTTGTGTAGTGCTCCTATCTTGGCATTGCCTGAAGGTAGCGAAGATTTTGTCGTTTACTGTGGCACTTCTCATAAAGGGTTGGGAGCTGTGTTGATGCAACGAGAGAAAGTGATAGCTTATGCTTCCCGACAACTCAAGAAGCAGGAGAAGAACTACACCACCCATGATTTGGAGTTAGGTGCTGTGGTTTTTGCCTTAAGGATATAGAGACATTATTTGTATGGAATCAAGTGTATTGTATACACTAATCACAAAAGTCTACAACACATCTTGAATCAAAAAGAGCTCAACATGAGACAGCAACGTTAGATTGAGCTGCTAAGCGATTATGATTGCGAAATTCGCTACCATCCCGGTAAAGCAAACATCGTTGCTGATGCTCTTAGTCAAAAGGAGAGAATACCACCATTACGAGTTAGGTCATTAGGAATGACTATCGTATCGCCGTTACCATCTCAAATATTAGAAGCTCAAATGGAAGCGTTGAAAGCAGAAAACCGACCTGCTGAAAATATATTTGGGATGGCAGAAAATGAGAAGGGATTTGTTAAGCGTTCTGATGGAATATTATGTTTTGGAGACCGAAGATGGGTACCATTTTATGGAGGAATTCGTGAGTTGATTATGCATGAGTCGCATAAGTCAAGGTATTCTATTCATCATGGGTCTGACAAGATGTACCAGGATCTGAAGAAATTATATTGGTAGCCAAACATGAAGGCAGATATAGTGTTGTACGTCAGCAAGTGTTTGACCTGTTCAAAGGTTAAAGCAGAACATCAAAGACCGTCAGGATTATTGACACAACCAAAACTCCCGGTTTGGAAATGGGAGTGGATTACGATGGACTTTATTACCAAATTACCGAAGACAGCTAGCGGTTGTGACGCTATCTGGGTAATTATAGATCGATTGACTATCTCTGCTCATTTCCTAGCGATTAGTGAATATGATAGTGTCGACAAACTTGCGAGGTTTTATGTGAAGGAAATTATTTCTCGTCATGGTGTTCCAATATCGATTATTTCGGATCGCGACAGCCGTTTCACGTCAGCTTTGTGGCGAAAACTTCAAACCGCTTTAGGGACGAGACTTGATATGAGTACTGCATATAATCCCCAAACCGACGGTCAGAGTGAGAGGACTATTCAGACTTTGTAGGATATGCTTCGTTCATGTATAATAGACTTTGGTAAAGGCTGGGAGAAGTATCTACCTCTTGCAGAATTCTCCTATAACAACAGCTACCATACAAGTCTTAAAGTTGCACCATTTGAAGCTTTATATGGTCGCAAATGTCGTTCGCCGATTGGATGGGCTGAGGTTGGATATAGCCAACTGAGAGGCCCTGAGCTTATTTTGGAAACTACTGAGAAAGTGACTTAAATTCATGATCGGTTACAAGCAGCTCGAGATAGGCAGAAAAGTTACGCTGATCAGAGATGTAAACCCCTTGAGTTCCAGGTTGGAGACAAAGTGATGCTGAAAGTCTCGCCTTGGAAAGGAGCGATACGTTTCAGGAAACTTGGGAAACTCAACCCCCGCTACATTGGACCATTTCTAATTCTGGAAAGAATTAGGCCTGTAGCTTATCGGTTGGGACTACCACAGGAATTTAGTAAAGTTCACGATGTGTTTCATGTGAGTAATTTGAAGAAGTGCCTTTCTGAGGAAACACCGGTGATACCTATGAAGGCTATTCGCGTTGAAGAGAGTTTGAACTTTGTGGAAGAGCCGATTGAGATTTTGGATCGAGAGATTAAGCGACTCAAGCGCAGACGTATTCCACATATCAAGGTTCGTTGGAATTCCCGTCATGGACCAGAATTTACGTGGGAACGTGAGGATGAGTTTCGGAAGAGATATCCTAAGCTTTTCATGTCATAGATGGTTTGTTCCGAGAGAAACCCGGGACGGGTTTCTTCTGAGGCTGGGAGGATGTGACAACTGGCAATTTAGGGAGACATTTTAACAACCCGCATTACTTTAAAGTTGATGATTTTTAAATGTTTGAAATTTATTCGCGATGAATTTGTAAACTTTGAACAGTGGTTTTGAATTATGTGGTTTCTGTGGAATTTAAATTTGAATTATTATATTGATATGGAATTTATGTTGAGATTATTGATCAAGACGTTCGTGGCACTACGTTGACTACGACACTAGGAATAACCTAACAAATTAAAATATTTTGAATTTACAGTTTGGTTTATATAATTATTGAACGTATCGTAGAGTTTTAAAGATTTTTGGGAACAAGCTCGGTTTGAGAGTGTCGAGACATTTTGAAAAGTTTATGGGATTGGTCCTTGCGTTTTATAACTAGTTACCTCCCTTAATAATAATAATAATAATAACAATAATAATAATAATAATAATAATAAAAGTGTTGGTTAGAGGTGTGGGGGCTCAGTTGGTTTCTCGGCTCCCCACCAATTTCTTGTAAAATCCTATTTATTGTTAATAAAAGTGTTGGTTATAATAATAATAATAATAATAATAATAATAATAATAATAATAATAATAATAATAATAATAATAATATTATTATTATTATTATTATTATTATTATTATTATTATTATTATTATTATTATTATTATTATTATTATTATTATTATTATTATTTACAAAAAAAAATTAAAAAGTAAACTACAAATTGGTCCTTGTGTGGACCGGCCTCACACACACACAAACAAACACAACCATCATCTTCATCCCATCTCCCCCCCCCCCCCCCCCCTCTCATTCCAAACCCTAGCCGCCACCTTTGGTCGGCCGTCACCACCACACCGCTGCTCTCCACCATACACGACCACCATCACCTTAACCCTCTCATCACCCTCTTTCTTTTGGTATATCTCACGCGCGAAACAAACAACCTTAGCCCCTCGTTTACATCACCACCGCCACCTAAAACACCACCACCACTATAAATACTTTTGGGTTTTCAAATAATCTTGAGCTTGGAGTTGTTTTGAAGGTAGGTAGCCACGATTTTCACATCGTGTGTCTCGTTTCGAGTTCAAATCCGTGTCCACATGGATTATTTTTGTTGGGTTCGAATTAATAATGATGGGAAATGATATTTTGTTAATAAGAATTCGTTTGGTATCCGGGTTTATGGTTTCTTGTGGGTGTCGACTTGAAACCGTGAGCCGTGGCTTACGGCTTGACGTGGTTCGAGCCTTGTGGCTTATTTTGTTGATGGTTTTGACCTAGTAATCTTGTAGCGAGGGTATTGATATATTTGGAGTTTGTTTGTGGCTTGATTTGGATCGATTTTGATGCTTGTTGTTGTTGTTTGAGTTGCCGTAACCCAAGGGGTCCGTTTGGCAGATTCGGTAGTGCTCGAGTGAGCCTATGTCGAAACCTAAAAGGTCTTGGGTTTGAGTCTTTGTGACTTGTGGTCTAGCCGAGACCCAAGTGGGTCTCTCGGCGTGGCTTTGGCTTGGTAAACCAACCCGGATTACGTGTATCTTGATGACTTCTTGTTGCGTTCCATGTTGTTTTTATTATTGTTGTTGTGGTACTTTTTATGTTGGCCGAATACATTGGATGGGTCGAGACCTTTGTGTTCTCGACAATGGAATACTTTTGGGTATTGTGGAGTTGTTGACGAAAAGTGATATTGGGGACCGATTGTGAGACGGTCAAATTAGAACGACTTAGATAGGTTAGTCGGGTGCCGTAGTCGGACCCTATTGTTGTAGTTTGTGATATGGGACTTGTTGACGGAGATGTGGTATTGGTTATTATTACTTGGACCCATGGTTGTGCGAGTCGAAGTCACGTTGACTTTCTAGTCAACGATTGATTTCGGCAAAACGCCTTAGCACTTGGATTTGGACAATAAGCCGAGAGTGATGACTCGGACATGTGACTCATGTTTATAACTCGATATTAATAATAATCAAACTTAATAATAAAAACTCGCAATACTTATATTAATAATATAAACATTTATATGCATATATAAATGTGAAAACGTATATATATTTATACAAGTGCGTATATTAAGAATAAAATGATCACGAGTAATATAATAATAACGTAACGATATATATTATATTATGAGAATAGCATAATAAATGTCGGGAATGCTATTATAAACAAACAATTATAAATAACGATATAATTATAACGTTAAATAGTCTACGAAATGAAATGCTTTTCTGGAAAATAAAACGGGAAACTTACGAGTTATACGAGATCGAGGGCACTTGAGTCCAAGTGGGCCATATTAATATTTGTTGAATGACTTTGTGCTTGTCTCGGATGTGTGACGTTAATATATTTATTTTCTATAACTACGTAACTTATTTGATCGGCGGATTAAATAGGACCTACTTGGTTATATAAAAAGAATATATTAATGGGTATTGAATCCTACGATATCCATAGGTTGTGGTAGGAGTGCGAGATAATGAGTTACTAAATATCTCGTGAGGTTTACCAAATTGACGAATTTGGTAAGTTTAACGATATATTTAAGGAACTTATTAACTTAAATACTTACCATATAGTATTCTACGTGCTATGTGACTTAGGTTTTGGGTATGATCTTGGAATAATATATTAAGTAAATAATTATGGAGGATTACCAAGTCGACGGATTTGATAAACTTCGATGATTCATTTAAGTAATATATTGGGCCAATATTAGACCCGTAGAGCGTTTTATTATTCTTTTTCGTTGTGATTATCTTGGTTTGAGTTATGTCGACCCTTCACCCGCATGGATACCAAACGCCAAACTAATACGAGAATAATACGAGAAATGGATTTTTGGAAAGTAAAAAGGAATACGTTCGGGATTGGGAATATTTGATTTTGAGGAAATGATTCTGAAAAGAGTTTGCATTGTTAGGAAGTACCGAGTCCGTAGTTTCCGTCTTTTGAGTTGTGATACATCTTGATTCTACCGGTTTCTTTGTGCTGATATCTAGACTTGAAGTGAGTCATAGCCCCACTTTTACTTTTGAACTTTGTTTTCAATATTTGGGGTGAGAAATGTGCAAATTGTTTTATGTGGACTATTATTGTTGTTTGAATCAAAACTTGCTATGCTTATAGAACTAGGTAAGTTGTAGAGCGTGTCGTATCCTTACGAATGCAGCGCATGTCGTATCCTTACGAATGCAAGAACATGTCGCATCCTTGCGAATGTTGGGCATGTCGCATCCCTGCGAATGCATATTGATTTGATTGGTTTTGGACTATAGTGTGCACCTATAGGGTTGGTTTAGTGGAACAAGGCCTAGTCTAGCTAGCAAGCGTTTTACGTATATGTCCACTTGATTGAATTAAGAATTTAAACCTATGATCTCACAAGCGAAAGCTGACTTTTAGCGCGTTTTCTCAGGTAATTAAGTTATGGATTTGGATGCTTGGTTTGGAAGGCTTGGCTTGGCAATGTGGTTTAAGGATCTATTTTCTCAAACTCTGATATGTATTTGTGGACCTACGTTTATTTTTTTTGGGCCTTACTTTGGATAAATTTGGGATGAATGTAAACTTTAAAAACCCCGTTTGGTTGTGTTTTACTTAAGTTTACTTTATCTTGTTCTTTCATGACTTGTGATAGATACCAATCCACTTAGCACCCCGAAAGCTTATTTAGTTTTCCGTTGTACCAAATTTTGGGGGTGTTACATTTTTTTGTCTGCGTTTGAATGAAATTGGGTGCAGAATAACAAAGTAAAAATAACAACAAAAGTTTCTGCAAATAAGGATTTGTATTAATATTGAAAGTGTTAATATGTTTTCTGTTAGAAAACATATATATACATACTATAAACGACATGACCTTTCATGTGACAGTTAGTTCCAAACATTATGACTCTTGGCAAATAACTGTCATATAACTAACCTAACTATAATAACTGTCAACTACATAAATGGGTTGTTTGGTGCCTATTTTGACCCATACAAACATCTAGAATTCGACCCATATAAAATACAAATAATGCATAAACTATAGTCTTAATAAACTATATACTAAATACTTAAATGGTTTCTTCTTAACTTTGATATAAGACATTACAGAGTCTACATTATTGTCAAGATCAGGATCCTATAAGATTTTAAGCTTACAAATACCCTATGTAAGATGGGGATTGTTACTAGATATCGTACAGATAATTATTCTTTAGATATTGTACCATTAGACTAGAGTTAATTACATTTTAGGTCCTTATAGTTTGTTTTCTCCAAATACCCCAAGGGGAGAGGGTCGCCCCTAAAACTTGGGCGGATAGTATAATATAGTGACATGTGACCCTATACATGGCCCCATCATGTACCTTCATGGTACAACTCACAATGTGTACTTCTTGGGCGACTGAGACCTATATTTCTTGAGCGACTTCACTATTTTGTCTTTTTGTAAAAAATTTAATAATAGAGTTAATTACATTTTATGTCCTTATAGTTTGATTGGTATTTCATTTTTAGTCACAATATATTCAATATTTATTAGAATATTTGAAAATTGCATCCAACCTCCTAAATCATTTACTCAGAAAGTTAAATATTTTTCGTTCTAATATCTTCTCATGTATCTTGATCAATTCATTTATTATCTATGACAATGTTTCAAAATGAACAAAATTTGTTGTGGGCAACCCAACTAGTCATAAAATTGACACTCTCAGCCTGCCCCCTTTTGACTAGTTAACCAACCTGCTCTTAACTTTGGGATTGGATTTGACTCGATATTAGTTTTTAAAACAATTACCATGTCTCCTAATGCATGCGGGCAAATTAATCTTGTCTGTTTCACTATTTTGAGTCCCTCATTTAGATCAAGATTCCCTTTCTTTACTTTATCTAAGGATATTGAAGCTGCTCTATAACCTTGGACCATCACACTAAAATTATCATAACATCTTGCACTAAAATTATCCTCTCCATAGGTTGCTTTAATGACAAAATCTCTTGATTCCTTCTTTTTCTTTTTCACTATGACTTGAATGTGACCCACTCACAATGATGACCAACCCCCACCTCCACCTCCACCGAGACCCACCCCCACCTCCATTGAGACCCACCACGTCCGACACCAACTACCTCCCTGCCGCCGTAGGTTGCTTTGATGTTTTTTTTTTTTTTTTTTTTTAATAGATCTATGTTTTTACATTGTAGATCTAAGTATTTTTTCATAGATCTAAGTTCTTTTTTCATAGATCTATGTCTCTTTTTTTTTTAATAGATCTTTGTAGCCGCTCCGGAATATTCGTACCTTGCTGGAATCTTCTTACTCACGCTGGAATCTGCTTTGCCTCGCCGGAGATTTTTTTGTGTTTAGTTTTAAAACTTTTTATTAAGCTTCTTGTGTAAATCTATAAAGATTTGTGTATATGTTTGTGTTTCTCAGATTTGTGTTTGTGTTTGGAAAATGGATATGTATATTTTTGTGTTTGTGTATATGTTTCTGTATGTATATGTGTTTTTATTTGTAAAAGAGAAAGAAAGATTGTGACTAAAAATGAAATACCAATCAAACTATAAGGACCTAAAATGTAATTAACTCTATTATTAACTTTTTTACAAAAAGACAAAATAGTGAAGTCGCTCAAGAAATGTGGGTCCCAGTCGCACAAAAAGTACACAATGTGAGTTGTACCATGAAGGTACATGGTTGGTCTATGTATAGGGAACATGTCACTATATTATAGTATCCGCCCAAGTTTTGAGGGCGACCCTCTTTCCTTGGGGTATTTTGAGAAAACAAAAAAATGTGAGGTATTTAAGGTGAGTGGTTTGTACAGATGGGGTATTTGGGGAATAATCCCCTAGAATAATTAACCTATGTTCAATACGCCTTTCTGTTGGGTCACTGAATTCCCCAAATCTTCTAACAAGGATTTGAACGTAAAATCCCCTAAGTGTAAACAAGTCACTGAGTGAACAGTAACTCAGTGAGTCACCTTCAGGATGCTAAGACCGAGCCTAAGAAGAAAGGTTCTCCATTCAGTGAGGCGGAACTCAGTGAAGTGTGATCTAAGCCAAGAAGAAGGTGATGAGTTCAGTGAGGATGACAATAACTCACTGAACCCCATGACTCCTCAACAACTTAATTGTACTGAAGACTGATGACATGAAGACTGAAGTTTTGGCGGGACTGGGCGGGAAAGTCTGAGCTGCTTTATTAAAGTGCTTTATCACTTTAATGTCAAACTTTCCCCAAATGCTTAAAACCAATCTGTCATCAGAAAGTGCCTTTTGGACCTAACTCAATGAAGGTTCCTTGCCAAAAGAATAATATCTTTCAAGATATTGTTAAGGAAGCTTTAGGTCCAATGTATATTTAGTTGTTCTATACTTGTGTATAAATAGGGAGCAAATGTGAGGAGTAAAAGTTGACAAGTTTGTGCAATTAATGCAAAGCATTCACAAACCACTTTACTCCTCCAAAGAACAACACAAGCCCCTGAGACAGCTCAGTGGGTAATTTAAGTTGTCACTCAACATAGTTTGAGTTTAGTGAGGAGTCCATACAATACTTGTCGTTTCAACCCCAAGTGTTATTCCGCAAACACTTGGGTACGATTCTTTGTGATTAACTTCTAATAAAGAATTAAACGTTGGAAAATATTGTCTCTTATTTTTACGTTACTTTATTGTTAATCATTTTCATACATTTGTGTTCAAGTCATATAACTTGGTTACTTTAGCTCTTTAGTTACTGATAACCAAGTAAAATGGACCAACAAGTGGTATCAGAGCCTCTGATTTGTAAAACTTATACCTGTTTTCAAAACCTAAGAGTGCTCAAGTTTTTAAAATCAAGATCCCACTATGACTGACATAGATGTTCCCCAGCTTGTTGATAAAAAGGTGGAAGTTATTCAGCAACTGCCCCTCGACTTGAAGCTGGCAAATTTAATAAGTGGAAAAAGTGAATGCTTTGCTACTTAAGTGGGATGGAACCTTATTACATCAAAATGATTAATGAGGGCCCATATGTCCCAACAACTGCCCAAGGTTTAATCAAACCTGAAGCTCAGTGGACCCCAGATGAAAGGAGGGTGGTCAATCAAGACCAGCGCCTGAAAAGCATCATTATATCATGCCTTCCTGATGATATAATGGAATCAGTGATCAACTGTCCCACTGCCCAGCAGACATGGACTGACCTGGTTCATAGCTATGAAGGGCCTTCTGATACCAAAGAGAATAGAATCATGGACCTGAAGCTTGAATTCAATACCTTCAGGGCCAAGGATTCTGAAAGTCTCTCTGAGACTTATACTCGGTATAAGACCCTCCTGAATGAGCTGACCAATGATGGTGTTATACTGTCAAAACATGAAATCAATATTGGTTTTGTCAACAGTCTCCCTGAGAAGTGGTTAAACTTCTCTCAGGGATTGAGAAATGCAAACCACATTCAGAACCTTGAGCTCCCTGCCATCTATGGGAAGTTTGTCTATGAAGACAATCTTATCACCAGGAGATACCCTGGTAAAGCTCAGGAGACCAAAAAGGCCTTGACAATCACACCCATATCAACTGCTTTCTATTCAAAAGGTGTTGTGCAGGATTTTCAGGATGGATCTGATGATGAGGTTAACCAAAGAACCAGTGAGAAGTATCTTAATGATCTTCAAATTGAATTTCATGAAAGAGCACTCCTTGCTAATTCAAAAAGGTTTTTTAAGAAAAACAAATTTCCTTCTAAAGCAAATGACAATACTGAATGCTTTAAATGTGGCAAAATGGGGCATTTTGCTAAAGATTGTTTTTCAAAAACAACCTCAGAACCATCTTTCAAATTTTCAGGAAATAACTCTTTTTCAGGCCCCAGCAAATTTCAACCAAAAATGCTTCAGTCTAATCAAAGATTTGAAAAAGTCCCTCAAATTGACTTTGAAGCAAAGTACAGAAAGGCAAAAGCTAAGCTTGCCCTTCTTGAATCATCCTCAACAGTTTGTCAGCCTCCTCAGGCTCCAAAGCCTACTCAAGCCAAGAACAAAGGGCTTGTTGCTGAAACATATGACTGGGATGAGGTTGAAGTGTCCTCTGATGATGATGAAGTTCACATCAGCGCCCTGATGGCTCTATCAGAAGATAACAAACTTGTTGTGGGGAAGAGTCATGCAAGAAATGGTGAATGGGTCAACATCACAATGAGAAAGGTAAATCTTTTACTTTCTATGGATGATAATGATGATTGAAAATCTTACTTAGACTATATTAATGTTGATCTTAAGTATGTTGAAGAGCAAAGACTTAATTTGTTTTCAAAATTTAACAAACTGAGCTTTGAATTAAATCATTGTAGAGATGAATTACTTGCCTTAAAACAAGCCAAACTTGAAAGTGTCACACTTCAAATTCAAAACTCTGAACTTGTAAAACAAAATCAAGCTCTTCAGGAAGAACTTAAGAAAGAAAAGGAAATTATTTGGAAATGGACTCAGAAAAACCCCAAACTTTATGAAACACTGAGTCTCTCACCCAGCCCCAATAAGGCTGGTCTGGGTGATGATCAACTCACTGAAGTTTCTGGGGAGAGTAGCCATTCTACAACTTTTCTATTAACCAACATACTCTCTAGCAAAGAACTAGCTCCCAAACCCAGTGATTGGATTGAAAGAAACAATCCTGATAGTAAATTGCCAAATTTTAACACTGGAAGAATTCTGGAGCCTGAAAGTCAGGCTATAAAGGAGCTGCTAGGAGTCACTGATGAACTTAGTCCTACTGAGTCCATCACTGAGTCTAAGTTCGATTCACCACTCCCTCCACTGAAACAACTTCAGGGAGCAGAACCCAATTCTGACCTTGCACCATTAGTCTTTCAACCACATTCTCCTAAAGAGAAATCAGGGTTAGGAAGGACTATACTGAAAAGACCTACTCCTGCACCGACTGAACACCAAAAACCTTCAGTAACTACTGAAGTGAAGCCTGAAAGCACTGATTCAAAGGTTGATCAGCTTGCTGAACTTGTCAGGATGCTGAGTGAGAAAATTGAGTCTACTGAGAAAAACTCTGACTCTAAATCTACAAAGCCCTCAGTATCCCCAGGTTCTTCCAAACCAAAAACCACACCCAGACCCTCAGGGAGATGTGAACTGTGCAATTATCCAAATCACAGCACCGATAAATGCTACAGAGTCCTGTTTTGTATGATATGCAAACAAGAGGACCACAGAACTTGTGATCACATCCCCCACACTGCCTCTTTAAAGGCAAGGGGTCAATACAAAACCCAAGGCTATCAGTATGCCACACCTTCCAAACAAAGACTGAAGGCTAAGCCTTTCTCACCATGTCCTCACTGTGGTTTCAATGATCATCTTCCTGATGATATTATGATGAAAGAATGTTGTGACATCTGTGGAGATCCCTCCCATGAAACCAGGGGGCATGACAAAGTGATTCAGTCCAGAAGGAAAAACCAAACCAACACTTCTCAGTCACCTGAGGCATTAACCTCCACAAAATGTAAAACATGTGGAAGCTCAGGTCACACAACTTTAGACCATGATTCACTAACTGAGTTCAAAAAGTCCCTGAGGACTAAGCCCACTAGAAGGTGGGTCAACAAGCAAAACTAACCCAGTTTACTGTTTGTGCAGAAACACATCAAGGATCCTACTTGGCATCTAGACAGTGGATGCTCCAGAAGTATGACTGGTGTGAAAAGTTTTCTGCACAAATATGTGGAAGAACCAGGACCCAAACTGGTATTTGGTGATAACTCATCAGCTCCCACTGAAGGTTATGGCTCAGTAGACTGCAATGGTATAGTTTTTACAAGAATAGCTTATGTTAATGGTCTGAAGTACAACCTGATAAGTGTTTCCCAACTATGTGATGCCAAATACATAGTTCAGTTTGATGACAAGAGAGGGACCATCTTTAATGCCAATAAGGAAGTTGTGTTGATTGCCCCCAGGAGGGATGATGTACATGTCCTTGACATGTCATCCCTGACTCAAAATGGGACTTGCCTATTCTCAAAGGCAAGTGAGACAATCAACTGGCTATGGCATAGGAGACTCTCACATCTCAATTTCAAGAGCATCAACAACCTGGCCAAACAGAACAAAGTTTTGGGCCTTCCATCCCTGGTGTATACCAAAGACAAGCCTTGTTCTGCTTGTGAAAAAGGAAAACACCACAGGGCATCATTCAAAACCAAACAAACCTTTTCCATCAAAAGCTGCCTACATCTTCTTCATATGGACCTTTTGGACCTGTCAGTCCAATGTCCATTCACCATGAGAAGTATACTCTGATCATAGTGGATGAATACTCAAGATATACTTGGGTTTACTTCCTGACCAAAAAGAGTCAGGCAGCTGAGACAATCATGTCATTTGTCAGGAACATTGAAAATCAAAATGATGTCAAAGTTAAACAGATCAGGACTGACAATGGCACTGAATTCAAAAACCAAGACCTTGAGTGTTTTTGTAATGAGAAAGGAATTTCTCAAAATTTCACTTCTCCCTATACTCCTGAACAAAATGGAGCAGCTGAAAGGAGAAATAGAACACTCATTGAGGCAGCAAGAACAATGCTGAATGGCTCAGTCCTCTCAAAACATTTTTGGACTGAGAAAGTTAAAACAGCCTGCTACACTCAAAGCAGGTCAATCATTGTGAAAAGGCATAACAAGACTCCTTATGAGATATTCAAAGGAAGGATTCCTGACATCAGCTATTTCATGTATTTGGGTGTCCTGTGTTTATACATAACCACAAGGATCACTTAGGTAAATTTGATGCCAAAGCTGATGATGGATACTTCCTGGGATATTCCCTGGTTTCTAAAGCCTTCAGGGTGTTCAACACAAGGAGACAGCAAACTAAGGAAACTTATCACATTATTGTTGATGAGAGCACTGAATCCATCAGGTTCTCAAATTCCTCAGTAGAAGAGATTGGTATTGATGACTCATCAAGATATCCTCCTGATGAGTATCATCCTGAGAACAATCCCTCAACTCAATACCAAGCTGATGCTGATGTCTCCTATTACATCATCCCTCACAACCTACCCCAACCACCTATCAGTGAGTTCATAGAAACTCAGCCCGTCTCAAATGAGACTGACACCACTGAACAAAATGTTCAGGAACCCACAGAACAAATTGTTCCTGCAGTTGTCACTGAAGTACATACTGATGAGTTACCTCATGTTCCTGAGTCTAAACCTAATCAGGCTCCTACAAGCTCAAATTCCTATCCCAAACCCCAGGATAGCTGGACTAGATCCAAAATCATTGAGCTTGTGAACATCATTGGTGAACCCACTGAAGGCATGCTCACAAGAAGCAAGGCTGCCAAACTCAAGGCTGCCACTGCCAATATATGTCTTTATGTTGACTATCTCTCAGAAATTGAGCCTAAAAATGTTAAAGAAGCCCTGACTTATGAAAGTTGGGTTCAAGCCATGAGAGATGAATTGGAACAATTTGACAGAAATGATGTCATGACCCTTGTTGAATGCCCCCAGGGTGTTTTAATCATTGGTATGAAATGGGTCTTTATGAATAAGATTGATGAGAATGGCACAGTCATCAAAAATAAAGCAAGACTGGTTGCCAAAGGATATAATCAACAGGAAGGTATAGACTATGAGGAAACCTTTGCACCTGTTGCTAGAATGGAAGCCATCAGGATCTTCCTTGCCTATGCAACTTACATGAACTTTAAAGTGTACCAAATGGATGTTAAAAGTGCATTCCTGAATGGTAACATCAAAGAAGATGTTTATGTGCAACAGCCTCCTGGTTTCGAAAGTAGTGAATACCCTAACCATGTCTACAAGCTGAACAAAGCCCTCTATGGACTGAAACAAGCACCCAGGGCATGGTATGAAACTCTTTCAGCCTTCCTGATCCAAAACAAGTTTGTCAGAGGAAGAATTGACAACACACTGTTCATCTACAGAACAAAGGATGATGTCATTCTTGTCCAAGTGTATGTTGATGACATCATCTTTGGCTCAACAAGTTACAAACTTTGCAAACAATTTGAAAAACTTATGACCACAAGTTTGAAATGAGCATGATGGGTGAACTCACATACTTTCTTGGACTACAAATTAAACAAACTGAAAAAGGAATATCCATTTGCCAAGAGAAATACCTCAGGAACCTACTGAAGAAGTATGAGCTCACTGACTGCTCTTCAGTAACAACTCCTATGGTTCCTCCAAACAACCTTGGTCCTGATCTCACTGGAAAATCAGTGAATCAAACCCAATAAAGAGGAATGATTGGCTCCCTGATGTACTTACTTGCCTCAAGGCCTGATATCCAATTCTCAGTCTGCCTGTGTGCAAGATACCAGGCTAACCCAAAAGAATCACATCTCACTGCTGTCAAGAGAATCATCAGGTACCTGAAGGGTACTCCAAACCTTGGTTTGTATTACCTAAAATGTTCAGGATTTGATCTAAAAGGGTACACTGACTCTGACTATGCAGGATGTAACATGGATAGGAAAAGTACTTCAGGATCCTGCCAATTTCTTGGTGGTAAACTTGTGTGTTGGAGTACAAAGAAACAACAATCAGTGGCCATGTCCTCAGCAGAAGCTGAATATATGGCTGCTGCAGGATGTTGTGCAAATGTACTATGGATGAAAAGCCAACTGAGTGACTATGGCATTCAGTATAAGATGGTGATGAGGCGAAAAATGATCCATTTTTAGGGGGTCATTTAAGCCCGAATCCGAATTTATTTGATCAAATATTGCCCTAAATCGTTCCTTTTGTGATTTTAGGTACTTGGAGAGTGAATTCTGGAAAAGAAGCCATTTTGGACGTTTTTGGAGCATAAAAGTGAAGAAAACGGCAAAGTCTCAATTTTCCATGTTGGGAACAGTAGGTGACGGCGTCAAGAGTAATTCCCTGACGGCGTCAAACCTCAAGAATTAAAATCCGTAGTTCATGAAGCGTCAAGAGTTGTCCTGACGGTGTCAAAACCCCAAGAATTAAAATCCGTAGCTGATGACGGCGTCACACACAGGGCGTCAAGAGTAATTTGTGTGACGGCCTAGGCCTTGACGGCGTCAGAAGTAGATCAAGGCCGTCCGAGGAAGTATTTGGCGGCGAGGTGACGGCGTCACATTGTTTGTCTTGACGCCGTCATCCCTATTTTCCTATATATAGTTTTCTAGGTTTTCACATTAAAAGAGAGAATTTTTGGGAGAAACCCTAAAGACGATTTTGGTGTAACTTTACAGGTTTTTCAAAGGTTCCAACCCCTTGATACCTTGCATGATTAATCAAGATAAGTGTTCTTCTAATTCAATCAATATGTCTATGTGTTGGTTGTCTATATCTTGTTCTTGTCTTAATTCTATCATGCTAGGTTAGATCTCTTTTGTGTTTGCTTAGATCTAATGAAACCTAGATATTGATTATGTGTTGATTACTTTTTTTATTCTTGTTTTGGATGAATGATTTATATGTTAGGCTTAAGAAAACTGGCAGATCTCCAAATGGTAACATGCTTGAACATCTTAAGAAACATGAACCGAGGCGTACTAGGTCTTTATTGGTTGTATTTAATGCATGAGCCACTGTTTACAATCCCTATAGTTGTGCTGGGCATGGTGTAGGAGGAGATAAGAGCTCATAGAATTGGGGAGTTATGTATGCCACCCCATGAATGGTATTAAGGAATACAATCCGTCATCCATGCAATTATAACAAGTAATTAACGTGTAAAAGATATCTAGGGAGTAGTGAAATCTAAGTAAACACATTTTCTCCAATTACTGCTCACAACTTTAGTTTAATTAGTTTATTTACAT
Source organism: Artemisia argyi (assembly GCA_030686995.1). Lineage (NCBI taxonomy): Eukaryota > Viridiplantae > Streptophyta > Magnoliopsida > Asterales > Asteraceae > Artemisia > Artemisia argyi. Next base: position 201,306,726 of record CM060678.1, read on the forward strand.
TTTTAGTATTTTATTTTGATTGCATCTTAGTTTTGGGTTAGTTGAATAGCAACTAATTCCGCCCACTCTTCTAAAACCCGAGATTTTAATTGCTTTCCATAAAATATAAAAACACAAAAATAATCATCCCTCACCTTTAGAACTAGTAATTTAGGCTTTCTAATCCTAGCGACACTATTCCTAAGTTGAACGATCAATCCCCCGGTACTTGTCACTATACTATACTACAACGATCAGGTACACTGCCTGGTGGGGGTTGTAAGCTTCTCGAGATCCCTCGAGAGGTAAAGCCTGTTGCGATTCCCACGCATCAGATGGTACCTATCTTTTGTGATAATACAAGTGCCATAGCCATCTCAAACAATCCAGTGCTTCATCAAAGAACCAAACACATTGACATCAGATACCACTTTATCAGGGACCATATATCAAATGGAGAAATTGAACTACATTTCATCCCCACTGAGTATCAGCTAGCTGATATCTTCACAAAACCTTTGGATGAACCCACTTTCACAAGATTGAAAGCTGAATTGGGCATGTTAGACATAGAATCAGGAAACTGATCAAAAGTGTTCCAACCTGATCACACCCTTCCTGAAATTTTTTTGAATGACAATCCATTCAGGGGGCTCAGGATTAAAAATGGCATTAAATACCCTAACTAAATGCTCTAAGTATTTAGTCAGTTAATGTCCCAGGTAGGTAACTGAATCCTATTAAATATAGGAATATATGTCACTTACACAACTGGCATCCACTCCTTGGGCCCCCACATCTCTCTCATCAAACACCACTGAGCATTAAATGCTCCCTCACACACAAAAGTTGTGATAATTTCTCTCTGCAAAAGTGCATTATTTGCAGAGCCGCACAACTGTTCATCCACGATGTGAGAGAAAATAGGGTAATGGGAATCGTGATATTTAATGCGGATATCAAACCAAAATTATTATACCGTTTCGGTTAAATAAATTAAACTTTTGGTATCCGCAACATCACCACCCAAATCCTTACCCTATAAATACCCCCACAAAAAGGGAAACACACACACGCTTTTATAATCTTAACAAAACTCTTGCAAATTACTTTCAAAACTGCGTGTGTTTCCTCTCTCATACCCATTTTCAAACTAAAACCAGGCTTTTTATCAAACCAAATGGCTTCTTCTAAGGTCATAAAATACGCACCCAATGTGGATTTCCAAATGGAAAGCGTAGACCTCGCCAAGAATAATGTGGTGGGGAACTTTGCCTACCCTGAAGGGTTCCCTGAATACAGGAAAGTGGTGAAGTTCCTTTAGAACTGCTTTCTGACCACCGCATTCACAAAAACCCCCTCAGTCATCTACCCTGAATACTTGAGGGAATTTTGGTGCACAGCAGTGGTTGAAAGCCCTGATGTGCCCAAAGAGGCCAAAATTAAGTTTACAGTCAAGAATGGAACTAAGTCCCTAACTCTTGACTATAAAACTTTTGCCAAAGCCACTGGGCTTGATCACACACAGACCTTCGTTGTCCCACCATCTGATAAAGATATGAAGGAGGTCTTACTGACGCTAGGGCCTTATGACAAACTTCACCCTGAAGTGTCACCAGGGGCCCTACTATCAAAAGCCCCAATTATCAAGACCTGGTTCCCAGCTCCCTGGAGGATAATAATGACCTTTGTCATTCAGGTCCTAAGGGGAAATAAATCCTCTACTGAGCAATTGAACAATACTCAAGCAATGATATTGTTCAGTCTCATTGAGGGTAGATTTATTGACCTTGGAGAATTGATCTTCAAGGACCTCATAGCAAAATTAGGGGGGAAGTCTAGGCAAAAACTTATGTCATACCCTATATTCATTTCCTGTGCCCTACAAGATTTGCTTGGGTCTGAGTATGTAAAGCCTGATGCAATTGGTTTTGAGCCTGAAGTATTACACAAGGCTAATTACTCTCGTGACCCTCTAGAGGTTACACCAGTCACCCTGACCCAATATATGCGTACTGCTATCCAGGGTGACAATATTATATCACCGGTTCCCTCTCCCACCAAAAAGGTGAAGAGGAAGAAGGGACAGGGGTCCAGGAAGGTGGCTCAACCCAAGTCACTCGACACTGAGACCTCTGACCTTAAGGCTGCCAAAAAGGGGCCTGAAATACCGCCCTTGACTGCGGACACCCTGAGAATAATAACCCAGTCACTAGGCCTGCAACAAAAGCCATCGGAGGGCACTGAGACATCACACTCAGTGTCCTCGGGCATACCCGTTTCCAAAGACTCTACTGTCATAAACAAGACAGTTGAGCCGAAACAAACCAAACCTTCACATCCTGCTAAAGGCTCTGGCAAATCACAACCAGAGTCTCAGGGAGTAAGGGATCCTAAATCCTCGGTGGGGCAGCACTACTCCACTAAGAAGGGGGTCCACAAACAATCACATCCTGCTAAAGGCTCGGGTAGATCAAAACCCAAGCATCAGGGAGTTCATGTCCCTAAACCTTCGACAGGCCAGAACAAGCCTATTGGAAAGGGGGACTCAACCACTCATTTGCCTGATGAGGACATTCGCAAATCAAAGCTTTTGTCTGAGGGCACCCCTACTCATCCCAAAGACTCAGAGGGAAACATACAACCCGCTGATAGGGACACAACAATCACGGCTCCTAGTGATGGCACTGAGAAACACCCATCAGTGTCTGAAGGGGTCACGGGGGACAAAGATTCAGAGGGATATACACCACCCGCTGATATGGAACCCACAACCACTCCCGGAGGTGCGCAAAACTTGGGAACTGGCCTTAAAGACCAGGTAGGTAAAACCTAACCTACCGGATTTGGGGGGTCAGGACTTGGCCAAAACGAAGGCAAATCTTCTTATGAAGAGGAGCCGGATAACCTCCATTTGTTGCAGATTACCTCCCTGGCGGATGCTCAGGCGTTCCTATTTTCTGATGATGACTTTAATAGTGACGAGGAAGTCTTCACGGCCGGAGATGATATGGAGGATGAGGAGACAGTCCCTGAACCTGTTACTCAGTCTCCTCAAACCTCTAACCATGATGAAGCTGAACAACATTCCGAGCCAGAAACCTCAGAAGATGATTCAACTCCTCTCACTGAAAGAGCCTTCCAAAAGTTCATCAAGAAAATGACCAATATTTTGTACAGGGGGGTCACTGAAGAGGTGTTTGATATGCATGCTGAGCAAGCAGTCCACTATCACCTCCTCAAAGATGTTGTTGAAGACTACAATGATGATGTCAGGGAGCAAAATTCCACTGTCTCTCACTCCCTAACACAAATGGCTTCGCACATCAATCAGTTTTTGGAATCCCTAAAGGAGCTGGCTACAGGGGTTAAGTCAGTTCAAGAATCAGTCAAGGATGACCCTGAGCTCAACAAGAAAATTCTTCAGGCATCTGAGACGTACCAGGTCAACTCGGCGGCTCTTACTGAGTTACTTGGTTTGATAAGGGATTCAAATGTTCAGAATCTCAGCTCCACGGTGGAGTCCTTCAAGTCTTCCTTCACTCAGTTGGAAGCATCAGTGACAGCTCAATCCCTGAAGTCCACATCTCTGGCATGGACAATGGGATCCAGGATGACTGCCCTTGAAAATTCTCAGGCTGCACTTGACTCCAAGGTATCTCTCATTCATCAGGATACTGCGGAGATCAAGTCAATGATGACGGAAATGTTTCAAGCCTTCAAGGGTACCTCTACTTCATCTTCAGTAACTCCAACACTTGCCATCACTGCAGCTCCGGCAATTGTTGAGGGGGAGAATGTTCCTGAAACCCCTGTTACTGATGAACAAGAAGCTGGACAGCCCTCTCACACTGAGGGGGAGTATGTCACTGAAGCCACACCGATCACTCAAGTTCCACTACAAGAGGAACCAGTCTCCTCCACTCTCTTTCAGGACAGAGGAAAAAGCATAGCCACCACCTCAGAACCTAAAGTAAGACTCCAGCCTGCCTCCACAATGATCAGAACTGACCCTGATGAACCTATCAGGGTCCCATTTTCAATCAATGGAAAAATCTATCAGCTCACCCATGACCAAATACAAGACTACATGGAAAGAACTGAGAAAGTGGCAAAGGTAGCTGAAGAAGAGAGATTGAGCAAGCCTGAACTAATACAGGTTGTTCATGAGGAGGCTGAAAAGATTGGTCTGGATGCTGAGGCACTAGCTACTGAACAAGCTGGTGCAGCCTTTAAAAAGGCTCAGGAAGAACAGATGAATGCTCTGAAAAGGGAAAGGGAAGAAAAGCTGAAAAGGCAAGCTCAAATCAGAAAGACCAGGGTTGAAAGATATCATTGGGTGATGAAGGAAAGATTGAAGCCTGAAACCATCACTGACATCAAAATCCACAGGAATACCAAACCCGCAATGGTCACTGTCTTCAGGGGGCTGATAAAAGAATCATGGACATTCATAACCCATTCAGATTCGCTGACTTTGGGATCACTGAACTTGATGAACTCCGTCCCATCATTGCCAAGAAAAATGGTGCCGTTGTTGATCAACTTCTCAAGTCACTGAGTGAAAGGTATGACAGACTGAGAGCAATGCCTGAAGCCCTCAACATTCCCTCCCTTCTTCCTGCTCCAACAACAGGAACTGCTTCATCAACAGCCACCAAAAGAAAAAGGAAGCACATTGAATCCGAGCCTGAGATCAAGGTCCCAGGATTGGATTGTGATAGGTCCGTTCCTGAAGGAATCACCTTCGTGAACAACACCGTGCTTGAACACCCTGAACGAGGTCTATGCTTTACAGATGAATATGGAGACCTTACCTTCCAAAGGTGGTCTGATATAGACAAGGCAGGGGTCACGGCAATGGTAACGTACTTGATGTTAGCTTCTCCTATACAAAGTGGTGCAAACCAAAGGTTCTGTAAGGACCTTAGGACAAGATTGAGAAGCATCCTGAGAAACACCTACTGAGATCAAAGAAAGCTAAAATTGAGGGACTTGGCTATCATCTGAACATCTGATCTGCAACAACTATCTTTATTTTGTTTGTAATTTGTAGGAAAATGTAATACCTATAAAAAAAATGATGTTTTGTTTAAATAGTTATGTCCTACTTACAATTACAACAAACATTCAGCAAGAGAAGATGTACCCTGACAACTCATGCTGAATCAAGTATCACTTAGGCTATTTGTATGTTCAAATACGAGGAGATTGTTGGGTCACTGAATTCCCCAAATCTTCTAACAAGGATTTGAACGTAAAATCCCCTAAGTGTAAACAAGTCACTGAGTGAATAGTAACTCAGTGAGCCACCTTCAGGATGCTAAGACCGAGCCTAAGAAGAAAGGTTCTCCATTCAGTGAGGCGGAACTCAATGAAGTGTGATCTAAGCCAAGAAGAAGGTGATGGGTTCAGTGAGGATGACAATAACTCACTGAACCCCATGACTCCTCAACAACTTAATTGTACTGAAGACTGATGACATGAAGACTGAAGTTTTGGCGGGACTGGGCGGGAAAGTCTGAGCTGCTTTATTAAAGTGCTTTATCACTTTAATGTCAAACTTTCCCCAAATGCTTAAAACCAATCTGTCATCAGAAAGTGCCTTTTGGACCTAACTCAATGAAGGTTCCTTGCCAGAAGAATAATATCTTTCAAGATATTGTTAAGGAAGCTTTAGGTCCAATGTATATTTAGTTGTTCTATACTTGTGTATAAATAGGGAGCAAATGTGAGGAGTAAAAGTTGACAAGTTTGTGCAATTAATGCAAAGCATTCACAAACCACTTTACTCCTCCAAAGAACAACACAAGCCCCTGAGACAGCTCAGTGGGTAATTTAAGTTGTCACTCAACATAGTTTGAGTTTAGTGAGGAGTCCATACAATACTTGTCGTTTCAACCCCAAGTGTTATTCCGCAAACACTTGGGTACGATTCTTTGTGATTAACTTCTAATAAAGAATTAAACGTTGGAAAATATTGTCTCTTATTTTTACGTTACTTTATTGTTAATCATTTTCATACATTTGTGTTCAAGTCATATAACTTGATTACTTTAGCTCTTTAGTTACTGATAACCAAGTAAAAGGGACCAACACTTTCCTTTCAAACACCTTATTTAGGGTTGGGTTATAATGACCCTCTATGTTTTTATATTGACCCCCCCCCCTTTTTTTTTTTTTTTTTTTTTTTTTAATTTTTTTGATAATTTTGTTTATATCAAAAAACTATAAAACTGAAAGTGCGGAACATAAAATATAAAATTTAATAAGTTAAATACTTAAAACTGTCAGAAATACGGATCAGAAACTAACAAAAAAACTTTGTTGTACTCAAAATAAATTAGTGGGACAAGGGGGACAAGGTGGCAGGTCTAGGGGCAGCCCCGTTAATATAACACAACCACTTATCTATTGGTTAAAGTACTTTGCAAATATTCAATAAGCAACAACTTGACCAAATTCAACAGTTGAAAATTTGAGCACACTTTGTTTGAAAAATGACAAGACAACCACTAATAAATAAACACTAAAAAGTAAAACATAGACTGGAACATAATGGTGTTGGTGCACAATTCATATGATTAATTATATGCCTAAAATATTTATTTTGTGACACATGTAATACACTTGCTCTCACTTTTTTTATTTACCGTTTATTTAGCCATGTGTTTAAAGATCTTTCTTAAGCATAAAATTAGACACATGAATTAGTCATGCAAATCATTACTCTTAAAATAAATGGCGTCTAAGAAATTACATTTACACGTTTATAAAAGTGATGGTATGAACTTAAGTTTTCTGTCATGTAACATATAGGGAAAAAAAACATAGTACTCCATATTTTATAAGATTGATCCTCCTTCTAGACTTCTAGTAGACTAGTAGGGTCTCACTTTCTTATTAATCATTTACTTGCATCCCAAAATTCAACAACATGGCCCACCAAACATTTGGACGCCTTACAACAATTTTCAATTCTTTAAAGAATGACAGCAAGTCACACACATATAAAATGAAACAGGAAACGTAAGTAGAAAAACATAATTCTTGGTGAACCAACTTTCAAAAATGAAAACTCTCAATAGCCATGAGAATATATTCATTTTCATATGTTCTCTTTTATTCCCTTTAACCTCCCTAGCAATTGATACAATCACATCAACAACACCACTTACGAGTAATCAAACTTTAGTGTCTAATGGCGATGCTTTCGAGTTGGGCTTCTTTAGTACAAGTGATAGTAAAAATTTGTATGTAGGCATTTGGTACAAGCAAATTCAAGAGAGAACATATGTTTGGGTAGCTAATAGAGACAACCCAATAACTACAACTTCCGGGAAACTAATAGTTGGCAAAAATGGCAACATAATACTTGTTGATCAATCAGAAACTTCAGTCTGGTCGTCGAATCGCTCTTTACCTATGGTGAACACTGTTGCACAACTTCTAAACAACGGTAACTTTTTATTTTACAAGATAGAAAAAGTAGTAAACTTAAGTTACATTTTAGTCTTGTTATCTTGAGTAAATTAAAAGATAAGTTCAAATTAGCTAGTGCCGAATTCATATAAGATTATAACATTCAGCTCTGTTTGTAGTATGCTTGAAAGGATATTGGCAAATATTTAATTAGTAACTTGGTGTTGTACTTGACATATATAAATTGGTTTTTTACGAAACAGGTAATTTTGTGCTTTGGCGTGAAAGTGATGAAAATCCAGAGAACTATATTTGGCAAAGCTTTGATTTTCCTACGGATACCTTGTTACCCGAGATGAAACTAGGGTGGAGTCGGAAAACAGGAAATACTCGGTTTTTAACGTCATGGAAGAATAAAAGGGATCCTGGTTCTGGTGATTATTCTTTTAAAATGGACATAGAAGGTTTCCCCGAACTTGTGCAATGGAAAAACGATACAAAAATTACCCGAAGTGGACCTTGGACAGGAAAAATGTTTAGCGGTACACCTGAGATGAAAGGGGTTAGTATAATGAAATTTGAATTTTTGGATGATCCGGACGAAATTTATTATTCATTTGAAATGTTGAATAAGTCCATTTATTCACGAGTGATTATAAACTATTCGGGTGTTTTACAAAGATACATTTGGGTTGAAACAACAAAAATTTGGAATTTGTTTTGGTCTTTTCCTAATGACAGATGTGATAACTATGGTGAATGTGGACCTTTTGGTGTTTGTGATGCAAATGGTGCTCCAAGATGCAAGTGTATGACCGGATTTAGACCAAAAGACCAACAAGCATGGGAGTTACGAGATGGGACGGGTGGGTGTGAAAGGACATCTGATTTCAATTGCCGGTCGGATGAGTTTTTACCAATGAAAAACATGAGATTGCCTGATGGATCAAAAGCCTTTATTGATGAGAAGATGAATTTGAGTACGTGTGGTGAGATTTGTAGAAGGAATTGTTCTTGTGCCGCTTATTCTAATATGGATATTTCTGGGGGTGGGTCTGGTTGTGCGATTTGGAAAGTGGATCTTATGGATATGAGGCAGTATGATGATTCTGAAGGTGGTGGACAAGATCTTTATGTTAAAGTTGCGGCTTCTGATATAGGTATGTAAGTATGTTTCTAACTATAACTGAAAATCGGAAGTATAGAGATTAATAATAATAAGTTTGTTCATTGCAGTCCAATCACCGACTACAGGAAGATCTCAAAATGGTTCTGGCAATGGCAACCATGTTGTGATGATTATCGCCTTTAGCATTGGAGGTGGTTTTTTTGTGCTTATGATTCTACTCATACTATTTTACTTGAAAAGGAGGAAAATATCCAAGACAGACGTACAAGGTAAATTTGACATTTCAAAGTCAAACACATCAGTTTACTGTTTTAAAGTAATCATTACATATGTGTTTGAGATATGTTGTGTTATGATCTTTATTAGATCCACAAGAAAGAGCAGAGGCTTTATTATTGAAAGATGGAATTATTATTCCAAAAAAGCATAATCACCAAGAAACGAAGATGGATGAACTCAAATTGCCGATGTTTGATTTTACGACTTTGTCTATGGCAACAAACAACTTCTCGGATGCTAATAAACTTGGGCATGGTGGATTTGGATCTGTTTATAAGGTAGAACATTTTTTTGTACGAACATTACATATATCAATTTGGATAATGCACGATGTGAGCATCAAATAAACAAAGTGACATGTTGATGGTTGATAATATCAGGGAATATTAACGGAAGGCGAAGTTGTAGCCATAAAAAGGCTCTCGACAGTTTCTGATCAAGGGATTGAGGAACTAAAAAATGAGGTTAGGTTGATTGCAAAACTTCAACATAGAAACCTCGTTCGAGTACTTGGCTGTTGCATTGAGATTAAAGAGAAGTTGTTGATTTACGAGTTCATGGAAAACAAGAGTCTCGATACGTTTCTTTTCGGCAAGTCCCTTAAAATATTTGTTTTTTCATTTGACTAGCATATTTTGTTTGAGATTATAACTTCTTTTTGAAATTGGATGTAGGGAAAGAGAGTGTAAAGATAAATTGGCAAATACGATTTAATATCATATGTGGTATTGCTCGAGGGCTTCTTTATCTTCATCACGATTCAAGATTTAAAATCATTCATCGAGATCTCAAAGCAAGTAACATTTTGCTTGATAAAGAAATGAACCCCAAAATATCGGATTTTGGTATGGCACGGATATTCGGGCGTGATCAAACTGAAGCAGAAACAAAGAAAGTGGTTGGAACGTAGTAAGTATCATGTTGTTGTACTTTAGTTAAAAGATCTATAGCCTACGGGCTAATATCAGGTTGCTACTCTTTAAAGGCTTATTTGATCTAGAATTAGCATGAACCATTTCCTTAGCAATCTCAAACATAAACATGGTATCATTTGCATTTTTTTTTTTTATGACATGTTTTGTTTTTCCTTATTACTATCTCAATTCTTTTCCCCCAAATCTCTTGTAGTGGTTATATGTCACCGGAATACGCCATGGACGGGTCTTACTCAACGAAATCAGATGTTTTCAGTTTTGGAGTTTTGGTGCTCGAGATAGTGAGCGGTCAAAGGAACAGAGGATCGTCTTTCACAAGTAGCCAGCTTAGTCTTCTTAGCTATGTAAGAACTAACAGTGCAGTTGCAAGATTTTTAAAGTCTTTAAAAATAATAATAATAATAATAATAATAATAATAATAATAATAATCTTCAAGCTATTATATGGACTTTTGGAGCTTATTTATACACTATCAAAGAATTGCAAGTACTTCCTTGTACTCTTTTTAGTTATCATATATTAACCAAATTTTTTATCTTTCAGACATGGATGTTATGGGGAGAAGGCAATCCTTTCGAATTATTAGATGAATCTCTCGGGCCCGATTATTCGGAAGATGAAGTATTACGATGCATACAAATAGGGTTGTTATGTGTGCAAGAACAACCAGAAGACAGACCAAGTATGTCAAAGGTGTTGTTGATGTTAAGTAGTGAAACTGTAAAATTGCCGCAACCAAAATACCCTGGATTCTATATTGGAAGACGGGATAATGAAACTTATTTTTCAAGCAAACAGTATTATTCCACGTCCATAAACGAAGTCACAGTCACTATGCTAGATGCTAGATAGCGAAACTACGTTAACTACTAGTTGGTAGTAATTGTACATCATATACTTAATTATTAGAAAAGGGGAAACTATGTTATACTTTACATGTTATAGTAAATTTTGGTTTGATATGTAGTACTAGCAGATCCTTATACGAGCTCGAGATATGATTTTCGTCGGAACCTATTACTCTGTGTTTTTGACTTTTTTCATAGGGATTTAATGTAATTTGGAACTAAAACACGTCTTAATCTTTGTCAGATTCTTTATCCATGCATACCCCGTGGTGAGTGGGTTGCATAAGGTATCAAGAGCCCTAGTTTTTATACATCTGTTCAATAACATTTTTGCACAAGTCAAACGAGGCTCTCGAAAGAGTCAATATATAAACTTTACCCATCATGCAAAGAACTATGCTAGTCTTACGAGAACTACATCCAACTTGGCAATAATGCAATTGAAAAGAGGTATTAGAACCAGAGGCATGCAGAAAATCAGGTTGTGATATGCCTTCCAAAATCTTAATACCTCATACAACCCTCCCACTAAAGGTACTCATAGCCAAATATCATAACAAAAATCAAGACTACATTAGAGTATAATACATTAATACTTATCTTAATACATTACTATTAGCATTTTAAATAATCATAATCTGATATGAAAACCTGACAATCAAACAAGAAACTAAGAGGGGTTCGATAACAAACCTTAGATATATAACTACAGCTCGAAAGGTGTGTGATTCAAATGAAATGAAAACATGCAAAACTTGTGTATGTACTTGATCGATCAAGGACGTGTTCACTTTGACCTGTTCAAGTCTTGGATATATTACTTTGACCTCTTCACATTATAAATGAATCACTTTGCACCTTAAAATTTGACTTACGTTGTAGTTACCGAACTAGCCAAAACAAAACTTATTAGAAGCTGATTTTGTTTGGTTTTTAATACTTTTGAACAGCTGCAGCAATTTATTATATGGAGATGTGCTATTCTATGAGGTTTCATCCTAATCAGGGCCGTCCCATGAATTTTGAGAGTCCTGTGCCATGATTACTAAGCGCGTAGAGGTCGCGAATATGAGATATTGTGTACATAGTACAAAATTGAAAGTAATAAAAAATATTAACAGAACGTTGTCAAACTCTTTGAGACCACCTTTGAAAGTTTTTAAAGTAAGATATGAGTATTACAGTAGATTATTTCAAAACACACTTTTAAAAGGTTATAAATTATTTATTTTAAAATTTAAAAAAAATGATAGTTCTAATCTGGGCTTTTAGTTGTAGTTTTCAGGCTTAGTACAATGTTGGGCTTAAGAAATATGAGTAGCTAACTTTGGGCTGAATTATATATTGCTACTTTGGATCATTAATATTAACTTGGGCATCACCAAAAAAAAAATGGTAGCACGACATCTAAACATGTGTAGAACACTAGAACTTATCATATGAAATACTATTGTGATGCACACAAATAAAACTATATATTATGTGTGCAAGAACAACTTTAAATAAACCTAGTATGTCAAAGGTGTTAATGTGTTATTGATGTTGAGTAGTGAAACTATACAACCGATTAAAGAGACAACGAAACAGGTTTTTCGAGCCTGTGACCACTTAAAGGAGGAACAGTCACCACATTAGATGCTAGATAGCGAATCAACTTAACTAAAATATACTGTAATATAGTTGGCAAAGTTAAGACAAATAGATTATATATTAACTGAGAATATATAATGAACTAACCACCATCGAAAAGTCAAAACAATGGATTATAAAAAGTTGTAAAGATGTGCATCCATGACCATTACTAATATGCCGTTTTGCAATAATAATTCGAACCTACTTCCTGTTGGGTTTACGTGACTAAATCAACAGATATGGAATCATTCACGTAAGTCATAGCTCAATAATTAGTTTAATAAGGTACATTATAACAACATAATAAAAGAAGTTGTTGAATAGGTGATGCAATAACCAGGAAAATGTTTGGATTGAGAAATCGACCATTCACCAAATGTTTCTGGAGATATATAAACTCTCAAACCTTTTAATATGGGGTCAACTTTAATTTGGTTATAAACCTTTGAAAATGTTTAGTTGTTAGGATAAATAACATATTCATTGAAACGACGAATACAGTGTGAGAAATGGTGTACACTTTTATAAAATAAATCAGATTGTATTGAATATAATTAACAGTAATAACAGAAAATAATATAGCAGACAGAAAGGTGTAGAATCAGAAGACAGACACTATTCAACGAAATTAAATAAAGAAGTAAAGGTCGGTCAAGGCACGAGGCTCGTGTTTAACACGATTCCCTTAAAACAGATTTGCCGTCTGTTTCCCGGGGTAAAACGTACAAAGCTGTGTACAGCTGGACGTGACAAACTTGCCTGAAAGATCACTAAAAGCCTTACGTGTTTCTGATCGAGAAGACTACTGGAATTCGTATGGTATAGAGCTGCATTTTTTCTGTACCAAAACCAAATGAGATGGGTTTAATTTATAGGGAATACTTGTCTTGGTCACCAAGACAAAATATCTGCTAAAGTTTAAACCGATTTGCAAATCTGTTATACAATAAACACGATTTGCATATCTTTTATTTACACAAAAATATTCTGTAAAACTTGTTTGATAAGTTTAAATCTATTCCTAAAATAGATTTACAGAAAGTTCTGGAAAAGGAAACTCAAATCTGCAGCAAAGAGATACGCACGTATGCAAGGCTTCGGAGCTGCATTCGTGTCCGCAGGTCGCACGGGCTTGCTTGAGTTCAGAAGCTTCCAAACTGTTTTGGGCCAGAAATCCTGAAATCTGTTTTTGACACATTTTAGCTCGTTATAAAGCTTTCGTCAAGGAGAACACAAAGCTACCAAGAAATATATATATATATATATATATATATATATATATATATATATATATATATATATATATATATATATATATATATATATATATATATATATATATATACATATACTATTATATAATGCATTTTGGCAATGGGTCCCATCCAAAATTAAGATAAGTAACACCAATTAGGTGTTGACACGTGTCATTTTTTTCTTCCTACTTCATATTTCCAACATATATAAACCCCAAAAACACATAGTATACACCATTAAAACACACACAAACTCTCTAAAATCTCTCATCACTTCCACAATCCAGTCTCCTCTGCCACAACAACCGTCGTTTTCGCCGCTAATCACCGCCATCTGCCAAAAACAATCACCACCAACAACCTCTACTGCCTCCATTACCACCACCGCCTCCGCTGCCATAACCACCGCAAATGAAACCGCGGGAAACTGTTAGAACCAAAAACCGCGGTGAATTTGTTGAATTCCGTTGAGTTTGTTAACTTTCAGTCGAGTTTGTTGAATTTCCGGCGAAGTTTGTTAGTTTTCCGGTGGGTTATTGTGTAGTGAACTGTTCAGATTGCAATCAATGGTGAATACACTTGGTGTTAATGGTAGATATTATTGCAAGATCAATTCGAAGTTTGGATAGAATTGAAAGGGTTAGATTGCAGCAAACATCTATGGTCGCTGAGGTTCAGAGAATTAATGGCGGTTTGGCAGGTAACAATTACAGACAACCAAAATTACAATATGCACGTTTATCAAAAGTTGAATTTCCACAGTTTAATGGTGATAGTGAAGCAATTTCTGGAAAAAGAAATGTGAAAAATGAAACAAAAATTGATGATAAAAGTCATGTATATGAGGTGTTTGATGAAACGCCAAAGATCAAAAAAACCTAAACAAGAGGGTTCGGTTAAAGAATATTATGAACTGTTTAAGTATTTGACATTAGTTATAGAATTTGTAGAATTTTTAAGTAGAAATGTAGCTATATGATGATGATTATTATTTTCATTGTAGTAATTCGTAGCTGTATGATGAGTATTTGACATTAGTTATAGAATTTGTAACTAGATGAACTATGTTAAGTACTTAAGTAGTTCTACTGTATTCAGGTGTAGTATTGGTTTGAGTAACGCAAGGGACTTATTTGTGTAGGACTAATAAGGAGGTAATAATCAGTTGTTTTCTTATTTCACCCGTATATGTGTTTTATAAAACAATGGTCGGTAAAATATCTTTTGCACTTGGGATGGTGAGTTATTGATCACTTATGTTCAGTAGTAGTACTCTACAGGTGTAATTTAGGAGAAGAGACAAGCATAGGAATTTCAAGTATTAAGTTAATGACACTATTTATTTATCCACACAAAGGACAAAATATTTTAGAAATTGACTGCAAAGTCATTGGTATACCATTGGCTACAGCTCTTTGGGATCAAAGTGCTAAGAAAATGGGTATCATTTGGAAGAACAAGATTGTGCTGCTATATTTTTATTGGCTAATAAGGTGACGTTTTAGAGCTTACTAACTTTAGAGGTTACAAACTTTAGTTTATGTCTTCGCTATCGCTGACATTTTAGAAACGTTATTAGAGCGAAGCGACGTTTTAGAGCTTACTAACTTTAGCTTATTGGTTTAAGTAGTGTTTAGGTCTGCACTTTCCATGATGAATGACGCCGAAGAGAAAGGGCTGATCACACCCGGAAAGGTACATTGTCCATTGAGATTTGTGGAATACATACTTTCAATGTTTGATAAACATGTGTACTTAAATTATAAATTGATGATTGTACCAGACGGTGTTGATTGAGCCCACATCAGGGAACATGGGAATCAGTATGGCGTTCATGGCCGCTTTGAAAGGGTATACAAGATGGTGTTGACAATGCCTTCATACACGAGTTTAGAAAGGAGGGTAACAATGCTGTCATTTGAAGCTGATTTGATCCTCACTGACCCGACCAAAGCGATGGGAGGTATCTCTCGGCTCACCCTGCACACACATACAAAGTTATCATATAACTCTGTATACCTTTATTTTAATAACAACTCGACACTCTATACTGAATCTCATTGGCCAATTGCAATGTGTTGCAATAGAGAGGCTCTTTGAATTAGCTCAATTTGTTGGCTTACGAACTTGTTTTACTTTAGAAAAATTCATAAGCTCCCATCAGGCTTAAGTGCTTATCAACCTGCACTTATTTGATCTGATTCGAGCGCGTTTAGGATTGTTTAGATCTAATTTTCGTGGTGTTTGAGTTTCTTGGAACTGGCCAGCGGGTGTTTGGGAGTTCGTTTTGGGACTGTTTGGATTGCTTAGATAACATTTTGGGGCTGTTTGTGTTGCTTAGAATAGATGTGCGAGTGTTTAGGGATTTGATTTTTGTGGGTGTTGGGGTTTTTTGAAAACTGCTATTTGAGGGAAAGAAATGACCACAAGATGTAAACTTTTCTATGCCATATACCAACTTTTTTTATCGCAACGGTGTCCAATACTTCAGTTTAGCCTTTACATGAAGGCCTATGAAACGTGTGCTGAAACTGATCATATACAACTATCCATTACCTAAGGATATCGCTCTGGTATGTATAGTGTAACAAGTAGTGCAAATGGAAAGGATGTGATGATGAATAAATGTTTTCCCTCCTATTGTTAGTTACACGGGTTATTGCATTCTTTTTTTTGGTTAGTCATGGATGAGCTTATGCAGTACTTTTTTTTTTTTTTACTTACTAGATGTTAATCATTGTGCTTGACACAAATCATAGCATGTTGATTAATGAGACTACACAAAGTGTTTATTCTAAATTATATTTCACTGGCATATGTGATCTGCATATGTTGCTTATTAATTTCGCTTTCAGTTTGGTTTATTCACGTTTCACATCTCTCATGATTTTCCATGTTTCATTTTGAAGGTGGTTATGATCTACCAACTATGATATAATGTTGGACCAGTAACTTGTAAGAGAACATTACCGGGTCGGGTTCATCCTCGTCATACTCATCATCAAGTTCAGGTTCTCCTGCAAGGTCTTTATCATTAAGCATTGCTCCGCCAGTTAGTTTAAGTCCAAGAACTTCGAGAATACATTCGAGATTTTTTAAATAAAAGAGGACAGCCCAAAACTGAAGTTAAAGCCATTTCATTGGGATAAAGTAAGAGGGATTTCAGATCGTGATAGGATGTGGGATCATCTCAAATCAAGCTCTTCAAGTAAGTCTGTGAACAGGTCTTAAAAGCCTTGTATGTAGTAGTGTTTCTTTGTTTAAATTGACTTTAATGTTGTGTCGATTCTTGAGTTTTTTCGAGCTATTTCAGTTCTTAAAAAAAATGTAGTGATTAGTAAATGTAGTGATTAGTTTAGATTATATCTAAAGGATCTGATTTTAATATATGCAAATGTTGACTACTTTTCGGCGTCTTTTTTTATGTATGATATGACGTGTTTTTTTTAGTTATTTGAGTACATTCTTATTAAAAGCCGCTTCTCTTTTATCGATTATTGTGTATATCAGTATATGAATGCAGATTTATGACATACTCCTCATTCAATACCTTCTTCTTATGGTTATGGAAACCCAAGCAAAACAATTGAGATACCAAATCATTGTTATGATTTTCTCGACAAACAAATCATTGTTTATATGGACTTTGTGCACAAAAACTATGTATAGTACTTGATTTTACAGCTTATACCATAGCAAACGGGTCACCACAACCACCTCATCTTCGTCACTGACGTTACGCCACGTGGATTGGCCAGGGTCTTCTTCAGCTAATGAGACCTCGTGGTAAAAGTTAGCATCTTTATGTTGTAATCATGATGTTATTTCGCATATCATATTTTAAAATTTTAAGCACTAGCAGTTGTTATCGGTTTTATGAACATATTGACAAATGAAAAAAAAAATGTCATTCTCCGCCGCTGTGCGCGGGTATCCTACTAGTATATATATATATATATATATATATATATATATATATATATATATATATATATATATATATATATATATATATACATATACATATATTAAATAGTGTCCAAAATTTGCAAAAACCTCATTTTGCAAAACCAATTTTCCAACATACAAAACGTGTTCTTATTAACTCTAACGAGATTTTAACATAACATAACCATATTAGAATTATGATTCGCTTGTCCTTTAATTAAACACGAAATTGCAACATATAATCTCTGGATCACTCTGGATACAAAGTATAAAATAGGTTAGGCCTATCAATTATAAAATTTCCCACAGGCTTTTACAAAAATAATACACGTCTATCACTCCCCTGCATTTTGATCGAGAGATGAGTGAACACTCAAACTAGTACGAAATTCCTCATATAGCCCAGACGGTATATCTGTGGTGAAAATGTCAGCATACTGGTAATGTGATGCCACACGAAGAACACGAACATGACCACGAGCAACCATATTACAAAAAAAATGTATATCAATCTTGATGCGTTTGGTCTGCTGGTGGTGAACCTGATTAGCGGTCAAATAAATATCACTAATATTTCGCACATAGACAATTGGTAGACAATAATGGTGTATGAAGCTCGTGAAGATGATTACGAAGCCAAGCAGTTTCAGCAATTGCATTTGCAACACCTCTGTAGTTAGCCTCAACACTCGATCTAGAGAGAGTATGTTGTCGTTTAGAAGATCACGATAGGAGATTATCCTTCAAGAAAAAACAACAACTAAAAGTAGAACTCCTAGTAGGGCAACCAGCCCGATCAACATTAAAATAAACAACCAAAGAACTAGTAGATAATGCATAAAGTTGGAGCCCAATGATTAAAATTAGTTTGATGGCAACACTTGGCCGGAAATAATTAACGGCAAGTGAGAAGAAGCACTAGCGAAAAAAATTGGACGACAATATTATTTCGGGTTTCTGGTCAAAGGATGCTCTGTTAGTCTGTTACCATATTAGAATTATGATTTGCTTGTCACTCAATTAAACACACAATTACGATATATAATCCGTGGTGGATTATTCTAGATACAAAACATAAAACGAGCTAGGCCTATCACAAATAACAAAACCCAAAGGCTTCTACAAATACAGGGTATTGTCGTGAACTAATACAGGGTATTGTCGTATTCATTGTCTCATTGACATTTGACTAGCATACCATAAACGCAAGAATCAATGCCAATCGTCTCGATGTGACATAGATGGTTCCCAATCAATATAGACATAGAAAACATAAAAAAGTTTTCACTGCATCTATTGATCCTCTAAGAGGGTCATACGCTAAATGTCTGAATTTCGAATTATAAATTTCTAGAGTGTAGACATCAAATTAAATGGTTTATCCACAACCAACATTCCTACACCATTATGATGGTTTCACTTGATGTTGTTTCATGATCAGTCTTATTTATATGCATCCCTTCCTTATCTTTAAAAGATCTTTGGGTTTTTTCTAACTTTTGCATTAACGACATAAGTTATGAAGTTTAAATGAACACATTTGTATTTTTAATTAAGGATTAGTTTTATATATCACTCTATTTTCATAACTAATTTTATATATACAAAAAATGCAAGTATTAATACATAATATACAATATTTTTAAAGTATATATAAAATTCTCACTAAAAGAAAGAGAGATATAAAATTGCCGCTTTAATTAACTTTGTCTTCATATAAAACAATGATAAACTAGATAACGATCACAAATCGAAACTGACTATTAATATCAACTCACGTATAAACATAATAATTTCAAATCGTTTAATGCTTCCAACTATATAGCACAAGTATGAATAGTTTCAAATCGTTTAATGCTTCCAACTATATAGCACAAGTCTGAAAAGTTCCAAATACATTACTACAAGAAATATAAAAAGTTGTTCAAATAATAATTGATTATTATTGAAAAGCGTATAAAGATTATTACATCTTTTTTGAAATCCATTTTTAAGCCGACGCTATAGTTATTCAAAAAACGCTACAAGCCTACAATATATTCTTCTTGCTAAAAATGGGATATTACGTGTGTTAATAAGATGATGTTACCGACAAATTTATTGAACTTGTAGCACACACATAGATTATACCAACCTTAAAGTATAAAAATCAAAAAAGAAAAGTACAAACATCATTTGTTACTTTACCAAATATCACCAATATTTTCACACGTAATATGAATGTCTTTTTTTATCCCCACATAACACCTTTGAAGATCTTTTTGAAGATTCAAACTCAATAAGATAATCTTTCAACAATAATAATAATAGACAAACAAATCAAGACCTACCAAACAAATAAAAGATGAGGTCAACCAACACATCCTTATTCCTCTTCTCACCAAGAAAATTCATTTTCATTAAATCAATTTACATCTAAATTCCCAACACCATCATTCATTCAATTCTCCCTAAAACCATCAATCAAAAAAGAAAATGAGAAAACACCATTTTCATAAAAATATCAACATTTTCATACTTTTGTTTCTCTACCCTTATCTCTCACTAGCCATAGACACAATTACACCAAAACAACCTTTATCAATCAATCAAACTTTAGTCTCAAGTAACCAAGCATTCGAGCTAGGTTTCTTCAACCCAAGCAACAACAACAATAACAACTCGTACATAGGCATATGGTACAAAAAAATACCCGAAACCCAAAGAGCATATGTTTGGGTAGCTAATAGAAACACACCACTAACTACATCGACAGGAAGACTTACTATAGGCGAAAACGGCAACATTATACTTATAAATGAGTCCGAAAGCGCGATATGGTCATCTAACATGTCACTTTCTAGCGTGAACACTGTGGCACAGCTTTTGGATAATGGTAACTTTGTATTGCGAGATGAAAGTGATGAGGATTCGGAGAATTATATATGGCAAAGCTTTGAACATCCAACAGATACTTTGTTACCTGGGCAGAAACTAGGGTTAGATCGGAAAACAGGAGTAAACCGGATTTTAAGATCGTGGAAGACCAATAATGATCCAGGTATGATAAAAAACAGCACATGAGATGCCATATATTATCGTATTATTATATTCTATTGTGTTTACTTTTTCAAAAAAAAGTTACTATGTGTTATTCTACGTGTAATGGTAATTTTACT
Source organism: Artemisia argyi (assembly GCA_030686995.1). Lineage (NCBI taxonomy): Eukaryota > Viridiplantae > Streptophyta > Magnoliopsida > Asterales > Asteraceae > Artemisia > Artemisia argyi. The sequence continues at coordinate 201,327,313 of CM060678.1, forward strand.
GCCCTAATGCATGATATTGTTACCTGACTGTTATTTAGGGTTAATATCGTTTGTATTGGGCCAAGCTCGTTTGATCTTTTACCATTATTCATATTGTAGTACATTGATATCTTGTAAACTGTGTAATTCTCATGACTGAATAATGAGTTTGAATTCAATATAAATAATGTTAAATGATCAAACGGACTTGCCCAATACAAACAATGGTATCATTAAATACTAGTCCACTAACAATAACAAGTATAAGGCCGCAAGTGAAAATCACAAGCTCTTTTATCACTATTTTAGATGATCATTTGTTTAGCGACACAAGTGTTATAGAATTACCTTTAATGTTGCTAGGTTTTGGTCTCGATCAAGACGTGTGTAAGATATATCCTGAGATATGTGATAACATGTGTGAAAAATTGTCGTTCAGAAAAAAAGTTACTTATTTGGCATTGAAAGTTCACTTGAATCTCAATATATAAGTAGCTCAGCTAGAATAGTACTAGTATTAGTATTTCACAATGTCATGAAAGTGTGAACAATTAGATTTAATAGGCCTAGAGCTGATTATATTAGAGTTTGTGCGCGATTTTGCTGAAAGGAAAAAAAGTAAAAGAAGCTTAACATATATATTCGTGGATACAGGTGAGGGCGAATATTCATTCAAAATGAATACAAGTGGTTTTCCACAGTTTTTTTTATGGAGGAATAATGTAACGGAACAATACCGGAGTGGACCGTGGAATGGAAGAAGGTTTAGCGGTGTACCAGAGATGAAAAGTGCTAATAATTTGATTGAGTTTGAGTTTGTAAATGATGCGGATGAAATTTCGTACTCATTTGACATGTTAAATGATTCGATCTATTCACGGTTAATCATGCATACATCAGGTGCACTTAGACGTTTCACGTGGGTTGAAACATCTCAAACGTGGAGCGAATACTGGTTCGCTCCACGTGATCAATGTGATAACTACGGAGAATGTGGGCCCTATGGTATTTGTGACATGAATGCTTCTCCCGTTTGTAAATGCATGAAAGGATTTGAGCCAAAAAATAAGCAAGCTTGGGATTTACGAGATGGGTCGGACGGGTGTGTTAGGAGGTCTGAATTGGATTGCGAGACGGATGGCTTTTTGCCTTTGAAGAATATGAAACTGCCCGAGAGTTCTAAAGTTTTTGTTGATCGAACGATGAATTTGAGTACGTGTGCTACGATTTGTAAAAGGAATTGTTCGTGTTCTGCTTATGCTAATATGAATATTACTCAAGGCGGGTCGGGTTGTGTAATTTGGGAAGTGGATCTTTTCGACATGAGACAGTATGCTGATTCTGAAGGTGGTGGTCAAGATCTTTACGTTCGAGCTGCAGCTTCTGATTTGGGTACGTTTTCGAATACTCAAACCTTAAGTATTAACAACATGTATTATACAGTAATACATGTTGTTAATACTCGATAATTATATCTCGCCCTTAAGTTTCCTTATCCGAGAGTTATGAAATATACGCGACAATGCAATACTATACAAGTCGTTTACTTTGTATATCTATTGCTAGATTCGTATGTCGTGATCCAAAGGTAAGACTTAGTCATCGGTTAGACGTGGTCCAAATGTCTTTGTATGACATTTTTGATAAATGTCAACTAACAATAGTATAAATTATATTGCTTCGAATAGGAGCATATAAATATTAACGAAAAATCAATGGTAAGACTAATTGTGATTATACTTTTAATCTACGTACAAGCTGTTTAAACATTTGTTAATTCATAGGATTAAGGGTCAATCATAGGGTCATCTACTATACACATAAGTCTTAAGTTTGGTTTTCTGAAATTGACATGTATTTGTATTTTTACATCATCTGATACGACCGGTCTATTCGAGTCATCAAACTCTTGAATACATAAACAAATGAAAATGATATTTGCTGTTAGGAAAGTAAAATTGAAAAAGACAGCTACCTTAGAAATAATTTGAAGATAAGATAATTGCATTTTAATATATCCTTATTTTAGAAGGAAGGAAATATGAATGTTTCAAAGTGAAGATGTAAGTAGGTGACAATCATGTTCTTAACTTCATATATCGACAATATAATGTTTTATACAATTTAAATTATTTGATCAACGTACAAGAGTCGAAAGTATACCTGAAAAGAGAAAATAAAAAATTGTTTACGTGAATAGAAAGTACCTAATATGATATACCTATAACGTTTTGTTTAAGCTTACGAGCTTTTTTTTGACTCGACTTGTATTTATGCGTTTATATTTATTCTAGCTTATTTTCTAGTAGCTTTTTTTTTTTTACTCAACTTGTATTTTAGGAGTTTATTATTTATTCTAGCTTATTTTCTAGTAGCCTAGTTTGAGCATCTGTCCAAAATCGAACCGAATATGGTCGGTTTGGTTCGGTTTTGTGTTGGTTCAATCGTTTCGTTTCGGTTCGGTTTATATGGTTTATGTGTGTTTTTATCGGTTTTGGGTTGAACCTAATCAAACTGAAAACCGTTAGAACCGAAACTGAACCAAATATGATATGTTCGGTCCGGTTCGGTTTTTGGTCCAATATGCTCAGCCCTATAGCCTATAGCTTATTTTTCATATTTAAGTCGCAATAAGCTTATTAGCAAGAATATAGATAGTAAAATGTGATCTATAAGACATGTGTTAAGTCAAATAAGATTATAAGCCTAAAAGCAAGCTTAATTTAAGGGTTCATAAATCGCGTAATACCTACAGAAATCGATACCGAAACCAAATCGGACCGATCAAAACTCAACTAAATTTGTAACTGAACCGAATTTGTCAAAACAGAACAGAACCAAATTAGATACTCGATTTTCTGTCTGAATACGGTTTTGGTAAAATAAAAACCGAACTGAAAAACGAATTCAAATAAATATATATATATATATATATATATATATATATATATATATATATATATATATATATATATTAAAAAAAGAACAAATAATAATATTAAAACTCTTGTTATAAATATAAATTTTTTTATGCTTGATTTTTTCTTTCAAAAAATCTATATAACTAGATGAAACACACATAAATTATGTAATTCGAGTTAATCAGGTCGACCCGAAAATCGAACAGAATTCAAATTCAGTTTTGGGTTTGGTTTAATCCAATTTAAATTTGGTTTGATTCGGTTTTACTCAGAAAAAAATTTAATCGAATCGAATAAACTGAACAACCCGATAACCGAATCGATGAACACCATAGCTCAACGATAGCTGAACAGACAACATAATACTTGCCTTGACAGGGACGGAACTAGGGGTCTCACGGTATCACAGGCAACATAATAATTTTGCTTAGCAGTGTTAATTTTCATAAAAAAAACACTGAATTTATAAAATACACCCGGTTTTAATACATTGTGTTTCTAGCTTTATCTTAGTTAGTTTATCAATATGTAAAAAGTGAATTTATTTTTCACTGCACATAATCATTTTAAAATCGAAAATCGTATAATTTTGTTTAATTTTTTCTCATGATAAAGTTAAAAAATAATTTGTGCACCCGATTAGTTTAAAGTATTTGTTTCGTCCCTACCTTGATAACAGTAGATTGGACTAAATTTAGACCACAAATATGACATGTGAATTGTCTTTATCAGCCCTTTTCGTTTTCTCCGTGAATGGTTGCGTGATTCTTTTCACAACTATCTAAAGTGGGGATAATACAAAATCTTTTGTTTTTTATACTTTCAAAGATCTCGAAAGAGCTTAATATTTTCATCTCAAGTACTCTTTGATCATTTGTTCTTACTTTTTTTGTTCAAAAGTTTGTTCGCGAAAAGGAAAAAAAAAAGAAAAAAAAAAAAAAAGAAAAAAAAAGAAACTAGATGCATTTACGAAAATTATACAAAACAAGAAAATGCAATTTTTTTGGACCAGATACATTTAAGAAGAATCCGGGTAAAAAAAAGAAAAAAAAAACTCATGGGTTGTCTTGGGACAACTTCAGGACCTACCCTGGTTCCGTCTCTGATTGTTACACTCGGTTGCTAATAAAATTCTATCTTTATTTTTTCTAAGTTTTATAGATTGTTGAAGTTTAACATGTCAAAAAATAAAAATGTACTATGATATTAAAACAGAAACAATTATATATTGTGTTTTTGTTTTATTTTTTTGAAGGTGCTCAAAATAAATAAACATTTACAAGTTGATTTAAAAAAATAATGTTAAAAGGTGTAATTAGAAAAATAATGTAACTTGCTATCTAGATTAACCTATATATTTATTTTAAATTTTTTACTTGAAAATGGATTAGAATAAAGTCAGGTGTCTTGCATAACTGAAGTAGCATCCGAGTAGCCGACCCAACAATGGCATATAAGAGTCTTTAGTAAATGTTTCGTTGTTGGAATTCAATATTTCGCGATTGCTTGAAATTCTACGTAGTAAAGGTTGAGTACTGAGTAGACGAGTCTAGAGGAACTCGTAGCAACATTGACAAACGATTGTGATTTGTGACACGTATAACTTGTGATGAACCTAACTCTTATTGACGAATGGACAGTGATATTTTATGTCTACATTCATGTGGAATATAAGCAACTTCGTTAGATCGCCTTCACTATCTACAAACGTCAATAAGTCTTTGTTGTCGTGTTATCAATATAAAGCAGCCTAGTTGATTCAATATACAATACTTAGCATATCATGACTTTCTGAATCTTGGTTTATACATATCAATGTGTTATGTGTACATAGTTATTAGATTGACCTCGTCTAAGATGATTAACTAACTACCTTAGGTACAATTTTTATAATTTTCAACCCAAAAATGAATTAAAATAGAGTTTGTTAGGTTTTAGTTGTAGACTTGTAAAGCCTCCAGAAGTGCAGAACTCAAAAAGTCAGCATAGAAGCTGTGTCAAATGTGACAGTTGACAATTAGTATTTTGCTAACAAGAATGAGCAAGCGAGCGTTGGTTCACATTATGCAGAAATAAAGAGTCACATGAACATTTTTTAGACGTTGCGTTATTTTGTAAGGGTATTTGCTAAATTGTATTTGGACCAGTTATCTTAGACTAAAATGAATAAAGTTTCCCTAGGATATCCTAGCTCTATCCTTCATAATGTTTTAATCGGACGTTCATTATTTGTTATGTTGCAGACCCATCATCAACAACGACTCAGGATTCTGGAAAGGGCTCGGGAAACAGTGTTGTCATGATTGTGGCCATCACTGCTGGTGTGTGTGCAGTTCTATTAACTCTACTGATAATTTTTTACGTGAAGAGGAAGAAAACGCAACGGTTTAAGAACTCAAGGATAGCCAGACAAGGTAAATTTGACTTTTAAGAGTCAAACACATCAACTTAGAATTGGTAAAATCATTAAGTTTTTATTAAATAAAATGTTTAAAACCATCCATTATAAAATCATTCAAAGATAAAGTCTACTTCTAGACTAATTTCATCGAAAAAAATTCAAAAAACTTGATGTAAGTTATTAAAATAAATGGTTTGACGTTCTAATGTCAAAGTTGTTGGTCTGCATTAGGTGCATACGAAAGAAGTCAAGATTTCTTGATGAAAGAGGGGATTATTGTGCCAAGTAAGAAAGAGTATTCCGGCGATAGGACAGATGACGAAATAGAATTACCCTTGTTCGACTTTCCTACTTTGGTTATGGCCACAAAGAACTTTTCCAGCGCAAATAAGCTCGGGCAAGGTGGTTTCGGATCTGTTTACAAGGTAAATTATCGGACTGCCCGGACGTTTAACATATCATATTATATAAAAAAGTTAAAAACCATATAGGTGTTAAAAAAAACAAAAGTAACATCCTTTTGGTTAATGATGTCAGGGTACATTCATGGAAGGTGAAGTTGTAGCTATAAAAAGGCTCTCAAGAACTTCGGGTCAAGGGGTTGAGGAACTTAGAAATGAAGTCCGGTTAATTGCCAAACTTCAGCATAGAAACCTTGTTCGGTTACTAGGTTGTTGCATTGAGGTCGAAGAGAAGTTGTTGGTATATGAGTACATGGAAAACAAAAGTCTCAATACATTTCTTTTCGGTAAGTTTCTTGATGGTCTCGAGGCTCTTTATTAATCCGGCATTGGTTTCTTTATCAAGTGTAACATGTTTCTTGAATTTATCATAGATAAAGAGAAAAGTGCACTACTTGATTGGCAAAGAAGATTCGATATCATATCTGGGATTGCTCGAGGCCTTCTGTATCTCCATCAAGATTCTAGATTTAGAATCATTCATCGAGATCTTAAAGCGAGCAATATTTTGCTAGACAAGGAAATGACCCCAAAAATATCGGATTTTGGTATGGCACGAATTTTTGGGAGTGACCAAACTGAAGCGGAAACGAAAAAAGTGGTTGGAACACAGTAAGCATCATACCCCTGCAGCTTTAGACGCACTTATCATCGAGTTCCAATTTTTACTTATTATTTTCTAACACTTTTTGCAGTGGTTATATGGCACCAGAATATGCAATGGACGGTCTTTTCTCAATAAAATCTGATGTTTTTAGTTTCGGGGTTTTGGTGCTCGAAATAGTGAGTGGCAAAAAGAACCGTGGATTCTATTTTGCAAGTAACCAACTTAACCTTCTTGGACACGTAAGTACTATCACGAACTTGAATATACTTATAACTAGTTGTGTTAAATTAGCTGTTTCCACTTTGCTGTATTTCTAACCAAACAAGAATGTTTTTCAGACATGGAAGTTATGGAATGAAGGACACGCTTTAGAACTATTAGACGAATCCATAGGAGCTGAATTTTCAGTGGATGAAGTTCTAAGATGCATACAGATCGGATTATTATGTGTTCAAGAACAAGCGGAACATAGACCAAGCATGTCAAAAGTATTGTTAATGTTAAGCAGTGACGTTAAACAACTGCCACAACCGAAATACCCTGGATTTAGTATTGGGAGAAGGCATTCTGAAGTAGAGTCATCGAGCAAATACGATGAAAGTGTGACTGTGAACGAGATCACAGTCACTGTATTAGATGGAAGGTAGCCACAACTAGGTTAATCGCGCGTGTTATAATACTCTGAGTGTACATCCTATTTTTGTCCATTGTTTTTTGTTCTCATGAGAAAAGGGAACTTTATGTCACATTTTATACGGCCAGTGAATGTGTATAGATGATTTTGTCTCGCACACATTGTTGCAAACATGCTTTCTTAAAGCAATTAAAAACTTGTAAACTACTGTATATTTTTTTGTATGAATGACAACAATATATCAGAAAAATGAATAACTTTAACTTTTTGTAGCAAACATAGGTCACTACACCTTCACTTTTCACGAGCCATCCTCACAGAAGAGGCCTTCAACCGCGCGCCAAGAGTGCAATTTTTGCATTGGTTTGGTGGTTTACACCACCTAACAGTTTCCCATATTTTTTATGTGCGTGTGTTTGTGAGGTATATTTATATAAAGTGGGTTACTTTAATGTTTTTGGGTTGGTGACGTAGAGGATTGTCGGGCCAAGATCACACAAATTTACGGAGATATTGTTCGTTAATATCATGGCTACGACTTGTAAAGATGCAAAGAGAAAGTGACCAGGATAAGATATGCTCAACATCTTTATTTTTATCTCTATCTTCGTTTTGTTTCTTCTGTATAATAGTCATCGGAATCTTTTTGTGTACTTGCTATAGACGACATAACATTACGATATCAATCTCTTTGTTTCTGTTTTATTACTCCCGGTTCTAATTGTTTTTCGACAAAAACACGTAGTTTAGAAAAACTTAATTATTACTCTTTAAAATAAAAAAAATAAAAAAAATAAAAAAAAACTTTTTAGCAGAATGATAGTTTAACTTTACATAAATAATTAATCTCTTCTTTAAAGTTTGTAATAGAGGTGGCAATTTATATCCAAAATCAAAAAATTATGCTAATTTGAGCAAATTTATAAAAGATTTGAGAACATTTAGCCTCATCTTTTTTTGTTTAAATGGGCATATATTTCTCGTTTTAAAGTTAAATAAGCATAAACAGGCACATATTTTCTTTTAATTAAAGAGCATTATAATTATTTTTAAAGAAAAAGTTATAGATATAATATATTTAATTTTTTAAATATAAATGAGGTGTTATGTTTGAGAAATTTATTTGGTCGTTTTAGGACTTTTCTAAAGCAATTTGTATAACATGCGCCCGTTTAGCCCGTGCCCATTTAGCACATGCCCGTTTAGCTCGTAGCCTGTTTGAACCGTGGCCCGTGCCCGCCCGGCCCGGGCATTTTGCCACCTCTAATTTGTAATAATAATTTCAAACAATGATAATATGATAAATTCGATCAAACTTACATATTTATTTGTAGTAGTAGATAATTAAATTATGATATTCTAAAAAAGAAAGATGAACTGTTAATTTGAGACAGAAAAATATGTTTTTTTATCATTTGGTCTTTGTGCTTGCTACATTATTGTAAAAGTGAAATTAGTAAAACTTCGCTCAATCTTGTTTTATATAATCACGTTATCATAAGTCTCAGTGTTTTAGTGGTGGTCGACCACCTGGTGGTGCCACTCAACAAGCGCCATCCCTATTACATGCCTTGGGGTATTTTGTTATGGTTCAGTAGTGCAGTACATTTAACTGTTGCACCCTTTTTCTTTTGTGTGTTACGGGGTATGCTAGTATGAAATGTACATTTTATATATTTGGTTTGGTAGTGACCATTACATCTGTTTGGTGATGTGTTAAATGGTCATGTAGAGCTAATGAGTTTAATGAACATAACACTTAGAACACATGTTACGGGTGTCATTGGGTTGCGTTATTGCCCTATGACATCGTCCTATGGCACGTGACCATACAAGACCCAAGTTATAGAGCTCGGCACTAAATTCACCAACCAAGCCATCGGCCTTTTTACTCTTTTTTTTCTTGTTTAATTGTGTTTATTTTAAAAATTATGGGGCCCAAGGGTGTTCTATAACTTGAGTGATGAGTGAGTGTGTTTTTCAATTAAATTATAAGTTTTGAGTTATAGGAAAATTAGCTGAGGTGACAGCAATTTTTGCTATGCTGAAAAAGAAAGATGAACTATTAATTATGAGATACTGAAAAAGAAAGATGAACTATTAATTAGAGACAGATAAAAATATGTTTTTGTATCGTACAATTTGGTCTTTGTGCTTGGTACACTACTGTAAAAGGGAAATGAGTAAAAACTTCGCTCAGAGTGGTTTTATATCATCACGTTATCATAAGTCTTGATGTTCTTGTGGTTGTCGACCACCTGGTGGTGCCACTTAACAAGCGCCATCCCTATTACATACCTTGGGGTATTTGGTTATGGTTCAGTAGTGCAGAACATTTAACTGTTGCACCCTTTTTCTTTTGTGTTTGCGGAGTATGCTAGTTTGAAATGTACATTTTATATATTTGGTTTGGTAGTGACCATTACATCTGTTTGGTGATGTGTTAAATGGTCATGTAGATCTAATGAGTTTAATGAATATAACACTTAGAACACACGTTACGGGTGTCATTGGGTTGCGTTATTGCCCTATGGCACCGTCCTGTGGCACGTGACCATACAAGACCCAAGTTATAGAGCTCGGTGCTAAATTCACCAACCAAGCCATCGGCCTTTTTACTCTTCTTTTTTTTCTTGTTTTATTGTGTTTATTTTAAAATTTGTGAGGCCTGAGGGTGTTCTATAACTTGAGTGATGTGTGAGTGTGTTTTTTCAATTAAATTATAAGTTATGAGTTATAAGAAAATTAGCTTAGGTGACAACAATTTTTACTATAATAAGGAAAGTACCGTAGCTTGAACTTTTATTTTGAGAGAGCCAAAGATATATTTTTGTATTTTAATAAAACCAAAAACTAATATTTTCTTTCTAACGTACGCATACCATAAAAAAATGCTCTTAACATATAAAGTTTGAAATACCGACCACCTTATTTGGTCTCCGCTACCCTCCGCACATCAGGACGGTACGTGGTGCTCTCAGCCTAACAAGAATCACTTTTTGGTTATAGATAAACAGGTAATCTTATTATTGGTGTTGGATGCATAGGGAATAGGACCCACGCGATACCACCCAAACTGTATCATTTCGTGACTTCTTTTAACGTAACTAACAATTTACTAAACATCTCCTTCATGATAAGAAATTAGTATACTTAGTCCCTATATATTTAGAATGATGTAAATGTATATCTTATGTTATGTTTTTAAGAATTCAAAGTTGTTTCATATCAATCTATTGTTAATTTGTTAGTAAGAAATGTGTTTTGGATATTTAAATGATCAGCACCAATTTTCAAATATTACTGTACTGCTTTTTGAATTAAAAATCTAAACTCAAGAATTATACGTTGTTGCACATTATACGTATAATTAGGGTTGAGCATCGGGCACCCGACCCGAACTGACAAAACCGAAAATAAAAACCTAAACCAAAACCAAACCGAATATGGTCGGTTCGGTTTGCTTTTGTGTCGGGTCTGTCGGTTCGGTTCGGTTCGGTTTAGGTGTGTTTATGTGTGTTTTTGTCGGTCTTGGGTCGAACCGAACAGAACCGACCCAACCCGAAATTGAAAATTGTAAAAAACCTAAACTGAAACTAAACCAAAGGGCTGTCGGGTCGGCTTGGTTTTTGTCGGTTCAGTCAAGTTTTGTCGGTCCTCATATAATACTAAGGTTGTGGATTGAGATATTCATGTCATGTCTAATAGCCCGTATTTACATTTGTATTTTATGCTCAGTACTCCGTAGTAGTTACTACGGGTACCTCCTATATGATCTATGATCTTTATTTTTATATTTATAATATTTGGTAATAAGCTAGTTGAGTTAAAGTCAAGTTTGATTGGAGAATATATGATCAATTAGAAGATTAGCTAGAATTAAAATAAAACTTTGTTTTGTGATCTCTTTTAGTAAACATTATTTGATGTGAAACTGTTCCTTTTCAATTGATTTGACGTGAAGCTAGTGGACCCCGGAGAGTGTTATCTTGATCTTCCATCAGTACATAGACGAAATAAACAGAAACTTTTCTCCTTTATTTTGGAAAAGGTCTTAAAACAATGCAGGGGTGGACGCAAAAATTGCTCTCACAAGTCGGGCGTGAGGTAATGATCAAATCGGTGATCCAAGCTATACCTTCATATGCAATGCAATGCTATATGGTGTCTAAGGGTCGTTTTGATAAACTCTTGGTCAATATTAAAGTTTCTTTTGGATTTGGATTGGTGATTCGCATGAGCAACACATTCACTGGTTAAATTGGGGTGTCGTATTTCTCGTACTATAGATTAATGTGGTCTTGGTTTTTGATATCTTCATTGTTTCAACTTGGCCCTTCTCGCTAAGCAAGGATGGCGCTGAATAGTGAATTCTAGTTCTTTCTGGGCTCGTGTTGTTAAATGTATCTATTTTCCCCCATTCAAACTTTCTTACAGCTTCAAATGGTTCGCATCCTTCGTGGTTATGGAAAAGTTTAATTCAAGGAAAAGTTCTTCTTCTTCATGGTGTTAGGTGGCAAGTTGGAAATGGGTTAAATATCTCATTTTGGACACAGAAATGGATTTCATATTCTGAAGATTTTATATTCATCATCCTCGGAGCCCTTTCATTGAAAACACGTTAGTTTCATAATTTATACTCAATGGTTATTGGGACTTAGCAAAACTACATCCAGTTGTTCTACCCGTTGACACAAATTTCATTTCTAAAATATATTTATCAAGGACGGGCTCTTCAGACAAGATTTTATGGCATTATGAAGCTAAAGGTAATTACACGGTAAAGTCAGGGTATCGATTAGCGCTGCATCATCGCGACTCAACCTCTCAAACCATAGCTTTCTCATCTTCATTGCCAAATAAAAAATTTTGAAGACAAGTTTGGCGTCTTAAAACTTTACCAAAAAAAATGTGGAGAGTGTGCTCCCATTGCTTTAGCAACTCGTGAGAATTTGTTTATAAGAAATTGCTCTGGTTCACCATTATGTCCTATTTGTGTTTCTCATGTTGAAATGAATGAACATACGATTTTAGTGCCCATGGAGAAAAATTGTGGTTTGGATCTCATATATGTCTTCGGGTTGATTCTACGAATGGATTTATAGTCTCACGGGTTCGAGTCCTCCTAGAAACGGTGCTAACTATGTCCGATAAAATGAAATTCACACATCTTTTGTCGTATTGCACTTCACATCTGGAAGTCAAGGAACATAATTATTTTATTAGCATACTCCATAGTTCCTCTTAGTACAATACAACTATGCACTAGTATTAAACCTGATTTCACTTCAATTTCTCAAATGGAATCAACTGATTCTAATTCCTTGGCTCCTTATGATGAATCCCAAACAAGTTCACTTAGGTGGATCCCCCTACTATTAATATTCTGAAGCTTAATTGTGAGACATCATTTAAATTTAACCATGATGTCGTGGGTATTATTGCTCGAGATCATCTTGGTACTGTAATCTTTTGTTCGGGAGAGGCCTTTCATGAAAATGGTACCTCCTTGGAACTTTGCTGTTATCGTGGATAATATTAGAATATGGGCATCCCAACTAGACATTTATTTTTCTTAGGTTAGTCGCAATTGCAATGTTGCAGCCCACGTGGTCGCAAGAATATCTTTTGACTCTCATGATCGTTTTCTTTGGGGATGTAATGTTTCCGAAACAAATCACCTTTGTTGTGAAGAGTGACCGAGTGATATGATCTAATTTTATTTGGGCGTCGGCTTGGGTTTGTTCAAAATCAAGAACTTTGTTGTGAAAATTGATTATAAACTCATGTTCATACGTGTCTCGAACTCAATGACATTTGGATCTACCGAGCTAGAATAAAATATGAGTACGAGTCATTCTATAAAGCCTTTCGAAAAAACTATCAGTTATTCTATAAAACCAACTTGTTTGCAATTAGATACTCGGTTTAAAGTAGAATAAAACTATAAAAATAATATGAAAGTATGAGAAACATATACTAGTGGTCATTTTTTAGTACAAAGTAGTATGAAAAGGATCGTCTTAGACTACATATGATTTGCAAAGGGGTTTTTGTATGAATAAATCCAAACAGAAATCATGGCTTTATTTAATTGAAATAAAATAATAAACGCATGTATGACTTTGAAAAAAGCGAAAGAAACACTAGCCAAGTTTCCCCTCCGTTTCCGGCAAGACAACCGACACTTTACCTAACCAAACATGCCAAAAGTTTAAACTCACATGAAACATGCTATAATTAGTTTACACTTTCTGTTTTGCCGTTATGTTATTCATTTCCTAATTTGTTCAAAAAGTTAAAGGTTTTTAATTATGCTAATCAATTGAAGTAACTAAAAGATACTCTATGTTTCATAAAAAAAAAATTGTCCACGTTACTTATTAGGTTTGTCTTAAAATAAATATTCAGTTTTTTTCAATGTTGCAAAACAAGGCTTACAAGGCCGATTAATTGTCTATTGGGTGCTACAAGGCCACCAACATTTCCGATTTGTGTAAATCGGTCAAACAACTCGGTCAACCGTGGTCAACGACAGTTAATGATGGTTAACGGTGGTCAACCTTGTCCGAAACCTTTAAACCTTGCTGGAAATACCCAAAACTCACCGTAAAATTATTTAACAGGTTATACTTGCTGTTTATATCTATTTCAAGATGTTTTTTAAGAAAAATTTTGCGAGTAATACCTAAAATTTGCCAGAAATACCTAAAATTTGCCGAAAATAGAGAAAACTTATCGAAAAAGCCAATCTGATTAATCATCGATTAATCCCGCCTAGACCGATTACAAGCTACAGGGGGTCGACCACCCGACTACCGATTCACGATTTTTGCAACCTCGGTTTTTAATTTTTTATACATAAACAGTAATTATATCTGATAATTACTGGTTTTACTACTTTACCTTTATAATTAAAACTTGCATTAATTACTTATTTTTAATTTCTATATTAACTATGAGGGTAAAAATAATTTTTTCTCAATCAAAACCAGCATTAACTACACATATTATAATTTGTTATTTTTTGTTTGTGGATACTTTTTTTTAAGACGGAGGGAGTATAACTTTTTCTAATTAGAGTTTATGTGACGATAAACCTAATTGGATAAATTGAATCTACGTAAGTTAGTTGTCACAATTTAAAAAAAAAAAAAAAAAAAAAAAAAAAAAAAAAAAAAAAAAGGTGTGTTATTTATAACGAATTTTCACATAAGGGCTTGTGTACCAATGATATCACATGTTGTGTGAAAAGCTCTTCAATCAAATGCTTGTGAGTTAAAATCATGCTTAACATGTGTGAGATAGATTGTGTGATATAGATAGTTGGTGTTCTAAAAAAAAAAGAAGAAAAAAAATCGTTATAAAACAGGTAAATAGATTATGTTTTTATTGTTCATGCAATCTGAAAATATCGAATATTTAACTCAGATGTACGCGGTTTTACTGAGATAACCCTTTAAACGTTTCCGACCTCTTTTCTACCCACTCCAAAACTATGTAACATGTGAGCTTTGAAAGGATATTAAAAACAAAAAATGTGAGGTTTGAATCTAACACTAGACCAAATTTGTTCCATAAATTTTGATTGTAAGTTACTTTAGAAGCGAAAATTGTTCCTTAATAATTGTAAACGCCTCTGTTGTTAATTGCAAAATTAAAAACAGTTGACTGTTTATAATCGTTGATTTAATGTATATCAAAATTATTTAATGATAATTGAATTCAATTTTAATGGTAGAAATGTTTAAGGTCCTTGAACACCTTTATTGTTTCTTGACTTTCATTTATACATTAGAAAATGTAAACCATACTTGAAAAACTATTTCCACAACGTATACTTTTGAACTAATTGGGGCCAATTTCGACATGTTAGAAAGTTTGTAAAGGATTATTACAATTTACAGACCAAAAATGTGTACATTTATAAACACCACATTCAATTTGGCAAGAATGTGTACCAATAATGTGGCAGATGAATTTAATTAGGTATTTACTGCTCTATTAAAAGTGTAACATAAATAGTTTGTATCATTATTACAAGTTTATCTTTTAGTGAAAATAAAAAGACATAGGATGACCAAAATAGAAGTTTATAATGAAGATGTTGGTCTTTAATTAACTGATCATCTAGTAATGGATAGTGTCACATTCACACACATGATAAATGTTAGTAAATCAATTGTTTCACTACAAATAGTTACATGGATTTGATATATAGGGATACATTATTGCTTAAAGAGTTTAAGAGTGTGATTATTTTCATTTCAGTTGAAAGAAATTTGTTTGTGAAGTAAATAGGTTTGAAATGTGATTATGATTATGAAAATATGTTGGTTAACTAGGTAGTCAAGAAATGGATAAGGACAGGGACGGAGCCAGGAATTAGGAATAAGAGGGCCGAATTTTTTTTTCAAACTAACAAAGTAATTTAACTAATGGTTAGGGGGTCATTTGCCAATAGTTGTGTCATATGCTTAAATTTTATAAGGTAAATAATAAAACGATTGGGCGTGTTGGAGGTGGCCGAGCACCCCTGACTCCCCCACCGTCTCCGTCTCTAGATAAGGACACATACGATTATGAAAATAATATATCACGTGTTAGACAAATTAATGTCTTCTAGCTAATTTCCTAGTGACTTCTAATAAATGATTGACGTTTAATTTCATTTTCACAAAATTAACAAACACCATGTCATGTAATTATGCTCTCATAATGTAAGAGTAGTAAATTTTACTTAGAGGTTAATCACGACAGTATAAAATTAGAGGTTAAGCTAACAATGCACACAGGTATATTTAAAAGAAATTACAAAACCTAAAACCATGCCAAGAACATACCGCACTAGACCATAAGGAGTGTAATCAATCTAGGTCGGTTCTAATTATAGCCAAATAACAATAGGGTTTGCTAAACACAATCCTATAAGTTTTGTGTAAGCATTTCATAATTATATAATTAATATTTAATGAACAACAAACATTCTATAGTTAATACCACTTACCAATTTTATAATAATTAAACGTATATAATTATGGAATATATGAGTTTATTAATTGTCATTTTTATAAATTTAGAATGGTTAAACAAACCCCATAGGATTGTGTTTAGCAAAACCCACATCTCTCGTCCAATTCATACTTAAGTAACCGGTTACTTACACTCTGTTCTTAAGTTTAGTTTTGGGAAGGAAGTGAAAGAAAGGGACTTAAATAAAAAAGGTTGGGTGTTCTCAAGATTTTTTAGAAAGAGAAAAGGAAAGGAGTGGGATGAAAGTGAGTGGAGATTTTAATGGTTTTCTTCATAAAGTCTTTCATCCCAATTATGGGCAGAAAGTGAAGGGAACTGCTTATAACTTTCTTTTTTTTTTGACCATATCATCAACTCCAAAATTGAAGGCTGTTCACAATCATCAAACCCAGATCCATCATCGAAGAGAAGCATCAAACCCAAACTTTCAGATCCATCATCGATTGGAGAAACAAATAAACTTTCAATTCATCCATCCATCATTGAAGTGAAGCAGATATTGAACCATAACCCAAATATTGAATTTGTTTCACATCCATCCATCCATCGATTGGTGGGTTAATTATTGGATCCAAAGTTACCTTCGACAAATATTAGTCATTTGTTCTATGTTGCCAACAAGCTAAATTCACATACAACTCCATGATTTTGTAGGCCCTTTTTTCTTGTTTCTCCCTTTGTATGAATATGTTTCAGATCCAACCCATTTGGACTGTAATACAATTGAATATGTTTTGTAAGATGAAGTGTTTTTTTAGATAAGGTTTTGACTTCCTTTCACTTTCTTCTGTTTTAATTTGAGATAAGAACACAAAATAAACACCACTTTTCTTCCCCTCCTCTCCGCTCCTTTTCTTCCCTTCCCTTTACTTTACTTTCCCTTAAAAAAAAAATCTTGAGAACTGAGTGTTAAGTATGACTTCAAAAGAAAAACATTTTTAACTCAAATGTACATGAATTGGCCAAACCAGCTGCCTTAGGGCAGTTGGCCACCAACTACCGCAAAAGCGCGCAGTTGACCAAGTCAAAGCTTAAAGGCGGGGGTTCGAATCTGGACTCCAACTTGGTCAGCCAGTGTTGCCTAGGTAATTTACCGGGATATGCCTTCCTTGTTGGGTGGGGGGCTCGGTACCAAAAAGGTACACGAATTTAAGATGGTTCCGCCAAATACCATTTTTTTTACATGAATTGGCCAAAGTTTTCATGATTTTCTAATTTTAAGGCTGAGCATTGGGTCAAAATCGAACCATACTGATGAAAACAAACCGAACCAAAAACCGATTTTCTGAAAGACATGAACCAAGAACCGAACCGAAGTGACTCGGTTTGGTTCGGTTTTATGTCGGTCCATTCAGTTTTGTTCGGTTTATATGGTTAATGCGTGTTTTTCTCGTTTTTGGCTTGAATTGAAACGAACCGAAAATCATAAATACAGAAAACCAAACTGAATAAAGTCAGTTCGGTTTCGATCAGACTGGTTTGACTCGATTTTTCGATTCAGTTCTGTTTTCGATCTGTTTTGCCCGGCACCAACCAATTTCAATACCCAAATCTTAATTTTGATTAACTTTTGATATGGATATGGATATGGAGTCCCCCACAATCTAATGCCACACTACTACATTTGAATATAAAATTAAGGTCCTCCACCTCAACACTCAACACACAAGACACAAGTAGATGAAGCTAAACCTCATAAACCTCTTCTTAAACACACACACACAAACAAATCCAAAAACACAAACAACACTTCTAGAAAGAGAAACAACAAAACACAAAACTCACTTTCATCCATTCATTGATTCTAGTGAGAGAAAAACAAAACACAAAAAACACAAACATCATCAAATCAAATGGCAACAACAAACAACAACTACCCAGATGACTTTAAATGTCCAATTTCATTAGAACTCATGTCTGAACCAGTGATCATCTCCTCTGGTCACACCTTTGACCGTCGCTCCATCCAACGTTGGCTTGATGCTGGTCATCGTACTTGTCCTATTACCAACTTACCCTTATCAGATTCACCCATTTTAATCCCTAACCATGCCTTGAAATCCCTCATCTCTTCTTACAACTATCTTCACCATCAAAAACCCATCTCAAATCACCAACTTAATCCTCAAACCCTCATCTCTACCTTGACTTGCCAAAAGTCAACGCCTGAGGTCAAACTTACGGCTGTTGAGGAGCTTTTGGGGGTTTCTAAACATGATTTTGATGTCAGGAAGAGGCTGTGTGAGTCTGGTGCGGTGAAAGGTGTGTTGGGTTGTGTTAGTCAGAATGGCGTTGAGTTGCAAGAAAAGGCTTTGAAATTGTTGTTGAATTTGAGTTTGGATGATGATAATAAAGTTGGGTTGGTTGCTGAAGGTGGGTTGTGTCAGGTTATTGAGAGTTTGGTTCGGGGGGAGAGTTCGGACTGTCGTGCCACTGCTGCGACTGTTGTCACCAGTTTGGCTGTGGTGGAGGTGAATAAGGCGACTATTGGTGCATACCCTTTTGCTATCAAGGGTTTGGTGAGTCTTTTGAATGTGGGGTGTTTTCGTGAGAGGAAAGAGGCTGCGACTGCGCTTTACGCGCTTTGTTCGTATCCGGATAACAGGAGGAGGGCTGTGGAGTGTGGGGTGGTTTCGGTTTTGGTTAATGTGTTGAGTGAGGGTTTGGAAAGGGCTGTGGAGGTTTTGGGGTTGTTGGCGAAGTGTAGGAGAGGGAGAGAGGAGATGGTGAGGTTTGACGGGTTTGTGAGGGTTTTGGTTAATGTGTTGAGGGAGGGGAGTTCGAGAGGTGTGCAGTACGCGTTAATGACGTTGAATTTGCTTTGTTTGAGTAGTGAAAGTGTTTGTGCTGAGGCGTTAAGGGAAGGCGTGTTTGAATTTTGTTTGAAGTTTTTGGAGGATGATAATGAGAAAGTTAGACGGAATGCGTCGAGTTTGATTAAGGTTTTTGGTGGTGCGGGTTCAGTTAGGGCCAATGGGAGGTCAGTTTAATCGGGATTAAACGTTTATGCTTTTCTATAGATTTGTTGAAGAAAAGAAAAAAGAAAGGAAACAAATGGTTAGATTTTTGGTTGAAATGATGTCTTGTTAATTGGTATGTTGTACATTATTTAATAAGTTTGGCCAAAAATAGGAATTTCCTTGTTGTAATGTGTCAATAGAAAGTTCAAATTTTGTTCATTTCTGTATCTTGTGATATACTTCTTACCATATTTAACATCAAAACACACACACAAACACAATCTGTAACTATTTGTAATTTAGTGTAATATAGTGGCGAATTTGGTTATGAGGACGATGGTTTTTGTTTCTTTTTTGATGATAGTTTGATATTTGCAATCAACATCAGATGCTAGTTTTGTTGCAGCAACTCTTACATGTATCTAGTAGTAGTAAATATGATTATTTTGTCCCTCCTATAACAAATCAGAAAACGAGAGTTAAAATCAAATTAGATATGCGTTGAATAATAAGGGTTGCAACACATCTAAACACCCCCTTAGTAGTTTAGTTGCTCGGAGATTGTGGGATTGGATGTTGGTTTGTGCTAAGAACTATGGATGTTATCAGAGTCAGGTTTACTTTTATATATTGCCTTTCGAGTTAAACCAAAGTTTATGAGGATATTGATTCCAGTTTTTGTTGTGGTGGAATGGCGGTGTAAAAAATTTGAGTATGGATCTTGTAACTACTCTGTAATTAAAGTTCATGTTATACCATGTAACCATTGTCTTCAATTTTTGTTGATCCCAACATCGTCTCACGTGTGTTCTGTTTACGAACATTAATCCCCTGTTAGTTTCAGTTAGTAGCTGATAGTCTGATACCATGGTTAGTAGCTCTTGCTCAAATTCTGTTAGTTTGATGTCCATAATTAAAGACGTACATGGAGCGAATCCATCGACTAGAATTGGAAACTATTTTAGTATGTATATCTTTTTTGTGCCGTTTTAAAGTATGCTTCTAGATACCCTTAATGTCGGTTTACAGTACATCAATCTTCTGAGGTTTGATCTGGTTGGTAAGACAGTAAGCATGCTCTCGTATTGCAAGTACCCCATGCAGTCATTCAAGATCAGATTGTACCTTCTGATCACATATTGTACTGTATATAATATCCGGAATAAAAGATATGATGCAGGTAAAGATCATCTACTTCTGTAAGTCATCTGACTGAATAGTCAACTTCTAGTTAATCTGTCGAATAAATCTAATCCTTTTTAAATTAATTACAGATTGATTCAGTTCAACAACTTATTGTGTAGTTGAATGAAGTAACGAACGATGGTGGTCATATATTCTGAAAAGGTCAAACATTCAAGGTACGCATTTTCATGAAGATTTTACTGAGACTAAATCTAGAAATTGAAAGCAAAAGAGATCTTTAAATTGATTGAATGAATTCTAATGAACCAATTACGCCTGCCGGCTTATGAAAGTGATGTTTCTGACTAATAAATTGCATGATGACTCACTTCGGCAGCATCTGTAAAATAATTACCCTTTATATAGTATATTAGTCTATACTCAGTACAATTACATGACGTTTTTTCTTTTGCTTAGAAGAGAGTCGCTTTTTGGGTTTTTCGGAAAAGAAAGTTGCGTTTGACTTTCTGTCTGTTAGTTTACCATTGACCATCTCAGACCCTTTGGTGTGTATGATCAGTTTTCTTTAAAAAAAAAATTATTTGAGAATTGTTCTGGTTGATACAACACCTGACAGATTAGTTTTATGTGTATCGTTTTAATTTTCATAATCGCATCCCACGCAAGAAACAAAATAATGAAAGTACAACACAAAAAGAAACAAACTAAACAGAAGCAACGGGCTGAAAATCCTTGTAAATGGAAAAAAAAAAAAAAAAAAAAAAAAATTATTAAATCTGTTTGATATATAATTACACTTACAAATGAGCACACAGACTTAAAATGTGTAAAATTAGTTGTCGATCAATCTGTTTAATAATGCATTCAGCAATGTGGAAAGTAATTATAGCATATTGAACTTTATGTCACAGCTTCAAGCTACACCTTCATGCACAAAGCCACCACGGCCCCACTAGGTACATGTTTCGAACTACATCATAATTGGCTGTGGAACCGCTGGCTGCCCACTAGCCGCCACTCTCTCACACAACTCATCTGCGCTTCTTCTTGAGCGCAGTGGGAGTCCTTTTAACAACCCTAACTTAACCAATATAACCGCCTTCGGTGCTGCCCTAATGGACACCTCATCCACTTAACGGTCCCAACAATTTGTCTCTAAAGACGGTGTTAGAAATGCTCGTGCACTTGTACTAGGTGGCGGGAGTTCAATTAACGCTGGATTTTATTCACGTGCACCAAAGGCGTATGTTAAGGATGCTGGATGGGATGAAAAGTTGGTTAATGAGTCGTATCCGTGGGTTGCAAAGGCGTTTGTTTTTAAGCCCGTAGGACCATGGCAATCGGCCATGAATGCTGGGGTTACACCGGATTCTGGGTTTAGTTATGACCATTTGTATGGGACAAAAGTTGGTTGCATGATTTTTGATAAAAATGGGCGTCGACATTCGGCTGCTAATTTGCTTCAGTATGCAAGTAATCAGGGGATCTTGTTGTATCTTCATGCTACTGTTCACAAAATCTTATTTCAGATCTCAGGTAAGATACGAGTTTAAAAGCATTCAAATACGAAATACTTAGATCACCCCTTTTCGTAACTGTATATGTAAACCAAATTCGAATCTTTAAGGGATTTTTGCGTTTATTTATCCTGTTTTGGTCATTGAGTCATAAAAAGATGGCTTTGTGTCATTTATTCGGCTTTCAAAATAATGACGTGTGTATGTTAAATTAAGGTATGCAATATCGAGTTAAGATTTTTATGAAACTGTAAATCTAATGAGACACAAAGCCATCTTTTTATCGAAAAGGTAAGTCTAATGCGAAAAGCCCATGCATTAATTTTCTTTGAAATTTTGAAAATAATACCGACCTGAGTTTATTTTTTCGATATTATTTGTATCTAGTTTTCTGTCATTATCAAACCTCTAATGATTTTCATATGCATTATTCTTTTGCAATGTATAATGTATTCAGGAAAATCGAAACCAATAGCTCACGGGGTGCCGGGGTGGTATACAGACTCATTAGGAAAGAACACAGAGCATACTTGAAGAAAGGGTCAAAGAATGAAATGATAGTATTTGCTGGATCATTAGGAACAGGGGCGCAGCTTCTAAGGGGCCGGGGGGGGGGGGGGGGGGGGGGGGGGGGGGCCGACCCCCCGAAATTTTTTTTGCGATGTAGGGGTATATAGTTTTCGTGTAGAAAAATTTCGGTATTTTCGGTTTCGCCCCCCCAATTTAATTCGGTTTCGACCCCCCATAGTGTTAGGAAAAAAAAAATTAGATCCCGACCCCCCACTCGAAATTTCCAAGCTTCGCCCCTGATTAGGAAGCCCATTACTTCTGATGCTAAGTGGGCTTGGCCCAAAAGGCCAGCTTTAGTATCATGGAATTGATGTTGTTGTTCGGTTAGTTCGATAAAATTTTTTCTGGGTAAAACCGAAAATCAAACCGATTTCGAGTTGGATTAAATAGAACCGAATTCAAATTTAATTAAACCGAACTGAATAACTCGAATTACTTAATTTTAGTTAATTATTTACAGTATTTAATTATATAGATTTTTGGCCTTAACAAAAAATTCAAGATTAAAAAATGTTATATTTACAATATAAAAGAGTTTTAATGTTTATTTTATATAAATATATATATTTATGTGAATTTCAGTTTTCAGTTCGGTTCCGTTTTCTTTTTGCCAAGAAAACCATATCCAAACCGAAAACCGAATATTTAGTTCGGTTCGATTCGATTTTGACAAATTCGGTTCAGTTTTTTTTTGTTCGGTTTCGGTTTTCGGTTTTTGTGGGTGAAACCCGAATTCTGCACCGCCCTTGTTGTTTTGGCACATCCTGGTATCGGTAATGGCTTGGCAGATAACCCAAAAGGCTGTGCTATTTGACCCATCACCGGTTCCTGTTGAGTTTAGTATCGCGAAGTTGTCGGAATTACTCACTCTGGAAACTATATCGAGGGCCGTAGCGGATCCAACCTCGTTAGTGGACAATATAAGAACGTTTCATTCAAGGTATTAATAATTTTGATACTTTGGATACTTTAGACAAACTCCTTTAACGTGGACTAGTGACTGAACTTTATTTTAGCTGGAAGAGTTCATATTTGCAAAGATATTAGGGCCAGTTTCATCAGGACACTAAGAGCTACAAAGTCGAGACCCTAATGATAACCCATCAGTAACGTTCAATTATTTCAATGATCCTGTTGACTTACAAAGACGTGTCAATGGACTATGTACAGTTATAAGAACATTTAACACAAAAGCATTATTTTCAAAGTTCAGATATCATGACGTGCACGGCCTTCTTAAAATTGCCACAAAACTTGCCGTTAAATAGCAACACAACCTCATCGTTGGAACAGTTTTGCAAAGACACGGCTGGTACGATTGTCGTGTTGATGAAGTCGTTGATCATAGGTGGATCAAATGTCCCGAGGGACTAATCCGGTTATGATGCTTGGAAGGCATACACGAAGAAAATTTACCGTTTTGATCATAATACATATCTTTTGGGGTGAGAGTTGGTAATTTTTTTATGTTTGTTAAATGCTTTGAACCTTGTTAGATTAGAAATTTCTCTGAGAGGTGTGCAGCGCCACCTGCAAGACCTTTCTTTCCGATGTCACTATGCAGATGAGTAATGCGAGTGACTGAAGTAGTTTGTTTACTTTAATTTGTTTGCAGGTACATGGCAGTTAAGGTACTACGCAGAAGACTATTATGTGAATTGTCAAATGGATGACAATCGTCGTATTGCTAAACCTAGTATCTCACATTGTTAAAAATATCAGTACCCATATAAAACTAAAAATGATGTTTGATCTATATAACTTTTAGCAACCTTTGCTTATCACAAAATAGTCGGAAAAAACGTTGTACTTGAAGATAGAAAACTTTGTAGAGCGACTTTTGACATGATCTATGTATTTCATCATTATATGTTATACTCCGCAATACGCTTGTAAGTTTAAACTTTAAACTTGTAACAAGATACGATGGCTTTTCTTCCTAGGCAACCCCTCTTCCCTGTTAGGCGATATTGGTGATTTACCACTCTTTGCGTACCCAACTATTTCTACCAGCTTATTGCTTATCATCATCGACCTCTCTATAGTCTATAGTCTCTCCTCCCACAATGTTTTTGGTATCAGAAACCTTGACAACCAAAAGAACGTGAAGTGCTAGAATTATCGCGATTTTTGTCATGTTATGGTAAAAAAAGAACAGAAAAAATAAAAAGTCAGGTGAATTCCTTTTACTCTCACACACGTATATATCCTCATCATGATTGTTAATGATGCTTAGAGTGCTTCTTTTTATTTATTTTTTCAAAAGCATTCTTTTGTTTTTTATCTTCTTGTCTTAAATTTACCCGGAAAAATGATAACCAACTTTCACATTGTTTTCATATTCTCAGGACAAGAGGTACTCGATCCTGATGCTTAAAGGTGTAACACAAACAGTCGAACGATCAAGTCAAATGTCGCAACGTACATATAATTAAAGACTTTATAAAGTTCGATTCAATTAGTACCAATCAAGTAAAACTGATGTTGTCGAATTATTTTTCTTTATTTGTTCTGTATGCAGATTCTACGATATAAAGCTTCTTCATATATCTTATACATGAGAATATGTTCTTGAAATGTTGATCATAACAATATTAAACACGACGAATATCTATTTCAAGAATCTTACATCTTCTCCAAGAGCTTACTCGATCGAATAAAAGTGTGTATTAATCGAATTTTTAACTATTTGTAGCCCTATTCGAACAAACCCCAGTCGATATATATTCGTGTTTTATTTTGCTCTTTGGAGCGAATTTGGATTCTACATATATGTGAACGTTTATAAGTAATGATAAAAGGCAAAGGCAGGTCTTTGTCAACTTTAAATGGTTTAATTATAGGTCTAAATCGTGTTGTTTACTTGTTTGACTCCTCATTGCATTTATAGGCCACGGAAAAAGTTGATATTTTGGTAAGGAATGACAGTTGGATTAAAGAGCCCCAACAAGGAGTAGAAATGACAAATCTACAAATAATCCCTCTGTCCCAAAATAAATATTATGTTTTGACTTTTTAAAGTATTTCTTTACTTTATTTTCAAATATTTTTATTTGTATTATACAAATAAAAATACATTTAAAACTTAATTCACTTATATTTTTGTATCAAAATAAAAAAAAATAGTTAAGCTTAAAGTTGGGAAAAAAAATCTTCAAAATGTCGAAAATGACATTTATTTTGAGACGGAAAGAGTAATCAAATAACACTATGAACACATTCTTTTTAGACCATGTGCATTTATAAAAAGCTTTTCAAAAATTAACACTATATCAAAAAATTTATGAGTGTCCCGGGAACCTAAAACCACCCTGATGCTTTCCCTTATTACAAAAGCCACTTTATATAATTTGTAGATAATTTTGTGTTCTTACTAGTAATCCAATTGGAAAAGGATAGAATTATATCCTTAAAGATGAGTTCTTTCTTAAATTTAAATACAAGCTAGCTAGGAACATGACTAAAACAATATGAAAGACCAAATTAATTTTTAATAACGATAGGAATCTGAGATTAAAACTCACACATAGATATTGTCTTGAATTTTATTCTCTTCACACATACACAAAGAATTTTCTTTCACTTGGCTAATATTTCCCTATTATTTTACTAAAATATTCCTGTTCTTTACTTTGTGATAGACCGTCCTACAAAGTACAATGAAAACTCTTTTAACTTTCGGACATGGTTCTTTAGTTTTTCTTTTTTGAATAGTTTTTCCAAATTTTGTTAAATGAAGCATAAATCAAAAGAAAATTTGCATGGAAATGTAATGGCAAAGTAACTAACAACCAAAAGTTGCAAAGTTCAAACTAACACAAACAATTATCTAACAAAAACTATAAGATACAACTAATTACAAACAAAAAACACTTGTTCTTTCTTTAAACAGAAACCTAATCATTTTCTAACCCTACATCAAACTGGCATTGGTTGTCCTTCCTTCAAGGGTCACTTTGAAGCTTTTTTTTTTTTCTCGTATCCTCCTTTTTCTCCTTTCTTTTTCCAACTTTTTCACATTGTACTTGCACTACACTACTTCAATATGTGGTTCATATTCATCTCTATCATGTTATTTTAATTCTTTAAGCTTTTTCGCTATTTTGAATTATACGATTTAAGTCAAAATAACGAAAAAGCTTAAGAACAATCTCCGTTCTTCAAAAAACGAACAACCAATGAGGCACGAGTTTATGGTACATACGTTTAATTGAGCTGAGTTATTGATTTCAAGTAGCACCTATTTGAATGTGCTTCCGAAACTGGATGTCCAATAATCTGGTGCAGTCTCGGTAGTAACCGGGAAGGTACTTGATACTGGCACAAGGCAAAGTCCTCGACTCCTCAAGTCTTGTTTAGCTTCTTCGGTGTTGTCTTTCACTTTGTCATGAATCTAAGGATGGATTTCAAGTGTATAAAAACAAGTTAGTTTAAGTGTATAAAAACTAGTTAATTTAAGTTGTTTGGAAAACGAATTCAGGATCTAATTAAGCTAACACATTACGATTCTAAGTTTCTTACTTGTTGTCGCTGCATGGTAGCTCCATTTTTCATATAAGGAGTACTTAGAACCTGAAATGCATATTGAAATGGATAAATATGATGCATCGACCTATATATGAACTTATATTAAGGAAAATGATACGAATTAAGAACGCACATTGACTTGATCGTGAAGTAGCTTAATGTACTCGATTGCTTCATGGAGAACCGACGCTGTATCAGTCTGGAAATGTATTTTAGCACTCGTTATTAGCTAAAGGTGAACTCATATATTCAAGAATATATACAGAGACTCAGTTTTCATATATGATAAGTGTAACAGAACATTAAGTTTAAGATGTACCTTTCCAAATGGCGAAACTAATTGTTGGAGCGCAGTGACTCGATCTCCTAGTTTCTCTTTTCGAACCTGAGAACCAACAAATATATTTCATTTGGGATTAAATCATAACAGTTTACACATATATGAAACATATATGGTTTTATAGAGAATATTAAGCAAAAAATAAATTTCATGATGATCACAAGCAGTGTATACCTTAAACGTTGGCAATGGCGATGGTGTTTCAAGACGAGGTCGCTTGAATGTAGGTTCACCAGAAGATTTCTTTATTGAAGATCCTAAGTCCCGAATTTCTTCATTTTGAGACTAGATTAAATAGTTAAAAGTTCTTCATTAGGAAAAAGTTCTTGATGAAACCCTAATCTTGATGAACATATATATATGCAAATAAAAATTTAACCTTTTAATTTATTCTTACCTTCATGTTAGGATAACCGCCTTTTTCTTCATATGTCGAAGCGCCAAATCTAGGCGGTGTAGAAGCGATATAACCACCTCGATTATCATTTAAATCCAACACAGATGCATTCCAGTAAGGCGTCTTGTTAGCTAAGTGTAACCCTCCAAGAACTTGTTGCTTTGGCTTTACTATAGAAGAGAATCCATTAGGCATACTTGGGACCGAATTAAAATTGTTCAAATTCGGTTCAAAATCATAGAGAGCTCGTTGTTGTGGTGCTGCTGCTGTCGGTGGAGATGCACTTTCGAATAAAGTTTGTAACAAACTAGAAGGATAACCATATGAATTCGCAACCAAGTTTTCGGTGCAATCACCCGAATTTGTCATGAAATTTGAAGTCTCTTGTTGGTTCATAGCAAAATTCGATGAAATTTCTTGACTGCTGACCGGTAAGTTATTCAAGATTATTTCTGGTAGGGTTTGGTTGTAACTCTCTTCATTTCTTCCATTACTAATATAAATTTCCAATGAAACAATGATTAGATTCTTTATTTGCTTCATATAACTACAAAGTATGGACTATGGACCATATTCATAGTGGAATGTAAAGTTGTATCAATAATTGAAAAAATAAAGCAAAAGATAACACAAAAAGCTATTTGTATGCTTACACTAGTAAAGATTGATGCCAAGTGGTGTTTGTAGATGGTGACGAGCCCGAGCCAGAGTCCGTTATCTGAAAAGCGGAGTCCGGTGAGATTGTAGCTGTATAACCACCACAAGACTCATCAGTTGACCTTGTTTTGATGTTCATAAAATCATTTTGCCAGCAGCTACCAGCATAGTTGCTCATAAAAGGTGATCCATTAAAGTTGGTTCTTGGTGAAGTCCACCAGCTGACCTCTGCTGCCTGAAATTCTTCTGCCATATGTAATATTATCAACTAGTAATGTTTTCTGTTTTGGTTACTTTTCTTTCTTCTTCTGTTTGTGCAAGAAACTACTTGGAAGAAAGTGAGTTGAGTCATATACTCATATATATAATACAAACACATATAGTAATATGATATTCAATATTGTACCTATTTTATATTTAATGTTATTTTGTAATAAGGGTTTTGTTATTTGTTATATAAAAAAAAGATATTTTAAATAGTTATGAGATGATCACTAACTTGTCTTTTATTGTCACACTTATTAAATGAAGTTATTATGTAGACATATATTTTAGTTTTAATTTGTATATATGTCTAACATTAAATGCTTAAAAAAAGTTTTTCTAAATCTATTATATTTATCAAGAGGTATATCAAGGACAAAAAGTTATTTACCAAGATGTATGTGAAACATCTGGGATTGTACGAAGAGTAAACTATTGGAATCTGGTTGACTTTTTTATAAAGTGAAAAATCACGTCAAATATAAATTGATTGTTAATCTAATATTTCAAAGATTGGTATCTTGGAAATTAATACTTTAAGTAACTGGTTTAAGTAAATTAATTGAATGACTAAATTTTCATTTACAAGACTAGACCTTAAAATATATTCCATCATCTAGATTTACTTTTGACAAGATTACACGGATGCTCTATGTGGTTTACTCGGATTGCAAGTTTAATCCTTAAGTCATTTTAAGTACACTAAAGATACCTATTTTTTGAAATTTGTCACACATTTAGTCTCTAATTTGGATGGCCGTTAGTTTATCCGTTAAGTTATTTTCACCGTTAGTCCTTCGTTAATATTTTTTGCACCATTAGTCCTCTTTTTCTAAAAAAGTCCTTATTTTTTGCACCGTTAGTCCCTCCGTTAATATTTTGCACCGTTATCAATCTTTTTACGTTTTCGTTCATTTTTTAACGTTCTCGTCCATTTTTTAACGTTTTTGTCTATTTGTTTTACATTTTTGTCAATCTTTTTACGTTATTTGTTACATTCTCGTCCGTTTTTTAACGTTTTCGTCCAATTTTTACTTTTTTGTCAATCTTTTTACATTTTCGTCCATTTTTTAATGTTCTCGTCCGTTTTTTAACGTTTTTGTCAATTTTTTTACGTTTTTGTCAATTTTTTACATTTTCGTCAATTTTTTTACGTTCTCGTCCATTTTTTAACGTTTTCGTCCATTTTTTTTTTCGTTTTTTTTATCAATCTTTTTACGTTTCCGTTCATTTTTTAACGTTCTCGTCTGTTTTTTTAACGTTTTCGTCCATTTTTTTAAGTTTCTGTCAATCTTTTTACGTTTTCGTCCATTTTCTTACGTGCTCGTCTGTTTTTTTAACGTTTTCGTTCATTTTTTACGTTTTCGTCAATCTTTTTACGTTTTCGTCCATTTTTAACGTTCTCATCCATTTTTTTAACATTTACGTCTATTTTTTTTTACGTTTTCGTCCTCTTTTTTACGTTTTAGTCTGTTTTCTTATATTGTTATCCGTTTTTTTACGTTTTCGTTCACTTTTTTACTTTTTAGTCTGTTTTCTTACACTTTTTATCCGTTTTTTTTACGTTTTCATCTGTTTTTTTATGTTTATGTCTGTTTTCTTATATTTTTATCTGTTTACGCCATTTTTACGTTTTCGCCTATTTTTTGTGATTAGGTAAGTATACTAAAAGAAAGTTTGATATTTTATAAAAATGTTTCTGTGTCTATTTTAAATCACGATTTTGACCCGTTTCTGGTCTAAATCATCAAAAGTGTAAAACACGAAAGTTGTTTGGATGATGTTTTACATCAAGACTCGCGAGATTTTAACCAGAAAATGCAAAACAAGGGTTGTCTACTACCAAAACTTAACCCATTTTTTTTTACCAAATTCATAACTTATAAACTTATAAACTTTTGTAAATTTTTGTACTTGTGTAAATCATCAAACTTATTTGAAAAAATGAACAAGATAAAAACGGATTAAAATGTATGAAAATGTGAAAAAAAAACTGACGAAACATGTAAAAATAGACAAAAACATATAAAAACATGAGAAAAAGGACGAAAACATAAAAATATTCATATTATTTTGCATTTTTCAAGTTAAAATCTCATGATTTTTCATGTAAAACATCATTCCAGACAATTTTCGTGTTTTACACTTTGCTGATTCGGACCAGAAATGGGTCAAAATCATGATTTATAATCGATACAGAAACATTTTTATCAAATGTCAAGTTTTCTTTTAGTATACTTTACCTAATCACAAAAAAAACGAGCGAAAACATAAAAAGATGAACAAAAACGTTTAGAAACATAAGAAAACAGACGAAAACGTAAAAAAGTAGACGAAAACGTAAAAAAATTGATGAAAACGTTAAAAAATGGACGAGAACGTAAAAAAAATGAACGAAAACGTAAAAAAAATTGACAAAAACGTAAAAAAATGAACGAAAACATTAAACGATAACGTAAAAAAATGGACGAAAACGTAAAATGATTGACAAAAACATAAAAAAAAATGGACGAAAACGTTAAAAAAAACGGACGAGAACATTAAAAAATAGACGAAAACGTAAAAAGATTGATAACGGTGCAAAATATTAACGGAGGGAATAACGATGCAAACAATGAGGACTTTTATAGAAAATGAGGACTAACGGTGCAAAAAATATTAACGAATGACTAACGGTGAAAATAACTTAACGGATAAACTAACGGCCATCCAAATTAAGGACTAAATGTGTTACAAGTTTCAAAAAATAGGTATCTCTGGTGTACTTAAAATGACTTAGGGACTAAACTTGCAATCCGAGTAAACCACAAGGACCATCTGTGTAATTTTGTCTTTACTTTTGTTTGGGTAAAAGGTGTATAATATACCTGGTAAATTTTATTAGAAAAAAAAATACATTTAAGTATATAGGATGTGAGTATATCACACATCACATAATGATACAAAAACGGAAAAAACAAAAGCACCATTTGTGCTTCAAATCAAACCTATCATAAGTATGCCAAACCATAACTTATGAAAAAACTACTCAATAAAACTAAGAACGTTTAGAATGACTACGAACCTTTATCTCAAAAGCATCAGAAATAAATTGTTGCTCTCGTAGTCGTCATCATCATTGTCACTATCCTCGTCCTGAGTTGGCATCGTATCAGCCTTATGCCCTTCATTCTCAACAATTTCAGCCCACATGGAACTATCCTCATTTACGATCGTTTTAGCAGTTGAAGTACCCACACTCACGATGACGTTATCCTTTCCTTCAACGCTTTAAATGAGTCCCTTATTACTAGAACCAGCTTTGTCTTTTTTCTCACCATATCCACCACTAATAGCAACATCATCATCATTATCGACCATGTTAAGCATAACAAAAGAATTGGATAAAACTGGATCATTTGCCTTGTTGTTAACAACATTAAGGTGCATAGGAGTAACACTTGTACTAGCCTCGTTCACCTTTTAACTTGCCTCATTACCATGCCTCTTAGAAACATGTCGAAATTCTTGTTTACTCTTCGTTCTAAAACCCATATTCTTTGCATGTTGTTTGAGTCTAACATCAGTAAACCCATCTCGTTTTCCCCATTTGAAGAAACATTAGCTTTAGGAACATTAGCACTATTTGAACATTGAGTATCTGTATGGCTAAATATCATACATGAATTACATCTTGGAGGTGTCCACTTGTATTCGACTCTAATAGTCATACGTGGTTCATCTAATAAAAGAATTGCAGAAACCAAGTGATCATTGAAATCATTTTCATCATTTAACTTAATGAGTGCATGAGCATAGCAATTCCTACCACCACGACTCCTCGCACATTGTGTTCATATATGAATCAAGGACCATGGGAGTACCCAATTTAGAAGAAATCATACTTAAACTATCACCTGTGTACGCTGTCTTAGGGAGATCATGAAACTTAACCCACACTGGAATCCTTCTCAAATCATCTTTTGATAAGCAAACACTAGTTAACAAGGTTTTGAGAATTATCGCTCATCCAAGGACCATTGAAAAGTACAACATATATATTCTCTTTCAAAGAGAATTTAAAGAAAAAGAACCCTTGCGAGTTCATCATGATACATTGGATACCATACTTTGCTCATATGATTTGAGCAAAGTGTTGAACTACGAGAAACGCACCCTCTTGATGATGAAATAACCATACAAAGTACACACATATATTATTAACCTCATCAATTGACGATCTAGGGAGATTAAGTCAGCGTCAATTGTGTTTTTATTTCAAGAAGACAAAATTTAACCTTACTTGTAGACGTTTCAACATTAACAATCTTAACGAACGATGGATACCCGCTCTTAGATGTTGCACCACGCATGGCCTCTTCAAAACTCTTACAAGCTAAAGCTACCTAGTCAATATCGCCTTCAATACCGTCGTGAGCCTTAGTGTTTACATGTTGAACCACATGCAAGACATCTTCATGAGATGATGCAACCTCATGCATAATTCTAGTAGGAAGTAAAGGCTTCCCGTTCTCACCCATCAACACAACTATTTGCATAAGAGAGCTTTATTTCATTAAATGCTAATCGAAATAACATTCTAAAATCATATAAATGCTATTAAAATATCTATTACTAAACTTTTATTTTTGAGGCGTTACATCTAATGATAGTAAGGCAACCAATCGACCAACAAATGAAAGATTTTTGAACTTCTACTTTAAAAGTCTCTTTTGGAACCTCTCAACAAGCAGAGACCAATTTAAACATCTATACATTTTTGCATCAATTGGGATGCCTAAGTACATGTGAGGGAATTGAGAGGCTTGGCAATCAGTTGTAGATGCAATTGAGTTAAGTTCTAAAGTATTTACCCCAGTTCCAAAGAGTTTTCTTTTGTTAGAGTTTACTTTAAGACCATAAGCAAGGTGAAAGCCAATGAGAATTATAGAATTGAAGGTGGGAGATGTGTATCTTTCCATTACCCAGTTTAACCTCACGAAAAATGTTGTTGTTAGTTGCTTCAGGAAGCGCGATAGAGGGTCTCCTCGCCTAAGACCACTTTCAAGCTTAAATTCATTTGTTGGATATGCATTGACGGGAACCGAAGCAAAATCCGAATTGAGACAAGAATAAATCCAATTCCTCCGTTTAGCACTAAACCCATTTGCTAAAATTTCGAATTCAAGGAGTCAAAAGACTAGGGGTGAGCAAACGGACCGGATGGACCGGACAGGCCGACAAAACCGACCGAACCGGACCGGACCGGATCGGATCGGACCGACCACATTCGGTCCGATCCTCGGTCTAGGCTTTTTGGCTAATTCGGTCTTCGGTCCGATTGGTCCGGTCCAGTCCGGTCCGGACCGACCAAAAAACCAAAAAAACTTGTCAAATCTTGCCTATTTGGACCGGACCGACCACATTCGGTCTCGTTCTCGGTCCCGGTTTTTACCTTAATTCGGTTTTCTGTCGGTCCGGTCCAGTCCCAGACCGATGCTCAGCCTTATATTAAAGGCCATCAAATCATTGATGGCCCAGTTTTAGTAGATGAAATTATTTTTTGGGCCAAAACATATAAGATAAAACTCGTGTTCTTCAAAGTAGACTTCGAAAAGTCTTTTCATGATGGCCTTTAATATAAACCATTTGTACATTTCCAACAACCGATGAAAGTATATGCTTGAGACGATTAGCAAGCATTTTGGCAATGATTTTTTATTGACAACTAGACTAATGGGTCTAAAGTCACCAAATACAATTGGATCGTCAAGTTTCGGGACAAGGGTGATGAAAACGGTGATTAACACATGTTCTTCCTTAGCACTTAAATAAGCACGGGTATTGTTTCTGTAATATTAAAAAGTAGGAGAATTTTGAATAGAATTTAGTTGTATTATTTTATCCAAAATGCAAACCTACTTTAATAGGTGAAGATCACAATGCTTATTTTATTGTCAACTTTCAAATTCTTTATGCAATAATATAGGGTGAAAAATTCTTATTGCTTGGAAACAAAGGGAAGGGTATGGATGCCACGTCATCATGATTTTTTCTACGAATAATGCATCTTTTTGTCTTTATTAAATCCAATGGTCCAAATAAAAGTAGCGACTTTTAAATATGATGAAGATTTAAATTATTAAACGGAATAAATGTTACTGTATATAGTTTTAAAATCAAAACATATTTTCTTTATTAAAGTTGATTTTAGTTTTCATGAAAAGCTGATTTAATATGTTGTTCTCCTAGATTTTGGATGCTTTTAGTAAAGAGTGAAAAGAACTTGTCTCACGTACAATGAGTGGGAGGTAAAATGTCGATTAGTTATTGGAATGTCTTATACATACTGTTGGTATTTTAGTGTAAAAAATAGATTGAGTTTAATATGCATATAAGGGTCGACACTTATATGGATATTAACTGGACTAACGGGGGTTCCAAGGGGGCGGTAGCCCCCTTGGTGGGGGTTCGGGGGCAACGCCCCTGGCAGGGTCCACTAAGTTGCTATGTCAAAAATTCCTCAGAAAATTATATTTTCGGAAATTAAGGGACTAAATTTGACAGCTTGAAACCTTGAAACTGCCAAAAGACAGTTAACCCTTAAAACCGTTTCATCAGATAAAGGTTCTGGTGTAGATACAGAAAAACAGAAAGAAAACAGAAACGATTCTGATTGCAACCATAACATCATACACAAACTTGAATCAATTAGATTTTATCCGGTCGTTAATTGGTATCCACTCCAATTTAATCGATCTGAAAGCGTTCATACTCGTGACTTCTAATTGCTATCAGGATACTATCACCCCACATACGACACATAAACAACACATACTCTCCTTATGTTGTCACATCAGAGTGCTTTGGTCAAACTGTACAACTTGTGATACATACCGTACAAGCCAATGATGCACCCAATCATTGGATACCCTCTCTATGGGAGAGTGTAGATAACTTGTCCCCAATTATTACAATTGTAGATCCATAGGTTGTACTAATGTCGTAAGGCTAGCTTGAAAAAGTTGGTAAATGTCGATTTGGTTACAATCAAAATTGTTTCCGTTGACGCGTGTTAGAATCCACGTGTTTACCCTTTTCGTTTCTTTATATTTGTGTTTGTAAATTAAATGGTCGATAAATTCCTTATTAATACAAATAAACATATAAAAACGTTATTTCTATTTAACTGTTTTTTTTTTACGTTTTGCTAATGACAAATATAAAAGCGTATTAAGTAAAAATTTAACTAAACATGTTCTAAACTTGGTTATCTTTTTGACGAAAATCACTTAAAGTATAATGTGAATTTCTAAAACTTGTTTAGTGATCAAAGATTGTTTTATCATACATAATACATCAATTACTTGTATCATTTATAAAAGGCTAATATTTGGAAAATGTATCATACTTGACACTTTATTTTTTAATAAGTATCGAATAAATTTTTTTCTTTAACGATACACTAATATTGTCTTTTTATCCTTTTGTGGATAGCGAAAAGCTGTGATGACCATTTTACCTTGTGGGTTTGCAAAAATTGCATCTATCGTCTCTAGGGTAAATCACATAAATGTTCTAGTGGTTTAGTGAAAATTGCATCCACTGTCCTTAATTTATTTATTATTATTATTATTATTATTATTATTATTATTATTATTATTATTATTATTATTATTATTATTATTATTATTATTATTATTATTATTATTATTATTATTTTGGATCCACTCCCTACGGTTTTGACCCATTACGTTTTTATACACGTTTTATAAAACGTTTTTATCTATGCTTTTATATACGTTTTTACCTACGTTTTTATTTACGTTTTATCTACTAGCCGAAGTGATATAATTTTATATGTTTTTGTACGTTTTCATCCATTTTATAAGATTTTGTACGTTTTCCTCTGTTTACCTTTTTGTCAATTTTTATACGTTTTCATCCGTTTTTATATATTTTTGTCCGTTTTTAAATGCTTTTCCTCGTTTTCTTACATTTTTGTCCATTTTTATACCTTTTGGTCCATTTTTATATGTTTTTTTCGTTTTGTCAATTTATGTACGTTTTCATATGTTTTTATCCGTTTTTGTATGTTCTTTACGTTTTCGTCAATTTTTATATGTTTTCTTACGTTTTCTTACATTTTTGTACATATGAAAATGGATAAAAACATACAAAATGTATAGAACATATAAAAATGTACAAAAGCGTATAAAAAGGTACTAAAACATACAAAAACGTATCAAAAAATACAAAAATGTATAAGAACATACAAAAACGATTAAAAATGAATGAAAATGTAAGAAACACAGATGAAAACATATAAAAATGGATGAAAGCATATAAAAACGGATGAAAACGTATAAGAACAGAAGAAAACATATATAAACGAATAAGAACGTACAAAAACGGATAAAAACATATGAAACATACAAAAACGTAAATAAACGGACTAAAACAGATGAAAACATATAAAAACGAACGAAAGTGTATAAAAATGAACGAAAATGTATAAAATGTAAAAAAAATGAATGAAGAGGTACAAAAACGGAAAAGAAAGTAAAATAATGGACGAAAATGGATAAGAACATATGAAACGTAAAAAATGTATAAAAACGTACGAAAACGTATAAAAATAAGCAAAAACGTATAAGGAATGGGAAAAAAAAGGTTTTAGGATGGTGGATGCAATTTTCTTCAAATGACAGGGACCATTTATGTAATTTACCCTAGGGACGGTGGACGTAATTTTCGCAACCCACAAGGACCATTTATGTTATTTGGAAGGGTAAAATAGTCGTCACTACCTAAAAAAAAAATATGTGCACCATTAAGGAAAATAATCATTCGATACCAATAAAAGATAAAGTGGCAAGTATAATACTTTTTCGAAACATGAACCCTTTTATAAAATCTTGCATAATTTTATTTAACTCCATTTTAAATAAAATATCTTTAAAAATCCATTTTGTTAACTGTTTACGTATGGTATATAAAGCGAGAATAAGATTGGGTTGAGATGGTTGTGTTGTTCGGTTTCTTGTTTTGAATCGTAAGGACTTAAAAATATGATTAAGAATCAAGAGTTTGGGTAACACTCAAACATAAGTGCGTGTTTTTAACTGTGTGAAATAGTGTAAGAGTGCAGAGAGAGAGAGAGAGAGAGAGAGAGAGAGAGATCCTTTTTTGGTGTGTGAGGTGCCTTCAATTTATAGAAAGGCATTTAAGTTTTAAGGATAAACCCCACGTGGATGATCAACGGCTGTAGACAACAGGTGTTGATCATCTAGTGAGCAGACAAGAATGAAATGTGGCAGATTTTTTTGGCTCGTACTAGGTTGTGCATGTATACACTGTTCTTGCTTGTGTGTCTCCCATTGTAAAATGTCAGATATTAAATCTTAACCTTAGTGACAATTATCTCATGTGTGTCTATAGCACGACCTGAGATGTTTTCCCAGGCCAGGGATGACATGGGAGTGTGATTGGGCCTAGCATGTGTTGATAATGGGCCTTTGCTAATTATTGATAATTGGCTTGACTTTGGCGTATAACTAATGGGTTTTTTCCATTGATATTGATGCGCTATCAAGTGCCCAGTCTAGTACTATAGCATGATCTAATGGTATGATGCTAGACTAATGATAGTGACTATCATGCTTGAAAATAGCTTTGTCATTCTGATAGAGTAGTCCCCTAGTCGATGCGCTTTCAGGAAACAAAGTACCAAGCATAGAATCAGTGCGAAAGTGCAAGGTGTTCCTTTGCGAAGTTTGAATCTTGCCAGGATAAGGCAACACTTAATGTTTCCGTTTGAAATGCAAAAAATCTTTTTGAAATAATTTGAAATAAGTCAATCAGTTGTTTAGGCGGCGTTTTTGTCCATCCTTTCAACTATACATGACGTCAGTGTGATATTAGCAACATGCATGTCTCTCGAGGCATAAATG
This sequence comes from Artemisia argyi, assembly GCA_030686995.1. Taxonomy (NCBI): domain Eukaryota; kingdom Viridiplantae; phylum Streptophyta; class Magnoliopsida; order Asterales; family Asteraceae; genus Artemisia; species Artemisia argyi. The sequence goes on from CM060678.1 coordinate 201,365,659, forward strand.
GTACGTATGTTACATGGGCCCGTTGGCCCAATGGGCTGTTGCCAAGTCTACCCCACTAACCTTATTTTCTCTTGCATATAAATATGGGTGTTCTTTACTTTTTTAAACCAAAAAACACTCCATTTTCCTTTGTTTTTTCGACGCTGTTTTCCATTCTAAACTTAATCAAGGTTAGTTGCACCTTTCTTTCTTATTTATAAGAAATTTTTTTTGTCATGTCTCGTGGTGATCATGATGTTGTCCATGATAACCCTAGTTTGGTTAAGGACGCAAAATATAATAATCTTACGTGGCAACATCCATGGATAAAGCCATTTCTTCCTAGTATGCCTGAAGGTAATGAAAGGACTCACATACCACCGTCACAACATGTGAAAATCTTTCACCTAGAATATGCCCATAACTGTAACTTTATGATTCCTTTGCACCTATTTTATTTTGCGATTTCCGACCTTTATGATATAGCCTTTTCTCAAATGTACCCCACGAGTTACCAAAGATTGAATGCTTAGTTTATATGTCTTTTCTTGGCTTTCTCACTTGGCTTGATTTTGGTTGAATGTCACACCTAGTGTGCTTGTGTATAGATAGTTTTTCTGTCTTCGAAAGCATAGGTCGTGGCGGTCTACTGAGAAGATGCATAAGGGAGCTGAGCGTATGTTTTCCATAGATGCGTTTTAGAAGGGATTTTCTGGCTGGCATAAGAACTGGGTATGGATAACCGTTGATAATATTATGTTGCCGAGCTGTTACCTTAGGTGGAGCAACAGGGTGAGGCCTGACCTGGAGGATCCGCCACGTATTCCTCCAGATGATGAGCATACCTTGTTACATCGTTTAACTAATATGGAGGTGTATAGTCGACCGATTTTGGAGGGTGCATTGGTTCAAGCCAACCTAAGTTAATGTTAGAAAGCAGGGATGGTCTTTGTGCTCATGAGGGATGGTGAGGGTGAGACGTGTATCCCAAATACATGTTCTTATGCCTGACTCAAGTATCGTTGCCCAACTAACCAAGCGTTTTTTGTTTATTTTGCAGCGATGGATGTGCTTGCGCTTATGGGCATTTTGATGATGAAGGTGTCACCGTGGAATCCTCCACCTATGTATTAGGGTTGTGTTACCCAGGGGGTAAGTGCACCTGGTGAAGGTCCTCAGGTTGACCATGTGATAGAGGATGTATAAGATGAGACTCCCCTAGCTGAACGTTTGATGAGGAAGAGGAACCGTCCTACTAGTAGGGCTGCTAGGAATGAGGCAAGTGGAGCAGTACTGTTAGAGCTGGTGAGAAATCTATCATTTCATTCACTACACCTATGCCCGTGGATGTTACCCAGTTAATGACCGTGTATCCGATTTCAGATGATGATGAGGAAGTCGAGAAGACTATTGGTGATGATGTTGGCCTAGCATCTGGGTTGAGGCCATCTAAAAAGTTGAAGAAGCACGCAAAGAGGGCCAATGAAATTTCCTCTAAGGCTAGGGTCATTCAGGGTGATGAAGGTATCATTTTATATGATTTGGTATTGAATTCATGTATTTTCTACAAGTCTTTGTGCTTGATATGATGTTTGATTCCTTGCTAGGGGCTAGTTACTTGATATCTAGCTTAGTATCGATAAAAATGTAAGTGATGTTGTACGGTTTTATCTGTCAAGAAGGGAATTTGTTGATTTAGTGAAGTAACTCTTGAGTTAGAAACTCGATGAGTGGAGTAGGGTGAAAGAAGTGATTTAGTGAAGTAACTCTTGATTCAGAAATTTGGGGAGTGGAGTAGGACGAAAAGAAGTTTTTGACCGAACCACTATAAATTATCGTGTTTGGTTTGATCTTTCTTTTATTTATTGTCTTATTCATTCATTCATTCATATTATTGGGAATATATTAGCTATAATTTTTTTTGTAGCTAACTCTTTACAATTATATGTTATAATTTGTAGGTTTCTGAATTTTTTGTGGGTCATTGAATCATTTTTGTAAGTTCTGAATCATTTTTTATGTAATTTTGGTGAGGATTGTAGCCAATTTAACTATAATAATTGTAACCAAGATATCATCTATTATTATTTGTTCATAATAAGTTTTAAACTAAGGTTTTAAAGACTAAAACTATTCAACCTTCCTATAGTTTTTCATTACGTTAGTATGAATGTTTCATGATTCCGAAATATAGATGTTTTTATCACCATAACCGAACCACGTATACATTCTGTTTATTTTATATTGGAACTATGCTTCTTACGATCTTTTTCGGACATTACTTTGGAAGGGTACCGTTTATTCTAAAGTCAAATTACGGTGGTACTTGTGTTTATAAGAGTTTATGCAAATGAAGGAAACGAAAGTAGATATGGAAATCTTATGTTGATTATTAAGAGTTGACCTCCTAAAAGAGTAAAAGACACAAGTGTTCCTTTCTCCTTTTTCGTTACTTGCATCCACTATTTGGGTTCTTGTTGTTGTCGTCTTATGGCATGGAGAATGTTTTATTGCTCTTCCATGCGTGAGATTACTAATTTAGCCCCCTTACAATGCAAATGTCATAACCGATTAGTTTGTCCCACTATGTACAACTACCAAAAGTATCAAATATTTGGTATTCCAAAGGTTGGCTACATCATTTTGATATAAAATTTGACTAATACATTTTTTATACAGTGACATGTATATTTATGATTAATCTTCATTCTTTTTAATTAATCCAATCACATACAAACACTTTAATTTTGTGCGAAACTCGGCAAAATTTGAGTGGCATAGCGTTTCTCATAGAATTATACGTTTTTATGTTACTTTTTTGTTTTTGTTTGTCCTCAACTATTTTTCAAAATACAAAAAAATTATTTAGAGTTTTTGCTTAGAAAAACTTTAGACAATAACAAATAAGCCACATGAACACAAGGTTGCAGATTCAGACATTTTACACGTTTTGCTTAATATTTAAGTATCGATATCACTTGCTAAAATATACAAAACTAAGCATAGAATCAAAATGATTAACGCTAAAAACACTAAGTCAAAACCTATCAACTAATTAATATGTACTCTTTTACTCTGCATCTAATGAGATCTCTTTGTATAAAGTCTCGAAGATGTGCACAAAAGAAATGTGTATAAGAATTTTCTAAATAGACAAGGAAACAAAAATCTTTATCTTTTAGATAATTTCTCTTAGTGCAAGTCCTTATAAAATATTGTAGAATAATCCAAGTCTTCCAATTCACTTTGCATACGTATATATTGAGTTGTTCTTCAATTATTAGCTTGAGCTGAAAACTATCTCCATGTCTTGAGCTGATATGTTTTTCTTCAGCTTGAGAGAGTTTATTTCATCAGCTTGGGCTGAGAAATACTCATGTCATCATTCATCAGCTTAAGATTTATGCACTAAAGCAATCTTTAAAATCTAAACTAGTCTAATATCAGTTTACGTCTTTGTCTCATCAAATTTACAACAATAAAGAATTATGTTAATACAAAATGATTAACATATTTCCTAAATACTTTTAGTATACAAATGTTTTTGATAATTTACTATCACATTTTCCAAAGTGACATGTTTTTCCTTCTAAATTATCCGCTAATTGTGTCTCAACATTGCTTTCTAATGAGGGACAGAGCCAGAACAAATATGACTGTGTCCACAAAATTTTTTTAACCGTAATATAATAGAGTTTAAGATGTTAACTAAATTAGTCTAAAAACACATTTCGATGGACCGGTGTCATTTAAGATTCATTTGGGAAAAATTGGTGTTTTTTCTTAAAATTAACACTACATCGAAAAAATTCATAGGTGTCCCGAGCACCCGCGGGACACCCCCTGGCTCCGTCCCTGAGTTTATATACTTTGTTTTTGTTGGAAAGTTAGTGCAATTGTGGGTTTCAGGTCACATCTCGTAACAGGTTTGGAAGTACAGAGTGTACACCCATCAGGTCATTGAACCACCCTAACTCTAATAATGAAATAGTGGAATTTTGGTAGCTAATGAGTTCAGTGAGTAATACTCGAAATGGTTAGAGTGGTTTGATTATGTACAACTTCCTAAAGTGCATAAACAACTTTTGGAAGCTACTTTTATGTTGTTATGGTGGCATGTGTGGTGTTTTAGAAACTCATGCGTTTTTTTGAAGGTTGAGATCAAAGGAGAGTTTATTTTTTTCGATAATTTTGTAACGACATCTTTTCACTCTTTTGTATGGGTCAATAGTAGGTGTCATTCTTTAAGGTTGAGTTGGGTCGGTTGGATGCAAAACCCATCTCTTTTTAGTTCCGTGATGTAGTTGTTTTCTTTGCTCTAGCGTCTTGCTAGTTAAAAAAAAATATTGTTAATATATATATATATATATATATATATATATATATATATATATATATATATATATATATAAACTCAAAATGATCACAACAGGTTGATGAGTTTAGTGTCTTACTCTTCCTTGAGTGGACCCTGAATGTTATTGTCAGGGAGTGTTGTAATCAGATGGTTCATTTATTTAGTGAGTGAACTCCTCTGATGACATATTCAAGGGGCATGCCCTTCCAGGGAGCAACCTCATTAGCAAGTTAACATGAAGAAACTAAATTCTGTGGAAAACTAGAAGAGGGGTTGAATAGTTTACTGCTTTTTATTGTTAATTATCTATTAAAACTTTACGTTTGTTTAACGATATAGACTCAAATCACTTGTTTTAATCTTCGAAAAGCTTTACGTTTGATCAAAGATATAAACTCAAAATACTTGTTAATCTTTGAAAAGCTTTACGTGTAATTAACGATTCTAAATAAAGACAATATGTAATATGCAAAGATAAAGAAAGAAACGATCAAACCATAACACGATTGTTTATCGTGGTTCGGCTACAAGGACTCTTTTTCCTTGCCCTACATCCACGCCCCGAGTTTCCAACTCGAGAGTTTCAAGCACTAGTCAACAAGCTCCTTTCACGGGTGGAGAAACCTTTACAATCATCGCTTACACTTTATCTGGTACAAAGCTAGATACCGGGTCCTAGTTCAAGGTAAAACCAACCTAACGTCGCCTATCCACTATGTAACACCCCCAAAATTTGATACAGCGGAAGACTCAACAAGCTTTCGGGGTGCTACGGGGATTGGTATCCAAACACAAGACATAAAAGAACGAGATAAAGTAAACATAATAAAGTACAACCACACAAGGTTTTAAAGTTTACATTATCCCAAAATCATCCAAAGTCAGGCCCAAAAGAAATAAATATAGGTCCCCAATAGTTATCAGAGTTTTAGAAAACATAGATCCATAACCGGTGCCAAATGCCAAGCCTCCAATCCCAAGCATCCGCAGAGCATCACTTAATTACCTGAGAAAACGTGCTAAAAGTCAGCTTTCGCTGGTGAGATCATAGGTTTAGATTCTTAATTCAATATAGTGGACATATACGCAAAACGCTTGCTAGCTAGACTAGGGCTCACTCATCCAACCAAAATAAACCAACCAAATCAAATCATCCCTATAGGTGCACACTATAGCTCAAATCAATCCAATCAATAGCTTACCTAGCTCAAGTCTAGGCCTCGCTCTATAATCAATCCAATAGCTTACCTAGTTCGGGGACTAGGCCTCGCTCAAAACCAAATCAAGTAGCTTACCTAGTTCAAGTCTAGGTCTCGCTCTACCTAGTTCTATAAGCATAGCAAGTTTTGAAATCAAAAAGCGATAATAGTCCACATAAAGCATTTCCACGTTTCTTACCCCAAGTATTGAAAACAAAGTTCAAGAGTAAAAAGTGGGGCTATGACTCACCTCAAGTCCAGAAATCCTCAAAAGAAATGATAGAAGAAAGACGCAAGAAATCTCAAACAACTCACGTAACGGCGACTACAGACTCGACACTTCCTAACAATATCAAACCCGTTCAGAAATCATTTCCTCAAAATAAAATATTCCCATTCCCGAACGTAATTCATTTTACTTTCCAAAATGTCCATTTCTCAAATTAACTTCATATTCATTTGAAATTTGACGTTTGGTATCCATACGAGTGGAGGGTCGACACAGCTCAAACCGAAAAGCCTCAACAAAGAACAATAATAAGATAACTATAGGTCTAATGTTAGCTCGACATATTATTTAAATAATTATCGAAGCTTATTAAATCCGTTGATTTGATAATCTCCCATACTTATTTACGTAATATATCGTTCCAAAATTATACCCAACCTAAAACACATTGCACATAAATTTCTATTTGGTATATGTCGTAGCCCAATGAATTCCCTATATATATCGTCGAATCGGCCAAATTCCACAAGACATATAGTAATTCATTACCCTAAAATATATACCACATCCTATGGGCGTCGTGGGATACGATGCCCATTAATATACCCATTTTATATCGTCAAATAACTCAATCTAGAATAAGTCATTCGATAATATAAAATGTTTATATTAACCGTCATATATCCGTGACAACACAAAGTCACAATATAAAGCCCACTTGGACTTTAAAGACCCAAAATCCGTATAACTCGATACGTTTCTAATTTATAAAATAAAATCACATTTTTAGTTATTATTTATTCGACGTATAATTCGCCATTATTTATATAGTTATTATTTATAATAATACCCCGACATTTATTACACCATTTTCATAGCGTAATAACTATCGCTTTATTATTATACGTTTACTCGTGATCGTTTTATTATTAATATACGCATATATATATATATATATATATATATATATATATATATATATATATATATATATATATATATATATATATATATATATATATATATATACGTTCAACACGTCTATATACGTATATAAATGATTATATTCTTAATAATATTATAACGAGTTTTATTTTTAATATCGATTTTTAAAGATTTATCGAGTCATAGAATTTGGCATCATGTCCGAGTCATGACCCTCGGTTCATAGTCCAAGTCCAAAGTAATAAAGTCAAACCACAATATAAATCAACTCCGTCCAAACAATCTCAAATCCACGTGCTACAACATGAGGGTCCGACTACGGCACCCAAACTAACCTATCTCCGTCATCTAATTGACCGTCTCACAATCGGTCCTCAATTCCATACTCGTCAACACAACTCCAATACAAGATATCAAATGACCAATGTCCAAATAATTCGGCCCAAGTAAGTCACAACAATATAACCAAATAAGTACCAAAACAAAAATAATAAAACAATTATACGGGTCGACTTACCAAGTCAAACCCGGGTCAACTCGTGAGGTCACAACCAAAATAATAACCTCACCCGAGACCTCTCGGTCTCGGCTAGCTCTTATGAGCCCTCGACCCAAATAGCCCGCGAAGGGGGGGGGGGGGGTTTTCGGCCGAGACTCCAAAACAACAACAAACATAATTCGGACCATATTGGTCCCAAGAATCCAATCAAGCATCAACCATTAACAAGAATCAAGATGAACAAGAACCAATCACACCTCCAAGACTCTAATCGAGTCGAGGAGGGTCACACCGAGACCTTGGGTCTCGGTCGAGCTCACACCGAGCCACAAAACCCAAAACCAAACGCGTATAGCTCCGAATCCGAGCACAAAAGCATCAAAAATCGACCCCCAAGGATACCAAACTCGTATATTTACAAAACCCATCTTTATTTTTGATGTCATCTTCCCAAAATGTCAAGATCCAATTCGGGTTTGACTCGAAATAGTCAAACCCGACCCAAAACTCATGTGTTCTCACCTCAAATCAAATAGAAACCAAAATAGATGTTGATATGGTATTGTAGGAGATGTGGAGGTCGGCGGTATCAAAAGAAAAGGGAGAGGGGAGGCGCGTGCTTCACACTAATCGAACAGGAAGATGATGGGGATTGTTTTGGTGGTGGTGGTGTAGTAGGGAGGTCGGCGGTGGTGGTGTTGTTTGGGGTGGTGACCGGCGGCGACCAAGAGAAGGAGAGGGAAAGAAAAAAAATGATAAAAGTGTTAGTGTGAGGGTGGAGGGTTAGGGTTAGGGTATTATACCCGAATTTTCCACTTTAGACCCTTAAGTTTTCTTTTTCCAATATTAGCCACAATTACTCTTATAGTTAGTGAACTCTTTTTAATCGGTTTTCCCGTAACCCGATTACCCGTCCATAAAAGTATTAAATTTTCATCAAATACACACGTACACGTCATAATTGATTTCCCAATACACTTCCCGAAAATATAAATATGTACGCAAGACATAATATTAATTTAACGGTGAACCGCGACCGTTTTGTAAAATATAAAAATCTTGTTAGGTTAACCTAGTGCCGGAGTCAATGTAGTGCCAAAGATATCGATCTCAAAATAAATCATCACGAACGAAACAAAACAAACCATAATTAAATAACTAAATCCCATAAACATCGTGCGATTATAATCAAGTACCAACGTTCGTAAAATATCTCGTCACAATAAATTTCCAGAAATTCCATATTTATTATTTAAATGTAATGCGGGTTTTATAAAACGGCTCCCTATTTTGCCAGTTGTCACACACTATTTCCGACACTAAGCTAGATGTCGAGTTCTTTTACAAGGGTACAACCACCCCCGATAGTTCTTTTACAAGGGTACAACAACTCCCGACACACTATGTATTTTGAGGCCTAAAATACTAACCGATCACTTCTACACAAGATACAAATGAAGTATAAACTATCAAAGTTCATACATAACAAAGCTAACAAGTCTTGCAACTTTTGAGTTGAAACTTGTAACTTCTTGGAAGAACTTGTGAACTCCTTTGCTACATAAGAGAATCACACAAGTCAAATGTTACTTAGTTAGATGAGAGAATATGTGAAATATATGTCCTAAAGTGATGGGTGAATTCTTGCAAGTGGCTTGGTATTTATAGCCAAACCAACCAGCAGTCTGACGGATCCGGCGGAACCTTAGAATGGGTTCCGGCCATGTACCCTGAGGGTTCCGCCAAGAGCAGTTATAACTGCAACTTAATGATCACGTTTAATTGGTCATGTAACCACTATTGCAATCATGGAGGAGTATTATGAGGAGAATAATGGGCCGATTAATTCTCATAATTTTATTTACTTCATGGTATTTATCTTGAGATTCACTAATGCATGAAAAACTACATAAATACAAAAACACATAGAAGCGAAATGGTTTTTGATTTGTTCCTAAACCAAGATCATTACACTTCGTCTTATCCCAAATAGATATTCATGATGCACAAGCATTAGGTTTGAATATTTTTTTTTGGAAAGTAATGACACAATTCTTAGTGATATCTAAATACATTGATTATCTTCACCCCGTTGAGTAAACTCATCCAACCGTATACTAACCACCAACAGTTTTTGGCTGAGACATGTTAGTCAACAATGCTCGTGACCAACGGTATGTATAAATATAAATAGGGATTTAGCCGTACAATAGCAACATACATTTTTAAATATTCCGATCTAGTACGCGTACTATTTTTTGTCCCACTTAATGTAACAAACTTTCATTTTTTGTTCCATTCTACCCAAAAGTTACCGGTTACCGGGAAAAAAGTTTGAAAACTGAGAAAAAGTACGCGTACTATTTTCGTTCATTTTTATAAGTTTTTATTCGTTTTTATACGTTTTCATCCATTTTTATACACGTTTTCATCTATTTTCACATGTTTTCAACCGTTTTCTTACGTTTTCGTCCGTTTTTGCACAATCTTCCGTTTTTGCACATTTTTGTCCGTTTTTCATTCGTATAAAAACGTATGAAAACGAATGAAGACGTATAAAAACGAACAAAAACGTGCAAAAACTAGTGAAAACGTGTAGCAACAGATGAAAACGTATAAAAATAGACGAAAACATGTAAGAGTGAACGTATAAAACAGATGAAAACGTATAAAAACATGCAAAACTGACAAAACGTGCAAAAACGGATGAAAACGTGTAAAAACAGACAAAAACGTACAAAAACAGACAAAACATGCAAAAAAAGACGAAAACATGTAAAACCGAGCGAAAACATGTACAAAAGGACGAAAACGTGCAAAAACGGATGAAAACGTGCAAAAATAGATGAAACGTGTAAAAATGGGCGAAAATGTGGAAAACGGATGAAAACGTGTAAAAACAGACGAAAATATGAAAAAACAGACAAAACGTGCAAAAAAAGATGAAAACGTGTAAAACCGAACAAAGAGGTGTATAGAAGGACGAAAATGTGCAAAAACGGATGAAAACGTGTAAAAACGAAAGAAAACGTTCAAAAACGGATAAAAACATGTAAAGATGGGCGATAACGTGCAAAAACGGATGAAAACGTGTACAAACAAATGAAAAAGTGCAAAAATTGACAAAAACGTGTAAAAACAAATGAAAATGTCCAAACCGGATGAAAACGTGCAAAAACATATGAAAACGTAAAATAATAATAATAATAATAATAATAATAATAATAATAATAATAATAATAATAACCAAATTTTTAGTTATTTTTGACACACGTACCATATGAGTAAATTTGAGAAAGTATATGACTATTTAATGGCTTTTACAAGTATATAATATATAGTGGAAATCTAGCGTGGCAAATTTTGTGTGGAAAAAAATCTTGCTAGCCGGTTAAACAAGTTTCGTGGGGTGGAATGAAACAAAACTTGAAAGTTCATTACATTAAGTGGAACAAAAAATAGTACGCGTACTAAATCGGAACATTTGAAAAAATACGTTGCTATTGTACGGCCAAATCTCATATAAATATTTGCTTGCTATGGTGTTAATATAAACCCTTAGAAAACAGACATGTGTTATAAATGCCATAATGCATCATCATCATCCTCACTTGTCCCGGGCTCCCGGCCCTCCTCCACAAGACCCTAATTTCCAAAACCAATTGTAGCTAGCCATGCATGCAATTCACAAAAACCAAACAAACCACCTTCACCAAAAACAAAACCCCACTCCATTATTTTACCGTCGTTAAGTTGTGACCACAATTTAATTCTCGACCACCTACTACAACTCTACAAGTATATATTGAACCCAAGCGTTTGAAAAAGAGAGATGAAGAAACAATTGTGAGTGGGAGGCTAGAGAGGGTCCAAAAAATATTTCTGATTTACACAATCTTTTTAGATGTCAATACAATACTCATTGGTTGCTCCACGAATGGCCGCCCATATGTTCTTGTTTCACACCACCCGATCCTTTTTTAATTCATTAGATTCCTGAATGGAAATGTGTAGAATCAGAAGAGCATTTTTCACATTAAACTATGTGAAACTAGTATACTTTGTTAATAATTGTTATGGTTCATTCGGGATTACGTAAAGTGCATGTGTTATATTTGTTTATATGAACAAATGTCACATAATAGACTCTTGTTGCAGCATAATTATTTTAATTCATCATGATTAGTAAGTTTCTAATAACGTGTCACTATCGTCATTATGTACGATCACATAGTGTTCATAAGAACATGTTGTTCACACTTTAGTAATAGTAATAATAAAAAGAAGGGATAAGTATTAACAAATTTATAAATTTATCTAATTTGTCATTTTTTTCAGTTATGTGTAGCGAATAAATTTTTTAGCAAGTTCGGATAACAAACTTTCAAGTTTCGTCACTTTGATGTAATATTTTTGCCAGCTCATTTTTAGACAATCACATCATCATGATCACCACCCTCATTGCTAAAAACCAACCTTCTTATTCCTCCAACTCTCCATTTCCATCATTCCATCACCCCACCACCATCACCACCTTAATTTCAATGTCTATTTCCAGTGTGCCTACAACTCGACATTTCAATAGGTTGAGGATTCTCTCACTATACGAGAAAAATCATGCATAACCAACCAGTCCAACCTCTTGACATAATCATTCATAAGCTTTAATACATCTCTCTGACTTTCGAACATTTTCTCATCATCATCATCATCATCATCATTATCTCTCGATAGACACCAACACAAACCAATATTCACTTTTGGAACAAAATTTTTCCCTTTCATTTTTTCTAGCAACTCCAACCCATCATCTACTCGATTATGTCAGATACCCTTTAATAAATTTGAATTAAATCACGAAATCAAAATTTAAATCTAAATTAACACCCTAGATAGAAGCTCAAACCAAAACCCCAATTGAAAACGCTAGATCGAAACCCCGAATCAAACTTAATATATACGTAGTTATGGATATACATGCTGGGATCGTACGTAGGGCTTGAAGGAGAGTATGATGGAGGCGTTGAAGAATATGATGGCAATGTAACTACAATAAAAAAATCACAACATTTAACATTATAGTCAGGTAGAAATCACTGGTTATGAAATGCTTCATAGAGCATGTAAACAAGCAATAAGCTTAAGAAAGGAGATTGGCACAGGTACCTATAGCTTGGAAATGTAGGGCTATACGCACATGGCTATATGGTCTTGGAAAGTCTAATGTGCAGGTTAACGAGGATAGCGAGAGTGACATGGAGGAAGTGTATGATGAATCTACACATTTCATGGCATCTAAAGGTATGAAAGAAGGAAGTGGTATTGGAAATAAGAGTTTATATGAACAGTGGATGGAAACAATGAGCGGTGATGAGTATGATCCCTATGATGATGATGACTACAATACACATGGTCTATTCGAAGAACAAGAGGCTTTTTGTGACGCTTTGGACATTAAGCTTTGTGGTTGGAGAAAATAGTAGGTTATATTTGCTGTCGTGTTAAGTCAAATGTAATCTAGTAGTAGTTGTTCCTTTGTTTGTAGAATTAGTTTGTTTTGTTATGTTAGCTTTACCGCCTATGTAACGAGCTGAGATGTGAGATTTCACCCACATCCTTTGTAATTAAACGTTTTTTAGAGTAATCAATTCACCGGGTATTACAACCCTTTATCCAAAAAAAATGTGGAATATTTGGGGAAAAAAAGAAAAGAAAAAATGCTGACGTGAATGGTAACTTGTTACACATGAAATATTACATCAAAGTGACAAAATTTGAAAGTTTGTTACCTAAACTTGCAAAATATTTTATTCTTTACACAGAATTGAAAAGTGTGACAAGTTATATACATTTATAAATGATTGCCCATAAAAACAAATAATTGCTATGATAATCTACATTTACATTGTATCAGACAAATATTTGAACACCTTTAAGTAATTCTTTATGAAGAAGCATGTATAGAATCCTTATGTTATTGGTAGTGGTTGAAAGATTGTCTCATACGAGAGTTAACTATGTTAGGAATGATGTGAGACTCGGACGAAAATAAACGGGTTAGTGTTCAGTAAAAAAGGTTTTGAGTCGTGGTTCAGCCTTACTTAATCCAATTATTAAACAACCAGTGTTCATGTTAAGGATGAGTTGATTGGTCACGCTGCCAACGCTTAACCTTTGTTATGAGTCAACCATATCATATCATGTATATTTAGAATATGTATACTTTCCTTGTACTCTTTATAGTTTGTTACAAAGTGACAGTGTTTTCATAGTTGTAGGGATTTGATATTTGTATATATATCACCCTCCGGGGAATGGAATAGATATCGAGACATTCAAGTCTTATATGGTATCAAGCCTATAACCGATCCCTAAGCCCTAATATCGGTTTTTACTTCCTCCATTTATCTACTTGTTTCTTTCTCCATCATCCATGGCAGATCCCACTAAACTTAATCATGCTCAACCTGTTAATCACATCATCAATTCTGTCCTTTTCAAACTCGAGATGGAAACCATTCAATACACATCTTGGGCTGAATTGTTTAAGATTCACTGTCGTGCTCATGATGTGATTGATCATCTCACCTCTGAAGCCCCACCAAAACCAAAAGATAAAGACACAGAACCTGCCATAACTCCTGCAACCTGGAGTCGTCATGATGTCATTGTTCTTCAATGGATCTATGCAACAATCTCCAAAGATTTCATGCACACCATCCTAGAACCTGATACTACCGCTAAGAAAGCATGGGATCGCCTCAAAGATATATTCTAGGACAACAAACAATCCCGAGCTCTCTCCCTTGAACACCAATTCGCCAACATACAACTTGAAAGCTTTCCTAACATCTCCTCCTATTGCCAAGAACTGAAAATGTTGGCTCATTAACTTGCTAATGTTGGTGCACCTGTGTCTAACCAACGTTTGGTTTTGCAATTAATCATAGGACTGAGCGAAAGTTGTGATGGAGTTGCCACCATCATTCAACAAAGTGATCCCCTCCTAACTTTTTATGACGCTCGTTCTAAGCTTGTCCTGGAAGAAACCTGCAAAAACCGCCAAGCAAATATCACAGGAATGACTACAGGTTCAGCTCTTGTCTCAACCACTGAATCACGTGACTCAAAGCAACCCATGCATGGTACTCACGACACCTCTCGTGGCACTAGTTCTCAAAATAGCCGTAGTCGTGAAAGTGGACGCAATAATGGATGTGGTGGTGGACGTATTGGTGGCCGTGGTCGAGGCAATAACAACTAATGCACCTACAACAACCGTTTTACCCAGACTAATAATAGGCCTCAACCATCGGTTTGGACCCCACCTTCACCTTGGGCTTGGCAGTAGTATTGGGCCTCCATTCCACCATGTCCATATCCATCAGCTCCTTGAACTCGGCCCACTGGCCCATCTGGAACAGCAGGAATACTTGGCCCTCGTCCACATCAGGCGTATGCAGCATCTGTGGCACAATCCTTTTCATATGCTGATGCGTGGGAATCGCACCAGGCTTTACCTCTCGAGGGATCTCGAGATGCTTACAACTCCCACCATGCAGTGTACATGATCGTTGTAGTATAGTATAGTGGCAAGTACCGGAGGATTGATCGTTCAACTCAGGAATAGTGTCGCTAGGATTAGAAAGCCTAAAAATTAGGTCTAGAGGTGAGAGATGATTCTTTTTGTATTTTTATATTTTTATAAAAGCAATTAAAAATCTCGGTTTTTTGAGGAGTGGGCGGAATTAGTTGCTAATCAACTGACCCAATAACTAAGATGCAATCAAAATAAAATAACAAAAATGAAAATAAATATAATTAATCTAGTGGTGTGAACAATAATAGGGAAAGTTGTGTTTACTTAGGTTTCATTACTCCCTAGATATCTTTTACAGGTTGATAGTTTGTTACAATTTCATGGATGACGGGTCGTATTCCTTAATACCAGTCGTAGGGCCGCGTACAATATTTCCTAACTCTATAGGATCCTACTTCACTCCTATGTCGAGCCGTTAGAAGCTCCTAACATGGGATCATTAGAATTCTCCTACGCATTAAATACAATAAAAAATCATAGTACACCTCTGATCATGTTTCTTAAGATGTTCAAGCATGTCACCAATGGAAGTCTGCCAGTTTTCTTAAGCCTAACATTGAATAAAATCATACATAACAACTATAAACAAGCAATCAACCCATAATTAACATCTAGGTTTCACTACATCTAAGCAAACACACAAGAGATCTAGCCTAGCATGTTAAAATCAAGACAAGCATAAGATATATTCAAACAACACATAGATATATTGAATGAATTGAAAGAGTACTTATCTCAATTGAACATGAAAGGTTTCAAAGGGTAAAAACCCTTGAAAAAGCAGTAATATTCGTGCTAGGGTTTCTCCAAAGTTACACCCTACTTGTTCCTCCCTAATGAATGAAAATTGCAAAACTATATATAGATTTTACAGGGTGACGGCGTCAAGAAGGAATTTATGACGCCGTCAACTCGCTGCCCATGATGAGATCGGATTGTCTAGATCCAAATTTGACGCCGTCATGTGTAATTTAGTTCTGGGCCGTCACCATATCTTGAACCATGACGGCCTATGGTGACGCCGTCATGTCCATAGTGTAAATCTCTTCTGGATCGTCACGTGTATCATCCACTTCCACCTCTTGTATTACTCTTGACGCCATCACATGAAGACTCTTGACGCCGTCAGTTACTGTTCCCAGCAAGAAAAATTAAGACTTCGCCGTTTTCTTCAATTTTATGCTCCAAAAACGTTCAAAATGCTTCATTTTCCAGAATTCACTCCAAAAGTACCGAAAATGACAAAAGGAACGATTTAGGGCAATATTTGATCAAATAAATTCAAATCCGGGCTTAAATGACCCCCTAAAAACGGTTCATTTTTCGCCTCATCATATACCCTTACACTTGAGATTTGCTTGTCCTCAAGCAAGTGCGCTTTTATTCTAATCAAAATACAAGTTAGGGGTCATTTAACACTAATATAAAAGTAATTACAACAAATAATCATTCCACTAAAGACCAAAGACAAGCACGGAGGTTATACACTAACACCTCACAAATAGTGTTTAGATACTCACATCTTTCGGGTGTAATAAAGTATATATCACAATATGGAAATGGAAAACATCTCTCACTACCTGTTATAGCAAAATAGATTACCATAGGCCTGGGAAAGGATCAAACCTCCACCACATGGCGTAAGCACCTAGGATAAACTATCAAAGAGGTCTTTTAAAGGGTTATAACGTTAGGTATAGGGATATGAAATACACGGTTTTATTGGATATAGGCAATCTTTACTGGTGGCGAGTTAATCATCTTGGTTAATTACATGTACAATATGGCGTTGCTAAGCCAAGACTAGACTCGACTTAAGCTAATAAATCAAAAATAACAAAAATATAAAATAAACATAGAATGAAACGGGATGGTAGTCCGTTTTTTTTTTTTTTTTTTTTTTTTTTTTTTTTTTTTTTTTCCATACATTCTTACCCTACCATCCAAAATAATACATCATAGGGAATGAACATTCCCTTTACACTTGAATTTTTACATACTTTACAATAAACTACTCTAATGACTCGAATCAAGATAACCAAAACACTTGGAGTACTTTTAAGATTAACGCACATATGGGGGTAATATATGATGTTCTTCCCCATTACTCCATAACATTAGTACTTTACCCATGAGTCCCAATCGTCCCAAAACAATATGTACAAGATATGACTCGACTTAGCAACCATGTAATCAATTAGATAATTAACTAAGGGTTTAAACAAATAACAATAATGCACTAAAGATGAGTGCATACACGGAAGGCTAAGGCGATTTGGGTGTAAATTTAAGTGGGTTGTAACAAATTCTTCCTTTAAGTAAGATGTTTAAAGTTAGAAACGAAAAGATAGGCTCGGATGGGTGTACTAGGGGTTTCGTGTACTAAAAATGAGTACAACGCTAAGGTGTGGGAAAAATTAATTGACTTTACCAGCCAAGTAATATGACTTAAATAGTCAAGTAATTATGATACGTGTCTAACACGAGGGTGATCCTAATGCCTCTTATCATGTAGTAAATACTACCACACGAATGTAGTCTCACTAGCGGTCTCGGGATTCATCACTAACGCAAGTTCTAGAATCTAAATGCTACCGGTACACTCATAAGCACTAATAATGAATGCTTTTCCTATTAAATCTATAGGCGAACCTCACATATTTGGGTGAAAATTTTTTCTGAATAGTACGGTTTTGTGCTAGTCATACAATCTCCTATCCATGAGACGCTTGCTAAGGCTAAAGTTTCACTCTTAAATGTTGTAAAAAATTTTAAATTTGGCGCTAAAATTACACTAACAAGTATTTCTCTTAGTTTTATTACACACCTACCATCAAACAAACAAACTTAAGTCAAAGTGTATCCTATAAGGTATCATCATTTACCCTCCCCTTACACTTAGGATGGACATTGTCCCTAATGTTCAATTAAAGATTGTAAAAGTAAAACAGGTAAAAGAATGAAATCAAACCTGATTCGTTCGGTGTGGATAGTGTGTTAACAAGGTTAGATCTTCCTCCAAGAAAATGAACAATCAAAGCCTCCCTTCCAGAAATATAAATCATCTTCTTGTCATATGTAACCTGTTAAACCTGAGAAAACAAACAAGGCAACCTCGCGTAAAATTGGCGGAAATCTATATATACTAATAAGTCATAGAAAACAATGTAAGATATAATGCTTGTGGAATGAATGTTTGCAGATTTCCTGGAGTTTATAAAACTAAAGAATTAAAAAAAAAAAAACTTCAAGACTCCGTTAGAAAAACAAAACTAACAAAATTTCCAGAATATTACACAAGACGCCGTCACAAATTAACTCCTGACACCGTCAGAAGTGATTTGTAGAAATCTTTACGTTAAGTTTCCGGACAATTTCTGGAAAAACTTATGTCCTACTTCTTGGAAATTCCTGCAAAACACCATTATGACTCGATACAAGCATTTGACTCTAACAAATACTAATACACATGTTCATTTATTATTGTGGAGAATCATGATCAATTTCGTTCTTAAAAACAAATTTGGGGTTTCCCCTTACACTTATCTTTTGCAAAATACCTTTATATGAAGTTAAATGACAAAATAAAGTGTTTTCACAATTTTAGTTTGAAACATGATCTACCAATAATAAAAATAAAGCATGCATACGGAAAGAAATAGAATCAAACAAATAAAAACACAAAACATGGGTTGCCTCCCAAGAAGCGCTTGTTTTTGTTCGAGTCACGAGCCTGACTCTACCCTTATTTCACGGATAAAGGTGAGGTTTTCCTTACACTTAGGATTAAGTGCGTGTGATAGTAGCGATACACACCATCTCGGTGGAAGTATGCCACGTGAGGAAAGAGTGGTGGATGAATTATATGCTCAAAGGGTTGTGCTCCTATCATTATAACCTTACCTAATTCAATCGGGTTAATGGGTGGATTAAGATTTTCTCCTAGAAAGGGATCATTTTCTAACAACTTCGAAAGACTCCTAGTTGGGGATCCATCTTAACCTAATAAACCCGGTTTAAACCCATAATGTTTCTTGTGATCAATCATAGATGGGTGATTTAAGCATGTAAGGTCATTTTCCACTCCTATATTGGCTTCCTCTCTACAAGGCTTAGAGTCCACTACCTTTATCCTAAAACTACCCGGACTATATGGTTTGACGGGTGGATCGGAACCTATTTCAATTCCTAAATTTTCATCAAAACTAGGAACTTCCCTAGAACTAAGAGAAAGGTTGTGATTACAAGTATTCAAACTTATTTCATCTAGTTGTGTTTGGTCCAAGGGCTCTACCTCTATTGGGGCTCATATAGTCTCTTCTACTTCTTTCGAGTAAGTCACGGGTGGTATGTATTCCTCAAGTGATGATGGGAGTTGTGGGGTACTTCGTAGGTTTGTGTTATTTACCTCATGCTTCCTTATCTCAATATCATCTATATCCTCATCATGTGTTCCTTGAGATTCAAAGTTATTGATCATTAAACCTAGGCCTTTTTGCCCAATATGATCATGCTCGGCTAAATCCTCCATAATTGTTTCCTCAAGTTGTTATGTATACATACCCATCAATTCATTGAACTCATGGTTCACGGTTAGAAGGCTTTCCTCAAAAAATTTCCAAAGGTTCTTAATAAAAGGAATTGATTCTAACAATGATTGTTTAATATAGGCCACACATGCGCATAACTCATCAAACCTATCAAACTTTACACCCATCTCCTCTTGTATATATATAAGATCACTTAAAAATTCATTGGAACAACAGGAAGCAAATCTATCCGAGTAAACTAATTGTTCCTCTATAGTTAATGATCTAAATGGAATTTCATCCGCCATGGAGACAAATGAAAATGGTTTTACAAACAAAGGGCACAAAGAAAAAGATAGACTAAAGAAAACCTAAAAATAAAGATAAAATCTTATTAGAAAGGAATCTAGCAAGTAGACCTAATAAAAAGAAATTCTAACATAGACAATAACTATTCCCCAGGCTGCGACGCCAAAAACTTGATGCGTGGGAATCGCACCAGGCTTTACCTCTCGAGGGATCATGAGAAGCTTACAACCCCCACCAGACAGTGTACCTGATTGTTGTAGTATAGTATAGTGACAAGTACCTGGGGATTGATCGTTCAACTCAGGAATAGTGTCACTAAGATTAGAAAGCCTAAAAACTAGGTCTAGAGGTGAGAGATGATTCTTTTTGTATTTTTATAATTTTATAAAAGCAATTAAAAATCTCAGTTTTTGGAGGAGTGGGCAAAATTAGTCGCTAATCAACTAACCTAATAACTAAGATGCAATCAAAATAAAATAACAAAAATGAAAATAAATCTAATTAAACTAGTGGTGTGAACAATAATAGGGAAAGTTGTGTTTACTTAGGTTTCATTACTCCCTAGATATCTTTTACAGGTTGATAGTTTGTTACAATTGCATGGATGATGGGTCGTATTCCTTAATACCAGTTGTAGGGCCGTGTACAATATTCCCTAACTCTATAGGATCCTACTTCACTCCTATGTCGAGCCGTTAGAAGCTCCTAACATGGGATCAATAGAATTCTCCTACGCATTAAATACAACCAAAAATCATAGTATACCTCTGATCATGTTTCTTAAGACGTTCAAGCATGTCACCAATGGAAGTCTGCTAGTTTTCTTAAGCATAACATTGAATACAATCATACGTAACAACTATAAATTGCAAAACTATATATAGATTTTACAGGGTGACGGCGTCAAGAAGGAATTTCTGACGCCGTCAACTCGCCACCCATGATGAGATCGGATTGCCTAGATCCAGATTTGACGCCATCATGTGTAATTTAGTTCTGGGCCGTCACCATATCTTGAACCATGACGGCCTATGGTGACACCGTCATGTCCATAGTGTAAATCTCTTCTGGATCGTCACGTGTATCATCCACTTCCACCTCTTGTATTACTCTTTACGCCGTCACATGAAGACTCTTGACGCCGTCAGGTACTGTTCCCAGCAAGGAAAATTAAGACTTTGCCGTTTTCTTCACTTTTATGCTCCTAAAACGTCCAAAATGCTTTCTTTTCCAGAATTCACTCCAAAAGTACCTAAAATGATAAAAGGAACGATTTAAGGCAATATTTGATCAAATAAATTCAAATCCGGGCTTAAATGACCCCCTAAAAACGGTTCATTTTTTGCCTCATCATATGCTCCCACTGATATTGAACATGGCATGTATACTATGACCTTGAACCCTCCTGATGAGAATTGGTATATGGACACAAGAGCAACGAGCCACATGACAGCTTCACAAGGTACACTCTCTTCTTATTTCAATATGAGCACCCCTAAACATATTATTGTTGGTAATGGTCAAGGAATTCCAATTCAAGGTTATGGAAATACCACTCTCTCTTACCCTTACCCACCTTTAAAATTGAAAAATGTCCTTCATACACCTTACATAATAAAAAACCTCATATCTGTTCGTCGTTTATCTATTGACAATTATATTTCAATCACTTTTGATCCATTTGGTTTCACTGTGAAGGATTACAAGACGGGGATTCAACTTATGAGATGTGATAGTAGTGGGGACCTATACCCTCTCACCACTTCCGCACTTAACCAAATCACTTCACCATCTACCTTTGCTGCTTTCTCTTAAGACCTTTGGCATAGGTGTCTTGGACATCCAGGCGCCAATATATTGCATTTGCTTAGAAATAAAAATTGCATTTCATGTAATCGTTCTAAAGAACCTTCTTGATGTGAATCTTGTGTTTTTGGTAAACATGTTAAGTTACCATTTTATAATTCAAAGTCTATTACCTTATCTCCATTTGATATCGTCCATAGTGATGTATGGACATCACCAATCTTAAGCTCGGCTAGTCACAAGTAGTATGTATTATTTCTTGATGATTATTCTAATTTCTTATGGACATTCCCAATAGGACATAAATCACAAGTATTCTCCAAATTTCTTATCTTTAACAATCAGATTCACAATCAATTTTCTACTAACATAAAAGCCTTGCAATGTGATAATGGAAGAGAATACAACAACTCTTCATTTCATAACTTTTGTCATCAAAATGGCATGGTTTTTCGATTCTCATGTCCGTATACATCTTCCCAAAATGGAAAAGCCGAACGAAAAATCCGAGCTATAAACAATATCATCTGCACACTCTGCACATTCATCTATGCCTTCTAACTTTTGGCATCATGCACTTGCTATGGTAACATACCTTCTAAACATCCTACCTAGTAAATTAATAAATTACCATTCTCCAACCTCGATCCTATATCAACGCCAACCCACCTACACCCACCTACGCACTTTTGGTTGCTTGTGTTACCCTCTTTTACCTTCCACAACTATCAACAAATTGCAATCTCGATCTACACCATGTGTATTCTTAGGATATCCGGATTCTCATCGCGGATATAAATGTTACGACCTGCATTCTAAGAAAATTATTATCTATCGCCATGTGTTTTTGACGAAACCAAATTTCCCTTTGCTTATCCTCGTCAATCAACACCTGAAACCTATGAGTTCCTTCAAGAAAATCTTGCTACGTACTTTCCACACCATAACTCATCTAGTGTCTCCTCGCCAACTACTCGAACATATACACCAAATTAGCCCACAAGTGAACCCACAAGCGCATCTCAAGACCAGCAACTAATGCCACCTTCTCCCATAACCCAAACCAACTCTCCAAGTCCACTCCAATATCGGATCTCCAGCCCTCTTGATACAACCCAAAACACTCACACCTCATCATCTCAGTCCACACCAGAACACATATCTATTCCACAACAATCTAGGCCTACCACACAATCATCTCTTATACACTCCCCTCGGCCTAACCCACCATCTGTGTACCGGGCTCAACGCCAAACATCTCAAATGCACCTATTGTCCCACCTTCTAAGACCTACACGTAGCATGTCAGGTATTAGCAAACCAAAAGCTCCATTCAGTTTACTCACTTCTATCACTCCATCACCCCTACCACGTAACCCGACAGAGGCATTCCATGATCCGAATTGGAAACAAGCTATGACTGATGAGTTTAATGCTCTTATTGAAAATAAGACATAGGAGCTTGTACCTAGAACAACTAATATGCATGTTATTCATTCAATGTGGATTTTTAGACATAAACTGAAATCTGACGATTCTTTTGAGCGATATAAAGCTCGTTTGATTGGTGATGGCAACTCTCAACAAGTTGGCATCGATTGTACCGAAACGTTTAGCCCAGCGGTTAAACCAGCGACAATCCGTCTGGTACTAAGCTTGGCACTTTCTAAATCATGGTCTATCAACCAACTAGATGTTAAAAATGCATTTTTACATGTGCATTTGAATGAAACAGTATATATGCACCAACCTATGGGATTTCGAGACCCGGTTCATCCAGATTACGTGTGTCTTCTAAAGAGGTCTCTTTACGGTCTTAAACAAGCTCCCCGAGCTTGGTATCAAAGGTCTATAGACTTTGTTTCTACTATTGGGTTCATTCATAGTCGTTCGGATCATTCATTGTTTATATACAAAAATGGACGTGACATAGCCTACATTTACTTTATGTCGATGACATAATTATCACAGCTTCTTCAGATTCTCTTCGGTGTTCCATTATGAAACGTTTGGCTGATGAATTTACAATGAAAGATCTTGGTCCTCATAGTTACTTCTTAGGTATTGCTGTTACTCACACCTCCAATGGCTTGTTTTTGAGTCAATATAAGTATGCATAGTAAATTCTTGAACGAGCAGGTATGACTTCTTGTAAGTCTTCTCACACTCCTGTTGACACTAAAGCAAAACTGAGTTCAGAAGCGGTAACGTGTATTCTGATCCTACTTACTTTAGAAGCCTTGCTGGAGCTCTTCAATACCTCACCTTCACTCGCCCGGACATCTCCTAGGCGGTTCAACAAATATGTCTTCATATGCATGACCTTCATGATAGTTATATGGCAGCTCTTAAGCGTATCTTACGCTACATACAAGGTACTCTTCATTTTGGATTATTTCTCACAAAATCCTCTACACATGAACTTGTATCATATACCGATGCCGATTGGGCCGGGTGTCCAGATACTCGACGATCTACCTCAGGGTATTGCGTTTATCTTAGTGATAATCTGATTTCTTGGTCCTCAAAACGACAGCCTACCTTATCTCGTTCAAGTGCCGAAGCCGAATACCGTGGTATAGCTAACGTAGTGTCTGAATCCTGTTGGTTACGCAACTTGCTGCTTGAGTTACATTTTCCAATTCACAAAGCTACTATTGTAAATTGTGACAATGTAAGTGCAATTTTTCTGTCTAGCAATCCTATTCAATATCTACGAACCAAGCACATTAAACTCGATATTCATTTTGTTCGTGAAAAAGTGGCCCGTGGTCAAGTTCGTGTGTTGCATGTTTCATCGCGTTACCAAATCGCAGATATCTTCACCAAAGGTCTCCCACGGGTTCTCTTTGTTGATTTCCGGGACAGTCTCAACGTCCGTTTACCTCCCGCTTCGACTGTGAGGGTCTATTAGTCAACCATATCACATCATATATATTTAGAATATGTATACTTTCTTTATACTCTTTATAGTTTGTTACAAAGTAATAATGTTTCTATAATTGTAAGGATTTGATATTTGTACATATATCACCCTCTGGGGAATGGAATAGATATCGAGATTCAAGGCTTATATTTGTAACACATTTTACTTGCCTAACAATTTAGATACGAATAACAGATTTTAATTGATAAAGCTTAAATGATTACTTAAACATTTCATCATTCCGTTTGAGAGAATGTTTTAGTAATAATATTCTATGTTAATATCCAAAACTAAATTATTTTCCAATATTGGGATTATAAAAGTGTACATAGCATGGTTAGGGAGGGATGATTATAACAAAATAATCATTGAGACTTTTTCTTTCCGCCCTTATCCTTACTTTTCCATGTTCATATAATTGATTTTTTCTTATGTTTTTCTATTTTGAGTCATAATGTGAAACCTATTGAACCCTAACCTCCCAACTAGGGGTGTCATATGGGTCGACCCGACCCGACCCGAACCCGACCCGAACCCGATAAGGCCTTATAGGGTCGGGTTGATTCGGGTCCAATACACCTTATCGGGTTATCGGGTCAACCCGATAACCCGATAGCCTTATAGGGTCGGGTTGCGGGTCTTAATAATTTCGTTATCGGGTTATCGGGTTGACCCGATAACCCGATAAGCTATAATAACACATTAAAAGCTTTATAATTTTTGAACTAAACCCGATAACCCGAACCCGATAAACCCGATAACCCGATAGACCCGAACCCGATAACCCGATTCCTTATCGGATCGGGTTGCGGGTTAATTTTTATTTTCTGAAAACCCGATAGACCCGACCCGATAGAAGCTTATCGGGTCGGGTTGACCCGAATGACACCCCTACTCCCAACCCCACAACCTCTACTTACGGAATATTTAACAAAAGCATGAACCAAATTAGAATATATGAGTTTTGAAGACAAAGAAACCAATTATTAAGCCATGAAACATGTATTATTGGCTAGTGTTAAATAAAAAAGGATTCTGTACGAACGAAAAATTAACATGTTAGAAATTAGAACTATCCATTTAATACATAGGTACTTTGATTGTAACACAAATTATTATTAGCTAACCACAAAGGGTGACTCAGCAGTAAGAATATCAGTCTTTCAGAGTGGAGGTCAGGGGTTTGAAACCAACGATGAGAATATTAATCCTCTTGTGGCCATATAGGTTTACCTGCGACGACTCCGGGCTATACAAAAGAGTTGTCGTCTTGTGATTAGTCGGCTCGCAATATCGAGTCGGAAACCAAGATGACTAAAAAAAAAAAAAAACTATTAGCAGCTTAAAATCTGCATTTGTGTTAGTGATACATGAAAAGAGTTACAATATTTTATTAAGTCGGTAACCCTAGAAATCAACAATACCATTAGAATTAGGGTTATGATAACAATATGTGAATTTGTATATGAGGATTAGGTTTTTATTGTATGCACATCTTGACTTCTTCTTAGTAACATATTATATAAACTTTCAACTTATTTTAGGTAAGATTAGTTAGAGTACATTCTTAGATATCTAAACAAAACTCAAATACTACTTTAGAAGTTGACTTGCAGTTCATATTGAAGTTGTGAAATGGATCCACTACTACTAGGACACATTTTTCTACATTCTACAGAATGACAAATCATTAATCATTGATTTCGTGGACTTGGAAATATATACTTACTACTAAAAGTTAAAGTTTTCTCTTGGTAGGGTTTCCACAGAAGATTGACTTTTGTCGATTAAAGTCACCTTGAGTCATCATCATTACCCCACGTTTGATAATTGTGTAAATTACTAAACAATGTTTAATTAACACAAAATATATAAACAGATAAACTCACCACACACAAAACAGGCGAATCTAGCTCTAGTCCTTGGAAATCTTTTAATTTGTGTGATTTTGATAACCATTTATTTCTTCACAAGTCACTTAGGGACATTAATTTGGACCTCTAGTTTGTGGTCCTATGATTAAAAGATAGCGAAAATAGCATTAGACGTGCCTTTGAAAAGGATATATCTTGTCTTTATATATAGTTTCTTAGCTGAGATATGATCCTCAATTATCGCACCGGCCTTTAGCTCACCCCACAGACTACTATACTATTACTATCCATACATATTAACATAAAAATAGAATGACATCACAGTTACATCAAATATGATGAAAGCTTGTGAATAGTAATGGTCGAATTAGTTTGTGTTGAATAATGAACACTATCAAAAGCCGCTAGGTACCTAGCTTTTTACGGTTTTTACTTATTTTTAAGGTGGAAAGCATGATTAGTTTATTTTTCCATAAACTTATGATCTATTGAAATACTTGATATATTTGAACCTTTTGACATATTTTGAACTCTGTATTACAGACTTTTAGTCACTAAATTATTTGGTTGATCAAATTGACGAACTTGTAGATCGTTAGGTAAGTTCAATTTTAAAATAAAGATAGCAAGATGCTAGCGATTACAATAGCAACTGACCCAAGAAACTACTATAACCTACAACAATGCTAGACAGAATTTATGTTGACTCAAAAAACCACGACAAAATTTCAAAGCAAATTGGATTGAGTGGATTAACGACCCAGTCTTACCTTGTACAAACGTGGTCTAATCCTTTTTCTATCACGAGCTTCTTGCTAGTTTGTAAGCAAATTGTCGTTTAGAGAGAGAAAAAAAAAAAAAAAAAAAAAAAAAAAAAAAAAAAAAAAAAAAGGTCTAGAACAGTCCATGGGTTAACAACTAAGAAAATACCACAATCAAAAACAAAACCGATCCCTTACAAATGCTAACTGCATAGGGCAATCACCCAGTAAAATGTACGAAAAGAGAGATAAAATAAAACCCACCATACCGTTCCACGGGTTTTAAATTAAATGTTGTGATGGAATTTTAAGTAAGAAGATATAATAATGTTTTAAAGGTAATTTAAGGATGGATATACAAGAGGCGTAGTTTGATTTAGGTTTCAAGAAGGTATGATGGAGTTGAGAGATGGGTTGGACCAACTTTTTATTTTCTTGTCTTTGGTCTCCATTGTATTGATAGCAATTGTCAACTTGTCATGTACAAGGTTTTCAAAGCGTACTGTAAATCTTAAACTTGTTCTCTTTGGGATTCATGGGTTTCATAATAAACTATTGAAAGTTACAGCATATACCTTTTGTTTAGGTAATCTTCGTATTTAGAGCATTAAGTGCAGTGACTCTAGTCAAATTGTCACCTCAACGTTACATCAGTTTAAACCCATTAATATCGAGAGGAAAAAAAAAAAAAAAAAAAAAAAAAAAAATCTCTTCATTAGGCACAAGCCAAATATTTGGCGTGTGGTACCAAGTGACTGCACCCGATGCGATTATGTAAACTTTCTTTTTCTCATAATAAATGAAACACTAGATATTTCGTTTTTGTAGCGTTAGACAAGAATTAGTCAAGGTGTTTTGTGGCTTATTGAAAGATGCTTATCAACTTTGATGGACCATTATATTGTCGTTGTTATGTAGTATATACGTGTACTATTTGCTGATAGCTAGATCGATTTGTTTCGATGACGTGAAGATATCTGAAACACCAACAATTATGAGCACTTACGAGTATCATGTACCCACACAAATCATGACTCTTTAAAGTTTAGGATTACACAAATATGTGACATGCATTGATCATAACAAATGTTCAAGAAAATTAAAGGCGTTATAGACTTGTAGTTGGTATGAACAAGTAATAATTAACTTGCCTTAAGTTTAAATATAATATTAACAATGGATAACGTGATTGTATCTACAAATAATTTTTATAATTCTGTGAGCCCTTTTAGCCTTATATTCAGTATATAAGACAGAATAATGTGAATTAAGTACATATATATTTTTTGACTCTAAGAAAACTATGATGTAATATCATTATTATCCTAATATAACAGGAGTCAATATTGCAAACCTCCAAGAAACCTCATGCCAAAATCATCACCTTAGAGAGGTTCAAACGACCCTACAAATAATATATACAACATAAAGACAAACTATAATATTGCCAGATTATCAGGATGCTTTTTTAACAAACACTTTAAAAAAACAAACATATGTGGTATGTATATACGTGTGCTTGATATATAAAAGTTAAGTATATAAGTTGATAAGAGTTAACTAATATTATTGTTAGATGACCCTAAAGTTAGATATTTTTTTCTTGTATTTTATGAAGAGTAGTTTGTTATTTGCATGGACTTATTAGGGATAGTCGTATATATGGGAGACTATTAACCTAATCTTGTAGTTACTCGTACCTAAGAAATTATAGGCGAAACTTGTCAACTTAGTACAATAGAACACAGAAGATTAAGTAATTTGTCAACACAATGAATTATTAATGTTAAGTTCTAGAAAGATATGTACATCTATTTTATGTAACATTTTCTTTATGTGTTCACATGGGTAATACAATTAGTTTTAGGGGTGTTTGTTTAAGTTTATGCGTGGTTTATGAGCTTATTTGTTTTTCAGTTTATGCAAGCCTTATTTTTCGGCTTATTTTGACACTTGTGGGCTTATATAAGTTTATTATGATATGAAAAACTTATATAGGCCCATAAATCTTAAAATAAGCAAGAAAATTGAGGCTTATAAAATATAAACCTATATCAGATAAGCTCGTAAGCTCGTATATAAGCTTAAACAAACACCCTTTTAAAAATGAGAAATGAATGTTTTTCTTGATATGATCTGATGAATTGTAGGTTCAGACACCTCACTTTATCAAAGGTATCAAAATTTTATGTGTTTTAAATTTATCTAAAGCATTAAATGGACATGCTCTTAATTAAATGTTGTTCGCTTGTTAATCAACTTCTGAAAACTAGTAAACCTTTAGGTCTATTTTCTTTTACTTTACTTCATATTTCCTCTATTTCAAGCCCAATATGAGGGCCAATATTTTGGGTCATATATAAAATAGAAACCAAGCTGTTAAGTCTGTAATTTATTTTATGATACTTGCTACGGCCCAAGTCATAAGTCTATGTAACGATATTTACGTTCATGGTTGACAATTTGAGTCTTTCAGATGCATAAAAACTAAAGCAATTTCTGTCATCAATATTAGAAGGAAAAAAAACGGTTTTGGTTTCGGAACTTTTGGCCGTTTAGTTTACGGGGTTTGAATTACTCCTACACGACACAAACCGGTTAAAACACTCAATTTTTTAGGAAGGTTGTGTTACTGCACCAGGGTTGTTTGCGCCTAGCATATATAAATGATATACGTTCATGTTAAAGATACATAAGATCATTTCACTTCGTGGTGTTGCATGTGATCGTTGATGTTTCCAACTGATCATATGTACGTAATGTGAATTTCAACATGAAATGCGAAAATTTTATAGGGATTTCATATCTTTCATAGAATAAAATTTTTTAATACCAAAAAGCTTGTGAAAAAATAGTTAAATATTTACATATTATGAATTACAAGCTGAAATGCGGAAATTTAAGAGGGATTTCACATCTTACATCGCACAAATTTTTTTTAATACCAAAAAGCTAGTGAAAAAATAGTTAAACATTTAAAAAAAATAAAAATAACATTAAAAATTACAACAATTTTTTCGCTGGGGGGCAATCTGGCCCCCTCCTGTCTTTGTCTTTCTACAAAACGCAACATTTAAAATTAAGTTGAAAGTTGTTGTTGTTGTTGTTGTTGTTGTTGTTGTTGTTGTTGTTGTTGTTGTTGTTATTATTATTATTATTATTATTATTTTATTTTATTTTTTATTTTTTATTTTTTTTGAGTAATCATGGTTTCCGACCTTTTGGTTGACTCATCCACGGGGTTTGAATCCATCGCACACAGACTCAAACCAAGTAAAGCCCTCCTTTTTCAAGAGATTGGCGTGACCACTTCAAAGTTGTTTGCACCTAGCAGGAATTAATTGAACTCGAGACTTCACACATATTAAAATGATAGTCACAACTCACAAGTCCTTTTGCCAATAGGCTAACCTTGAGTGGTTAATTAAGTTGAAAGCTTGAATTACAAAGATTTTGTTATTTAGTTACTGTTATATCAATATATTTTGAAATTAACTCGCAAAACACACCATTTTAAACAAAAATAAAAAAAATGGTTTTCTAACTTGTGTCCTAGGGGCACAAGTTAAGTACACCATAAGTACACAAGGGCCTACGAAAAAGTATAAAAGGATCCACATAAAAGTACAAACAAGTGTACTTTTGTGTGGGTCCTTGTGTACTTTTGATGTACTTATGGTGTGCTTAAGTTAGAAAAACCCAAATAAAAAACGCCACTTAGAATTTGGTTGAAAGCTTGAATTACAAAGATTTGGTCATTTAGTTTCTGTTAAATCAATTAGATTTTAAAATTAACTCGCAAAACGTTTGAAATAAAAAACATATCAACAAGCCTCATTTATGAGTGATGATCACTATCACTCATAAATAAGACCTATAGACACGCATATGTCTATGCCAGGTTTAGTACATTATATACTCAAGTTCTTCCTTATTCACGAGCAATGTGGGACAAGTATACATATCACAACCACTAAAGAATTGTTTTGTTTTGCTTTGCGTTTCTTCGCGTGCATTTGATGGGTGTTTGGTTGATTTTGGATTTTGATGTAAGGTTTGTGAAAAGTTAAAGAAAATTTGTGCTAATTAATAAGTAAGGCTTAAAGAATAAAGATAAGGAAAATGATGATTTTAAATAAAACAGAACAAACAAGGAATTAAAGTAGTGTTGTTCAGTCAAAAGTATAAATATCAATAGATATTCAGACAGATTGTCAAAGTTTATATCATAAACTAACGGCATTACAAGAAGATACAAAAACAATACTAAGAATGAGCATCACTTGTTCGTCTTGTGACTCGAATGTACAAAAGAACGGCAACAACACAAGCCATTACATATCCTCCGAGTATAACATCGGCAACATCTTTTGACTTACCGGATTTATGATGCCACGGCATCCTTTTGATACCAGGAAAATGTATACTTGAATCTGGTGCTTGACTTGGACCAACAACCGGAATGATAACGCTGTCTATACCTCTACTTGCGTTAACGTTTGTTGAGAGCATAACCAATGTTGTAACTATAAGAACAAGACTACTTACATTAACCATATCGAGTATGTGATATATTTCAATGTAGAATATCGTGTTTTCAATGATATTGGCATATGTTTATATAGAAATGGGTCAAAGGGTCTTGTGCGGGTCTTGTACGTGTAATGTGTTTGGTAGGATATATGTGTCGTTAGCTTTGAATGTGTAAAAGCTTCCAAAATAATAAGTGTTTATCATAGGGAGGCTGTATTTAGAATGGTGTTATCTTGTAAACATTGATAATCTAGATGCTTTAATTACATTTATAATCCTAGATACCCAAGCGCGCAAAATACTCATTTTTTTCATACAATTTTACTAACTTAATCAGTAAGGGTGTTTGTTTCATTAATATGTTTTAAGTCTGAATCTGACTACCATATCTTACCAGTAAGAGGTGACTAGAAAGTCTAAATCTGAACGAAATAATATTGTTTGTTTTTGTATAATTATCCGAATAAAAGTGCTCATTTCTGCAATTTATTTAAGTAACTTATGTAAATATGAAACAAGACTTTTTATCATAAATATAACATAGTTAATAAACCATCAAATATATTATATCAACACGAGTCTTTAATCTCTTATCGAGTAAGAGGCAATAAGACAAGGCTCATACCTCTTACTGAGTAAGATGTTATATGTCTAACTGGGTCTGACTTAAAAGAAAAAAACAAAC
Organism: Artemisia argyi; assembly: GCA_030686995.1. NCBI lineage: Eukaryota > Viridiplantae > Streptophyta > Magnoliopsida > Asterales > Asteraceae > Artemisia > Artemisia argyi. The sequence continues at coordinate 201,397,890 of CM060678.1, forward strand.
AAGTAAAACGTCTGCCCACCTAAGAGTAAGAGGGCTAGTAAGATTTTTTTATTATTAAAAAAAAAAAAAAAAAAAAAAAAAAAAAAAAAAAAAAAAAAAACTCAGTAAGTGTTTTTGGCACGTCACATCATCATCAGGACAATAAGCTAGTGTTAATTTTTTACCACCAAATGATCGATCTGATAATGTCAAAATGGTTTTCATATATGAAATGTTATGTTTCATTGCATGTATGCTCAAATGTTATTTTGTTGCTAAAACTACTTATATAATACTAGCTATTTATCTTCATTCTTTCACCCTTTTTAGTTTTTATATATTTTCTGTAAGAATGTATTTGTCGAAAGCATATTTAAGGCTTGATGATATCTATGTTAGCATGAAAAAGATGTGTTAGATTTTATTCATTTTAGCCATTTCCTCTAAAAATTGAGTCGGAATCTATGTCTTTTTCTTTAGTATTTTACTGTCAAAACATATAGCTAGTTTAACTGTTTAAGTATCTTTTATAAGATATTAACAGATAGAAGAATATCATATTACTTGTCAAGTAATCAAGCTTAATTATTCTAGAGATAATTTGAACTCCTTTTCATATCTAAATCTTGCTCATGAATAGCGCAACTCAATTAGTAAACGTACAATTGCTTGTTAATTTTAAGTTAAGCGTCACATAATCTCATGTGGCGTTTTTTTTTTTCTACCGTTGCCTCTCATTAAAACCTTACTACTTAATATATAAAGTTCACTTATAGTTAATAACTTAATAGGTTTTCATTTGGCTTATATCGCTTTAATAATATCTTCTATCACTCCTTGAATCTGCTCAGCAACAAGCACTCTACCATGAGTCCCCTGCAAATCCATAAAAATATTACATGTCAGTGACTAGTTAGTTATTTCTACATAATGTTTTCACAATTACAAAATGATTCAAAAGCAGATACCACTATGCATGAAGTAACAAGAACCGCTCCTTTCGTGGTTGTAACACTAATATCAACAAGTTCAATCCCAAACATGCTCAGTGCCTCAATCAGTTTGGTAAAGCCTCCTAGTTTCTTCTCGAAAACAATCTTCACCCACAGCTTATTCTCATCAATATGATTCACCACTACTTCCGACTATATCAAAAAATACCAATCTTTTGTAATTCATAACAAGAAGGGGGGAAAAAAAGTATGCATGCTTCGCTAGTTGTAGTTTTTCAATATACCAATGTTGATTATTATAGTGCAACCTAGGAGTAATGGTTTTTATATAGTAACTAACCTCGATGCCCCATTTCTTCATTTTCTCCTCGGGACGAATTTGGATAATCTCAAAAGATGGTTCATTAGCCATTTCCTCTTCTATTGCATAAATTTCTCGAGTAAGATCCTCAACAGAAATCTTGAGCTCCTTAATGTAATCAATGGCATCAATTATGATTGTTTCTTTGTTCAACTGAATCAAAAAAAAAGTTTACCTTTTAGGACTAGTAAACAAACAAAAAGTTAGCTTAACAAAGAAAATAGAATATTATGGTAAATTTCAAATCATTGCATTTGTTATCTTAGGAACTATAGAACGTAATTCAAGCATCCTGCTTTTCAGCTTTTCACGTCTCTTTCTTTCGGCGGTTAGGTTCTTGGACTTGAATTTTGCATCAGGATCGTTATCATTATCATTTTCATTATCATCGTCATAGTTTTGCCTATTGTTTCTGCAAACCCTCCCGTGACTCGTACTACCATGAGTTTCTTCCACCACAGACGACATGTCTTCGTAAAGGTTAGGAAACTGCATGGCAGAATGATCACTTAAGAGGTTTTTCAGTTTAATGAAGATGAAATTGTGTTAAATGTTGCATTTTATAGGAAGATTGTGCAAGAATTTGGTGAAGAAATTTGTTAAGCAACAAGAGTTCACAAGAGTAACATTTTGCCATGAGGTGGGGTAGGAGTGGGAATCTTCTTGTTATTGGTCAAAATTTTTTGGGATGTTAGGAAACTCAAATCTTGCCCAAGACAAATAATGAGTTTGTTGGAAGCAAAAAAATCTTGTAATTTGGTTAAAAATTGTGTATGTGTATTAATTTTGATAAAGGATACAAAACATAGTATATAAAAGTAATTTTGTTCACATTAGTTTTATTTTGTGAAATCAAGCAAATAGTTTAACTAATAGGTACTTTTTTGTTGTTGCTAGTATTGGTGTGTACATATAGGCTGTTGCTTATTGATCAAGTACACTTATGACTAAGGAAATGTCCTAGAAAATAAAGAATATTCTACATCTAATGTGATATATTTTTATTAAAAAAAAAAAAAAAAAAAAAAAAAAAAAAAAAAGCGCGACATAGTTGAATGACCTCGAACTTGTGCCTGTTAGATTGTCAAATACATTCCTCGCCATCCAACTAAGCCTCACTTCTGGTTTAGTATGCCATTTATCTATATTTATTAGGTATGTGAATTGACTGAATTCCATGGATAAATGTTATAAGTGCCTAAATGTGTTAAAATACGGAATTAATGAATACAAAATCAAGAAAATAAATACAATAAAAAGATAAATGAAGAATTCTACTCCCTCTGTACTTAAATAAATGTCCATTTTGATTTTTCAAAATTAAACTGGTTCAACTTTAAACTTAAATATTTTTCGTGTCTTATATGATACATGATAAAAAATTTATACCATTGAAAAATACACTTAAAATCTAATCAATTAATATATTTTGCATAAAATATTATATAACACCCACAAAAATAGTTAAGATCAAAATTGAACCAGTTTGACTCTGAAAAGTCAAACTGGACATTTATTTAGAGACGGAGATAGCGTGATACAAGAATGTTATAAAAGTGATCGAAATTTGTCAAATGAATTACATCGTGACACGTGTAGTTACGAATTTAAGTTTGTAATTCTAAATGCTAGTTATAATAAATTTAACCAACTCATCTTCTTTAAGCAATTAACAAAAAGAAAAAACAAAAGTGACTTATTGTCGTCCTTATAGAAAAAACAAAAGTTGCTGCGGGAATTTTGTGTTTAACCTAAATTCGAAAATGATCGTAAATTTTTTTACTAAGGACTAAATTTGCAAAAGATCGATAACGGGAGACTAATGGTGCGATTTACGGCTAACCTGAGGGACCATTTTTGTAAATTGCTTAGGAACAGTACACGCACTATTCCCCACTGTACTGCACTGTAGCAGCTACTGTTTGGTACTGTAGCAAGAATATTTTCCGTTTAGTCCCTGAAAGTGGCAGTTTGTTGCAAAGTTAGTCCTTAGAGACTAACGCTGAAAATAAAAGTTAACTTAGGGGCTGTTTCTGCTTAATATTTGCACATAAACAGCCCATAAAGTTATTGCTCTGTTGCAAATTTAAGTCACAACTGTTAGGAACAGCCTTTAAGGACTAATTTTGCAATTGATCAATAACCTCAGGGTTTAAAATGAAAATTGACGTGCGTACTGTAGCTACAGTTTCTACAATGATTTTTAGTATATATTATAATTCTAGATAATACAATGCTCAAATTTGTAGCATGTTATAATGGATAATTTATAGTTACATATCAACTTGTCATGCAACCAATTTATTTTGTTCTCGATTTTTGTCATGCACATAACTATTTCGACAATAATATTATTTTGTTGAAACTTTGAACTTTTGATATGCCGTTTAATCGGCAGATACAGTGTACTATTTTTCATTTTGGATGTTTTTCAACTTAAAAAACAAAATATTTAAAACTTGGAAACTAATACATTGATCATAATTCTCCATTTCTTATAGGTGAGAGAAAAGTCGATTGGTTTGCTACCTTTGAAGAACATGATGTTTGTGATGATTTTGTAAGTGGGCTTTGGCCCAATAAAGTAGAAGGCTAGGCTGCAATCTGATTTTCAGCCTAAAGGTAAGTGGGCTTTGGCCCAATAAAACTCTACCTTTATTTTTTATTTTTTATTTTAAATTGTATTGCTAGAAATCATTATCATCATTCTCATTTTATTTTATCTTCGACTAAATCTCTTTCCCTTGACACGTACATGCTAAGTTTTGTTTTTATACATGCTAAGTTTTGTTTTATAAAAACAACAAGCATACAGATAAATTAAAAATATCAAAACGCTAGAGTGACCATAACTGACAGTTTCAATCAAAACGACTCAGAACCACAACGACCATAAACTTAATTCTTCTACCAAAGGCTCTTACATTGACCCTTTTAGAAGATGTCCAACATAAAGCACGACCCAAGACTGACACGAAAATTAACGGATTAGGTTAAATAAAACCATTTTCGGGTGTTCAGATCAACCCACTTAACCTCTTTATTAAGCATGTAGTTTTCACGTTGAAACGAGTTAAATGAGTTGATCAACCATCCCGTTTATTAACTTTTACACACATGAAAAATTAATTTTCTAATTGATTAAAAAGGATATTTGGCTAAAATGAGTTAAACGGGTCAATATAACAACCCGGTTACTCGAACATGCAGGCATAAACCTATTTGATTCAATTACTTAAACAAGCTATACGAATCATAAGCTTCTAAGTTCCGACCTATCAACCTGAACCCGACCCGAATTACTAAACCCGAAACTCATTTCATTTTCTTGTCTCAGACTCGAATTTAAAAAAAAAAAAAAAAAAAAAAAATTTGAACCCCAAAAGTATAAATTAGGGTTTTAGCACACTACTAGTACATTTCTAGTCCCCTTATACTTAACAAGCCACCATTTCTTCAAACCTCCCCCAAAACCCCCAAAAATGTCAACCATTTCCCGCATAATCCGCAGATTCTCCACCACCACAACCATTGCAACCAAGCCCCCATCAATCTCCGAGGATCTTTACAGAGAAAAGAACCTTAAACGCGTTGTCGAAAAGTTTAAAAAGTTATCAGAATCCCATTTATTTCGAAAACAGTCCAATGTTTACACTAACACGGTTCGCCGCTTAGCTTCGGCGAAAAAGCTCAAATACATTGAGGAGATTCTAGAGGACCAAAAACAATATGATGACATTTCTAAAGAAGGGTTTAATGTAAGGTTGATTTCCTTGTATGGGAAATCTGGTATGTTTGATCATGCTTTTAAGGTTTTTGAGGAGATGTCGGCCGAAAAGAGCGTTAAGGCGTTTAACGCGGTTTTGGGTGCTTGTGTTAATGCTAAGAAGTTTGAGAGAGTTGATGAGTTGTTTAAGGAGTTGCCTAGGAAGATTGGTGTGAGCCCGGATGTTGTTTCGTGGAATACGATGATTAAGGCGTTTGTTGAGATGGGGAGGTTTGATTTGGCTTGTGGGGCTTTTGGCGAGATTGAGAAGAATGGGTTGGAAGCGGATTTGATTAGTTTTAATACTTTGCTTATTGGGTTGTATGGGAATGGGAGGTTTGTTGATGGGGAGAGGTTTTGGGGGAAGATGATTGAGTCGAGTGTGGCGCCGGATATTAGGAGTTATAATGCTAGGTTGGTTGGTTTGGTTGCGGAGAAGAAGGTGAATGAGGCTGTTGAAGTGTTTGGGGAGTTGGGGAGTAAGGATATTACGCCGGATGTGTTTAGCTACAATGCTGTGATCAATGGTTTCTGTAACAATGGCGATTTGCAAGAGGCGAAGAAATGGTTTGCGAAATTGATGGAAAGTGATTATGTGCCTAATAAAGCAACGTATGCAACTCTGATTCGGTGTGCTTGTAAAATGGGCGATTTGGATTGGGCTGTTGAGCTTTACAAGCAAACTTTTGGAGAAAAGTGTGTCGTGGATCCAAATGTCATGCAACTTGTGATCGATGGATTGGTTAAGGAGTCGAGGACTAAAGAAGCTAAGGAGCTTGTGGGGATTGGATACTCGAATAAGTTTCGACGTTACAATCTGGTTATGCCTGCAGATGAGTAATGTTTGAACTTTCATTATTGTTTATCAGATGTTTTCAAGATTATGTGATCACTGGTCGAAAAATTTGTTAGGAAGCCAAGTGATTCCTGTTTTTGTTAACTTTACTATTAGAGCTTATTATCAGGGATGTTCTTGTTGTTATGCTTTTCATAAAATTAAAGTATGTTCTTGTTGCATATCGTTGAGCTTCTTTGCTTGCTTTTAATTATGTAATGAGTTTCAGTTTATATGTTACGATATATCCATCTAAACATCCTACAACCTGTCTTATTTACATCTTACACCACATGAAGTGCAAAAGAGAAGCAAATAGTAACTCGCAACAAATTTCGACTGTTATGTTATATTCATTCATATAGTACAAACCGTTATGATTCTGGAAATAATAGTAGAACAATATGTGCATCTCTGAATCAAAAAATGGCATATTGATTCAACAATGTATTGTTTCCCGGAGTAAATACAGTAGACTACCTTGTAGCTTTGAGTTAAAGCTCAAGTATTTAGCTTCTTTTCAAGCAATTTTGCCCGTCTAAGAGCATCTAACGCCTCTGCTTGCTTTCCTGCACGTTTCAATTGTACTGCCTTCACCTTCTCCGCCTTAATCTGTTCTTCCAGCTCTGTTCTATCTTTGTTCGTGGTGTCAGTCTTGTTGACCACTGCTTTAGCCTTAACTGGCTCGGCCTGAACTTTGTTTACAACCGGTGTAGTCTTAACCGGCTGTGTCTTCTCAGGTGGAGACTGAGTGACAGCACTTTCTATTCCTACCTCTCTGAGAGCAGACAAAAGTTGAGGATCAAAAAGATCCTCGACACCGACGTCGTCAACGGGTCCCGCCGGTTTCTCGGTGGCGGCTTCTAGTTGACTTTCAAGATTCTTGGCCAATTCAAACTCTGCATCTGCTTCCTCGGTCCGACCTTCTCTTCTCAGCTTAAGTGATTGCCTCTTGTGACTTAAAGATTGCTGCTGCAATTTGAATCGGTCACGAGATGACAGTTTAGGTGGAGAACTGTCTACTTCTTCCTTTTGTGTGACCTGCACAGGTTCTGAACTGTTCACTTTGCTAGTACTTGGAACCGGGGTTCTATCCATCATATCCGAATCCGTGTTTTTATTATCCGCAACTATACTCTCCTTTTCTAGAAGTTTAGCTTGCTTCAGTTCCTCCTTAGCTTCTGCAATCCTTCCTTCCCTCTTCAAGATGAGGGCTTTCTTTTTGTGAGCCAGGATCTGTTGTTGAACTGAGGTTGACTCGTTTACACCAACTTGAGGCTTTTCATCTACAAAAACCGCACCAATGTTACTCTTTGTCACAAAAGCTTCTTCCTTAATTTCTGTTTTAGGCACTTCCGTCATTACAAAAGCTTCTTTCTTAATTTCTGCTTTAGGCGCTTCCGTCATGAGGACGTCATTAGCAACTGTTTTTTTGTCTGTATATGTGTCCACATTCATTTCTTGTTTTGGTGCTTCCATCTCTGCCAACTGATCTTCCAACTCTTTTGTAGTTTTAAGAACTTCTTCAGCCTCGTCAAGGTTCCCTTGGCGTCTTAAAGCTAGGGACTTCCTTTTTAAGGCCAAGAGTTCCCTTTGAATCTCGGATTTACTTTTCTTTGATACCACGGTTTGTCGTTTTGGTGCTTCAGGCTCTGCTGCTACTTGAACTTTGCTGTCATCTTCATCTTGCCAACCCAAATTCTGTAGAAGTGAAAGATACGAAGGATCGTTCATATCTGTATCGTTTACATCCTCTCCTTCATCGTCAACATCCATTGGTGCAGAAAAGTCAATGTTCTTTATAGCTGCAGGTTTGACCTTTGGACCGCTTTCCAACTCTTCAAGTTGCTGTTCGAGAGCTTTTCCTTTCATCAACTCTTGATCCGCCTCATCCACTTTCCCCTCCCTCCTCAAAGCAAGTGCTTTCTTCTTTAAAGCAAGAAGCTCACGTTGAATAGCTAGCTTGCTCTTTGGCGCCATTTTGTGGTCTGAATCAAGTTTTGATGATGGACGTGCAGAAGGTTGAGGTGGACTATCTTTCTCTTGAATATCATTGCTCCCACTGACCTCAGCTTCAAGCAGTTTCGCCTTCTTTAGCAAAGCCAGTGCCTCCGCCGTATTACCTGCTCGTTTCTTATTGAGCGCTTCTCGTTTCAAAGACTGTATTTCACTTAATAGGGTCTCCTTATCAACAACATCCTCCTTATCTTCAGTCCAGCCTAAAGATTGCAAAGCAGCCGACATATCAGGGTCATCCAAATCGTCTTCAGTTACATCAAAGTCACCATCAAAGTTGGGGACATCGTCCATGCGAAGAAGATGGTCAAAGTTAAAGTTATTATTAAGATCATTTCTAGGCGCTAAAATATCTTTTTTATCAATATCCATGCTACGAATCAGTGATGCAAACTCATCATCTGACTCCTCATCATCACCTAACAACTCCCGTTCTTCAATCTGCTTTTCAAGTATTTTAGCTCGTTTTAGTTCTTCTTTGGCTTCTGCAAGCTTCCCTTCACGCTTGAGAGCGAGTGCGTTTTTCTTTATAGCAATGACCTCTGATCTGTCAATACCAACATTACTCGTTTCAGGTTTATCAGTCTTCTGAGAGACTTCTTTAAGTAGGGTGGATAATTCACCCTCCAGAGTCATGCTCACAGGCTTTTTCTCGGCATCATGAAGATCATGGTCGGACCATCCAAGATCTCTGAGTTCAGTAGCAAGATCATCTTTTTGTTTCGGTTGTTTTCCATTATCAACTTTTCTATTTTCGTTTATACTGCTTGATGAAAGAGCCTTCTTGCGGTTTTTTCTCAATTCAATTTCTAAAGTTCCAGCTTGTCTTTCAAGTTCTTTTCCCCTTTTGAAAGCTCTCAAGGCTTCTTCAGGCTTTCCTTCGGCTTTCAGAACTTTATACCTTTTCTTTTCCTCTACAGCTCGTTGTCTCAGTTCTTCAGGAGTAGTTGAGTCAATGTCAAAATCCATTTCACTAGTCGAACCTGATGCACTTGTAGCTCGTTGCATACTTGGAAGCGAGTGAACTAACTCTTTATCTGGTGAAACTGATTCATTTCCACTGTCTCCCAGAATTTTGGATAAGACGTCATCCTCATTATCGGATGGAGTTTTCGAAACCCCTGCAAAATCATTTCCCGGAGAGATTATATACAAAATAGAACAATTTATACGAGTATTGAATTTTACAATGCCTTGAGAAGTCAAACAGTCATTATGTAAACAAAAGACTTGCCTTTACGAGATTTATTCTTGTGTCCATATCGCAATTCAAAACGTGCTGCCTCTTCTAAAGTTTTACAGGGTTCACAAATACGAACAGGTGCTTCACCTTGTCCTCTTAAGTACATTCTTTGCTGGGTACAGCTGCCACAAAACAAGCCCCCACATCTTCTGCAATGATGCTGCAAATCCCACATTTATACAAAATTGTCACCAGATCAAACCATAATGATCTTCTTTACAAGTACACATTACCTATAAAACTAATATGATCCTACAGCAAACGGAAAACTGAAAGAAATTCCAAAAATTTAGAAGTAGAAGCACTTTATCAATATCTATTCTGATAGAATACTACCTACGAGACCATACATTCTGGATAGGGGTGGGGTTGAAATCTAAAAAGTGGTATCTAGAGGAGTCACTTGGCAGTTTGATGAAGCCTTTTTTATATTGTCCTTAAACTTGGTCAGTGAGGTTGCGAGGATACTACAAACATGTATTTTGAATTTCAATACCAGTTAAAGGAAATGTAACCAAGGTGTTTTTAGTCAACTTTCCTCTTGTGGTTTATAAGGAAAATATATAATGTTTGGCATTCTTCAATCTGCCAAATTTAATGCTCTATGGGTACTCAATTTCAATTCAGTATGCTGCAGATAAATAGAATTGAACGGAGTGTTTGGATGTCTGGAGAGGATGGAGACAGCAATCGATTTGATGATGCCTATCTGGGTGCACTTTTGTATACTTGGTTGTGAGGATGTAAGCTGCAGCCAAGTGTATGTTGCTCCTGGCATAGGAAATGTAGTCTATTGGAGTATTGGTTAGCCGTATGTGGTTTTGTTTGAGGCTCTGTGTTGGAATGCAAAGGGCGGCCTATGAGTATTAACTTGTTAAAATCAATAATATTAGAGTAAGCTTTTCAAACACTTCCTATTTGTTGGAGAGGGGAGGGGTACAGGTCAAGCTACGGAGGTTATTATCTAATCATCATCATGTGATGAAATATACTACCTCTATCTGCAAAGAGCATGTACCCTTGACTTCCTAATAGCAAAGCTGAAGACGGACATTAGTCACAGTAAAAGCCGTATAACTTCTTCTATGAGCAAGTATGATTAACTGTCACACTCCAAACCCAAATACAACTCCGTCTTGAGTTACTCACCAAAACAAGTACACATTTTGCTATCAACCGAAAGTTCATATAGATAATCATGAGAATACGGAGATTTACGCTGTGTGTCCAAGTTTAACTCAGATGACAGTTTGATAAACCTCAAACAATCATATACACAACAAGCGAAATAAAAATAAATTCAACATCCAAAGCACTCACAATCCACCAAGTTTGTGCACACGAGCTGGTTATAAATTGCCGTATTTTTCCCTGAAAAACACGCTTGTCTTTCTATAGAATTTACTGATCTAGTAAGTAATACCCAAATCTAGTATGAAGCTTAGCTAATCTAAACCTGAACCTTAAAGACCTACGCCAGGAGTACTATAAGTCCTAAATAGCAAATTGCGGTAATGCTATTGCTTGAACCTAAGACCTCATGTTGCAGACTCTACCACTAAGGCTTATGTAGAACTAATGGCCATTAATGACAGCAGTTAAACCTAAACCTTGGAGACCTAAGTCCTAGTGTGGATATGTCATCAGACTAGGGAAGGCGATACCTCGGTTAGACCACGTACATCTGAATTAAACACTCATTCTCCCCGGGTAACCTGAACAGGAAAAGGCGATGCCAGACTAAAATCAGAGACCTCACTCGTTAATGCTTACATCCTAACCGCTAACGCAAGCACACAGGGACTAAATTGCAAATTAGTTCAAGTATAATCCTAATATAAATTTTCTACTTTTCAACTGCATACTGTAAAATTGACTAGATCATACGTTGTTGACTTTATAGTTAGATCGTAATTAATTGACAATTCCTAAAAAATTGACTAGATCATATACAAGAGTTCAAGACAAGCAAAAGCAACCATATCCCAATATTCAACATACTCACAATCCACCAGGTTTTTCTATGCGAACCAGTTATAAATTTTTTGCCACTGATGCCATGTTTAATTCTTCTTCAAGAAATACACTTGTCTTTCAATGAAACTTACTGATCTAAGTCATCTAACAACGGATAACCCCATTTTCTTATGTACGCCTTAGCTAAACCTAGACCGGAACCTCAAAGACCTACGCCATATGTACAATAAGGTGTTGGTTGATTTTGACTTAAAATGGGAAAATTACTTAATCTGATAATAAGTCTACACACTCGCTATAGCTACACAGGACTTAATAAAAAACTAAAACAAACAAAGCCTAAGTCCTATGTAGCAAATTAGTTAAAATGCCGCCACTAGGCACCGACACCAACAGATCCATGACCAATATGGGGAACTAAATCACATTATTTCACCTCCATCCCGCTAAGCCTTGTCATTATAATACTAATGATCATTAATTACAATCGTGAAACCTAAGTCATCATTCGGATACATGAGCAGACTAAGGAAGACGATGCCAGAATAGAATCAGAGACCTCACTTGTAAATGCTCACATCCTAACCGCTAAAGCTAGCACGCAGGGACTAAATATCAAATTAGTTCAAGTTTGATCCTGTTAGAACATTTCTACTTATAGTTTCAACTCCATACAGTAATATTGACTAGGGGGCTGTTTGTTTCGGCTTATGGCTTATTAGTTTTTTGGTATGTTTGATAAGCACACTTTTTGTGGCTTATTTTGAAACTTTTATATAAGTTTATTATGACATAATAAACTTATAGAAGCCGAAGTGTTTCATAATAAGCCACAAAAAAGTGAGGTTATGAAACATAAGCCGAAAACCAAATAAGCCACTAGTTAAAGAGTCGTCCTCCCACGTAAATCTGAAGAGGGAAAACCGCATCCGTTTACTTAGGAACTAACCTCTAAATGTTTAAATTTGGAGATCTAATAATTACTAATGAAAAACCATATATCTTAAATCTAAGCCTTAACTAATGATGATCATCATATTATATAAAGGTGTAGTTGACTTTAGAAAGTCAAACAAAGAAAGAAACCTTGCGATTAATGAAAGTGAAGGCGGAAGAACATCCTTGACAGTGAGAAGCATCGACCACCCAATTATTTCCTCTTAACGACGGCTTTGCTGGCAACCCGATCTTTTCCAACATCCCTCTTTTCCTTTTTGGATCAATTTATTTATTGGTTTTTGATTTATAAACACACTTTAATAACAATAAATAAATTTAGGGAAGAAGAAGAAGAAGAAGCCCATGACACGTCAACTTCCGGGTCTGCTCCGACCCGATTAGTCAATGCTCCATTAAAAAAAAGTCAAACACTTGTTTACCGGTTATGCAAATAACTTACGGGTTAAAACTCGGGTCTACTTATTATGAAACGAATGGAGTACTCAGTACCATTTTAAATCGCGGCTATGTTTGGCGCAGAGCTTTTTGGAGCTTTTTGAGTGATGAGCGGTAAGTAATTAGCTTTTTGATTTTTAGTGTTCGTTTGGCATGAGAGCTGTGGGCTTTGATATTTTTTAAGAAAGCTCATTTTTTCAATGTTTTTTTAAGAAGCTGTGAGCAGTGAGATGCAGCTACAACTCACAGCTACTGCTCACAGCTAATTCTGCCAAACATAATTACCAAAATGATAAAATGAAAATAATATAACGTTGTTTTATGACATTAATTTAGCTTCTATTTCGACCAAACTTACCAAGTTTCTTTCTTTTATCTTGGTTGCTGATTTATAAAGTAGGGAAAATTTCATGTATATCTTTAAAAATTTCAAAAATTTCATGTATATCCTTTTTACTAGTTTAAAAAGTATAAATGTTCCTTCCTTCTTTAAGGTAGCTTTTTTTAAATGGGTTTTAATCTTAGCTTAAGGCTTGATGCGACCTAGTATGAAATGTGTTCGTATCAGGTTCACGATGGTTTTTAGTACTTTGTTCTTCTTACCTAAAAGATTAATATCAGAGAAAATTGCTACAATAGCCTATCATTGTTCACTTTCTAGCAAAAACATAATAATTTAAAATATACTTATGCGACTGTGTGACTCCACTAACATTTTTACATATATTTCATTTTTTATTAATAAAGTATAAGTGGTTGGTGGGTTGTGTAAGCTACCATCCTTAAATTGATTTTACTTTACACTTTTTGTGCAACTAACTGCTATTGTACTTTTGTATGATTAAATTTTGCCTTTTTCTAAAAATACCAAAAATAAATTTTTTAAAATTGATTTTTTTTTTTTTTTTTTTTTTTTTTGAAAAGAGGAAAATTTTATCACACGAATGTAAATAGCCGTCAGTCGCAAAAAAAATTCTCATCAAACACTAGCACTTTTAATATTAAAAAAGAGGCGCAAAAAAAATCTCATCAAACACTAGCACTTTTAATATTAAAAAAGAGGCGACATGTTTAAATATTAACATAGTCGCACAGTCGGTTAGTCGCATCAATTCATTTTAAGATTGATTTTTTTTCTGGGCTAGAATGTTGATTATGATTTAATTTTCAGGTTATTTTATGAATTTTCTCACTTAAATTTTCGTTACACATAAAAAATTACCATATGATAGCATTTTGGTTTGAGGCTTTGAGCTTTAGAAGATGGGTCTATAGGTAAGCCCATTTTAAACTGTTAATGAACGCAAAATCAAACTCATATGGTTTCGAAAGTGAACGTAACAAATTCTATTAATATTCGTTAGATGCAAAGGGTTAATAATCGATAATTTGAACCGACCTAAAATCAATTGGCTTTCCATAATGTGAAAGATATATATGACTTATTTAGCGGTTATGGTTATGAGGTGCCAATGATTGAACCATTGACCTTCCTTTAATATTAGTAATCTTCAAAATTAATAAGTTCGGTTAAGATTTTACTAATGACACCATTTATGATAATTAATTAACTATATGCAACCTTTATATGGTTCCCAGCCGAACAAGAACCGTGAAGAATCGATCCGATCTAGATCCAATGGTTTCGGTTTCGGTTTTAGATTTTGTAAAATTTCGGACTTTTGAACCATCGGTTCAGATTCACTGGATCCCGGTTCTGAAATCGAATACCTACAAAATTTATAAAATTTAGTAGAAAAACTTTGAAACTTTCTTTCTCTGTAGATACAAGAAAAACGTCCCCTTCCCTGAGATCTTTGTTCCTTGAAATTCTCTATTCAACAACACAAAATCCTAGTTTTTCAAATTGTTTTGCATCGATTTTTATTTTATGTTTTTGCTGCAAATCAGAACAATTTGGAACCAATGAACGATCATTTCCTTGTGTTTATGCATTAGTTATAAACAATTGTTGGTTTAAATGTAAATGGGTGCAAAATCAAGAGAAAATATCATTTTTATTTATTTATTTATTTTTATTTTTTTGTTACAACAGCTATACGAAGATTGTTTTTCTTTTCAAATAGTGGTTCCTACGCGGGTATACCCGAAGAACCGGAACCGAAAAGCACATTCGGTTCGCTTCTCGGTTCTTACTTTTCTCGAATATTTCTTCATATTTTCATAAAAAATCACATCTCGAAGCTTTAAGACAAATTAAACATAATATAAAACACGCGATACAGTTTATAGAAACATCTCAGCCTAACATTATAGACTACAACCAACATAAGGATTTGCAAAGGACATACATAAATTTTAAAGAAAAAATAAAAAAATCTCGTGTTTACTTCTTGAGTTTGATTATATATCAAATTTGAATAATTTTTTATTACTAGCAAAACCTTTTGTGACTTTTTTCTTGCAGTTGTTTGTTAAACTACTAGTATAATTTAGGGTTTCGTTAAAGCGTGAAATATATAGGAGCCCTAACGACATCGAGTCAATATGTTTACGACTCATCATATTACCTCTTTTTTCATAACATGTTCACTTCGTGTTGCTCTTGCTTTGAAGGGAAGGCTTGAAAAAAATAAAATGTATTCGAAAACATTATGTGTGGTCATAGTAGAAAAGTCGGATTATAATGATTTTAACAAATTCGAGCATACTTTTGGTATACTTGTAACCAATGGTGCTTTAGTTTTTTAGCAAACCTTTTATCACTAGCTTTTAGTCTTTTATGCTTGCTTATAAAGTGTGACACTTTCGGTAAGTTTAATAAAAAGATTGAAAACCACATTAAAGAACCCTGGCCTATATGAGGTTTGTCGTTTGACAAAGTTCAACTTATCAGTTAGCGGTAGCTATTTATTTGATAATATACTGTAAATTATAAACTGTAAAGTGTTAGATTATGGACATTATTTTAGTAGTCGTATGTTATGATCGAACTCGATATCACAGAATTGCACACTTTACGTATGAGAGTTAAAGTTTAAAAATTAAATGTAAAAGTTTATATTTAATTATTTATTACACAAATATATAATGATCATTTAGTATTTAAGATAAATGACTAATGATCATTAGACGAATAAAAGGAAAGTAATGTGTATGATTTATTGGCAAGTCAAGAAAGATCCGGAAGCCTTATTTGGGCTTATGGCCGATCGGTGGGGGATGGGGAAACCCATTTCTCATCTAACTTAAGCTCCAAGTAAACTATACTATATAAACAAGGTTAGGGATTCATTGTTTGTATCTCTTGTGCACATACACAAACCCTAAACTTGTTTTTCTCTCCTTGTTTTCTTGTAGTCGATCAAACAAACACCCTTAAAGGGTTGATCGATTTTCTTTATTAGACAAAAGGTTTTGGTTTAATTTTGTGTTCTAAAAACTAGCATTACTTTAACTTGTTTTAGTACGTGTGTACAAGAACGTGATTCAAACATACTTTTGTTTGATTCTTGGATTGAATAACAAAAAGGTAAGGGGTTATTCTTACAATCCACATAAACCCTAATTAGGGTTCTTGAATTGAAGATTCAATTGATTTTTGTTCGGGCTAGAATCACAATGGTATGTTTACTATTTATTATTGATTAATTAATTACATGTTACATGATCTTATTATAACGCTTCCGCATATGTGTCTTTGATGTTTATTGTTTATATTTATGATATGTCATGTTATATAATTCCAACAAAAAGAACATATAATAGTAATCTCATTAACTATAAATATTCCGTATAAAACATAAAAACAAAGTCAAAAAGGATATTTACCAATAATATTTTCATAATAACTTCCCTATATAAATGCCATAATTACGATTCTCTGAACCTCTTTACTAGCCTAAACCTTTCTCCAATCGCTTCCATGATTGCATGTAATGAGCACTTGTGCATGGCAAAACTCGCTAAACAAGTCGGACGTTACAATGATATGATGAACTCAATGACAAAATACATCGCAGAGTTTTCGCAAACCGAGGAGCTAGCAGAGGAGGAATTCAGCCTCTTGAGCATAGCATACAAAAAAGTGATAGAAGCACGTCGAGTTTCATGGCGTAGAATCTACCCTATAGAGCAAAAAATAAGAGGTGCATGGTAACAATAAGCATGCTAAGATGGCTAAAGAGTCTAGGTGTGGGATTGAGAGTGAGATAAGTGAGATATGTTGTGGGCTGTTGAAGTTGCTTGATGAAAAGTTGTTGGTTGGGACAAATTGTTTCGGTGAGTCGAAAGTGATTAATCTGAAGATGAAAAGTTATTATTATAGGTATTTGGCTGAGGTTAAAGTTGGTGATGAGAAGTTGCAAGCCGCTGAGTGTGCACTTAATGCTTATAAATCTCTTAGGTTTGTCTTTTTTGATTTATGATTTTGTGTGATTAATATAATTATATTGAAAGTATGTGAATTGAAAGTGTTGAGGCAACATGATCAAGATCTTTTTATGTTTTAATGATGACAAACAAACCATCGAAACACATAAAATAACAAATGTTAGCTCAAAATCGCCGGAGCCAATGTCTGCTCCTGGCGCTCTGCCCGCGCGTCAACGCGCGGGTGATGCGCCAGGAGTCTGTATGGTTCCGGGCGAATTTTGAAAGTCGGCTTTCCCCTTACCCGACAAATGTGGATCTTTCAACACAGGTATGAATATGTTATGTGCTTAATTGAGAACACTCGAAACGAGTTTTGAGATTTGAGAGATCCCACTTTTAGAATACCCATTTACGGGAAAACGCCAACTCATGTTTTCTAACTATCGCCTCTAGCCAAGGCTTTTCTAAACTTAGAGAGCTTATATATTTCACGTGACATCGTGTTAAAGCATCCATATGCCCATATCCCGTGCTTACGTCTTCTCTAATTACGTAACAGGTTTACTCCCTTATTGGTCAAACTAAGTCAAAGGTCACTTTGCGTAAACGCATCCTTTCCCACTTGGGTTATGCTTTACATCAAGGCAAAGCACTTAACTTATTTGAACCAAGGTATTAGTTGAGAACGTCGAGTCGTGGAAAGTCACGAGATATGAAAGTATGGATTCTCGACGTTGTGTTACTTGAACTTATAAGTAACCTATGATTTTCTCAACTTATAATCTTAATTGTCTAAACCTTTTCTTCTTAATGACAATTAGATTATGTCTTAATCTTCTCTTAATCCCATTTATACAAAAGACAAAACCAATCATATCCAAATCAAATATTCTCTTACACAATCTCTTACACCCTTACATATTCCCTTACACACTACATCTCAACCATCCATTAACTTACAACTCATCTCAACCTTCTAATTTCAACACATGGGATTTAATTTGAAACCCTAATATGGCTCCTCCCATCCTAGCCATTGAATTCAAATCAAACACATCTCAACCATCCATCCAATCCCTCTTCCCTATACCACCACATGGTTTTGATCCTCACCATCCAATTCAAACCAAAATCATCTCAACCATTGATCCACACTTCTTCCCCAAGCAAAGGAGGCTCTCTTTGATCTCCACCATCTATTTCAAATGAAACCATCTCAACCCTCCATTTCTCCTTTCCCCCCAAGCAAAGCATATTCCTTGGAATATCCTTCTCAACCCTAACCTAGGCATGTTTGATCCTAGCCATCCATTTCAAATGAGATCATCTCATCCATCCACATTCACCACATGCCAAATTGTTTGAAAACTAAGGGAGGCTCCCTTTGATCGTAGCAATCCAATTCAAACCATTTCATCTCAACCCTCCATCACATTCTTCCCCCCAAGCATTGGAATATTCCTTAGCATTATTCTTTCTCTCTTTTCTATGACATGTGAGGAGATACACTTCTACCCCTTCCAAATTATCCTATCTACACTTTATACCCTTGGTAATTTGGTTTCTCTTTAAACACTTCACAAAATATTTTCCAAATTGGCTATTTGAGTTGGCAAACCTTAGAATGATTAATGTTAAGGTTTAGTGTGAAGTATAATTGGGGGTTTAGCAAGGATAGGTATTTATAAGATCCGAACACCCAACACTTAGGAAAGTTTACAGAAGCCTGGCGCGCTGCCCGCGCACTGACGCGCGGGTGACACGCCGACCTCGGTAAAAATTCCCAAGTTTGGGTTCTTGGCCTATAAATACCACCCTTGCCTCTTGTATTCCTCACCCATTGCCATTATTCTTTCTCTCTACATTCTTTCTCTCTAAACACTCTCAAATCTCTCTATCTCTAATCTTATGTTCTTAATCTTCACACTAACATCTTTGAAAGAACACATATCTTTGCAAGGGAAGAATCACAAGAACTTAATCTACTCTTGTGATTGTGTCGAGAGTCTTCTTATCTTTACCCTTTTCTATTACAATCGAGTCTCTAGGTTAGGTTAGGGCTTGATTAAACAATCAAACATTTATTCTTTCAATTTGGTTGTAAGGGAAGTCTTGTGTCTTGGTGATCAAGCCTAGATCATTGGGGATCTAGTTGAGGTTTGATACTTCCGGGTGGAAGTTTTGGTTGTGGTCTTTGTGACCTTGTGTAAGTCGAATCACGAGATTCTTTAGGGTGGTTTCCGAGGGCGGAATACCGTTGGGAGTAGCTCTTCTTTGTGAGCACCGATCTTTGTGCATATCGGTGGAGTGAAGTTGCAAAGGTTTGTAATCCACCGAAAGGATTATACTAGAGTAATAGTATCGGTGTCGTGGAGTCGCAACTGGACTTACGGATGGTATAAACCCCCCATCCCGAACCAGTATATATCGTGGTGTCTCCTTACATGCTTTATATACTTTGTTTGTGTTTGTGGTTGTGATTATTATAGTATAACCACTTGGTGATCTTTGATGTTTAAAGTTAATAAACTTTGAAGAAGCCGAAAAGACCGTATTCACCCCCTACGGTTCTTCAGAAAGCTTTTGGTATGCTTTAAAAAAAGGTAAGATGAGGAAGTTAGCCAGCGTAACACCATGATTAAAGGGACACGGTGACATGATTTGAACTAATCATGGACATGATTAGAAGAAGTTGATAACCGAAAACGTTGGCATTGTTTGTGTCGTTACGAAAATTCTTCGTGCCTGCAGTAAATAGTAGATAAATGTACCCAAAATCTTAATTGCTTTTGAAGCAATAAACGCGCAAAGGGTTACAACAGTGATTTTGTTTTATCGTTAGTGATCTGTAATACTATAAATCTTTGTTTTATAAGATATTGCAAACACTGAACTTGCCCAGACACACCCAACCCGTCTTGGTCTAGCAATTAACTTCTCAGTCTTTTACTATGTAATTTGGAACACATATGACCATGCATGCAATGTTGCAAAATAGGTACCCCACATCTTAGATTATGTATAGTGCTTTTTTTAACGACTTATGTACAGTTTAGGAATAAGAATACCCTTCAGCTTCTTTTTACAGGCCTTAGATGAAGCGATTACTGAATTGGTAACATTGGGCGAAGACTCCTACAAGGACGATATCATTATGATCTTGCGACTTTTAAAGGAAAACCTTACTATGTCGGAATTGATATGCATGTATAACGATAAGCAACATTGTAATTGCATTGATGGCAAGATGCAAGGATGTGCGGGTTGGATAATGGGTCATAACTAATCACCTTTAATGCATGTAAAAGTGGGTCAGGTTGATCCAAAAACTTGCATATTGATTATACCCACAACATGCATATGTACATAGTGGTAAACAAATCAAGTTACCAACGATTGTCCTTAAAGAGTGTCATCATCTTTCTTTACTTTAGTATCTTTGACAAGTTTAAATATATTTTTTTTTTCAATCAAAAAAAAAAAAAAAAAAAAACAAAAACAAAAAAAAAACACAATAGATGAGTTACATGTGGTTAGGTCTGCAACAACAGCAGAAACAGGTATTACTCTATTGATATAAACATATTCATTTATCATTTTTTTTTTAATTTCGTTTCTGCTATCGCTTTCAAACAATATTATTTACATGATGAACAAAATTGATGAAGTAAGGGGGCGTTTGGTTCACTGTAATCTGACGTAATTCGATGTAATTGTAATTTGATTACATTACGTAGGCTGTTTGGTTCGCAGAATAGAGAGAATTGTAATTCAGATTACATTACGTAGGCTGTTTGGTTTGCGTTGTAATTGTAATTCAGTCATTACAATTACATCAAATGAGGGAATTCAGATTACATAGGAAGTTGGACGGAAAGTTTTAAATTACGTTGTAATTCAGAACTTTATAATAATAATAATAATAATAATAATAATAATAATAATATATTTATTTATAATAATAATAATAATAATAATAATAATAATAATAAATAACAATTAATAATAATAATAAATAATATTTATATATTTATTATTATTATTATTATTTATTTATAATAATAATAATAATAATAATAAGAAATAAATAATAATAATAATAATAATAATAAATAAATAAATATTTATTTATTTATTTATTATTTAATTATTTATAATAATAATAAATAAATATATATATAATTATAAATAAATAATAATAAATAATATTTATTATTATTATTATATAAATATTAAATAATAATAATATTATTACTAAAATAATAATAATAATAATGGTAATAAATTAATAATAATAATAATAATAATAATAATAAATATTATTTATTATTAATATTATTATATAAATATTAAATAATAATATAATAATAATAATAATAATAATATTATTATTATTATTATTATATAAATATTAAAATAATAATAATAATAATAATAATAATAATAAATATTAATAATAATAATAATAATAATAAATATTAATAATAATAATAATAATAATAATATTATTATTATTATTATTATTATATAAATATTAAAATAATAATAATAATAATAATAATAATAAATATTATTCTTATTATTATTCATATATTTTTTTAATTTATTATTAATATTATTATTATTATTATTATTATTATTTTAATATTTATATAATAATAATAAACAATAATAACATTTATTATTTTTATTATTTATTATATTATTATTATTATTATTATTATTATTATTATTATTATTATTATTATTAATATTTTTTTATTATTATTGTTATTATTATTAATTTTAAGTTTTTATTTTAATTTTTTTTGAATTATATTACGTGGAGATCCAACCAAACACAGTGACATAATATGTCAATTACAATTCCAACACATTACAATTACAACACATTTCAACTCTTTGAATTACAATTCATTCAAATTACAATTCCTTTGACACATTACAATTCATTTCAAAACATACTGCGAACCAAACGCCGCCTAAGGATTAAATAATACCATTTACATGATTTAAGGTGGCCAAAGAAGAAGGGGTTGTAATGATAGGTATGCTGTAGCCATGTCATTGCCAAATCAACCAATAAATGGTGTGCCATCCAAGTAAACTTTGCTCTTTTCATGTTGATATTGGAAATTCTTCGAATGTTTGTAAGGAATACTTTTTAGTTTAGGTATCTGGTGAGACGTGGAGGGTAGCAAATGTCTACGAGTTTTGCCTAGAGACTAAAACAAAATACTAAGCCTAAATTGACACAATGATATTTAAATAAGTATCATTGCCGAAATATTGTGGTGCAATTGTAAATGTTTTTTGACACAATAACATTGCAACAGGATGAGATCAAGGAAGCAGCCAAGCCAAGTGATCAGGAACAAAAGGAATGCTGATAGCATTTATGCGTTTTGGATTTTAACTATTTTTTCGTTAATTGTCTTTAAAAAGCAATTCTATTGCCTTAGAGCTTCATTGTTTTTTGCCTTATTTCTCTACTTGAGAGGCTTTGAGATTTTGGTCATCTTTTACTTTTGAAGTGTGTTGACTAGTTTCATTTTTGCTCCCAATCAATGTGTTCTTATTTGTATCCCTAAAAAGGGGTTATATTCGCTAGTAAGGTTATATATGTTACTTGAGAAACATAATTCTAGCATCAAAATCTAATGAGTGGTATGTTTCTCGTATGTCTCTTGAATTACATATATACACACATGTTAACCGCTTTAAAGTCATATAGTGGCGGACCCAGAAAAATAAGATGTGGGGGGCAATTTTTTATTTAACAAAATGCGAAAGAAAAAAGTATGATCGAAATGATAAATCAAGTATTGTTACTTGGAGATGAATGATTTATAAGGTTTGAGAGTGTTGAATGTTGGATTTTAATATGTAGGTAAGAGACAATTTAAATAAAATTAAAAAAAAAATACACTAAAATCTTATCTTTTTCGACTAGCCATGGGGGTGCCGCCACCCCAAACCCAATATATAGGTCCGCCCCCGGTCTCACATATGGTTGTCGTTAAACATAGTGGAATATATTCATCGATTGCTTACCCTATTTATTGCCCTAATTTGTTATTAGAAGTTCTCATACACTTTCAGAGTATTTTAGAAATATTTAGGAGTACTATATTAGTTAATTCCTCAAACTTCTACAAGATTATAACCAAGAGTAGAAGGTTTAAGCTAGGTTCACATATCAAGTTCAAAGTTATAAGCACTTCAAGTTTAATTTACCTTTTTCTAAATAAACAAAACGGCTGTAACGCCCGCGACTGGTTTACAAAACCTTGCCTAAATGAGGCCGCATATAATCATTTTACAACCTTTTGTATAGTGACCGAAGATGTTAATAAAATGCTATTGAATTAAAATACTTGTAGTGACGGAACTAGAGGGCCTTGTGATGTCACGAGACACCGATGAAATTTTTTCCATAGTGTTAATTTTTTTGAAAGAAACTTCAGTTTTGCCTGAATGCACTCGGTCAAAAGCCTTGTGTATATACTTTTATGGTTTAAAACTTTTTTTTTCATCTGATCTCTTTTATCTCTGATTTTGTCCCTGAATACTTGTCTATATCTTTCAAAGGTATAACTTGTTACAAGTCTTATATGAGTATTTGAAAACCTTTAAAAGTAATAATAAGCATACCAAACCAAACCAAACCAAACCAAACCATGTGAGGGATCTCTTTAATTGTCATTAAGAATTCATGGTAGATAAAGGTTGATCAACAAACTCCATATAATACATACATACATATGTCGTTATAGGTATGTTCATAAATTATTCCAATAAAAAAAATGTGTCGTATCTTCAAGTGTTATTTAAATAACAATCAACCAAAGCTTATACGATCTTCATATCATTTATGGCTCACTGTTCTACCAACATTATATTTTACGACATGTTCTACTTTTTGGACAAACAAGATTAATCTTAAAAGATTTCATTGTAATATTTCCACAAGCTTAGAAGGAAGACAAACTCTAAATTTCCTATCTATTTGCTATAGTTTTAACTTTTAACCAACAAGTGTTATTCCTCTAATGCCAAATTTTGTGTTAAGAAGACTTGGATTCGATTTTATAGAAAATTTTTTTGTTCTATAGTTGAGCCATGTTTATTTTTACAGAATACATATACCTTATATGATGGCGTTGATCAGGGACGGAACCAGTACATTAGTTGAGCAGATGCATTTAATGCAAACTAAATAAGATCCGAAATACAATTTCTTAAGACCAGATGCATTTTCAAAAACTACGTTACAAAAATCTATGGATGCCTCGAGATCCATCTTGGTTTTGTCATTGGCGTTGATGATAGAGATAATGAAAGTATGAACTAAAAAATGCTATAGGATGATGGTTTATTACTTAAACTTTTAATATCATGTATGTATGAATTATAAAATGAAGAGTTAACAACATTTTTGGTCTTTATGGTTTGGTGCGTATTTTATTTTTGGTCCATTTTTTCAAAAAGTTTTGGTTTTAGTCCAAAACCGATAATTTCGTTCCACTTTCAGTCCATTTTGATAACGAAGTTAGTTCAGTTAGTTAAGTGTAATCGTAAAGTGGCAACATCAGTCCTTCTTACTAACGGTCGTTTGCAACGTTGGTCCTTTATACCATAGATCATTTGCAACTTTGTCACGTTAGTCCTTTATACCAATAATCGTTTGCAACATTAGTTCTTTCTAGCAACGATCGTTTGGAACATTAGTCCTTTTATATACGAATTTATTTATGTTTATATATACATTTTTAGACATGTTTTTACACGCGTTTTTGTATACGTTTTCACATATGTTTTTACACGCGTTTTCACATATATTTTCAAAGTATATTTATTTTTTGTATGAATTTTCCTATGCAGAATACGTAACATTCATGAAGATGGAAAATGCCGACGAGTTAGGATAAAGTGAGAAGAAAAATTAAAACAAGAAGGGTTAGAAGAAACCACAACTATACATTTAGATACACTTAGGGCATGTTTGTTTAATTTTTTCATTAAGTCATGTTAATTATTAGATGACTTAATGCAGACAACCTTAGTTTTATTACTTAATATTTTCAGTCGTCTTTCTCTATTAAGTTACAAACAAACAGTTTTCATATGACTTAATTAATTCAGTTTTTTTTTTTTTTTTTTTTTTTTTTTTTTTTTTCATATTAAGTCGAAATCAAACATCCCCTTACAAAAATAGATGCATCTCCTCTTAAAAATATCTCTTTTATTTAAAATGTATGGCAAAAAATCTTCCTATTCTTCTCATTTTAGTTTTTTTTAATTAGGATCCCACTCCTGACTGCCGACACAACTTTAAGAAAGAAAAAGAGTGTAGTTAGGTTATGTCCACCAATGGAGTCTTCAAGATTATACAAATTATACACATTTTTTTTAAATCAAAGCAAGTGCATGATGATAAGTTGAGTGGTGTCACAAAGGTATCTTTACCTCTTTACACTCTTGTTGGAACTTTATAGATTTTTAATATTTTACTAATCTTACGAAAACAAACATCCATAAGTATCGTTATCGTTGTTTGTTTTTTGGGAAAAAAATAATAAAAATAAATTAATTAATTAAAAATTTATATATATTGCAAATATTGAGATGACAAAATGATCGGGTTAAAAAAAAAAAAAAAAAAAAAAAAAAACACTTAACTTTAAAGTGACTGGTTGGTTTCAGTGGCGGAGCTAGAATTTTTAATTTTTAATTTTTTTTGAGGGCTCGAACAATTTATTTTTATTTATTTATTTATTTATTTATTATTATTATTATTATTATTATTATTATTATTATTATTATTATTATTATTATTATTATTATTATCCCGAAAAAAAAACATTAGATTGGAGAGCAGAGATGGAAAAAATAAAATTTTAACACAGGAAATCGTGAAAAAAAAATACACTAACAGACTTAGGCATAAGGGGGGCCGGGACCTTTCCTGGTCCCTTAGTAGCTCCGCCCTTGGTTGGTTTACTCATTAAAGTTTCTTGTTAGATTTTCTCTTGTTAATATCATGTGTTAATATAAACATCAATCAAGATGTCTTGTTGGACATCTTTTTGTAAATTTTGACACGTTTAGTTATACGAATCAAGATCATTGTACGTTTTGCTACGATAAAATGTCGAAAGGCAAAAAGGACGACTACGACATAGATATGGATCTATGTCGATAAAAAGGGAAAGGTTTTGACACTTTCATTTAAGCCACTTTTAACGTATATACTCTCGTTAGACAAACTTATAAAGAAACATAAGAAAAAGGCTTTTTTTTTTTTTTTTTTGTAATTAAAAAAAAAAGAATATGAGGATTAACTATTACCGAAATATATACATTTTGATTAGCTCTAAGGGGTGTTTGTTTCGGCTTATATAGCTGGCTTATGACTTATTTAGTTATGAGCTTATGTTTCATAAGATCACTTTTTGTGGCTTAGTTTGAAACTTTTCGGCTTATATAAGTTTATTTGACATAATAAATTTATATAAGCCGAAATATTTCAAAATAAACCACAAAAAATAAGCTTGTGAAACATAAGCCGAAAATCAAATAAGTTATAAGCTTGCTATATAATTCGAAACAAACACCCGCTAAATCTGAAATAAATTTAAGACCTGAGCCATTGTATGTATTCATTAGATAGTACTCTGGTAGTATTTGATTAGTTATGTGAAAAATTGTCATGCTACAAAACACAATAAGTTAGTTATGATATCAATGGCACGACCACACAACTATTGACTACATGTAAAGCAGGTCAGAGTGGGGTGACCGATCACCTTTGGCCAAGGCCATCACGCACCACCCCCTTTGTTTGTCTCCCTTGTCACGCGTCACCAAGCAAAAAAAAAGGCTGAAAGGTGTGTCTCTTCACCACTCGGCTTTTGTGCAAAATGTGAGACCTTATGGTGTTTATATGATTATTTATTTTGTGAGTGCGTGTAGGAGATTTTAGTGAGTATGTTTGTATAAAGTAAATATTTTTATTGAATGTGTTGAATGGTGATCTGACGTGGAGGTGAAAGATGGGAGAAAGATGATCATCTATCTAGTCTAATATATCAAGATCCAAATAAATAAAACTCAAGTTAACTTGCTTTCATATAAGTGAGATTTTGTTCCTCAAAATAACTCCATAACAAGATACAAGTCTTTTTTTTATTATTATTATTTTTTTTAAGTCAACAAATTATATAACAAGATATGTCATTGAGTCCAAGTAAAAAGGTAAATCTGTAAAGTTTAGTTTTTCTTTGGATAATTGAAGCTTCTATTACTCATCAATTTTAGATTTTCTTTCTTTAAGAAGAAAAGTCTAATTAAAAAAATTTAATATCAAAAAAGTAAATCTGTAAAGTTTAACATCAAATAACTTGATGATCTTAGACTATGTTTATTGGTGACCTAAAGTCACAACCGGTCACAAGAGATTGCCAATTTGTGGTCACTTGGTGACCTAAAGTCACAACCGATTGCCACATGTCAATTTGTGATTGGTTGAAAGGGGAGAATCGGTCGTGACCCCAACCCACAACCCACACCAAAGGTCACCAATAAACATAGTCTTATGTTTCCCCCTTAAGTCAAACTATAACAACTGCTACATTAGTTATTATCTTATATATTTTACATCTACTTTAAGTCCTTTTATATCATTATGTCTTGCAACATCAACTTTTTTTTTTTGAAAGTCCTAACAGTTCTGCATACTATAAGCCATTCAGGCGGAGCTAAGTGTTAGCCACCTGTGGCACGTGCCACACATGATTTTAGCCGATGAAGTATGATATTTTCTTGAAAAATTTCTAGTTCTGTGAAAGTTTTATACGTACTTAGAGCTAGAGATGTATAAAATGAGCTAAATTCACGAAGAAGAACATTGTTGTTGAGTTTTGAAGGAAAAAAAAAAAAAGATAAGAAAGAAGATGATGAACAGTGATTTAACTTTTAAGTGTCTTGTCTTTTTATTAAGTTGGTATTTGTGTCTTGGTTATTAAAGTAGTTGACTGCAGAGTAGTCTTAGACTCATAGGGGTAGTTTGGAGTTAAATTTGTTAGTATAGTTTAAACTTTTAGTAACAAAAAAATAGACTATAGCATGCAATATTACCAAATAGTGTTTTTTAAAGTCACACTACTCAGTGATTTCGTTATAAGTAATTTGATTATTTAATTATTTTGATTATCAACAGCGGTAATGCATACATGAAAATACCATCAAT
Organism: Artemisia argyi; assembly: GCA_030686995.1. Taxonomy (NCBI): domain Eukaryota; kingdom Viridiplantae; phylum Streptophyta; class Magnoliopsida; order Asterales; family Asteraceae; genus Artemisia; species Artemisia argyi. Next base: position 201,426,001 of record CM060678.1, read on the forward strand.
CCCGAATGACCAGAATCCGTGAACTAAACCGCAAAAACAATTAGTTTACTTAAGTGGGTGAACAACTAAAGCTAAGAATTATCCGTAAAACAAAGTGCCAAAATCGTACCACACATGGTTTAAAATCCTGGATCCGCCATTGCATTCATGACTATAAAAGTTTTACAAAGTTATAGTGGATGTTAAGTTATAGCACAATATCAACACTATGGGATTAATGAAAGAGCCGGTGACGAAGCTAAAGAGCTATAATTAGGGATGGAATCATGACACAAAGTGCCACTAACCAGGCACATTTAGAAAAATTAAATAATACTACAAACACAATTTTTAAGGACCATAAAAATACAAATCATCACATTCCAACGCTACTAAAATCGAATTCTTAAAAAAAAAAAAAAAAAAAAAAAAAAAAAAAAAAAAAGATTCTAGATCAGCGTAAAGCCCAAGCTAAACAAACAACACTGTTCCACATCAACAGTGAATTCCAACAAATCCCATCCATGCTTCCTCCGTGTGCATTTAAGCAAAATCGAAGCTTTTTTTTATTATTATTAATAAAATTAATACTACGTCAAAAAATCCATGAGTGTCTCGAGATTCTCCAAGAACCACCCTGATTCGTCACTGATGATAACGTATATCTTTTCCTAAAACGTTTCATTAGATAGTGATTTTTGAAAAGATAGAATTATCAAAAAAAATCAATTTTTATAAAGCTAGTAAATAGTAATCGTTTTCAAATCATATGATAAATCCACCGTATCTACTTTTAATCACAATAATTAAAGAATTGCTTTAACATCACAATCAAAACCAGCCGGCTACAACTTGTTATCTAATTTAAAAAGACGCTAATAATAAAGTAAACATTAAAAAAATTATATAATTAGAGCACTTGTTTCCTTCTTAAAACAACTTACTTACATGTGACAGGACAAAGCAAATCCAAAATGAAGTTTTTGTTAACTCTTGTGGCCTGTTGTGGCACTAACGAACACGCTTCATCGACATCTTATGTATCAAGCGAGGACGAGGCTAAGAACCTTGTTGTTGGCGTGGCTCGTGAGAAGAAGCTTACTCGTAGTGGCAATATAGGTGGGAAAAATGGAAGGCAGCCAATACACTGGCGACCGTCTTTATGCACAATCTCTGAAGAGGATGTTATTATGGCGGAGAGGATACAATTGTACGTTAAGCCTAGTAATAACGACAGGAAGAATGTTACAGTGTCTGCAACAAACAGCAAACCTTTTGTATACAAGAATGAGTTTAAGTTTTAGTTATGTATGCCATGTTACTCGTATGATTTTTTCCTTGTTCATCTAGGATTGTAGAAACAGACCCACAAAATGGGTCAGTTCTCTAATTGTCGAAAGACTGATGATAATTGCCTATAACTTTCCAGTAAAACTATGTGATGTTCTAACCTATGGTCATGGTTTTCAGGCTACGAGATTCGTGGGATGCGTTTTCACCCGTCCCAACTATGCTCTTGTTTTAATTTTGAGATGTTACGTACTTTCTTGTGGATTTTGTTTCATTTACTGGCTACATGTTTCTTTTTGTTATTGTTGTAAATGTAAATACTTCTTTGCATATGCAAGAGCAGTGTTATTCGAGCACTATAGAGAAATTAATAGATAGGTAAGTAGAGAATCGACATAAACCACCAGCATGTTGTTGCTGTAGTATAGAATCGACACTTGATACAATTTTGAACCAGTTATCACAGTTGCGTTATAAGAACACGAGCCACTGGAACTTTGGGTGTTCATTGTCGCATCTTAAGTTCCACTAACAATCAATACAGATCTAATTCAATGGGTAAAGAAAAATCGCATGAAACGAGCAAATATTAAAACCAAGCAAAGAAGATATCATAAGGAAAATATTTCAGTTTCGATAAGATATATAATAAGTTGCTACTGGTACTGCAAAAAAGGTCCGAACAAGCTAAAAAACCGGTCACTCGGTCCTTTTGTGCATCTATATGAACCATGGGAGAAACTAAATAACACAAATTGAAACCAAAAGCGTTAACAAGATAGCATTGAAGATCGTAGATCAACACCGAAACATCTTAAAAATATATGATGTGCATCAAATAGGCTCTTTCCATCAATTTTTGTGATTAAAAAAAAACTGTCAAGAAAAAAGACAGCTTGAGAAGAGATCTTTTTCTCCCAAGTCGGCTTTTTCTAGTTGTCATGGGGGTCAAGTCTAGCTGATGCCATCCCACGTCGAGTATCAATGGAGTACGGAAGCAAGTGAAGGGACATATTAAACCGGCAGTCTTTGTTGGAGTTGCGTCCTGAGCTTCCTTGGAAGATCCAAGAATTATATGTTGTATGACAACTAATGTCCGTTGATCTGATGAGGTCTAGTTGTGGGTCCGCTAGTTAACCGAGAAAATGGAATCTGTCCCTGCCCAGGAAGCCCTCTTTGGCTAGAGAATCGATCAGTTGCTGCCTTCGGGTCAGAGACTGATTTGGAGAAAGCTTGAGCTAGCTCAACTGCAGAAGCTGCTTTTCCATAGCGGGGTCCAACTGGTGGTTCAGGTTCAACAGGTTTGCGCCATGTTTCTGGTGAAGGTGGCCTCTCTTGTGGTGGTTGCTGCTGTTCAAGGTCCCTGCTGCTCTTGCGATTCTCGTTTCTCCAGTTGCCTCTTCTCTGAGCATCTGATTTATCTGCGTCTCGCCTATCAATGTTCTTTCCGGTTCTATGATGATCTAGGGGTTCGGGTCTCCCATTTTGACGTGAAGCAAGACCTGGGTTCTCGACCCTAGTGTTTTCCTTTTTAATCCTGCCAAAAATAAACATTTGTGGTTGAAACTTTACTGCAGTCATAGTCATACTATCTTTTTGTTTTTCGAATGAAAAGGGTTAAAAGTGTATATGTACCTGTTAGGAGACTGGATCATATCCTGATTAACAGCAACATCATCAACTCCTCGCTCTTTCAGAACCTAACAGCATGATCATCGGTATCATCAATACATATGTTAAATAAATCGATTATTTATCTTCATCTAAAACGTATAAAGGGAACCCATAAGTCAAAAAAAACTACAGAGTTACTCTGAGTCGGTTTGGAAGACCATTATCTTTTTCAGAGAAGTATAATGTAAAGTTCATAAAACGACAATTACACTAGGAAAGTCCTTACCAATTCTCGAGGGCGAGCTCCACCAAATAAGGTGTTCCTGTAAGAAACATAAGTGTTAGTTTGTATATCCAGAAGAGGGACTGAGGAGGATATATGAATGAACGCCAAAACAATTCTTTGTTGGGATTGAAAAATAAAGTAACAGTTATTTATTTGTATGTGAAATGATCACGGCTTAAAATCACAAATTAGCTGCAAACCTGTGGTTCAACTAGTTCGTTTAATAATACAATACAATTCTTCTAAAATCGGTATGATTACACTAATTTATCTTCCATCGCAACCCACTGTTCTGTATCCCCTTAATCAACCACGGTCCCTTTGACCCCAACTCCAACAAGTATGGACTAACAATCACACAAGCACCAATAAGAACTATTATCTCATAATCTGTTGTTATAATCAGGCATGTGTTGACTTTAAACTCGAGCATTTCTCATGAAAGCAGGCTAAAGTTAGACAAATTTAGAGCAAGGAAGAATTTTACTGTATTGAACAGAAACTAATACCAACACCATAAAACACCAATTTGACATGACATGTTACTTTAGGCAACTAACACAAAGGCTGAGGAACTAAAGTGCAGGTTGAATAACTGTCGAGAAACTATTTATGTAATTCACTCCAGTTATGATGTATACTAACAGATATGATACTCAAGTTTTAATAGAATATTATAAGGACACTAGAAAAAACTAATTTTCCACATACCCTCAATTAGATGACACTGCAATCAACCCTATGTGCCTTGACAGTTGACACTAAGCTACATAAACAAAAGTAGATTGAGGCTACAGATGCAGACAAGACTAAAACAGCCACCACCATCGTGTATGCGAAAAACCAATGAACACTAAACTAATGAACAAAACTGAGGCCTCAAAGAAAATGCAACCACAGAATAAGAATCCTCCACATATTTCCCTATACTAGAAATTTCTGCATCATCCAAAACCAAATGCCTACAGCAGGCCCAGATAACAGTTACATATCAGATGATTAACATATGTCTCAAGACTGGAACCACCATACATCTGATGGTACCTACCTAAAATTATATACGCAACTCCTTTACAAAATTATGTATCTACCAGGTATCTCTTTTATCTATTTAAGATTCTTACAATGACGACCTACCACATTAATCCAAAGATGTCGAACCCTTCCACGATAAGGAATGTGAAATGTGTAAAAAGCATAGTTTTAGCAAATAAACATTAAAAGAGCTGAGAGAAGCTTTAAGACAGTTTACCGACCTTGCTGTTTCAGTGTTTCTTTCCATTGGCTCAATAGGCTGTGATCGTGGCTTTAAGTTGACTCTTGGTCGCTCAAATGCCTGAGGAGCATCCTCTGGCCCAGCTAAACCAGGTGCCTTAAAACTCGCATTTCCAATATCCGCCATAACTGGATTCGCTGACTGCGGGATAGATACACAAGCAGAAGATGGTTACCATCATATAGCATAGATACACAAAATCAGACTTTTGTACGATGCACATTATTCAAAGTTTCAAACATATTTAAATACCTGGTTATAAGCTACTAAGGGTTCCAAAGTTTCGACTGGTTTAGATCTCGGAAGTAACTTCAACTTGGGCCTCTCAGTCGACTCTGAAGGTACAGAAGGATGCAACTCAGACCCACCAGCTGTGCCAACACTATAAACTTGCTGAACTTGAACCCCATCATTATATACCGTAGGCCCCCTCTCTTTTGTGTACGATGGCACCTCACGCGCAGTCACTGGCATCCCATCATTTATGGCCAAACTCCTACCAGCATGTCTGGCCAAAGCATCATCATGAACATTCGTTGGTCCGTGAGAAAACGTGGTATACGAATTTCCTTTTGTTTGCACATTCGCTTCTTGCTCGGGATGTCTAATAACCTCTACATCTATCTGCTTATTTTGATTCGAAAGCCAACGACCCGAAGTAACCTTCTCAAGTGCACTAGCATGGGCTAACTTAGTTGCAGCATCAGGAGCAGACCAAGAAGCAGGACTAGGCTCCATTCCAACAGCCGCTTTCCTCGGGCCCCACGCATTTGGGGGCGGCCCACCAGCTGTAGACCTACCACTACTAACATTACCCCCTTCACTAAACCTAGCCGCATACGAACCACCCTCATACTGTGAAACCGGAGTAGTAGCAGGTCGCGTAACGACATTCCCAGCAACAGGATACTCAACCTTCACCTCTGATCTCACCGGTGGACCACCACGAATATTCTCATCACTAACAGTTCTCCGCGGTAGAGACCCCCCATCCAACGGCTTCCTCTCATCTTCATCAAAATTCCGCCCAATCTGCACATTATGACCTAGAAACGGCGTCTTATCGTCATAAGTCCTTACTGCACCAGCTGAACCTGGACGCAGCCTGTGATCTTGCCTTCCCATAGGATTAGTCCACGCATTGTTTCTATCCAATCCAGTATGATTCAATGGCCTCACAGTCCTATAACAACATAAACAAACTATTAAAACAAAACACCAAATCATTTTTAAAAAAATTATAATAATTAGCTCCTCATGCCAAAGAGGGTGTTTGGTATTGCTTATTTTTCCTGCTTATCTGCTTATTTTGAGGTAAAATAAGCAGGTACGAAGCTGCTTATTTCAAAGTGTTACTTATATAGAAAACTAAAATTGCATTTCAACAAACATATCTAATTCAAAACTTTTTTAGAAATAAATTCAATTGAAACCATTCAACAAATGATTCTATATTCGAGTATTCTTGCATTTTTAGAACATAAGGAAATCGAAACACTATTTTCCGAAACACACATATGTGGTATAACATAGCCTAGGGTTTCATGCTACAAATAACAGATCTTATCATCTTATGCATATACAGCCGAATTAATCGAGCAACATACAAGTGAATATTCAATCGTAACAACAGTTTATTATTACTTTATATAAATCAGTTGGTCAAAAACTAAAAATACGACGATTTTCGAGATCTATATGAATAAAACTTATCTAACAAACGCACACAGACAAATAGTACTGCCTAGGGTTTCATACGGATGCAACGAGACAGGACGGCACAAGAGCTACTAATGATCAATTCGCAAAATACTAAAAACCGACTGGATTCAGACCAAGTACAGCTCAGCTCATAAAGCTGACGCGCCTTATCGAGCTTATGTATTCTCACATTTAAAACCTTTTTGTATACATACTTACATACTATTCGAACGAAATATAGAATACGAGTAATGTTAACCTTTAGTAATTTTATTATGAATAAGATTCTACTACTACACCTAGGGTTTGGAGATATGAATAACAACAGATCTTAAACTAATTTATATAAATAACAGATCTAAATAAATAAATAGGAATATATATATAAAAAAAATAATAATAAAAAGAAAAAAAGAAAAAAGGTAGTTACACGCCGGGAGCGGAAGGTAAGGGAAGATCGGAAGGAATAGAGCCGCCGTGGAAGTCTTTTAGTGTCATCGTTGCCTTCTTTTTCGCCATTGGATTTGTTTTTGTTTCTAGAGATGGGGAGAAAGTGATGTTTGTTTTGCGTTAGAGTCACGGCTAAATAGTTGTAGCTGTGACAATGATATGATGATGAAAGGTGCTCTTTACTTTTTTTTTTTTAGTGCAGGAGGATGGGGAGGAGGGGGATAATATGGTCAATGAGTCGGCACGATGGCTAATTTGCTATTGGCTTGCTTCTTTCTTTCTAAGTGCCCGCGACTCTGGCTCGTGTTATAGCAAAAAGTGTTGTTACTTCGGACTTTTTTACAATTTATAACTTAATGAAAACACACTTTCTTGGTTACTGAAGTTATAGACACCCTCTCTACTAGGGCTGAGTATCGTAGACCCAAAACTGATCGAGACCGAGAGGACCGACCGAATCGAAGGACCAGCGGTCCAGTCTCGGTCTAAATTTTTTCTTTATTTCGATCTCGGTCCAGTCCGACATACAAACCGACCATTTTGCCTTCTTGGACCGGATCAACCCGGACTAGGTTTTTAGGCTATTTCAGTCTCGATCTTGGCCGGTCTGGTCCGGTCTTACCTACACTTAATCCAAAAACAAGGGCTTTTAAAACCATGTCGATTTAAATGGTTGAACCGAAAACAAGGGCTTCAGCCGATTACAAAATTCGAATGAACTAGATGTACTTGAATAGATATAAATCGGAAAAAATCAAACAAAATCGGCAACAAAAAAAAAAAAAAAAAAAAAAAAAAAAAATCGAAAGCGTGTCGATGTTTTTTCCGTGTACTATGTGTATTTGATCATTTGATAATTTTATGTTCGTATTTTTAATTTGAGAAAGACTTGGAACGTTGATTCTAGAATTTTGAACACGCTTAAGTTGTTTGTCTTGTGCTATTTTTGTTGTTTGGTTGTTTGTTGTTTTCTTTTCTCTGCATATTCGTAGATACTTTCAAATCTATCCAACCAGTTCGCTTGGCAACAAGTATGGTGTAGTAACACACAACTACGCCGTCAATAACATTGCTATACGTAGCGCACGTTCTAAGCGAGACGTCAATAACAAGTATGGTGTAGTCTAAATAAGATCGTGTATTTTCGTTATTTTTCAGGTAAATGATTAATAATTTAACTTATCAAATATACATAAAACTACAATGACTTAACCTCTTGCAGTCTCGTTCCAAATAATATGCGTTTCAAGAATAATATGGCGCTTAAAAGATTTATCACAATCAACAAAATCCTCTTAACCAGTACCATTACTTTTCATTTCGTTTACTCATCAAGTCATCACGTAGGCGGTGAGGGAATGAACAATGACTTAACCCTCTTGCAACATTCGTCAAACTCTCACTAATCACCCACCGCAACATGTCGATAGCAGGGATTGGACGAAAAGTCCTGTTTCTATCAAGACACAACCTAGGAACAACTGTTTCATAAAACTCGGATTTAACACAGATCTTTATGTGCATAGTGCAAGAGCCAAACCAAGACAAAGCCATTATTGACTGAAAATATCTATGGCAACAAGATATATTTTAAAGGTAATGGATTGGTAAGTGTTCCAGCTGTTTAGGGGGCTCAATTTTGAAATCAATGCTTGGGTCCCAAATAGGTCTTTCCTGAGTTGTAACGGATATCGTGAACTTTCATGAAAATTAAAGGTACATAAGACTGGTAGATAAGCAAATAGCCAACTGGACATACACAACTTGACGATCCGGATCTTGTTCCGTCAAGTGTCCTAAAAGTAACGGACAACCAAGTGCCAAAATAACCATAAAGTAGACGCAGACAAGTTACGATAACTGAGCACAACTTGAAGATCAAATGCTTGATTATGAAAGCTAACTGGCATAGAAAGGTCAAATGAAGTTTCTCCTACAGCATTGCAGGTGAGCTAATAAACACAATGAAACAAAGAAAAGTGCGTTCATTTCTTATTCTTGCCCTCGCTTGGTACACACGGCAAGTAAAATTACCAAACAACAGTTTCACAAGCATACAGATTATTACATAAAGCACATACAGCAAACAAGACTTAACTTTAAAGTAGAAAAAACGATGAATTAAGAACTGATCTGTGATTATTTCCCATGTTACTTCCTCGAAGACACTCCAGGTCCAGCACTTGGGAATGATCAATGAAAAGGTTAACCTGTATCCAAGACAACAATAGCAAAAAGTAAGTAACCATACATATGGACATGAACCATAAACTGGTTATAGATTTGAAGGACAAGAGCATACGTTGGGACCATATTGCTTAATGAACCACTCTGAGGTTTTTGAGTTTGATGCTTCAAACATGGTCTTTTCGAGTCCTAAACGCCCAATCACCTTAGCTATGATATCTGCTCTAACAGAATCAGCATATCGACAGACATTTTCAGCATCAATTGATATCATATCTGCTCCAGCTTCCAAGCATCTCTCTGCCCTTCTGATCAAGGAATCGATATCTCCCATACGTTCTGTATTATAAAAAATGGTCATTTTACTTTCATCATCATGCAGTTTGACAAGAAACATATGTTCATGAACTAAGATTACATTAATACCATAAAAAAATACAGTCTTTAAGGATTATTAACATAACCCTATAGATATAAGGAACACTTTGATTATAATTGAGCCTAGTATCTGATAAGGATCCTAACAATACCATATTAGCAAGAAGTAGACTACCTGATGTTCGAGTTGTTGGAAAAACGTAAGCAGCAGGATCTCTTTCATGGGTTGGAGGAATGTCAGCCTGGTTGAACTTCACAGCGAATTGAGGCTTAGCTTTAAGCCCTTTACTCTTGATCAACCTGATGTATCTCAACAATGTGTCTTCAGGAAGGTCAAGTAAACTCGTGTTCAGCTCAACTGTATCAAATCCCAGCTGCTTACACTCCTGTAAGAGTCGAACGAATAATTAGGACATATTTCAACTAAACATGTAAAATGAGAATAGACGTTTTTTGACCTTGATTACCTCTATATATTCTTTGAATGAAGAATAACCTTTTTGCTGCAGATATTCAGCCCAGTCACCCGTACTGACATATATGTCATGTTCATGGGCCAATTTTGTTGCTTCTCTAATAAAGGATTTTGGCATCAAACTTTGGGATCCTCCTGTAAACTTTAAACCATCAACAAATTGCCCCATGGACTCGAACATATCCTGTTCAAAGCACACATACATGTACAACTTAGAAAAACAGTAAACTCATATACTTCTAACGATTCCTATATCAATCAATGCATCATGTTACCAATTCAATTTCTTGAAATTACAAATACTGCACGTAGGCAGTTAACTCCAAGATATCAGAGGTTATATAAACTCGATACAGGTCACTCAAATGACTTGCACTAGAATGTGTTACTTGAACAACATTAACATAAGCATCATCAATTCACTATCAGCTGAAAGACAATGAAGTAGGCAGACCCAGAAGGCCAGATGGGTCTCACATAAGTTGTATCTTGACGAATAGAATCAGTGGTCTCAAGGGCACTTAGCTTAACCATACCAACATGTGCAGAAGGCATATTTAGTTTAAGGAAAGAAATTCATAAAAAAAATGGATACAGATAACAGAGACCCAAACAAACATAAACTACGTTACATTTCAAAAAAAGTCTTAATCACACCTTACCGAAGCGAAAATACAGTTTGCCATGCATCTTCCCTATCTCCTACACATACACTCTATATCATAATTTTTTATGTCTCAATAATTACTTGCTCCATATGCCTAAGTAGCTCAACATTAATCAAGGGATATCCACATTTAAACTGCTTCTCACTACGTACAAATCACAGAAAACAAAACTGTAATCCACAGAGGACCAAGTTCTCATCGATCGAAAGACAGTTGATGCTAAGATCAAATAATCGTGTGTACAATTTTAGAAAACTTACGTAATGTCTATTCGCCGATAGCTTTGATTCTCACTACATATTGCAAAATAAAAGCTTATGATTCACAAACGAAAAAATCGGCAATGCAGAAGCTACATTTCTTTGAAAGAACATTAAATCACACAAAATAGAATTCAAAACCGGTTAATCGAGACACCAAGCTGATTTTCTCTCAAGTTGAAAGAACAATTGACCACCATCCACCAAAGAATACTGCAGTACGGTTATCCTTTATCCGACTAGAAATTAAGTTAATAAGCTGAGATGCACACAATTAATCCCTAAATCAATGTGTACGCAAGCCGTATTACAAGCTAATAATGCAGAGACAAAGATTACATTAAAACATTGACAATTTAATTTAACAAACACTTGATCACCAAATGAAAGTCAGAAAGTAGTAGTAAATAGTTATCTGACTACAAATTTTGAATCGCTGATAACAAGCTGATTAAACGTGATGTGACTACAAATAACGTAACAGCAGCTAATTATGCACAATTTAGATTAGTTGCGAATTAAAAACAATTAATGAGTGATCAAAATCAAGCTAATAATGCAAATTATGTTAAGTTTGAATCTAGCTAATGAATATATAGTAAATACAGTTGAAGGAACTGAAAACAAGTAGTAGCATGTAACAAGCTGGGAATATAGTTAAACGTGATCTGACCATATATATACTACTAGAAGGGTACCCGCACAATCGGGTACATGTGACTATATTTTGGGTTATTCGGTTACACATTTAGCTATCTTTATGCTTTATAAGTAAAGATGGTTAAGCCAAATAATTTTAGTTTGAACAACCAACCTACTTCCTAACCAACTTCTAAACAAATTAATTTTGAAATCTTTCCCAAGTAAAAGTCTGAATTTTAAGACTTTTTAATTATAGAATAGTCCAAAATACATTATATAGTAGTATAGATATAGATAATTAGAAGCAAGCTAATTAAAAAAGTTAGTTGATAGGAATAATTAAAAGGCAATAAACGACCTGAAGCATGTTATGGGAGAAGAGAGAGGTGTGATGCGGACCACGGATCTCCGTGACTCCGAACCTTCGTGGCTTATCGGGCCGGTCTTCGTCCACCGCGAAGCTCTTCCAGTTGAACACCGACATCGTTACCTTTACCAATTAGTTTCTGTGAATTTTGAATATAATGATTATGAGAAAGATGGAAGCAGGTGGATGGTGTGAGCGGGTTCTAGAAATTGGTAGAACATATAGTATGTGACGATCAAGTGACACGTCACGTTCTATTTTTTCATGTGCCACGTCATTATTTTCTACAGTACTTTTTTATTATACTTGCCACGTCAATCGATTATTGCTCGTTTTGGGTTTAGCCCAATTTAATAGACTTATTACTTCCAATTTGTTGCGATTAAGCCCAATTTATCAAGGTACACAAAATGGGGTGTTCCTGGTTCGGTTATTGGGTTATTCAGTTTTTTCGGTTTGGTTAAGATTTTTTTTTTTCTTTTTGTAAATTTCAAGCTTAAAAAATTCAAAGAAAAAATTTCCAGCTTAAAAAATGTAATGTTTATACTATAAGAAAGAGTTTTAATGTTTTTTTTCAAGGTTGTAAAAATAGTGAATCGGTAGTCGGGTGGTCGATCCCCTTTTAGCTTGTAATCGGTCTAGGCGATTAATCAATCATTAATCGAATTGACATTTTCAGCAAGTTTTTGAATATTTCCGACGAGTTTGGATATTTTTGGCAAGATTTTCCTTAAAAAAAACATCTTGTAATAGATATAAACAACGACTAAGTGATTAAAACTAGTTTAAAGCGAGTTTTGGTATTTCCGGCAAGATTTGCAAGTTTGACTGGTTGACCGATTTACATAAATCGGAAAGGTTGGTGGCCCAGTAGCGCCTAGGCGACTATTAATCGGCGTTGTAGGTCTTTTTTTGCAACACTGTTGTTTTTTTTTTTTTTTTTTTTTTTTTTTTTTTTTTAATATATATTTATGTGAATTTGGTTTTTCATTTTGCCAAAATCATAACTGAAACAAAAACCGAATTTTTAATTCGGTTCAGTTTGCTTTCGGTTTTGGATTTTTGTGGGTAAAACCCGAATTCTGACCCCTAAGAAAAATGTTAAAAATTGTCATACTGATATCTGGATTATACGTTTTCTTTATAACGACAACTAACTATCTCACACTATATACATCATAGATCTATCTCATATGTCTTAAGTAGACTTGAACCCATGAACATTTGATTGAAAAGTTTCTCACGCATCATGAGATACCATTAGGACACAAGCCCTTTGGTGATTAGGATACGTTTAAAAACTGCTTTCATCGAATTAACTAACAAGAATAATGCCAACTTCTGCCTAGCAGAGTTGGTCAGAAGGTGTTACCACATGCGAGAGGTCTTAGGTTCGAGTATCTCCGTATAGGGTTTTCCTCCTGGGTAGGATCTGTGGTGGTTTGGCCCCATAGATGCCTTGTAGAGTCCAATTACCTTTTTTATATTCGATTAGGTTGTACTAAAAGTTATAAATTGGAACTTGAAAGTTTAAAAACTAAATTTCGTTTGGTCAGTGTTGCATATAACAAATTGTTTAAACTGACTGCCATTATTCTATGTTCAAGGGAAAATGATTCTCATGCATAAAACTTGTGCCTAAATATATGCCTAACAAAAGGATTGAGACATATGACAAGATAGATAGTGGAGACAAGAAAAGATAAAATGAATAAAACACATGTCAAGTATTGAATAGATTAGTCATGTTTTTAGGCATAAATTTTAGGCCTCGATATCACTACTCATGTTCAAGGGAGTGTTTGTTTAAGCTTATGTGTTTTGGGGTTAAGCTTATATATCATACGCGGTTTATAGCTTATGATTTTATAGATAATAAGCTTATAAGCTCATATTTAATGTTTGGCTCAGCTTGTTATGACTAGTAAGGTAGGACGTCAAAAAAATGCACAAACATTAAAAAGTGCGGTTATCAAATGAAGGTACAAAACGTTTATTTATACAATATCCCGTATATAAGCTAACTCAATTCAAATAAGCGATAGAATTGGAGCTTATCAGAGAATTATCATATAGGTTGTGTTTGACACGGAGTTATAAGGGATTATAGGGGATTTAGTTTTTAAAATAAGAATTGTTTGTCATACGGACTTATGAAAGCTTTTATAAGCCATAAGCCATTATAAGCCTGAGCCAATAGAAACGGGCTTGTGAAGGCTTATAGTTAGTAATTACTTAAACACCCTTCAAAATATAATGGATTATCACACAAAAGATGAAGATATATCTAAATTTAATTTGATGTATTTTCATGCGATTTTACATTAATAAGCTTTAGCTCTAACTAATTCGACAAATAGCTCAAAAAACATATAAGCTCCCGCTTCCAACTTATAGTATAAGCTCGAGCCCTAACTCCGACTCCAACCCCAGTTTCAGTTCACAGCCAAACATACCCCTAAGCTAGAGCTGGCAATTTCGACACGAAACACGAAAACACGACACGACACGACACGAAGTTAACAGGTTTCGTGTTTGGGCTTATCGTGTTTCGTGTCGTGTTCGTGTTCGTGTAAGATGACACGATAAGATAACGTGTCGTGTTCGTGTCAAGACCTCGTGTAACCTGTTAAGACACGATAAGACATGTTAAGACCTGTTAAAACCCGTTAAAGACCTGTTAAGACCTGTTAAGACCTGTTAAGACCTGTTAAAGACCTGTTAAGACCTGTTAAAGACCTGTTAAAGACCTGTTAAGACCTGTTAAGATTTCGTGTTTTAGCGTGTCAAGACCTGTTAAGACCTCTTATCGTGTCGTGTTCGTGTGACCTGTTAATTTTCGTGTCCGTGTTCGTGTTTTAAGATCTGACACGATTAGCTTATCGTGTCGTGTTCGTGTCAAGGCTTAACAGGTCCGTGTCTTATCGTGTTCGTGTCGTGTTCGTGTCGTGTGCACCTGTTATGCCAGCTCTACCCTAAGCTCATAAGCCCAATCATAAAAGTTTAGCCACACACTTGGTTAGGCTTATTTTTATTATGTAAGCTAATAAGCCTAATCATAAAAGTTTAGACAAACATTTGATTAGACTTATATATACTCCGTATTATATAAGCTAATAGGCCCCCTGAATAAGCTTAAACAAGCACCCACCAAGTTTTCTTGTTTGCTGGGATGGTGTGTTTACTTTGTTTGTTCGGTGGTTCAAGCCACCTGCAATGAACTCTTTTTTCTATTAGTCTTACATACATTATTCTTTTCCTAGTTATGTTCATCATCTTTATCATACTAAAACCTTTGTTACGTGAATAAACATATCATCGAACATAATGTTTGAAGCTTGTTCAAGCAACCAAATACTCTAAAAAAATTGTCGAAAATAAACTAGTAAATAGTTATACTAAAGGAATATAAACTAAAATGGAAAACAATCTTATCTACCCATTCTACTTTAGGATATAACTTGTTACAGCCTCTACAAGATATTCCAATTGCAAGTGCTTCCTTTCACAAAGTTGTGAACTTTGCATTAAGATAGTCATATATTCTGTTTTTTTCCATTCTTTTTTAATAATCTTTCGAGTTCCATCATATCGATGATCGATACACGAAGCAATGTAGCATGGATGAAAAGATACCCTTCTTTCCTTGTTAGACATGGAAGGAATCCAAGAAAAGCCATGTCCATATAACCCCACACTGTGTATGTCTATCCTTCATCAATTCTAGATTGACCAAGGGCGAATAAAATGGCAATAGATGTACGAACTCCGGGTCAATTCATTGTGCCGTTTGTCTGTTTGTTGATCATAGCCATGGATCTCACAGCAGGAATTCTTGGTATCGAGGCTGAGGTGGCTCAAAACAAGGTATGTATTTCAACTTGCAATGACAAATAAGTGAAAAAATAATCTCATGAAGTCATAAATATTAATGAATGCATAAACGACCAGTTATGATTTTGTAGCAAGAATTTTTATGATAAAAAACACAACATACCCAATCCTGCCAGGGCGGGGTATGAGATAAACCTGAAAGTAGGGAGACTGCTTTCAAGAAGACCTCCGGCTAGACAACCAATTAATTGTTGTTACTAGCAAGACAAGCATGTCAAAAGTAGCACAAAGTGTATTTTCATGCATACAACCATTTTGGCCAAAAAAAAATTATTGGTCGAATTTAAAATGTGTTTAGACCAACTCAATTCAATTCAGCCAACCCGCATTAATGACACCTTACTAACTCACCCGTCGTGCCAGCTGAAACTAAAAATGGACCGTTACTAACTTGGCCACCCGACCAATTTTGCACTTCTATAGTTAATCAATTCACATTGCAATACTAAAAAAGAGAACCATAGACCTACGGTTCTGATCTAACTTAGCTGTATGTAATTTCAATATGTTGGTATTTATACAGGTACATGATCTAAGAGTGTGGGTCCTTCAGTGTCGCGATCCAAGTTATCAAGCATTTAAGCTCGGATTTGTAGCTGTGGTGCTTTTGGTATTTGCTCACACCATTGCAAACTTGTTTGGCGGCTGCCATGTTGTATATTCCAGACCAGAACTAGACCGCGCCACATCTAACAAGCAATTTGCCATGACTTCACTCATCCTATCATGGTAACTATATTTGCATATTACCTACCTCTCTTAAATAGAAGGATTGTACCTAATACATTAACCTTTGTACCAGGATTACACTGATCATTGGCTTCATACTGCTGATTGCCGGCGTCATGCACAATTCAGGTTCAAGAAAATCATGTGGAGTTTCAAATCATCGTTACTTTTCCATTGGTGGCATCACGTGCTTCATTCATGGAATGTTTGCAGTTTCTTACTGCATTTCCTCCGCTGCTGTTGCAAAAGAAGAAAAGATGTTGAACCCACATGGACCGATAATGTACCCACATGGACCGATGATGAGCCCACCTGGACCGATGATGGGACCACCTGGACCGATGATGAGCCCACCTGGACCGATGATGAACCCACCTGGACCGATGCACCATACTGCACCATCAGCACCTGCTTAATAAAAATGTAGCCTAATCCAGATTCTTCTGTTATTTTTTCCTCTACTGTTTTGTGTTTTTCCCAATTAAGATGCATAATTTGTTCAAAACTTTAATCTGATTCTAGGAACTTCCTAAGTAGAACTCATGGATACTAAGACAAAAACGCTAAGATTGACCATGAATGTAAGCAGTGTGTTAAATTCCATATTTCGCAACAACCATTATAGTCGCAGGAGTATTGATTCTCAAAAACCCTCTTTTCCTAACACGTGTCTCCAAGAAGATGTATGATCCAATGCACACATGCCACTGTCTAGATTGTTTCCACTTATTTACTTTCACTAAAACCCCACCGTACTCGAAGAAAGGAATCTGAATAAAAAAATGGTATCCTTCAAGAGGCCTGATGCCTAATTAATCTGATTCGTAAATCAAGCGTTAACACTTTCCTGCTAATCCCAATTAAATTAATAATTTTCACTAAGACCATATCGAAGAAAGGATTCGGAATACTAAACTGGTATCCTTCTAAGAGGTCTGATGCCTAAATAATCTAATACATAAATCAAGCTTAATACTTTCCTGCTAATCCCAATTTATTAATAACGCTAGTCGCAAACTGACACCATGAGTGAATCTAACATCTTCCTCTCTTCCAATGGAAAATATCAGATTTCTAGATCCAATTATCTATGGTTTAGCGCAATTCAGGCAACTTCCTTTCATAAGAGTTGCACATGGATTTCACTACCATCAAGTCTGAAATGGCAAATGCGTGTCTTAGACCTTCATTATTTATTTTCTGACATTTAATTTTGAACGCTGCTTAACTGCTCAATGATCCATAAGGATTCCCTATTTTAGTATCATTAAAGGTATTTTAACATTTGACTAATCACAACACCTTTATGAGATTGTGTGCTTCCATTCATGGGCCTTAAAGAGTAGCATGTGCCATCATTACAAGATCTTCCTCAATAGCTGCTGATATTTCGAGTAGTCACTGAAAGAAATATATATCTTTCTAATACACGAAAATGCCTAAGTGATATAAAGAAATAAATGTTATCTCCATCTGGAGATATATGTTAAAATCAAACCTAAACCTGATAATCAACCAAAGATAACTAAAACCTAAACCTGATCATCAACCAAATAAATCTTATCTCCATCTGGAAAGATGTTAAAATCGAACCTAAACCTAAGCTATAGTGCTTTCATAAATAGATGATGTTTCACAACAGCTATTAATCGAACTCATCGCTTGCATAAATTTCTATTTAAGCTTATATTGCACTGTCAGACCTTAGAAGTGTTTCTTCTTCTTCGTTACTATATAAATATCGCCAATCAATAAAGCTCCGATCGTGAGGTCCCTTTTCACATCATTTAGCTATGATTCAACTAAGCATATACCTAAACGTAATAAATCTCACAATCGACAAGTCTAAGAACGGACTGTAACTTGCTTATCCTAGATTGGGAATTACGAAGAAAACTTGTCAATCAGACAAGAAAAAATATCAATTACTGCATATGGGAGTGAAGGAAAAGAAAACAAAATGAAAACAGCATGCATGATGAGCCATTTTCACTTAACATTTAGATACTTAAAAAAGCGTTAAATGAAATTGTATCCATCTCGCCAAATTCTCGTACTTATCGAATCTAGAGTGCTACTAGTAAAATCAAAGCACGCAAAGCCAACGATTTCCCATGTCACGTGTTGTAACAATGTAACATCATAACAATATTATAGAATGTAACATCAACCCTAAATAACAATTCAAACCTCAACGCACAAGGATACAAATCCATAATCTATACTCAAACCAATAAACCGTTTTCTAGATCCAAGATTTTACCTTTAGTGCGTAATTGTAGTAGCACCCTTTCGATTTAAGTTTATTTATCAATTAATAAACATCAAGAACATATGGAAGGCATCACAATCAAGATCTTGTAGCTATAAACTATCAAGCTCTATTAACAAACAACCACAGCTCATTTACTGCTATATGAGCTCAATGAATTTGTTTCTCTCAAAGATACATACTCATCAAGAAACAAAAAAACATATACGGCGAAAGTCAAAAGTTCACTTTACCAAACTATCTCATAAAAATATCAAACGAAGCAAAGATACATTACCCATTATAACAAAATCTAAACTTTTTTCACTTCCATAACTCCTAAACTCACATACAACCCATAAACAGAATATACCTTAATTAGCACCAGACCTCGTTACCGCATCCAACACAACCTCCGCTTGCTCTTTCAAAAGCTCAACTTTCCTCACGAAATGTTCGAGTTCTTGCACCTTAAGCTCCTTCCACTTTTCCTCCATCTCAGCCTTCTTCGCTCCCGTTAGCAACTCCAACCCCTTACTCATTATCCCTTCATCCGTAACCATCAACCCCATCGAACCAAGCTGCTCAGGACCACGCCAAGAACGCACGGGCTGCACCATCTTCGGCTCAACCTCAAAATCCATATTCACATTCCCATTACCCAAACCCGACTTCTTTCCTTTCTTAACCTTAGACGTCACATTAATTTTCTTACTACTCTTAGCTACATTATTGTTCCCCTCACTCCCCCATAAATTCTGCGACAAGTCGTACATTCTCTTCTCATGCGGGTTCGAAAAGGTCCTAACTTTCCCTGATTTCTCAAATTTCGCGAAATTATTCTCGAACTTTTTCCTTAACCTCTTAACCTTATTCAACATTTGACTAGTAGTAACATCAACATGAACATCATTCTTAACAAACTCATGAAAATCATTAATTTCAGCAATTGGGTCTTTCTTGATTTCATTAACATAATTGAGCATACCTTCAATTAACTCAATTTCATTCTCTTCACTCCACAGCCTTGCAAAAAGCTGTTTCGGGTCTTTCCGATCGAGGCCGCCGCCGCCGTTGATCGAATCCGGCGCCGCCACAGCCACCACCGTCTCTTTTCTAACCCTCTTGACATCTCCGCCGTCAATCTCAGCCGCGGGGCGTTTGCCCACGGCAGGAGAAGCTGATTGGTTTTTTGATCTGGGTTTTTCGACCTCTTTCACCGGAGCTATCGCCGGAGTTTCGCCGTCGTCGGAATCGGATTCATCAGAAGATGATAAAGTTGGGGTTAGGGTTTGTTTTTGTTGGGTTTTTTCGGGTTCGGATTCATGTTCAGAATCGGATGCTTGGGTTGATTCTTGCTCCTCTTCTTCATCTCCCCCGGAAGATGAAGAATTGGTGTGTTCGTTTTCCGATCCGGCCATTGTTGTTTTTTTTGTGGGCGATGAATTTAGGGTTTGTGTGTATGTGAGGGGTGGGTCTATTGTAATGTGTAGCCCGATGAGTTAAGTAGATGGTGTATGCGAAGTGCTACCGGGCTCGTGGTCGGGCTCGGCTACACGGGTTCACGGGTTGACATGCCAAGATTACATGGCTCGTAAACGAGCTATTTTAGTGACGAGGTTGGCTTGTTTAGATTGGTGGGATGACTCGTTTGATCTGTTTAACCATTGTAAATGTAATTTCTGTATTTTGTCAAAGTTTAAACAATTCGGCAGATCAAGCGTTAAAACTACTCAAACCCAGACACAAATTAAATAAACTAGTGAATGAGTTTAGCCGAACATGAAAATCTAACTTATTTATATTTATGTTACTTTCAATTAGAGTTTTTGTGTAACGTAAAGAATTACCACTCCTAGTTATAGATGTCGAAGATATTGCGTAATCGATAAATTTTGCAGTGGTTGGTCGGAGTATTTAACTAATGCATGGGGTTTGGTTATACTTCAACATTCTTGTAACGAACACTTGTAACCCGCGTCGAGTGAACGAGAAATAAAATGATTTCTCGGAGGAAACCCCCGGTTCCATTTTCCTAAAGGGTTTTACATAAAGAAAAAACTAGAAGAACAAGGAGGTGCTTGGTTATGAGACCTAAGGAATGGTAAAGGTAATAATACATGATACTTGGTTTGATGCAATGCAATCCCTCATTCCTTAGTTTTAGGTAATAGTCTATTACCCACAAAATTGGGATGAATGAGAATCCATTACCCACCTCCCTTTTTTCCGCCTCCACTCCACCAGCAGCTATAACCACCAACACTACCACCACCAGCAGCAGCTACCACCAGCCACCACCCGCCACCAGCAGCCACCACCACCACCCACCACCACCACCCATCACCCGCCACCACCACCACCAGTAACCACCACCACCAGCCACCACCACCACCAGCCACCACCACAACCAGCCAACCAGCAGCAATCGCCACCACCACCACTTTGGAGTTAATGTGTTTTTCTTAAACCAAACACTATCAAAGTTAATGATAATCTCCATTCAATTCATTTGCATTCCCTTTGCCTTTCCCTTTTCCATTCCTCATTTTGAACCAAGCGCACCCTAAATAAGATACAAAGCACAATGGAAGAGGATTTTTAACAAATCGCATAAAGAAGATAATTGTTTTAGGCAATGAGAAAAGCCAGTTGTATATCATAACACAATCTAAGCTTTCGTCATTAGCCTCATTTGATTACGTTCACTCAAAAGCTCGCATGAATGTGTCATTAAGGGCTGCAAACTACTACTACTACTACTTCTTTTTGTTTTCGCAATTAAGAAGCTTTATACTTTCATAAATTAAGCAAAACGAGTATAATTTAATCGCATTATGAGTCGTTATGTTAAAATATCTTTCAATTAGAAAACAAATAGTAATGAAAGACCATACTTAAAAAGCTTACATCACAACATATATACCTGAATGCATATATGTAAATAAACGAATATGTAGATTTGAATTATACTTTCTTTTCAGGGAAACTTGACGTGATCACATTGTGCCGTAAAACTTTTATAAATTACAATATTTAAAATCATGTTACCAAAAGGGAAAATTCCAAATTTTCCCCAGAGGCATCTAAGACATCAAAAATTACCTTAACCGACATTTTTACTCCTAAATGCTGAGGGCGACTGGGCAACCGATCAACACCACTATATTTTGACCAAAATAGACCGTATTTCAATTTTTTGTACATGCTTTTGTACTTTTTTTTGTAAAAAATAGACCGTATTTCAATACTTTTGACCAAATAGACCATATTTCAATCATTGATGGGACACATGTCACACAAATGTTCAGTTGCCCATTTTGAAAGTCACCCAAGGTTTATTCTGGGGGGGGGGGGGTTTATTATTTATTTATTTATTTATTTTTATTTTTATTTTTTATTTTTTTGAAAATTGGTCTAATTTTTTATGTCTTAGGAATGTCTCCGAGGCAAGTTTGAAATTTTCCCGTACCAAAAACACCTTAGTTTAGAGACAATTTTTTTTTCTATAGTAAGATAAAATAAAGTAACATATTATGTTTTTAACAAGTGGTAAAACCGTCCCACCCAACCTTTAGAAAAACTTGTTTTAATTGCTAAGACATGCATTTCATATTTCTATGAATTTTTATATTGTTGTTTCGTACTATATTTGATAGTTGTGGATTGTTAGATGCTATACTATTATTACCCTCGTTTGAATAATGTTGTATGAAAATATACTAGTAATTTATATGTTTGTTGGAAAACTTGGTAGTTATTATTATTTTTATTGATTGAAATTAGAACGAAATAATAATAATAATAATAAAATAGAATAGGAGTTATAATAGTTGATAACTAACTAGTTTATTTATTGGTAAATCAAAAGGTGAAAAAAGAAAAAATGGATAAGAAACCAAAACCTGACCAATTTAATGAGAAAAACCTAAAAAATGAATCGAAAAAATCGAAACCAAATGGCTTGCAATTTTAAAAACCGAAGTTTTTGATTCGGGGTTTGGTTTTAACCAAAAACAGTCTCATGCTTACCCTTATAAACTTCTATATAACCACATAATACACTATTTAAATAGACCATTGCGTTATAAAATTATTACAAATGTCATTGCCAAGTTAAAACAAAAACTCTAATAAGATTATTAACTTTTTTTTTTAAGTGGGCTGATATATATTTATAATACTAACATTTATCAGGCTGTTACTGTAGCATTGCTACAGTAAAAGCACTCACAATGAACAGTAGAATGTACAGTAACTAACGGTCGTTAAGTATTTAACGACCGTTAAGTACTAACGACCGTTATTTATTTTTATTTGTTTTTTTTTTACAATTGGTCATTCGTCTTAGAGGTTCGTTGCAAATTTAGTCCTTATAACTAATGGTCTTAAGTCTTAACGACCGTTAATTTTTTTTATTTTTTTTTTTTTTTTTTTTTTTTTTTTTTTTTTTTTTTTTACAATTGGTCATTCGTCTTAGAGGTCTGCAATTGGTCCTCCATCTTAAAGGTTCGTTGCAAATTTTGTCCTTATAACTAACAGTCGTTAACTGCAATAACTACTTCTTTGGCAAAACATCCCGCGGCAACGCGCGGGTGATCCACCTCGTTTTTTTCAATGAAAAGGTAAATATATTAATCACCATAGAAAACAAAATACAATACAAGGAGACTTTGGACAGATCCAACATCAAGAAAACTGAACTACCATCTTGACCGGTACATATTTGTCAAAAGATAACCATCGAATAGCTGAACTCCAACTCAGTGATCTCATGAATAAGACAGCAAATGCTAGGGAATGAACATAAGGTTTACCTCATTAAAAACCTTTCCACGAAAAACCCAATGGGAAAAAAAAACTTAGAAAGGAAAAAAGAGTATAGAACACTTCTAAAAATCCTTTCAAGAAATATGAGTATAGCATTTGCCATAGTGGTACACAATATCATAACAGACTTAACAGTCATACTAATCTTGCCTTTCATCCAAGACTGTTAGCATAGATGATGCCCTTATAACCTAAACACCACATGGTAGGAAACATCAGAGGCCAAGAACTACATTTCCTAAATCGATTAAAACAAAACCAAACCTCATGAAGACGACACATCTTTCAGCACGCTCTAGACAAAGCAAGGATGACAAACCATTTAGGCATCATCAAGGCTTAGTGTCATCTATCCAAATACCCCACAACATACTAACTAGGCTACAGAGGTAGTAGCATCATCAATAGGAAGACCAGAAGCAATAAGAGTTAATGGTCCCCTAAACATTCAGAATCATCATCCTTAGGACCAGATTAACAACCATAAACTTGACACTTTAGAACAAATTATTATATCACCATTCAACTCCTTAATCTAATTAGTCCAGGAGACTTCATTATGCTGCTTACACATCTGTTGACTGATAAACTCCAATATAAGAACAAACTATTACTTCGAGACCCATTTGACCTAGAAAAGGAGATAACCAGATCACAAACTATCGACAACAAAGTATAAGCCATTTGAACTTTATCCATACAACAATCTACCTCATTTTCATAAATTCACCCATATATCCAACAAATAAATTATTAATAGGAAACCTACTTATTGAGACTTACTCACAAGAAATATAAGACCCATTGTTAATGCCAAACTATCACTCCAGACCCACTTAAAGATTAAAATAGACAAAATGCATATACTTTTCAGTCTCAAGTAACAAGGCCCTTTGTTACTCCATCATCTCACCAATCATTAAGTACTCTAAAGAACTTAGACATAGTATATTACTTAGAGAACAATATTTTGATCCCCTTTTTTTAGCTACATATGATCATGACATATAACAGTGGCCAAAGTTAACAAATTTTTCAAGGCATGTTATATTCCTCTCCATTTAATATCCCAATATGCAGCAACATCTTTAACTGCTTTAAAGTTTTTAACTGATGAGGAATTATTTTGTACCTTTTTAAAGGGTCATTTAAAGCCGAAATTGTATTAGTATGATCAAATATTGCTCTAAATCGTTTCTTTTTGCATTTTAGGTACTTGGGATGAGAAATCTGGAAAATGACATGTTTTGGGCTCGAAACGACAAAAAAGTGAAGAAAACGACGAAGTCCCGAATTCTGTCAGATATGGGAGTCTGACGGCGTCACAAGCTACAACGTGATGTTGTCGCTTGCAAATGATGGAGGATTCTTGCAAATGATGGAGGATTGATGACTTTATAACCTGACGGCGTCAAGTGTATTTGCAGACCAAAAATCCATGCAAAGTTAACAAGAAACGGCCCAAAAGATTTACTAAAGGACGACGTTAGAGTTCCTAAGCGACGTCGTCATAAGACAACTTGGAGAAGATGAAACTTGTTGAGGCAACATGATCAAGATCTCATCTTGTTTTAATGATGACAAATAAACCATCGAAACACATAAAATAACAAACGTTAGCTCAAAATCGCCGGAGCCCATCTCTGCTCCTAGCGCGCTGCCCGCCCGTCAACGCTCGGGTGACGCGCCAGGACACTGTATGGTTTTGGGCGAATTTTGAAAGTTGGCTTTCCCCTTACCCGACAAATGTGGATCTTTCAATACAGGTATGAATATGTTATGTGCTTAATTGAGAACACTCGAAACGAGTTTTGAGACTTGGGATCTCCTACTTTTAAAAGCACCCATTTACAGGAAAACGCCAACTCATGTTTTCTAACTATCGCCTCTAGCCAAGGCTTTTCTATACTTAGGGAGCTTGTATATTTCACGTGTGATGATTGTGTAAATACTTATCATTTTCACCTAATCTGAGCTGCCAAAATATCCAAAACACTCAAATATGAATCATAATACTGAAAATATCCCAGAAGTGTGTTTTATATGTTTCAGATGCAAAATGATCAAAAATAGATGAAATATGAACAAAGTTTGCATAATTGGCAGTTTCAGTCCCTCAACTTTCAAAAGTTGTCAAAACTAGTCCCTGGTTATTCTAAAAACATGAAAAAGTCACCAAAGGTCCTTTTGAATCACAAATAAACATAATTAGTCCTTTGGTGCAAAGTTTAACAAAAGTACAAGTTTAGTCCCTCAACTTTGCAAAATTGACAAAAATGGTCCCTGGGATATAAAAACTTTGAGAAAATCAATTTTTGTCCTTGTGCTACTCATCTATGGCAGGAATGGTCCTTGGTTGGAAAGTTTGGTGAAATTACAAGATTGGTCCCTTAAATTTCAAAGTTGGCAGATATGGTCCCTGGAAGTTCAAAAAGTGGGAAAGTCAACTATGGTCCTTACACTATTAAACCTTGGCAAGTTTTACCCTTGCAAGTACTTTTGGAAAGTTGTCAAACCCAACCCTCAAAAATCCAAAAATTACAAAATTGGTCCTTGTGATAATAAACAAACCAAACCGGACCCTTAATATTACAACACCCCAATACTAAATCCAATCCAACACAAAAACATCACCAAGCCCAAACCCCTTCCCCAGCCCATCACCTGAGCCCAAACCACCCTAAAATCGTTCTAAATAATACACCAGGGTCAAACTCAGTCAAACAAGTCATCCCTTCCCTCTCACACCCTCCCACTTGCACTGTAGCACCATCACTTCACCACTCCCACTTGCCATCACATCCCATCGCCCTTACCACCACTATTACCTAACAATCCAAAGTTTCATTTTTACCCCTTGTAGTTTATATTTGCTGAAAACTCACCTTTTCCCAGCACGTAATCGTGTCTGATTTTAATTTGATTTACGTTTATACACATCTGTTTCCCGTAATTGTTAATACTGTTATTCCTAATCATTCCATTAGTGTAAAACAAATCCAAATCATTGTCTGGTTACTTCCCATTCAAATTCACCCGATCACAAACCTGTTTTTATACCATCACACCTCGTTTGGACATAACGACCCGGGGAAACACTATATTCCACGGAGAATTGAGCTTAAGGAGTTTGACTATATTGACCACATCCGTGGTTGACTTTGGTTGACTGCTTTAGCACGAGTCAAAATTTGGCGCCGCTGCCGGGGAGATTGTTGCGTATTTCAAAACGTTTTAGGTTTAGTGGTTTTCAAACCCCTCCTGTACAAATACCATCACTTTGTAAATTTTTGTGAAAATCAAAATCAAAACTGAAAAAGTTCATTAACACTTTTCCTGAATTGTTAAAAACACCCAAAAAATCATAAACAACAAAACAAACTGTGAAGTTAAATTACTTCGTTTACTTTAAGATTACAACCTACACAGGTGGAATACGGAAGTTCTGACATTAAATTGCGAACTAAAGAGAGTCCATTTATCTCTCCCGCCACCCTGCGAGTAATCTTAAAGGAAAGATTTCGGTTAACGAATCAGTTCCAAAAATATTGTCCAAGTTTTTTCACCCATACACGAAAAGCCAAAAACATTTTACTGTGAATAAATTACATAAAAGATTACCACCGCAAACCAAGGCAGAACACCTACCAACTAGGGGTGTGAACATAATAAGTTCCCAAACATAAGATAAAAACTTGTCATTGTATCTCTGTGAGTGGTGTACAATTTATAAAGAAGTCATTCACTTGTGATTATTGGTTTAAGTTCACTGTGGTTTTGCCTCGATCTTGTTTTGAAAAATTATTTTTAGTGCATGCGCACTCGTTCACAATCACGACGTAATCGTCATAGAAACGTAACCGAGTTACGTACTGTTGAAGAAGAACACCCGATAAAAATGGACGACGAGCCCCCAAACCCTCCTAAGGAGGAGATAGTTCCTGACACCCGAACAATGGAGGAACTATGTCAACCTACCATGCACGGGAGAGGTGGACCCATTTGTAATAATTCACATTTTCAGGTTAATTTCTATTCCTGAAAATTGCACTATTCATTTTTTACTATTCACTTTTACTATTCATTTTTCCGAAATTTGATTTTTATTTCATATTCTCGTATGATAAATCATTTCCATGGCAAAATAAAAGTTTGACACTCATCAGATCATTTTCGCGTAAGTTATTAAGGAAATACACGTTTAGGTTAAAACGTCATTCAAAAATTCTACGCACAACGAAACTCGACCGCGTTAATTTTCCCCGCATCAGAAAAATGTTTGATACACTCATGATTTATTTGAGAATTAATCATGACTAAGAAAAATGTGACCAAATAAACCCTCGGCCGTGAGAAACAGAAATTTTCGTTTTTAAGCGCTTTTACTTAGCCGTAACCTTAGCCTATACCTACACCGCGTTTCTAAGACGATTTGAGTTTTCACATTTTTGGAAAAAGTCAACATATTTTTCCCTCATCCTTTGACCAAAAATCATTCCTTGATTTTATAAATCATTCCTTGATTTTTAGGCTTACGGTTTTATGTCTTAAAGACATTAAATACCAACCGACACTAGACTGAGCCCAGTCTAGACATTATAAGTCATTTTAAATCATTATTATCATATTAGAAAAGTAACATTTTACTTTTCTCAATTTTACACAATATTCGTACGTTTTACGTATTACGCGTTTTAGACCCGTGTTTCCAGTTTTAGCAGGGTTTTAGCACCCCAATGGAACCTACCACTCATTTTATATTTTATTATGGAGTATATTGACATGTTTAACCATTCTTTCAAGTTCCACATTTTTACGATACCCGGTTTTACGTTTTATGGCTTAATCATTTACGGTTAGCATTTCACGGAGTCAAAACTAACTAAATATCTTGGATAATATCATCAAAAACCGCCTCATCCTCCCTAGTATGTATGAACCACTAATTAGGGGGGGGAGTCACACCTTTAGGTGGCTTGATCTCATGCTTAAGGCCTTAGATTGGTTACATGTATACAAGCTTGTTGATTAAGCTTTGACTATTCATGAAACTGACCTCCTTAAAGGCATATAAATACCCCCCCCCTTTTGTTGCCGTCCACCATCACACACACAAACACAATATCCTTAGCAAATTTACTTCAAGTTTCATGCAAGATTCAAGTGCTAAAACAACATAGAAACCCTAGTTTAGTTTTGATTCATCAAAACTACTTCCAAACCCTAGAAACTTTGGTGATTTCTCTTGAGTTAGAATACACTCAAGTCACCTCAACTTTCATCATCTCTCTTTCAAGAATACAAGTGTAGAAAGATTGCTTGAAGTGAAGTAGAGTGAAGCATAAATCAATCAAAGTCCTTACCTTACATGTTACTTACCTTTCTTTGTTGAAAGCCAAAAGTTGTAAGCAAACCCTAACATACTTCTTGTTAAATATCATATTCATGCTATTTACATATCATTCATGCTATATTTTGTCTTGTGATTATGTCCATGATGTATAAAAATGGGTAAAACAAGTATTGGTATATATATGTTAACTATGTTATTTAAACAAGTAAACTAGTGAATTCCATGGTAAAATCTGACCAAAACTGTATAATTATGATATTGGACAATTACATATTGTAGTAGAGGACTTAACAAGGAAACCATGGCAATTTGAACCACTTAAAATGAGAACACGAGTAAAAAGTTATGACCATTTGAAGTTACCAAAAACTTTGCGGCAAAACTGCCTAAAAACCTTCTGTATCAGAATTAAACACGCAAAAAGAGGCCCTTCTGGTCCGTTTCATGAAAAAGTTAAAACACGAAAGTTGTCCGGAATCACGTTTTTTTTCAAAAAATCAGGAGCATGTATCCAGAAAACCAATAACGAATGAGATTTTCTTCAGTTTTTTAACAGCTATTTTATATACCAAAGTTACTATATAATAGTTATGGTTTAATAAGACCAAGAGGTCTAATGACCTAAATTCAAGACCACAACCATGGCTAAAGCCAAGGTTGAGTATCAAGACCATGGAACAATGACCAAAGGTCACGGCAAGGCCATGACTAATGACCATATAAACTTACCTAGGCGAAAACATGAGCTAAAGAGTTAGCGATAACTTAAACATGCAATTTGGATCTACTCCATCAAAATAACGATGAGACTCATTGTAATAACAATCTTCATGTAAAAGTAAATTTTCCTAAGTTTATTCAAATATTAGACATGTAACTTTCAGGTCAAAACTTATATATATATATATATATATATATATATATATATATATATATATATATATATATATATATATATATATATATATATATATATATATTATCAAATACTACAATAGTAGGGAGCCTCATGTGAGGAGTTCATTAAGTAAGCCATCGAAATGAGTTGTGGATTTACGAATTAAAGTGTCCTGGCTCCTCGAACTTATACTACATGACTTCTAAATTATGTCGGCCCGAACGGTAGTAAGCGATATATAAACTATACATGTTTCATAAACCATTTCTTTTCAAAGACTTACACTATACTAAGTAATACATCATGGACTAAATGCAAGACATATATAGGCAATTCTTCATATTTTTTACTCCAATCCTAAGTCGCAACATTCTATTATAGGTTGCTTGTAGAAACCTTCGCGATTCGACCATCACATTCACTACTTGCTATATAACTTAAGGTGAGTTCATAGCCCCACTTTCCATTACTTAATTGTTTTACAGACCCTTGGGGGAATACATGCTATTTTAAACCGAACACAATGCTTTGAAATTGTATGCTACCTGATTGTTTTATTATTACTAAGTACCATCCTTGCTAAATCCAATATCCCTTATTATGAACCATTTAATCACTAGTAATAGTGAACGCGAATATTGTGAATAGGCCTATTGGGATTGACGAATCCCATTTGTATTGACTAAATTCAAACAAATGCACTATATTTGAGATTTAGGTATGACAGCAAAGTACCTACCGGGATAACTCCGCCGATTGATATTGGTACCCCTTAACGTTTTTGTGTCATAAGCTTAGTGAATAATAATAACTGTTTTGTTTTCCAACCATTGGTGTGAGTCTATAGCTCACACTACCAACATATTGTGTTCAACCATTAAACAAACTCTATGAATATCACTCAACCTTTGTGTTGACCTTTTAAGCATGTATTTCAGGTCCATGATGAGCAAGGATGGCACGGATATTCAAGAGAGCTATAAATTTTATTATCATTCGAAAACTCATTTAATGTAATTTGTAAACATGGAACCATCTGGGACCTCATTTTGTAATCTCTGATATTTATATAATTTGAATGATAAATCTTTTAAAACGACTCAATTAGAGTTCGTTTTCTATTATTATGACTGTTGTGCCGTCGAGTAACACCCAAGTTGAATTCCGCTGCATCATGAATTGGGGGTGTTACACCATTGCACCACTTACAATTGGAGCCTCGGATTTTGGACTTAAACACAACATGATACAACAGGTCCAAAATTCGTGTCAGTTCCACGGTTTGCCGGGTGACGATGCTAACAAGCATCTCGATAAATATTTAACCGTCACCCAGAGCATGAAACAAAATGGCGTCACCGAAGACGGCCTGCGTTTATACCTGTTCCCATATTCTCTTACTCATCATGCGACTGCTTGGTTCGATCGACTTCCTAAGAATTCGATCCATACATTTGATGAGATGGTTACTAAATTCTTGGCTAAATACTTTCCACCATCCATGGTTACAAAGCTGAGAAACGATATTAGTAACTTCAGACAGCTTCCCGAAGAATCCTTATTTGAGGCATGGGAACGCTACAAACTTGCTATTGATCGGTGTCCCAATCATAACATGCTTCTTGTCACCTTTATTGATACATTTTATAATGGTTTGACTCTTCGTCATCGTGACACCATCAATGCTGCTGCTGGGGGCACCTTCATGAAAAGGACCCCTGAAGAGTGTTATGACTTAATTGTAAACATGACTGCCCATTACAATTTTTGGGACTCCTCTGCAGAGAGGAATGACTCATGTAAGTCAGTCACCCCGGCAAATAATGAAATAGCTGCTCTTACCAAAAAGTTTGATGATTTGTCTGAAGCGGTTCTCCGAATTCACCAGAAAAATCACTGTAAGGAATTACTGAAGATACTACTGATTGATACTGCTGACAAGTTCCTGCGGAAGGCTTAGTGACTTTCTGCTGATGACTGGTTCCTGCGGACATCTAGAGATCCTACGGATAGAGTTTAACCGTGGATAGAACTTATGTATTTTAGGACAAGATATGTAGAATATCTTTTAATAGTTTATCATTATTCGTTTCTTGTAAGAAAGGTTAGGGTTTCCACTAGTATATAAGGAACCCTAGGTCATTGTAATAGACACAAGTTTTTTAGTACGAGTTTCATTAACATTATTAGTAAAATTTTATCGATCCATAGAGGATCAAGTTTAGTATAAGTTTGTTTTTATATTCCGCATAATTACAAGCTCACAGAGATTATCTAACTTAGTTTAACTAGTGATTACATTAGTTGGCTAACGATCTGTTGGCTCGTGATCTATCAAGGTTTAGATCCCTACAAGTGGTATCAGAGCCACTAGATACTCTCTGTAACCTCAACACAATCACAAAACTATTCATTCAGTACCAATGAGAGACAAACCAGGCGGTGATGTTGCTCTCTCAGAAGCAGGCTCTCTTACTCAACAACTACAACAGGTGGCCTTCTCCAACAGCAATGCAAAACTTCCTTTTCTTAGGAAGGATGAGTATGAGATTTGGGCAATGAAGATGCAGAACTGGATTGCAAGTGTTGACTATAACCTCTGGAATGTTATACTCAATGGTTGTCGTCCTAAAAAGCAAAGTGTTGATGCTAATGGTAAAGTTACTATTTTGGAACCTATTTCTGCTGAAGAAATTCTTGCTATTCAAAGGGAGAACAAAGCAAGAACCATATTGCTGCAGGCAATCCCTAATGACCACATGGGAGATTTTCATTCCATGACTGATCCAAGAGAAATTTGGTGGGCCATAAAAGCTAGATTTGGTGGGAATGAAGAATCAAAGAGGATGAGAAAGAGTATGTTGAAGCTAGAATTCCAAGAATTCAAGATTACTGAAGAGGAAGGTCTACACAAAGGTTATGACAGGTTTCAGAAGATTCTGAGTCAATTGAATCAGCTTCTAGCCAGACCTGACAATGAAGAGGTGAATTCCAGGTTTTTAAGAGCCTTACCTCCCTCATGGTCTCAAGTGAGTATCTCATTGAAAACCAAAGGTGGCTTGGACTATCTCAGCTTTGATGACTTGTACAATAAACTCAGAGCTTTGGAAGGTGACATAAAGGGATTCTCTCCATATGCAGCTACTCCTTCACAATCTGCATTTGTCAGTTCTAACTCAAACTACATGCCACATACCTACACAAGTCCATCCCCAGCACCTCAGGTTTATACAAGCCCATCCACTCCAAGCCAAAGTCTTCCAATGACCACTTTTTCTTTTTCAAGTGCTAATCCAATAACTCATCCAAAGATTAGCAATGTGATGGAAGATGTACTTCATTCATTTGTTGCTGAAGTTGATAAACAGCAACAAATAGCTTATGAAGACTTTGAGCAAATTGATGAACTTGCTTTGGAAGAATTAGACTTAAAGTGGCAAATGGCTATGCTCTCTCTCAAGGTTAGAAGATTTGAGCAAAAGGTTGGTAAAAAGCTCAATGTTGAGGGAAGAGATGCAGCTAGGTTTGATAGAAGGAAAGTAAAGTGTTATGCTTGTGGAGAAATTGGCCATTTTGCAAGAGAATGCACAGCCAAGAAGGGTGAAGCCAGTACCAGGTATTCAACATACAAGAAGAAAGAAGTGGAAGCTGGAGAGTCAAAGGCCCTGATCACTGCTTTAGATACAAGTGTGGACTGGAATGAGCATGAAGATACTACAAGCAGCTCTCCTCAAATCTCCTGCATGGCTAGTTGTGATGATAGCTTTGGTCTCATGGGAATCTCTTCTCAGGTATCTACTTGTGTTTGTGATTGTGATTCTAAATATACAACTATAAAAGAAGCTTATGATGATATGAAACCAAAATATAATGCTTGTTTTATTGAAGCTGCAACTTATAAAGAAGCTTTTAAAACTTTAGAACAACAAAAGGTGTGGTTTCAACAGAATCAATTAGCTTATGAGGAAAAGATAAGAGTTTTAAGTAGAGATTTAGAATGTGCTAGCAATGAATTAAAATTTTCTGAAAAAGAAAAAGCTAGGATTAAGTCTGAGAAAAATGTTTTGCAAGAGAAACTAGATAAAGAAATAGCTTTACATAAAAATTGGTTGATTTCAGGAGATAATTTAGCTAGTTGTCTTTATGGTAGTCAAGCTGTGAACTCTGTGATAGGTTTAGGGTTTAAAAAATATGTTGGCTTAGAGGCTAGGAATGATGTGGGTAAATCTACACCAGGAGGCTTAGCAAATTATGTTAAAGAAGGAGCTTTGCATGCAGTACCAGGACCTATCAGAGGTGTATTTATGCCTACTACCAAAACCTCTGACTTTGATGTTTCACACCATCTCTTTGGCAAAAAGTCTAAAGACTTGCCAAATAAGTCTGAAGTCCCTCCAACCTTAGGAACCCCTAGGCCCTCATCCCATAAGGTTGACTTACCAGAATCAAAGGAAATCACTGGCATTAGGATCAATGACTCCCCTGCACTAGAAGTATATCTAGTAATGATTCTAACAATTATGTCTCTTGTTCTTCCAGGGACAAGACCTCAGAGACCTCTAGTTATGCCAGCTGTGATTCCAAGACCAAGTCAGACTCACCCAAGTCCTCAATAAAGATTTCTGACAAGCCATCTTACAAGTCTGTGGACTCTGAAGTTGCTGCTGATGAAGTTCTTTATCAACCAGTCTCTTCTGAAGACTTGTTATTTACTTCTAATGAAAACAATTCCTTTCAGTGTTTACAAAACAATTCTATTTCTGGTGTTTCTTTGAATAATTCTATGTTTAATCAGACATCTTTTGGATTTAATAAATCTTCTAAGAAGAAGAAGTGTTTTGTTTGTGGTAGCAAATTGCATTTAATTAAGGATTGTGATTTCCATGAGAAGATGATGGGTGTTTCTGTTGTTAATAATAGACCTAGACAAAAGTGGACTAAAACTTGTTCCAAACCCTCATTAGTTCCACAGGCAAAGTATAATGTTAGCAGAATGTATTCCACTCCTGCTGATTGGACTGTTCCTTCTGGTAGGTCTGGTTTTCATAATAGATATCCCAATAGAAATAGATATGGGTCACAACCATTTTATGGTATTAATCATTGGTATGAATATGCTGACCACATGTTTATGGGAAGGGGTAATTGGGATTCTGCTGAAAAGTCCTCAGCAGATTGTTCTTGGACATACAAAAGACCTGATACGTAGGAATCGCATCAGGCTTTACCTCTCAAGGGATCTTGAGAAGCTTACAACCCCCACCAGGCAGTGTACCTGATCGTTGTAGTATAGTATAGTGACAAGTACCGGGGGATTGATCGTTCAGCTAGGAATAGTTTCGTTAGGATTGAAATTAATCTAACTAGGTCTAAAGGTGAAGGATGATTCCTTTTTTGTATTTTTATATTTTATGAAAAGCAAGTGAAAATCTCGGGTATTGGGAGAGTGGGCGGAATTAGTTGCTAATCAACTAACCCAAAAGCTACTAATTAAACTAATAAACAAGAAAACTAAACTAGGGTTCTACAAGATAAGTGAAGCATGTCTACCTATGATATGTTACTCCTTGCTAGCTATCCAATCCTACCTATTGAATTGTAACCTTGTTTTAATTGACGGGTTGTATTCCTTAATACCATTCATGGGGTGGCGCACTTAACTCCCCAATTCTATGAGCTCTTATCTCCTCCTATGCCATGCCCAGCACAACCATAGGGATTATAAGCAGTGGCTCATGCATTAAATACAACCAATAAAGACCTAGTGCACATCGGTTCATGTTTCCTAAGACGTTCAAGCATGTTACCATTTGGAGATCTGCCAGTTTTCTTAAGCCTAACATCGAATTCATTCAATCAAAACAAGAATCAATAGGAAACAAGAATTATAAACTAAACCAACTAGATCTATTGAAGTTGTCACGCCTTAATTGATGGAGATAGACACAACATCAACAAGAAATCAATGAGATCTAATCAATTATATACAAGTTTCACATAATCATAAGTAGACACAAGGTGAATTAGCAAATCATCATCAAAGAAGAGCAAACAACAATGATAATGGAAAACATAATTAAGATAGAATCATCAAACCAATACATGATGTTTATGGAGTGATTGAAACCCTCTAAGTTGCTGGAAAAACACCCACCTAAACCCAGGAATCGACCTTAGGGTTTAGGGCTTACAAAAAGTGAAGTTATGATGTTATATTTATAGGCATGTTTTCTGTCGGCAAGGCTTGACGGCGTCAGCTCGTTCTCTTAACGCCGTCATGACCTTTTTTTCACCAAATTGTAGATCTCTTCGTCCTCTTCGCGTGGGCTTTTGAATCACCTAAATCTGAGTTCGTATGCAAAAGTTATGACCAAAACAATATCAGCTACTCCGCGCGCAAGTTTTGACAAGTTAACACGTGACGGCCTTGGTGACGCCTTCAGGTACACGTGACGGCCTAGCTTGACGCCGTCATGAACTCACTGGACCGTCACGTACTTTATCCACTTCCACCTCTTGTATTACTCTTGACGCCGTCATGAAGAAGCTTGTGACGCCGTCAGGTACTGTTTCAGCAAGGAAAATTAAGACTTTGTCGTTTTCTTCACTTTTATGCTCCAAAAACGTCCAAAATGCTTCCTTTTCCAGAATTCACTCACAAAGTACCTAAAATCACAAAAGGAACGATTTAGGGCAATATTTGATCAAATAAATTCAATTCCGGGCTTAAATGACCCCCTAAAAACGGTTTATTTTTTGCCTTATCAAGACCATTTAACTACAGGGACTCCAGGAACAATTGTGGATCTAACTCAGCTTCTTGGGTTCATCATAATGATCCACAAGGCAGGCTCAAGTATTTCATGACTTAAGTCTCTTAACATATTTTTGTTGTTGTATATTAACTTTCTTTGTTGTAGGAACATCCTCTTCTTAATAAAGACTTAGGTATTGTTGATAGTGGCTGTTCAAGAAACATGTCTGGTAACCAAGAAAAGCTGCATGACTTTGTGCCTATTAATGGAGGCATAGTGAGGTTTGGAAGTGGAGTAGGAAGGATCACTGGCAAAGGTACCATTAGAACTCCAAAGGTGGATTTTGAGAATGTCTACTTTGTGAAGGAGCTACAAGGATTCAATTTGTTCTCAGTCTTACAAATTTGTGACAAAAAGCTTCCTGTGCTTTTCACTGAAGATGGTTGTTTCATTCTTTCACCTGAATTCCAAATGCCTGATGACAATCATATGTTACTTAAGGCTCCAAGAAACCATAATCTTTATACTTTTGACTTGAATGATGTCAAGCCAGAAGGTGATCTTGCATGCTTGGTGGCTAAATCATCCTTGGATGAATATACAAAATGGCATAGGAGGATGGCACATGTTAATTTTAAAGTCATCAACAAACTTGCTAAAGATGGACTAGTTCATGGACTTCCTTCCAAGATCTTCGCCAATGAGCATAATTGTGTGGCTTGTAACAAGGGAAAGCAACACAAAGCTTCTTACAAGGCCATTACTACTGTGAGCACAATCTCAGAACCATTGCAGCTGCTTCACATGGATCTCTTTGGTCCTACATCCATCAGGAGTATTGATCATAAGTACTTCTGTTTGGTGATCACTGATGCTTTCAGCAGATTCAGTTGGACATTTTTCTTAGTGACTAAAGATCAAACCTTTCAGGCACTCAAAGAATTTATGGCTCTAGCTGAAAATCAACTTAACAAGAAGATTAAAGGGATAAGGTGTGACAATGGGACAGAGTTCAAAAATGCCAATCTCATTGAACTTTGTGGTTTAAAGGGTATTAAAAGAGATTATAGCACTCCTAGGACTCCACAACAGAATGGAGTTGCTGAAAGGAAGAATATAACCCTTATAGAGGCTGCAAGATCTATGCTTGCTGACTCTAAGCTTCCCACCATGTTTTGGACTGAGGCAGTTGGTACTGCCTGTCATGTATTGAACAGGGTGTTGATTACTAGACCTCACAATAAGACACCCTATGAGCTATTGACTGGGAAGAAACCTACCATTGAACACTTGAAACCTTTTGGTTGTCAGGTGACCATTCTTAATACAAGTGATCACCTAGGCAAATTTGAAGCAAAAGCTGCTGAAGGATATATTGTTGGTTACTCAGCTCATAGCAAGGCTTATAGGGTCTATAATTTGGCTGCAAAGAAGATAGAAGAGACTCTTAACCTGAAATTTCTGGAAGAGAATGTTAATATTCAAGGAAAAGGTCATGAATGGTATTTTGACCTTGATTATCTTACAGATTATTTGGGTTATACTAGACACAAAACTAACCCCTCTGCAGGTGTACAAGTGTCATCTTCTAACAATGCAGGTACCCTACAGGATGATTCAGAATG
Source organism: Artemisia argyi (assembly GCA_030686995.1). Taxonomy (NCBI): domain Eukaryota; kingdom Viridiplantae; phylum Streptophyta; class Magnoliopsida; order Asterales; family Asteraceae; genus Artemisia; species Artemisia argyi. The sequence goes on from CM060678.1 coordinate 201,463,909, forward strand.
TGATGAACCTACTATTATTGTAACAACTCTCCCAATCCAGATAGCAGATCCTCCTAACAAAGAAGCCTCTGATGCCAAATCTGCTGATGATGTGGAAAATTCAACCTATGCAGAAGATCTTGCTAGACTCAAAAAGCAAGAACATGCAGCTGCTGAGGAAGCTAAAAGACTTGGTCTTGAATTTGCTCAAGACACTGAAGCACTCTTAAAACAAGCTGTTGTTGAAGATAGCAGAAAACCTGATTCTGCTGATACATCTGCTGATGCAGCTGTTGATTCTGCTGATGGAGATTCTGCTGAAGGCAATTCTGTTGCAGTTCATGTTTCCACTGAAGCTTCCACAAGTTTGGATGAACCTTATGGCAGGTTTCCAATTCCCTCAGATCTTGCTAATGTTGAGCAACCTGAAGGCATTTTTCAATCAGCTTCCTATGATGCAGACTTTGCTCCTACTTTAACCAATCTTGATACCTCAATTGATGTTAATCTTGTTGCAATCAAACGGATCAACACCATACATCCACAAGATAATATACTTGGTGATCCAAATGCTATGGTACTCACTAGGAGTGCCATTAAGAATACCAAGTTTGGGCAATGTGCATTTTTGACTTATGTATCCACTCAGAAGAGAGACAATCACACAGATCAGAAGCATTGTTTGTTTGCTTGTTTCTTGTCTCAAGTTGAACCCACAAGCATTAAATAGGCTATGAGTGAGCCTAGTTGGGTTGAAGCTATGCAGGAAGAGATGCAACAATTCAAGAATCAAGATGTTTGGGTACTTGTTGATCTGCCTGCAGGAAAGGTTGCAATTGGGACCAAGTGGATCTTAAAATGCAAGAGGGATGCCAAAGGTATTGTGGTAAGAAATAAAGCAAGATTGGTGGCTCAAGGTTTCAGACAAGAAGAAGGGATTGACTACACTGAGGTCTTTGCACCTGTTGCTAGGGTTGAGACCATTAGACTGTTTTTAGCCTTTGCCTCATACATGGGGTTTAAGGTCTATCAGATGGATGTCAAGAGTGCCTTTCTCTATGGCAAAATTGAAGAGGAGGTATATGTTACTCAACCACAGGGCTTTGAAGACCCTCATCATCCTAAGAAGGTTTACAAAGTTGTTAAAGCACTCTATGGACTTCACCAAGCACCAAGAGCATGGTATGCTAGACTGTCTACATTTCTTTTGGAGCATGGATACAGAAGAGGAGCTATTGATAAGACCCTCTTTATTAAGAAAAACTCCAGGGACATTATTCTAGTACAAGTATATGTGGATGAGATTATCTTTGGATCCACAATGGAGGCATGGTGCAGGGAATTTGAAGAATTGATGAAAGGTGAATTTCAAATGAGTGCAATGGGGGAGTTAACCTTTTTCCTAGGACTGCAAGTCAAACAACAACCTGAAGGGATCTTTATTCATCAGGAGAAGTATGTTAAAGATATCTTGAAAAAGTTTGACTTTGAACTTTTGAGGACTGCTACCACTCCATATGAACCACCCAAGCTTAAGAATCCAAATGAGCAAGATGAGGCTGTGAATGTTCATCTTTATAGGTCCATGATTGGATCACTCATGTATCTCACAACTTCTAGGCCTGACATTACCTTTGCTGTCAGTGCTTGTTCAAGACATCAAGTCACTCCACTGACTTCCCACCTAAAGGCTGTGAAGAAAATTTTCAAGTACATAAAGGGCCAACCCAAACTAGGCCTTTGGTACCCAAGGGATTCACCATTTGTGTTGGAGGCTTACAGTGATAGTGATTATGCTGGAGCTAATTTGGATAGGAAATCCACAACAGGAGGTTGTCAATATCTTGGCAGAAGACTCATCTCTTGGCAGTGCAAGAAACAAACCATTGTATGCTACTTCTACTACTGAAGCAGAATATGTTGCTGCTACCAATTGCTGTGGTCAGGTACTTTGGATTCAAAATCAGATGTTGGATTATGGGTTTAACTTTATGAACACTAAAATCTACATTGATAATCAAAGTACTATTTCCATTGTTAAAAATCCTGTTTTTCATCAGAGAACTAAACACATAGAAATTAGGCACCATTTTATAAGAGATGCAAATGAGAAGCATCTAATTCAAGTGCTTAAAATTCATACTGATGATAATGTGGCTGATTTGTTAACAAAAGCTTTTGATGGACCTAGGTTTAATCACTTAGTTGTCAACATTGGGATGGTTAACCCTTGACTTCTATGTTTGAGAGAAGGCATATGCCTCAGGGGAGGATTATACATGTTCTATTTATGTAGATTATTATGTTTTCTAGAATTATGTTTACTAACTTTGTTTTGCAGGTTTCTTTCTAATTTTTGTATATTATTTTGGCTGCTCTTTTGTGTTTTGGTTGAATGTTTGATTTCAGATCATGTTTCTGCTGATATACAAAGATCTACATTCAGTGGAATTAGATGTAAAGACATAAAAGTAAAATATTATTCATCAGTGGAAAGTTTGGTACATCCATTACAAGATCTGTCATCACAAGAAACACAAAATACATCAATCACCTTCATACCACCACATCCCTAAGCAACAACCTAATCCATCTTCCTCTTCCCTTTACCCAAGTCCTTTGGGTCTGGCATTTTCTTGTGGATTCCTCTGGATTGCATGTCTTTGTTCCAGATCTTGGGAGCTGCAAGACCAAGCACCACCTTCAATGGACCCTTCCTTCTACTTGAGGATTGTGGCTCTTCAGGGACAGAGATTCTTCTCATATCTGCACAGACTCTTTCCATTTCACTTGTTAAGAATGCAGTGACATGAGTGAAATCAGGGACAACCATAGCTAGAGGAGCTGGTGTTTCCTCAGCTTCAGTGGTTTCTTCTGATGAGGTTGGAGATGGACAAAACTCTGAAGGACCTTCACCTAAGTAATAGTATGATCTTTGGATTTGAGGTATGTCAAAGGTAGAGTCTGATGAATCAGAAGAGATTTCAATGACTTTGGGGGATGGCTTCATGTTTTGAATGTGAGAAAAAAACTTTGGGATATGTTATTTGTGGGATGGTGAGTTGATTATAACTTGAAGACTTATTTATAAAGACATGATTTGGGTTAAATGTGAGTTAATGTAAGTTAATGGGAGGTAGTTGAGTCAGTAACAATTAATAAGTGTGCAAGTTGTCCATTTAATTGGATTCTTCGGATGAAAGTCAATGGTTTGACCAACATGCTGCTGATACTATTTATCTTGTTGTTAAGTGTGTTCCTGCTGATGGCCTATTCATGTTCAGTTTATTCAGGGGAATGCTATTCAGAAGAATTAAAACATGTAATAATTAACAAGGCAAATTTTATTGATTCTTCAGAGGTACAATACAAGATAGTGAAAATGAAAGATTAACATCAAAGTTCCTATTCTACTTTGCCCTTGCCCTTGCCTTCCACAGTCTTCTTCTTGCCCTTATTGTTGATGTTGAAGAGTCCTTGCCATTGAGGACAGGGTAAACCTAACACAACCTTTCTGATCTTTGGCAATGGTGGATTTACTTTTCTTCTTCTTGGACGAGAGGACTGAGGCTTATCAGAGGTTGTAGGGGTGTAAAGTTCATCATCCTCATTATCCTCTTCATCAGAAGATGTAAAGAAGATGAGAGACTCATCAGGATTGGGAACTCTGTTTGCCCTCTCCAATTCATTCCACCTTCTCTCCATCTCTCTCTGGTACTCTGGATCATCGATTTCAGAAGGGTATGGTGGAAGATCTTCTGATGATGAACTAGGGGCAGGGACATCATGTTTCTTCTTCTTGGCTTGTTCTTTTGTGAGACCACGGGGAAGTGTTGGCATTCTGAGTGGAGGTGGACATGTTAGTGAATCAGAAGTATCTGATGAGTCAGAAGAAAGGTTGATGATGTGTTGATTGGAAGCCATGGATGTATTGTTAATTGGAGGTATGATAATTAGCGATTTGATTTGAAGTGGAGAGATTTTGGGATAATTAGTCTTTATTTATAAGATCCCCCAACCGCGTGTCTTTATTACCATTAATGCGAGGCAGTTTGGAGATAATTAAGGGTTCTTTGAATTTTGAATTAATAGATCTTTTTCAAAGATATTTGGTTTCCACTAACGGGTAGATTCTGCTGATCAATTCTGCGGATGGTTCTGTTGACCAATAGTCAACGTTTGACTATTTTCTGCGGATTGACCATTTGCTTTCAGTCATTTGATTTGGTTTCTACGGATGAGTCAGTTAATTGGGATTTGCCTTAGTTAATTATTGGTCAAAGATTTCTTTCCAATAATTCACATCAGTTTCATTCCACGTTTGGTAACTTCTATAATTAACCAAGACGTGCATATCCCACTCCCAAATTAACTAATTCCCTCTCGCTATATAATTTCAAAAACCATTTCAATATTTTTCAGAACACCCAACCCTAATTTCTTATTCTCAATCAATGGCTGAACTATATTTCAAAGGAGATCATAACAAACATGCCTTTCTTGGTCGTGGTAAAAATGATGAAGATTATGTGGGCATGATCGAATTTCTTCAAAGGTCCAAGATTCGTTATGCTCTGCTTCAGTATCCAAATGTTATTCATGAATCTCTTGTTGTACAATTTTGGGAAACCGCTCAAATAAGGACTATTGAAGATGGACCAACAGAGATTGTTGCTGTTATAGATGGGGAAGAATATGTAGTTACTGAGTCATTGGTTAGGACCAAACTACAGTTGGATGATGAAGGAGGGGTGACTGATTTGCCTAAGAGTGAGATACTTATAGGGCTTCAGGCTGCTGATTATAGTGGTGATGGGAAAGTATGGTACAAGAATCTGTTTTGTCCAAAATGGAGGTTTTTGACACACACCTTACTTCAGTGCATGGGTTCTAAGTCTGGTGGATGGGACCAATTCTCTACAGACATTGCTCTTGCCATTGTGTGTCTCTCTCAGGGAAGAACATTTAACTTTTCTAGGTATATCTTTAATGCTATGCTTGAAAATGTTAAGGATACCAAACTTAAATATTTATTGTATCCTAAGTTTCTTCAAATCATTTTAGAAATTGAGACCAATGACCCCACTCACTTGCCTGTTAAGGGTTTATCTAAAAAGTTGTTTACTCAAGTGAAAATTAAATTTACTGGTGAACAAAGACCCTTACTTCCAGCCATGTTGCCTGGTGGCAATGCTCCTGATGGAGTAGCTGCTGATGCCTCGGTGGGCAATCCTCCTGATAGAGAAGCAGCTGATGTAGCTGCTGGTGGTCAGGATTCTCCTAATGCTCAAGCACCAGAGGATTCTCCTGAAAGAACTGAAGATGCTCCTGATGCAAATGCATCAGTTGCTTCTGATGTTCAGCCTCCACTCTCTCCAAGGTTACCCACACCTGTACATTCACCAATGGATATCCATTCTCCTGAGCATGAGCTCAATGAGAATTTAGGCTTTGACCAACATGCACACTCACCACAATTTACAAGACTTCCTTCACCCAGTCCTTTGAGACCTCACTTTGAGGATCATGTAAATGTAGATGTAGATGTAAATTTTGATTATTTTACTCGCAGGACCAATGATGCTTCCAATACCACATATATCCCTGTTGGTGGAGCTGAAGGTCCTGTTACTCTCACTTCTGTATCAGATTTGTTGTACAGATATGTATCTAAGGTGGACAAGTTGGAGAATGATCTGAACTTCACCAAAAAGAATCTCAGCAATGCTGTTCTGACTATAATTGGAAGAGTTAAAAAGTTGGAGGGTAAACTTAAGCAAAGAAAGAAACAAGGTGTGGTGTATGACTCAGATGAGGACTCTACTAAAGCATCTGACAACATTGACTTGGAAGGCCTTGAACTTCTTGCTGCTACCACTTTGGAGAGTATCTAGAAGAATGCTGACATTAGGCCTGAACCATCTGTTGCTCCAACTGCTGATGTTGCTCATTCTACTGATGCCAATGTTCCAAAGGACTCCAGAGATAAGAAGTCTACTGATGCTGCTCATTATGTCAGAAGGAAGCATTCTGCTGATAAGAAGTCTGCTGATGCTTCTAGCAAGAAGAATTCTGTTGATGTTCCTAGAAAGGAATCTTTTCCTACTACTTTGCCAGAAGTGGGCACTCATGGTCCATCAGTAGATATCCAAGCTGATCTCTCTCCTGCTTCTCCTGATAAAACTTTTGTTCCTCCTAAGCAGCAAGATAAAGGAAAGTCTATACTGATTGATCAAGACATTCCTTCCAGAGTAAAATCCAAGGTGGAACTTGCTAATGAAAAACTTAGTGAGAATGTTGATGCACATTTGCAAGCTCAAGAGGATGCTGCAGTTACTAAAGTTCAGTTGGATTTGAAAGCCTCAGAAGCATTGGCTAGGAAATTTCAAGATGATTTGGATAAGATGGGACCTCAATTTACTACCACCTTGCCTGCTGAAAGACAAAAGGAGCTTGATGAAATAGCTAAGAATCTTACTGCTGAACAATGGGAGAATTTGGATGAACAAGCTGCTTCCAAGCCTAATTTGGGTGAATCTGAGCTTGGAGTTAATAATCCTGCTTTTGTTCAGATGATGGTTGAAAGAGGAAGATTGAAGAGACAATAGGAGGCAGAGAATAAAGCTAAGTATCTCAGGGAAAGACCTTGGACAAAGAATGAAATAAAGAAATATATGAGGAATTTTGTGAAGAATCAGGGATGTTCTATGTTTGGGTCAGGCTGGAATCAAAAGAAGGTTTGGGGTTTTTCAGATAAGCAGCTCACCTTCTACTATGACAAGATCATTTCCAATCTTCATTCTTCTTGTATACATGTCCAAGATGTGTTGGAGTTTAGAGGAAGACTTTTGGATGAGCCTCAAGCTAAGAAAGCTAAGCTTCATGATACTGATGCTCAACCTGCTGAGTCTATTAGGTCTGTTCATGGTGATCAGGAGAATGTACAACTTCCTTCAGTCTTGCCTCAGAAGGATGATACTCCTGATGCTCAGAAGGATGATACTCCTGATGCTCAGATGGATGCTACTCCTGCTGATACTGCTGAATCTCATCCTGATACCACTGAAGCTCCACATAATGTTACCAATGATGCTTCGGAAGATACTCCAATTGAAGTACCTGATGATGATGATTCTGTAGATGTTCCTGCTGATACTTCCAAACAAGTGCCTAAAGAAGAACCTACTGATGGTCCTTCTATTCCTGTTACTACTGGCACTAGGAGAAAGACTAAAGCTATCAAGAGGAAGGCTCCAAAAGATATTCCTTTAGAAGATAGTACTACTTTTTTTATTATGCTTCTGATGATGGTCAAGACCCTGTTGTATGGGAGAAAATTGTGAAGTGGGAACTGGTTGATTCTGAGATTGGTCAAGGACAAGTGAATGTCATAACTAGACAAGATGGAACTACTAAGACATTCTTGTTTTTGAGTCAGATCTTACATATGGTAGACAAGCAAGATCTTCTCTCACTTTATGATTGGGTTACCAAGTACTATCAAACTCATTCCCCTGATGACATTGGAATGTATTTGATGGGTGATTTGCAGATTCTGTGTGATTCTTATAAAGGTGATTCTGGTGTAAGGTTTCAAGTATGGAAAGGTCAAAAGACTTGGATGGTTGAATATTGGAAGTTCTTTCCACTTCCTAATGTTCATATGATTGTCACAACTACTGGTAAGACCTTGTATTGCTGGGCTGATGTTCTTTACCCAATCACAAAGGAAGTAATGCATCTCATGCTGGAGACAAAGTTATCTGTTCCTTTGGATATGACTGAAAATGATCTTCATCTTGATGAACAATTGGTAAGGTTCATCAGAAGAAGTATTTTGACTAAGAAGGAACTGGCAACCAAGCATGGCATTCAAATGGATTCATATCTGCAATGAGCTGATATTGGTATTGTATTTTGTTGTATATTTTTTATTTTTCTTTAGTAAAAAAAAAAAAAAAAAAAAAACCAACATATTTGTATAGTTTTGTGTATGTTGTATGCAGGTTTGGTGTTGATTCTTATCACACTCTTTATGGTCATCAACTTGCCTGATGTTGACCATTCCATCAAAAAGTTGACTAGTCCAAAGGGTACAACTTTGGTAAAGACTCATCAAATCTGTTGATAGCTGTAATGGTTTGCTCAAAATCATAGGGTTTTCAACTCACCCATGCTTTATTGTTGAGTAGTTGAAATGGTTGTCAATTGACCATGGATTTTTCCTTTATGGATTCCAAATAATTGGCTAGCCCACATGTATATGGCTTGTCGTAAAGGCAGTGGAAAACCATATTTGGTATTCAATTGACCAAGATGATTATTCATTAATAATTGACTAGTCCTGAGCAAACGGCTACAGGTAAAGACATTTCAAATCCGTTTATAGCTGATGATTTGCTAAAAATCATGTGGTTATCAGCGTACCTTTGAACACTTGGCTACTCCAGTAGTGATGGCTATTGGTAAAGAGACATCAAATCCATTATTTTCAATGATTCACCTCTCATAGGAGTTAACACACCTGGATGTGATGAGAATAGTATGCAACTTATATGTTTTGATGTACATTTAGTCTTGTGTTGCTGCAAAGAATGGTGCTTTTCAATTGTTTGCTGATCATAGAGATTCTACTTATGAAGATTCTTTGTTGTTGATGAGTTTTCTCAATCCTCTGGTTTCTGATATTGGCGATCTATCAAGAAATCTTGAACTTAACTATGTCAAATTCAAGATTAGGGGAGGATTGTAAGGAATTATTGAAGATACTACTGATTGATACTGCTGACAGGTTCCTGCGGAAGGCTTAGTGAGTTTCTGCTGATGACTGGTTCCTGCGGACATCTAGAGATCCTACGGATAGAGTTTAACCGTGGATAGAACTTATGTATTTTAGGACAAGATATGTATAATATCTTTTAATAGTTTATCATTATTCGTTTCTTGTAAGAAAGGTTAGGGTTTTCACTAGTATATAAGGAACCCTAGGTCATTGTAATAGACACAAGTTTTTTAGTACGAGTTTCATTAACATTATTAGTAAAAGTTTATCGATCCATAGAGGATCAAGTTTAGTATAAGTTTGTTTTTATATTCCGCATAATTACAAGCTCACAGAGATTATCTAACTTAGTTTAACCAGTGATTACATTAGTTGGCTAACGATCTATTGGCTCGTGATCTATCAAGGTTTAGATCCCTATAATCACAATCAGCAGATTAAAACTGTCAGTTGTGAAACATGTGGTGGTCCACACCCGTACCTTGAGTGCCTAGCCTCCGGTGGCTTCACTCAAGAGAACGTTTTCGTAGCCCAAGGTTCCTACAATACAGGAGGTAATTCTTACCAACCGCAAGGGGACCGAAATCTGTTGAGTTATCGTTCCAACAACTACATTGGGCCACCGGGATTTAATCAGTCCAGAACCAAAATGGTCAAAACAGAAACCAGAACTTTAACCAGAACCGAATGAACCAAGGTTTTAATAACCAAGGAATTTCAACTCTGGTCAATACCAGGTTCAACAAAATAAAAACCAAGGGAATTATAACCGTACTCAAGGTCAGAACAATTACCCTCAGGGTAATTTTCAACAACAAAACAACTTCCAGGGTAATAACAACCAGCAACACGGGAATTTCCAGAACAATCGGGCTCAAAATTTTCCTAATCAAAATCAAGCCATTGTTCCAACTGGACCATCATCTGATGAGTTATTAAAATAGTTTATGAAATCCCAAGATGAATTGAACAAAATGCTGGTCAGTCAGATCTCTGAATTGAAGAAGTCTTTAAATGATCGACCCTCGGGCTTAGGTACTTTACCTAGCAACACGATCGCTAATCCGAGGGGCGATGTAAAGGCGATCACCACAAGAAGTGGAGTTTCTTATAAAGGACCCACAGCTCCGTCTACCACTTCTCCTATCCAGGTAGGGGAATGTGATACTGAGGATACTACGGATACGGTACTTCCTAATAATAACGGAGGTACCAATGACATCCCTCCTCCAGTTGTCCCGGTCCCGACTCCCCCTAAAAGAGTCGTATTTGAAACTCCCGAAGGTCCTATTGAAAATCCAAAAGCCAACCCAAAACCATCAATTCCATATCCCTCTCGATTGCAAGACCAGAAGCTCCGTGAAAAAGCTAATCATCAGATGGAAAAATTTTTCCAAATTTTCCAAGATATACACTTTGATATTAGTTTCGCGGATGCTCTCCTTTTAATGCCCAAATTCGCATCGACAATCAAAAACCTATTGAGCAATAAAGAGAAACTACTTGAGATGGCACAAACTCCACTCAATGAAAACTGCTCTGCAGTTCTGTTGAAACAGCTTCCCGAGAAGCTAGGAGACCCCGGGAAATTTCTAATACCATGTATTTTCTCGGGGATGGTTGAGTGCTTTGCCTTGGCCGATCTTGGTGCAAGCATCAACTTAATGCCCCACTCAGTTTGGAAAAAGCTCTCTCTTCAGGAACTCACTCCCACATGCATAACTCTCGAGCTTGCAGACCGTTCAATTTCACGTCCCCTCGGTATTGTCGAGGAGGTATTTGTAATAGTGGGAAAGTTCCATTTTCCGGCAGACTTTGTCGTAGTTGATTTCGATGCGGATCCAAGAGTTCCTCTCATTCTTGGGAGGGGATTCTTAAGGACGGGTCATGCATTGATCGATGTTTTCGATGAGGAAATCACGTTACGAGTTGGCACTGAAGCGATAACGTTCAACCTTGATCAAACCTCAAGATACGCCTCGAATTATGATGATGAATCGATCAACTGAATTGATGTAATTGACATTGCATCTGAGGAGTATGCTCAGGAAATCCTTGGATTCGCTGATAGTTCTCCGAGTGGAAATCCCACTTCTCACCCCATAATCGCTAATTCTTCTCCTTCCCTCACTCCGTTTGAGGGAAGTGATTTCATCCTTGAGGAAATAGAGGCCTTTCTCAAAAGTGAATCAGTTCCCGAAGGAATTGATAACCAAGAGATTGACCCGGAGGGGGATATCTTTCTCCTTGAGAAATTATTGAACAAAGATCCCTCTCCTCTTCCTGTTCTACCTCAACAACTTCATAATGCGGAAATCAAATATGTTGAGAAAAATGATGATTTCCCCGAGGTCGAACTTAAGGACCTGCCTCCACATCTTGAATATGCATTCTTGGAAGGTAACGATAAGTTACCAGTCATTATTGCGAAAGATTTAAAGGATGAGGAGAAAACTGCGCTGCTCAAGGTTTTAAAGTCCCACAAACAAGCAATTGCTTGGAAGCTCTCAAACATAAAGGCTATTAACCCGGATTTTTGTACACACAAAATCCTAATGGAGGATGACTTTAAGCCTGCCGTGCAGCATCAAAGAAGGGTAAATCCAAAAAATCCACAAAGTTATCAAGCAATAAGTTATCAAACTTCTCGATGCTGGATTGATTTACTCAATATCAGACAGTCCTTGGGTTAGCCCAATACATTGTGTTCCAAAAAAGGGTGGCATTACGGTTGTCACAAATGAGGATAAAGAGTTGATACCAACTCGGTTGGTTACAGGGTGGCGAGTATGTATCGATTACAGAAAACTTAACGAAGCCACCCGCAAGGACCATTTTCCTCTGCCCTTTATGGATCAAATGCTCGAGAGACTAGCGGGGAATGAATATTATTGCTTCCTCGATGGCTTCTCAGGTTAATTCCAGATTCCCATTGATCCACAGGATCAAGAGAAGACTACCTTCACATGCCCTTATGGGACATTTGCCTATCGTCGCATGCCTTTTGGGTTATGCAACGCTTCGGGCACTTTCCAGAGGTGCATGATGGCTATTTTTCATGACATGATCGGGAAAACCATGGAGGTATTCATGGATGACTTCTCAGTCATCGGGAATTCTTTCGACTCATGCCTCTCCCATTTCGAAAAGATGCTTCAACGTTGTGAAGACACGAATCTTTGTCTAAACTGGGAGAAGAGCCATTTTATGGTCAAGGGGGCATTGTCCTTGGCCATAAAATTTCAAAAAGTGGGATTGAGGTCGATTAGGCCAAAATTGATGTTATTGCTAAGCTACCTCATCCCACCACTGTTAAAGGTATAAGGAGTTTCCTCGGCCATGCCGGGTTTTATCGGAGATTCATTCAGGATTTCTCCAAAATAGCCCGGCCCATGACTCATCTTCTTGAAAAGGAAGCTCCTTTCATCTTTTCCCCCGAGTGCGTTGAAGCTTTTTTCACTTTAAAGAAAAGGCTCACCGAGGCACCGATCCTTGTTGCCCCCGACTGGGACTTACCCTTCTAAGTTACGTGTGATGCTAGCTACTTCACTATTGGTGCAGTTCTGGGGCAACGCAAAACAAAACATTTTCAGCCAATACACTACGCAAGTAAGACCATGACTGAAGCTCAAACGCACTATACCACCACAGAAAAAGAATTATTATATGTGGTATATGCCTTTGAGAAATTTAGGCCTTACTTAATCCTAACCAAATGCGTGGTGTACACGGACCACTCGGCTCTAAAATACATGTTTGCTAAACAGGACGCAAAGCCAAGACTGGTCCGTTGGGTCCTGCTCCTTCAGGAATTCGATATAATCATACGAGACAAAAAGGGAGTAGAGAACCTTGCAGCTGATCACTTGTCCTGGTTAGAGAATCCTCATTAGGATATTCTCGAGAGAAAAGAGATTAATGAAACCTTTCCTCTGGAAACTCTCAATCTAATCTCTACCCGGGATGATACCAATACCCCATGGTTTGCCAATTTTGCAAATTACCATGCGGGTAATTTCGTTGTGAAAGGGATGTCGTCCCAATAGAAAAGAAAATTTTTTAAAGATGTAAAACATTACTTCTGGGACGACCCCTACTTGTTCAAAATATGTGCGGATCAAGTCATCCGACGGTGTGTCCATGGCCAAGAAGCCATGGAAATTCTTAATGCCTGTCATGATGGACCCACGGGGGGACATCATAACCCAAACTACACCGCCAAAAAGGTGTTTGATTCGGGATTCTTTTGGCCCACAATCTACAAAGACGCCCATGAACTTATCAAAATGGGTTGAAGCAAAAGCTTTACCCACCAACGATGCCCGAGTAGTCGTTAACTTTTTGAAGTCTCTCTTTGCCAGATTCGGGACTCCTCGTGCCATTATCGGTGATCGTGGCACGCACTTCTGCAATGAACAATTTGCAAGAGTGATGCTGAAATATGGTGTAACTCACCGTCTTTCAACTGCATACCACCCACAAACAAGAGGGCAGGTGGAGGTCTCGAATCGGGGTATTAAGAGGATTCTGGAGAGGACGGTGAGAGAAAACTGTGTCTCTTGGTCGGTGATTCGCCTCAAACAGTCAGATAATATCAACCAAAGGATGGTCAACAAGTCAAACAGCTGAGGCAAATGCTTACGTGGAATACAGTGTTTCCCCGAGTCGTAATGTCCCAACGAGGTGTGCAATGTTTTATTATAAACGAATCTGTGATCGAGTGAATCTGAACAGGGAATGGTATAAAAGTGTGTGTGTGTGTTTAACTAGGGTTTTATAACTTAAATGACTTAAATAAACTATCTTAATGATTACGTGAAATCTAGGTATTTAAAAACGTTTAAAACATACACCAAATTAAAATCAGACGCGACTGCGTACTGAGAAAAAAGTGAGTTTTAAGAAAAATAAACTACAGGGGTTAAAAATGAAAATCCTACAAACTTAAACTTAAAATAAAATTAAACTAAAAAGAAAACTATTTTTTAGATTATTATATTATTTATTATTAATTATTTAATTAATAACTATTTAACTATTTAATTAGAAAATTATAAATACTACAAATTAAACTAAAAACTTGTAAAAATAATTTCTAAACTTAAAAATGAACTTGAAGAAAGTATAAAAAATAAAAATAAATCTTTTTGTCTTTTTATGAATTTCTTATTAATTAAAAACTATTTATATTAATTATACTAATTAAACTATTTTAAATTACAAATAATATTAAACTAACTTAGAAAATTATGGAAAAATTTATAAAACTATTTTATGACTTATAAAATCTATAAAAAATATAAAAACTAGGTATTGCTATATAAAAATTAATTATGCTATTTATAACTTAATTATTGATTAATTATTAATAAAACTATTTTTAATTCTAATAAATATCAAATGACAATATAAAAATCTAAGAAAATTATTTAAATTACTTTAACCTATAAGGAAATTAATAAAAATATAAAAAACACAAATTACTTAATAAAAATCTAAAAATGAAAATTAAAATTAAATTAAATTAAATAGAAACTATCACTTATTTTTATATTGTTTTTTTCTTGATTTTTATTTTACAAAACTATATTATATATAAAAATAAGCAACTTTAATAAAAACAATAATTTTATAGCTTATTATTAAGCACTGTGGAAGCTTATTGCTACCACAGTTGACTTTTGTTGACTGAAGTGGCAAATAAGCTCAAATGAGCTTATGTGGGACCCACCTTGGTATTTTCTGGTTCTAATAAGTGTATTGGATTTGTCAAAGCTAAATTTAGTCAAATAAGCTCAGTAGATAAGCTAATAAGCATAAATAAGCTAATCCAAAAACTGAATAGCAACACAGAATGGGGACAGATTTTATGGGCTTATTTAGGTGGGGTCCATAGTGGCACAGGTCAAACAAAGGTTCAATCTAGGTTCTCTAGTAGGAGGGGGGGTTCAAAGATACTAATTTGGAGGCCTGGGGCCCACTATGGTGGCCACAAATCACCACCAAAGTGGTGGTGATGGGTGAGCTGCTGATGTGCAGGGGAGAAGTTCTCCCTGCAGGTGAGTTTGGGAGTGAGTGGGGCCCAGAGAAAAAATGTTAAAAATGTAAAGATGGTGGAAACTTAAACTAGAGCTGGTAGAGTATTACCACAACAAATTTCAATTTCTAAAACCTTCTCCTAAATTCAAAACAAATCCTTGAAGATTTGATAAAATCTGAGAAGCACAAATTTTGACTTTTGATAATAACCTAAGATTTGACTTTATTGAAATTCTAGACTATATTACTGATTGATTAAGTTATGATAAGTTATAATAGACCTAAAATAAGCTAAAACTTAAAGATATAAGCTAAATGGTAGGTTTGTGAAACTTAATTCCTTGACAGTTAACTGTCAAGGGGTTTGGTTTTGGATTTTGACTTTCTACTGAATAAGTGACCAAACAAATGACTCAATTGACTAAAATTATCCTAATGTATTCTAAGTATACTAAAAACTCAGCAAGATATTACCAGGAACAAAGAGTAATCAGCAATGCCAAACACTCCTTTAAAAAGGTAAAAATTAGTTTTTCAAAGCATAAGACTGAAACAACCTAGTATATCAAATCCAAGGGTAATAATTTGTCAGATTAAACCTTTATAAGCTTAAATATGTAGTCACACACAGTTTAAACTCAGATTATCAAGTATAAGCAATTTGACAGTCAATTTAAGATTTTGAGCAACAAGAAAACTAAATGAACCAACAGATGATTTTAAGTTATATATCAACTAACTAACATCAAAGTGATACAAAAACACTAATATGAGCAGATTATAAGGTAATCTACAGTAGCAAGTAAAAAATGAAAATTAAGCTTACAAGGGGAATTGACTGAGAAACAGTGAACCAATGGATCAAAACATAACTTATTGTCCCCCATAGGACTTCTAAACCATGTTCATCCAGAAACCAACATGCTCCATGCTTTTCCTTCTTCTTTTTATGATTTTTTTATTTTTCTACTATTTAATTTGATTTTCTTGGAATTTTTGTATTTAACTACTAAACTAGATTCTGAGATATCTAAAAGCTTCCAAAAGCTTTGTCAGAGCTTAAATGGACTTATGAGATCATAAAACAACAACAACAAACAACATACAACTATGTGAGATTTTTGAGAATTTAATGAAAATGGCATAAACTGAAAATGCAACTGAAACTTGAAATTATCTTTAATTAAGGATTGAAACACATAAACTTAACTGAATAAGTGTTTTTTATGGAAATTACAACTGAATGAACAAACTATACTACCTACGACTAATTTACACTAAACCTAAACTAATACTCTTTATTTTCTGCTTCATTCCTTCTTTATAACCATCTTCTGAGTTTGTGGGACCCATTGGGGTATTTCCCACCATCTCCCAACCGTTGATAAGGCTGAATTGATCTTGGCCGTTTAAATTAATTTCTTGGCGCCAAAGTCTTGTTTTGGTACTGTAGATAACGTGGAGCGGGTTTAGGGGCATTAATGGGTGTGTGAGGTGGAGGGATTGCGTGGAGAGGTTGGGGGAATGAGGTGGAGGTGAAAACTGTGGGCTAGTATAGGAGCAGGTGGTGGTGGTGGTTTCAGTGGTGGTTTTGGTTTTGGGAGGGAAAAGAGAGGGTGAGTGGTTTTGTGGGTTTGACCAACGGTTGACCCGTTTTTATTTTAAAAAGTGGACTGGGTTGGGATAGGTTGGGCCTTGGGAAGTAGTGGGTGGGCTTGGTTTTAGTGTAAGTTTGGATTTGGTTTAAATAATAACATAAGGTCCGTTTGGTTTATTACTTGGAAAATCACAAGGACCAAAAATGTAATTTGGTGAAAGTTAAGGGTGGGGTTGTGGCATTTTTCCAATTTTATCACAAGGGTTATAATTGCCATAATGAATAGCATACGGGTATGTTTTGATAATTTTCACTTTTAAATACCCGGGGACTATTTTTGTCAATTTACCAAACTTGAAGGACTAATCATGTAAATTCACCAAACTTCACAACAAGGACCATTCCTGCAAAAGATTATTAGTACAAGGACCAAAATTAATTTTTCTCAAAGTTTTTACATCCCAGGGACCATTTCTGTCAATTTGCAAAGTACAGGGACTAAACTTGTAATTTTGTGAAATTTTGCACCAAAGGACTAAATATGTAACTTTATGATTAAAAAGGACCTTTGGTGACATTTTCATGTTTTTAGAATGACCAGGGACTAGTTTTGCCAATTTATGAAACTTGAGGGACTGAAACTGCCAATTATGCAAACTTTGTACGTTTTTCATCTGTTTTTGCATATTTTGCATTTGAAACATATAAAACACACTTTAAAGATATTTTAAGTATTTTGATACATATTTGAGTGTTTTTGTATGTTTTGGCAGCTCAGATTAGTATAAAATGATGAGTATTTAGACACTCATCAATCCCCCACACTAAACTATTGCTAGTCCCTAGCAATCTATTGAGAAAAACTTAATGGATTTGAAAAACTCTTTACCAAAAGCCATCACTTCTGGAGTAGCCAGGTGTAAGAACTGTGGCACACCTGATAACCTTGTGATTTTGAGCAAATCACCAGCTGTCAACGGATTTGATTAGTCTTTACCAAAAGCCGTTTGCTTCTGGACTAGCCAACTCTTGATGGATTAGTCAACATCTTGGTGAGCTGATTACCAATTATGGATTTTCCACAGCCTTTACCACAAGCCATAATCTTGCGGGCTAGCCAACTCATTATCTTTTGAGGATGATGGGGAGTTGAGGAACCATACAATTTTTGGCAAATTGCAAGCCATAAACGGGTTTGAGTTATCTTTACCAAGAACCATTTGCTCCTGGATTAGCCAATCCTGTTGTGGGTTAGACATGGAGGATTGATACCATTTATTGCGTTCTAAGTGAGAAAAAATTTTAAAATTTTGGCTAAAATGGGGGTTCTTGATGGAACATGTGTTTAAATTCGTTAGAATAACGAATCTGCCCCCACACTTAGAATTGAATATTGTCCTCAATATTCAAAGTACCGGGTGTTAAACCGACACTTAGAACGTAAGAAGAAAAATATTCCATAGCCTTTATTTATTTAAGATGTATATACATACAATTATTTTTTTGATAAAACTTCTTAAATAGAAGCTATCACTATATGTACATTTTTTTTGAAGATATATATATATATATATATATATATATATATATATATATATACAATATGTGGGGCATTTCCCCCACACTCGGGTGGTACACACGGGTGAAAACCCATGTACATGCTAATGTTTTTGATTACCGAGTCACTAGCTTGACTCGACCCCGAATTTATTTGTCCATGGGGAAGCAAGTGGAAGAGACAATCTCAATCGGACTTTCATTCAAGATATTTGGATAAATATTTGAAGCACGTGAAAGTTCCACACCGATGAGACAAGTAATCGGCTCATAATTTATAAATGAGAATGCCGGGATCAAAGATAATGTCTTCACTCCCGAAAGAGTGAAGAACAGGATAAACCATAGGATATATGAAGAAAAGAAAGAAGGTCATGATGAAAATCATAATTAACTCCTCATCTTCATTAGGAGAATTCATTGTTTCATGAATCGCCTCATTTAAGCTCGTTTGATCAAGACATATTATGCGTATGTCTAGATCAAAATAGAAACTATCATACTCCGTTGGAGATATGATATGAGTGAGTTCACAGGAGAACTCCTCAAAGGTGAATGATTCGTATTCGGGATTGATTTGAGTGAGTTCATTGGGGAACTCCTCAAAAGTAAATGATTCATAAACGGGAAGAGAATTATGAGAATGAGAAGTGGTGATACCACTTATCTTCTCTTCCGTTTGATCAAAATGGAACGTTTGTAATTCAGGAATAGAATCATTGATCAAAACCTCACTATCCGTGACAGGGATAGGAGATGAAATAGGCTTTTCATTAAAAGCCTCGATTCTAGAAATGAGAAGATTAGCATTTAATAATGTAAGACGAAGAGATTCGTCTTGGATTATTTCTTCCTCATTCTCTTCTTCTGAGTTGACAAGCTCAGAAGGTAATTCCCCCACATAACTTATGTCTCCACAAGATAAAGAATAGTTCTCATCAGAATCAGAGAACATCTCAGTATGATTATTTGGAAAGACAAGAGGGGGAGGGATATCACACATATGATCAAGAATTCCCTGTGACTCACTTGGGATTGGGACAAGGTTCTCAACACTAGACTTTATGAATTCGTCCGATTCCTTTGCAGGAACAGTGTCAAGATGCTCGTCCCCCATGTTCAGAGAGTGAGTGGGAACCTCGGGTGTGATAACAGACTCAGGGAGTTGAGAAGGACTAGCAGTAATGAAGTCTACAAGTTCTATTATTTCTACTGCTGGTGATTCAGTTATATTCTTTTCTCCCTGTATTTCTACTGAAGTAGCTTCAACTGAAGTTGAATCAAAAGGTTCCTCAGATACCTTTGGGATTGGAACAAGTTCATTTATTTCCTTAAAAGGAGTTACTTTGAATTGCTTGTCCCCCATTATTAAGATATCTGAAGGGTTATTTGAGTTTTCTTCTTCAATTGGTTGATCCTCATCACTTTCATCCTTACGATGTAATGAGTTAACATGAGGTTTTTGTTTCCTAAGAATCTGATCCTTAAGACTGTTTATTCCATCTTGAATGGTTTGGTTGAATTGAGTTTGATTAATCAGCATTTTAGTAATCAATTCAGCTTTAGCTAACTCGTCCTGAGGAAGTGGTTGAGGGTTTGTGTACTGTGAAGGCTGGTTAAAACCAAATTCATGATTGTTACAAGGAACCTGTTCATAGACAAACTGATTCCTAGTTTGAAAATCAGAGCTGTAGTGAGGGCCTCCACAATACTCACTAGAAGAACTTGGCTCATGGCGAAGCGAAATATTAGCCAACTCCTCCTTAAGATCTTTGATTTTCTCAAGAACCTCAAGACAAGGGTCTTGCTGGATATGAGGAGTTGCTTGAATCATTTGGCACTGTGGAGGTGGGTCTTGAAACGGATAGTTGTAATTGTTACAAGGAAATGGATTCCTTGTTTGACAATCAGAGCTAAAGTGTGGACCTCCACAGTACTCACAACAGTTGAACTGCTGAGTCTTATGGTGTGGAAGTTGGTGGAATGAATCAGTCATGTCAGGGTAGGAATAGGGATTCTGGTTATAGACAGACCCGTTTCCTGACTCTACCATGCCACAACTGGGGCAATTACCACCATTATAAGGACTACCACAACATTGACAAACAAGAGGGTGAGAATAAGACATAGAAAGAATCAAAGGGTTTAGGGGATGAGAAATGAAGAATCAAATAGGTAGGAGTGTAAAGGTGAATATTTTTGTGTTTTGTTTTATAAAAAATATAGATAAAAGATGGTAAATATACAATGGATGTATATCCAGATTCACTAATACGCAAAATCGTTAGAATAAGCGCACAACCTCCCCGGCAGCGGCGCCAAATTTTGATTCGCCTCAAACAGTCAGATAATATCAACCAAAGGATTGTCAACAAGTCAAACAGCTGAGGCAAATGCTTCCGTGGAATACAGTGTTTCCCCGGGTCGTAATGTCCCAACGAGGTGTGCGATGTTTTATTATAAACGAATCTGTGATCGAGTGAATCTGAACAGGGAATGGTATAAAAGTGTGTGTGTGTGTTTAACTAGGGTTTTATAACTTAAAATGACTTAAATAAACTATCTTAATGATTACGTGAAATCTAGGTATTTAAAAACGTTTAAAACGTACACCAAATTAAAATCAGACGCGACTGCGTACTGAGAAAAAGGTGAGTTTTAAGAAAAATAAACTACAGGGGTTAAAAATGAAAATCCTACAAACTTAAACTTAAAATAAAATTAAACTAAAAAGAAAACTATTTTTTAGATTATTATATTATTTATTATTAATTATTTAATTAATAACTATTTAACTGTTTAATTAGAAAATTATAAATACTACAAATTAAACTAAAAACTTGTAAAAATAATTTCTAAACTTAAAAATGAACTTGAAGAAAGTATAAAAAATAAAAATAAATATTTTTGTCTTTTTATGAATTTCTTATTAATTAAAAACTATTTATATTAATTATACTAATTAAACTATTTTAAATTACAAATAATATTAAACTAACTTAGAAAATTATGGAAAAATTTATAAAACTATTTTATGACTTATAAAATCTATAAAAAATATAAAAACTAGGTATTGCTATATAAAAATTAATTATGCTATTTATAACTTAATTATTGATTAATTATTAATAAAACTATTTTTAATTCTAATAAATATCAAATGACAATATAAAAATCTAAGAAAATTATTTAAATTACTTTAACCTATAAGGAAATTAATAAAAATATAAAAAACACAAATTACTTAATAAAAATCTAAAAATGAAAATTAAAATTAAATTAAATTAAATAGAAACTATCACTTATTTTTATATTGTTTTTTTCTTGATTTTTATTTTACAAAACTATATTATATATAAAAATAAGCAACTTTAATAAAAACAATAATTTTATAGCTTATTATTAAGCACTGTGGAAGCTTATTGCTACCACAGTTGACTTTTGTTGACTGAAGTGGCAAATAAGCTCAAATGAGCTTATGTGGGACCCACCTTGGTATTTTCTGGTTCTAATAAGTGTATTGGATTTGTCAAAGCTAAATTTAGTCAAATAAGCTCAGTAGATAAGCTAATAAGCATAAATAAGCTAATCCAAAAACTGAATAGCAACACAGAATGGGGACAGATTTTATGGGCTTATTTAGGTGGGGTCCATAGTGGCACAGGTCAAACAAAGGTTCAATCTAGGTTCTCTAGTAGGAGGGGGGGGTTCAAAGATACTAATTTGGAGGCCTGGGGCCCACTATGGTGGCCACAAATCACCACCAAAGTGGTGGTGATGGGTGAGCTGCTGATGTGCAGGGGAGAAGTTCTCCCTGCAGGTGAGTTTGGGAGTGAGTGGGGCCCAGAGAAAAAATGTTAAAAATGTAAAGATGGTGGAAACTTAAACTAGAGCTGGTAGAGTATTACCACAACAAATTTCAATTTCTAAAACCTTCTCCTAAATTCAAAACAAATCCTTGAAGATTTGATAAAATCTGAGAAGCACAAATTTTGACTTTTGATAATAACCTAAGATTTGACTTTATTGAAATTCTAGACTATATTACTGATTGATTAAGTTATGATAAGTTATAATAGACCTAAAATAAGCTAAAACTTAAAGATATAAGCTAAATGGTAGGTTTGTGAAACTTAATTCCTTGACAGTTAACTGTCAAGGGGTTTGGTTTTGGATTTTGACTTTCTACTGAATAAGTGACCAAACAAATGACTCAATTGAATAAAATTATCCTAATGTATTCTAAGTATACTAAAAACTCAGCAAGATATTACCAGGAACAAAGAGTAATCAGCAATGCCAAACACTCCTTTAAAAAGGTAAAAATTAGTTTTTCAAAGCATAAGACTGAAACAACCTAGTATATCAAATCCAAGGGTAATAATTTGTCAGATTAAACCTTTATAAGCTTAAATATGTAGTCACACACAGTTTAAACTCAGATTATCAAGTATAAGCAATTTGACAGTCAATTTAAGATTTTGAGCAACAAGAAAACTAAATGAACCAACAGATGATTTTAAGTTATATATCAACTAACTAACATCAAAGTGATACAAAAACACTAATATGAGCAGATTATAAGGTAATCTACAGTAGCAAGTAAAAAATGAAAATTAAGCTTACAAGGGGAATTGACTGAGAAACAGTGAACCAATGGATCAAAACATAACTTATTGTCCCCCATAGGACTTCTAAACCATGTTCATCCAGAAACCAACATGCTCCATGCTTTTCCTTCTTCTTTTTATGATTTTTTTATTTTTCTACTATTTAATTTGATTTTCTTGGAATTTTTGTATTTAACTACTAAACTAGATTCTGAGATATCTAAAAGCTTCCAAAAGCTTTGTCAGAGCTTAAATGGACTTATGAGATCATAAAACAACAACAACAAACAACATACAACTATGTGAGATTTTTGAGAATTTAATGAAAATGGCATAAACTGAAAATGCAACTGAAACTTGAAATTATCTTTAATTAAGGATTGAAACACATAAACTTAACTGAATAAGTGTTTTTTATGGAAATTACAACTGAATGAACAAACTATACTACCTACGACTAATTTACACTAAACCTAAACTAATACTCTTTATTTTCTGCTTCATTCCTTCTTTATAACCATCTTCTGAGTTTGTGGGACCCATTGGGGTATTTCCCACCATCTCCCAACCGTTGATAAGGCTGAATTGATCTTGGCCGTTTAAATTAATTTCTTGGCGCCAAAGTCTTGTTTTGGTACTGTAGATAACGTGGAGCGGGTTTAGGGGCATTAATGGGTGTGTGAGGTGGAGGGATTGCGTGGAGAGGTTGGGGGAATGAGGTGGAGGTGAAAACTGTGGGCTAGTATAGGAGCAGGTGGTGGTGGTGGTTTCAGTGGTGGTTTTGGTTTTGGGAGGGAAAAGAGAGGGTGAGTGGTTTTGTGGGTTTGACCAACGGTTGACCCGTTTTTATTTTAAAAAGTGGACTGGGTTGGGATAGGTTGGGCCTTGGGAAGTAGTGGGTGGGCTTGGTTTTAGTGTAAGTTTGGATTTGGTTTAAATAATAACATAAGGTCCGTTTGGTTTATTACTTGGAAAATCACAAGGACCAAAAATGTAATTTGGTGAAAGTTAAGGGTGGGGTTGTGGCATTTTTCCAATTTTATCACAAGGGTTATAATTGCCATAATGAATAGCATACGGGTATGTTTTGATAATTTTCACTTTTAAATACCCGGGGACTATTTTTGTCAATTTACCAAACTTGAAGGACTAATCATGTAAATTCACCAAACTTCACAACAAGGACCATTCCTGCAAAAGATTATTAGTACAAGGACCAAAATTAATTTTTCTCAAAGTTTTTACATCCCAGGGACCATTTCTGTCAATTTGCAAAGTACAGGGACTAAACTTGTAATTTTGTGAAATTTTGCACCAAAGGACTAAATATGTAACTTTATGATTAAAAAGGACCTTTGGTGACATTTTCATGTTTTTAGAATGACCAGGGACTAGTTTTGCCAATTTATGAAACTTGAGGGACTGAAACTGCCAATTATGCAAACTTTGTACGTTTTTCATCTGTTTTTGCATATTTTGCATTTGAAACATATAAAACACACTTTAAAGATATTTTAAGTATTTTGATACATATTTGAGTGTTTTTGTATGTTTTGGCAGCTCAGATTAGTATAAAATGATGAGTATTTAGACACTCATCAATCCCCCACACTAAACTATTGCTAGTCCCTAGCAATCTATTGAGAAAAACTTAATGGATTTGAAAAACTCTTTACCAAAAGCCATCACTTCTGGAGTAGCCAGGTGTAAGAACTGTGGCACACCTGATAACCTTGTGATTTTGAGCAAATCACCAGCTGTCAACGGATTTGATTTGTCTTTACCAAAAGCCGTTTGCTTCTGGACTAGCCAACTCTTGATGGATTAGTCAACATCTTGGTGAGCTGATTACCAATTATGGATTTTCCACAGCCTTTACCACAAGCCATAATCTTGCGGGCTAGCCAACTCATTATCTTTTGAGGATGATGGGGAGTTGAGGAACCATACAATTTTTGGCAAATTGCAAGCCATAAACGAGTTTGAGTTATCTTTACCAAGAACCGTTTGCTCCTGGATTAGCCAATCCTGTTGTGGGTTAGACATGGAGGATTGATACCATTTATTGCGTTCTAAGTGAGAAAAAATTTTAAAATTTTGGCTAAAATGGGGGTTCTTGATGGAACATGTGTTTAAATTCGTTAGAATAACGAATCTCCCCCCACACTTAGAACTGAATATTGTCCTCAATATTCAAAGTACCGGGTGTTAAACCGACACTTAGAACGTAAGAAGAAAAATATTCCATAGCCTTTATTTATTTAAGATGTATATACATACAATTATTTTTTTGATAAAACTTCTTAAATAGAAGCTATCACTATATGTACATTTTTTTTTGAAGATATATATATATATATAAATATATATATATATATATATATATATATATATATATATATATATATATATATATATATATATATATATATATATATATATATATATATACAATATGTGGGGCATTTCCCCCACACTAGGGTGGTACACACGGGTGAAAACCCATGTACATGCTAATGTTTTTGATTACCGAGTCACTAGCTTGACTCGACCCCGAATTTATTTGTCCATGGGGAAGCAAGTGGAAGAGACAATCTCAATCGGACTTTCATTCAAGATATTTGGATAAATATTTGAAGCACGTGAAAGTTCCACACCGATGAGACAAGTAATCGGCTCATAATTTATAAATGAGAATGCCGGGATCAAAGATAATGTCTTCACTCCCGAAAGAGTGAAGAACAGGATAAACCACAGGATATATGAAGAAAAGAAAGAAGGTCATGATGAAAATCATAATTAACTCCTCATCTTCATTAGGAGAATTCATTGTTTCATGAATCGCCTCATTTAAGCTCGTTTGATCAAGACATATTATGGGTATGTCTAGATCAAAATAGAAACTATCATACTCCGTTGGAGATATGATATGAGTGAGTTCACAGGAGAACTCCTCAAAGGTGAATGATTCGTATTCGGGATTGATTTGAGTGAGTTCATTGGGGAACTCCTCAAAAGTAAATGATTCATAAACGGGAAGAGAATTATGAGAATGAGAAGTGGTGATACCACTTATCTTCTCTTCCGTTTGATCAAAATGGAACGTTTGTAATTCAGGAATAGAATCATTGATCAAAACCTCACTATCCGTGACAGGGATAGGAGATGAAATAGGCTTTTCATTAAAAGCCTCGATTCTAGAAATGAGAAGATTAGCATTTAATAATGTAAGACGAAGAGATTCGTCTTGGATTATTTCTTCCTCATTCTCTTCTTCTGAGTTGACAAGCTCAGAAGGTAATTCCCCCACATAACTTATGTCTCCACAAGATAAAGAATAGTTCTCATCAGAATCAGAGAACATCTCAGTATGATTATTTGGAAAGACAAGAGGGGGAGGGATATCACACATATGATCAAGAATTCCCTGTGACTCACTTGGGATTGGGACAAGGTTCTCAACACTAGACTTTATGAATTCGTCCGATTCCTTTGCAGGAACAGTGTCAAGATGCTCGTCCCCCATGTTCAGAGAGTGAGTGGGAACCTCGGGTGTGATAACAGACTCAGGGAGTTGAGAAGGACTAGCAGTAATGAAGTCTACAAGTTCCATTATTTCTACTGCTGGTGATTCAGTTATATTCTTTTCTCCCTGTATTTCTACTGAAGTAGCTTCAACTGAAGTTGAATCAAAAGGTTCCTCAGATACCTTTGGGATTGGAACAAGTTCATTTATTTCCTTAAAAGGAGTTACTTTGAATTGCTTGTCCCCCATTATTAAGATATCTGAAGGGTTATTTGAGTTTTCTTCTTCAATTGGTTGATCCTCATCACTTTCATCCTTACGATGTAATGAGTTAACATGAGGTTTTTGTTTCCTAAGAATCTGATCCTTAAGACTGTTTATTCCATCTTGAATGGTTTGGTTGAATTGAGTTTGATTAATCAGCATTTTAGTAATCAATTCAGCTTTAGCTAACTCGTCCTGAGGAAGTGGTTGAGGGTTTGTGTACTGTGAAGGCTGGTTAAAACCAAATTCATGATTGTTACAAGGAACCTGTTCATAGACAAACTGATTCCTAGTTTGAAAATCAGAGCTGTAGTGAGGGCCTCCACAATACTCACTAGAAGAACTTGGCTCATGGCGAAGCGAAATATTAGCCAACTCCTCCTTAAGATCTTTGATTTTCTCAAGAACCTCAAGACAAGGGTCTTGCTGGATATGAGGAGTTGCTTGAATCATTTGGCACTGTGGAGGTGGGTCTTGAAACGGATAGTTGTAATTGTTACAAGGAAATGGATTCCTTGTTTGACAATCAGAGCTAAAGTGTGGACCTCCACAGTACTCACAACAGTTGAACTGCTGAGTCTTATGGTGTGGAAGTTGGTGGAATGAATCAGTCATGTCAGGGTAGGAATAGGGATTCTGGTTATAGACAGACCCGTTTCCTGACTCTACCATGCCACAACTGGGGCAATTACCACCATTATAAGGACTACCACAACATTGACAAACAAGAGGGTGAGAATAAGACATAGAAAGAATCAAAGGGTTTAGGGGATGAGAAATGAAGAATCAAATAGGTAGGAGTGTAAAGGTGAATATTTTTGTGTTTTGTTTTATAAAAAATATAGATAAAAGATGGTAAATATACAATGGATGTATATCCAGATTCACTAATACGCAAAATCGTTAGAATAAGCGCACAACCTCCCCGGCAGCGGCGCCAAATTTTGATTCGCCTCAAACAGTCAGATAATATCAACCAAAGGATGGTCAACAAGTCAAACAGCTGAGGCAAATGCTTCCGTGGAATACAGTGTTTCCCCGGGTCGTAATGTCCCAACGAGGTGTGCGATGTTTTATTATAAACGAATCTGTGATCGAGTGAATCTGAACAGGGAATGGTATAAAAGTGTGTGTGTGTGTTTAACTAGGGTTTTATAACTTAAAATGACTTAAATAAACTATCTTAATGATTACGTGAAATCTAGGTATTTAAAAACGTTTAAAACGTACACCAAATTAAAATCAGACGCGACTGCGTACTGAGAAAAAGGTGAGTTTTAAGAAAAATAAACTACAGGGGTTAAAAATGAAAATCCTACAAACTTAAACTTAAAATAAAATTAAACTAAAAAGAAAACTATTTTTTAGATTATTATATTATTTATTATTAATTATTTAATTGATAACTATTTAACTATTTAATTAGAAAATTATAAATACTACAAATTAAACTAAAAACTTGTAAAAATAATTTCTAAACTTAAAAATGAACTTGAAGAAAGTATAAAAAATAAAAATAAATATTTTTGTCTTTTTATGAATTTCTTATTAATTAAAAACTATTTATATTAATTATACTAATTAAACTATTTTAAATTACAAATAATATTAAACTAACTTAGAAAATTATGGAAAAATTTATAAAACTATTTTATGACTTATAAAATCTATAAAAAATATAAAAACTAGGTATTGCTATATAAAAATTAATTATGCTATTTATAACTTAATTATTGATTAATTATTAATAAAACTATTTTTAATTCTAATAAATATCAAATGACAATATAAAAATCTAAGAAAATTATTTAAATTACTTTAACCTATAAGGAAATTAATAAAAATATAAAAAACACAAATTACTTAATAAAAATCTAAAAATGAAAATTAAAATTAAATTAAATTAAATAGAAACTATCACTTATTTTTATATTGTTTTTTTCTTGATTTTTATTTTACAAAACTATATTATATATAAAAATAAGCAACTTTAATAAAAACAATAATTTTATAGCTTATTATTAAGCACTGTGGAAGCTTATTGCTACCACAGTTGACTTTTGTTGACTGAAGTGGCAAATAAGCTCAAATGAGCTTATGTGGGACCCACCTTGGTATTTTCTGGTTCTAATAAGTGTATTGGATTTGTCAAAGCTAAATTTAGTCAAATAAGCTCAGTAGATAAGCTAATAAGCATAAATAAGCTAATCCAAAAACTGAATAGCAACACAGAATGGGGACAGATTTTATGGGCTTATTTAGGTGGGGTCCACAGTGGCACAGGTCAAACAAAGGTTCAATCTAGGTTCTCTAGTAGGAGGGGGGGGGGGTTCAAAGATACTAATTTGGAGGCCTGGGGCCCACTATGGTGGCCACAAATCACCACCAAAGTGGTGGTGATGGGTGAGCTGCTGATGTGCAGGGGAGAAGTTCTCCCTGCAGGTGAGTTTGGGAGTGAGTGGGGCCCAGAGAAAAAATGTTAAAAATGTAAAGATGGTGGAAACTTAAACTAGAGCTGGTAGAGTATTACCACAACAAATTTCAATTTCTAAAACCTTCTCCTAAATTCAAAACAAATCCTTGAAGATTTGATAAAATCTGAGAAGCACAAATTTTGACTTTTGATAATAACCTAAGATTTGACTTTATTGAAATTCTAGACTATATTACTGATTGATTAAGTTATGATAAGTTATAATAGACCTAAAATAAGCTAAAACTTAAAGATATAAGCTAAATGGTAGGTTTGTGAAACTTAATTCCTTGACAGTTAACTGTCAAGGGGTTTGGTTTTGGATTTTGACTTTCTACTGAATAAGTGACCAAACAAATGACTCAATTGACTAAAATTATCCTAATGTATTCTAAGTATACTAAAAACTCAGCAAGATATTACCAGGAACAAAGAGTAATCAGCAATGCCAAACACTCCTTTAAAAAGGTAAAAATTAGTTTTTCAAAGCATAAGACTGAAACAACCTAGTATATCAAATCCAAGGGTAATAATTTGTCAGATTAAACCTTTATAAGCTTAAATATGTAGTCACACACAGTTTAAACTCAGATTATCAAGTATAAGCAATTTGACAGTCAATTTAAGA
This sequence comes from Artemisia argyi, assembly GCA_030686995.1. Taxonomy (NCBI): domain Eukaryota; kingdom Viridiplantae; phylum Streptophyta; class Magnoliopsida; order Asterales; family Asteraceae; genus Artemisia; species Artemisia argyi. The sequence goes on from CM060678.1 coordinate 201,493,364, forward strand.
TTTTGAGCAACAAGAAAACTAAATGAACCAACAGATGATTTTAAGTTATATATCAACTAACTAACATCAAAGTGATACAAAAACACTAATATGAGCAGATTATAAGGTAATCTACAGTAGCAAGTAAAAAATGAAAATTAAGCTTACAAGGGGAATTGACTGAGAAACAGTGAACCAATGGATCAAAACATAACTTATTGTCCCCCATAGGACTTCTAAACCATGTTCATCCAGAAACCAACATGCTCCATGCTTTTCCTTCTTCTTTTTATGATTTTTTTTATTTTTCTACTATTCAATTTGATTTTCTTGGAATTTTTGTATTTAACTACTAAACTAGATTCTGAGATATCTAAAAGCTTCCAAAAGCTTTGTCAGAGCTTAAATGGACTTATGAGATCATAAAACAACAACAACAAACAACATACAACTATGTGAGATTTTTGAGAATTTAATGAAAATGGCATAAACTGAAAATGCAACTGAAACTTGAAATTATCTTTAATTAAGGATTGAAACACATAAACTTAACTGAATAAGTGTTTTTTTATGGAAATTACAACTGAATGAACAAACTATACTACCTACGACTAATTTACACTAAACCTAAACTAATACTCTTTATTTTCTGCTTCATTCCTTCTTTATAACCATCTTCTGAGTTTGTGGGACCCACTAGGGTATTTCCCACCATCTCCCAACCGTTGATAAGGCTGAATTGATCTTGGCCGTTTAAATTAATTTCTTGGCGCCAAAGTCTTGTTTTGGTACTGTAGATAACGTGGAGCGGGTTTAGGGGCATTAATGGGTGTGTGAGGTGGAGGGATTGCGTGGAGAGGTTGGGGGAATGAGGTGGAGGTGAAAACTGTGGGCTAGTATAGGAGCAGGTGGTGGTGGTGGTTTCAGTGGTGGTTTTGGTTTTGGGAGGGAAAAGAGAGGGTGAGTGGTTTTGTGGGTTTGACCAACGGTTGACCCGTTTTTATTTTAAAAAGTGGACTGGGTTGGGATAGGTTGGGCCTTGGGAAGTAGTGGGTGGGCTTGGTTTTAGTGTAAGTTTGGATTTGGTTTAAATAATAACATAAGGTCCGTTTGGTTTATTACTTGGAAAATCACAAGGACCAAAAATGTAATTTGGTGAAAGTTAAGGGTGGGGTTGTGGCATTTTTCCAATTTTATCACAAGGGTTATAATTGCCATAATGAATAGCATACGGGTATGTTTTGATAATTTTCACTTTTAAATACCCGGGGACTATTTTTGTCAATTTACCAAACTTGAAGGACTAATCATGTAAATTCACCAAACTTCACAACAAGGACCATTCCTGCAAAAGATTATTAGTACAAGGACCAAAATTAATTTTTCTCAAAGTTTTTACATCCCAGGGACCATTTCTGTCAATTTGCAAAGTACAGGGACTAAACTTGTAATTTTGTAAAATTTTGCACCAAAGGACTAAATATGTAACTTTATGATTAAAAAGGACCTTTGGTGACATTTTCATGTTTTTAGAATGACCAGGGACTAGTTTTGCCAATTTATGAAACTTGAGGGACTGAAACTGCCAATTATGCAAACTTTGTACGTTTTTCATCTATTTTTGCATATTTTGCATTTGAAACATATAAAACACACTTTAAAGATATTTTAAGTATTTTGATACATATTTGAGTGTTTTTGTATATTTTGGCAGCTCAGATTAGTATAAAATGATGAGTATTTAGACACTCATCAGTCGGATAAACTGGATGATGCACTATGGGCTTTCCGCACTGCTTACAAAACACCGATCGGGTGTACTCCATATAAGCTAGTGTACGGGAAAGCATGTCATCTTCCGATCAAATTAGAACATAAGGCCTACTGGGCCTTAAAACATGCAAATTTCGACCTTCACACAGCGGGTGATCACCGCAAGGTTCAACTAAACGAATTAAATGAACTTCGTGATTATGAGAATTCTTTGATTTACAAGGAAAAAACCAAGAAGATCCACGACTCAAAAATTAAAAACCGTGTTTTCAACATCGGTGACAGAGTCCTTCTCTTCAATTCACGATTGAAAATATTCTCAGGAAAGCTTAAAACTCGTTGGTCTGGGCCATTCACTGTAACAAAAGTATTTCCATACGGAACTGTTGAGTTATCTCAACCTGACGGTTCCAACTTCAAAGTGAATGGCCATCGGTTAAAGCACTACTTTGGAGGGGACATACCACCAATGGTTGTCCCGGATCTCCAAACTTTCCCCACGAACCAATGAATTCGGGGATCGAGTCAAGCTAGCGACTCGATAAACAAAAACAGTAGCATGTATAAGGGGTTTTCACCCTAAGTGTGGGGGAAGTTACCCCTGCTATGGTCCACCATGTATATATCTCAAAAAAAAAAATGTGTGTATATATCTATATAAATAAAGTGAAAAATGTTATTTCCACATTTAGCTTGTAATATCATCTTTTTCTGTTCAAAGAGTCGGCATAATAGCCGGGATTTTGAATACTAAGGACAATATTCAACTCTAAGTGTGGTGGGGGGGGGGGGGAATTCTAGCGAATTTTATCACATTATATCTTCTAGTAACCCCGTTTTAGCCAAAATTTTAGAATTTTTTTTTCACTTTATTTCAAAATTTTTATGGTTATCAGTCCGCCTTGTCTAAGCCACAAAAGGACTGACTAATCAAGGAGCAAACGGATCTTGGTAAAGATATCTCAAAACCGTTGATGGCTGACAATTTGCCCAAAATTGTATGAGATTCAACTCACCATATCTTTAATCGTGAAGAGTTGGCTAGCTCGCAAGGTTATGGCTTGTGGTAAAGGCAGTGAAAAACCATAATTGGTAATCAACTCACCAAGATGATGACTTTATTTCCATCAAAGAGTTGGCTAGTCCAGAAGCAAACGGCTTTTGGTAAAGACAAATCAAATCCGTTGACAGCTGATGATTTGCTCAAAATCATATGGTTATCAGTGTACCATAGTTCTTACTTGAGCTAAAACATTTGACTACTCCAGAAGTAATGGCTTTTGGTAAAAAGACTTCAAATCCATTACGTTTTCTCAAAAGATTGCTAGGGACTAGCAATATTTTAGTGTGGGGGATTGATAAGTGTGTAAATACTCATCATTTTCACCTAATCTGAGCTGCCAAAATATCCAAAAACACTCAAATATGCATCATAATACTGAAAATATCCCAGAAGTGTGTTTTATATGTTTCAGATGCAAAATGATAAAAAATAGATGAAATATGAACTAAGTTTGCATAATTGGCAGTTTCAGTCCCTCAACTTTCAAAAGTTGTCAAAACTAGTCCCTGGTTATTTTAAAAACATGAAAAAGTCACCATAGGTCCTTTTGAATCACAAATAAACATAATTAGTCCTTTGGTGCAAAGTTTCATAAAATTACAAATTTAGTCCCTCAACTTTGCAAAATTGACAAATGGTCCCTGGGATATAAAAACTTTGAGAAAATCAATTTTTGTCCTTGTGCTACTCATCTATGGCAGGAATGGTCATTGGTTGGAAAGTTTGGTGAAATTACAAGATTGGTCTCTGAAATTTCAAAGTTGGCAGATATGGTCCCTGGAAGTTCAAAAAGTGGAAAAGTCAACTATGGTCCTTACACTATTAAACCTTGGCAAGTTTTACCCTTGCAAGTACTTTTGGAAAGTTGTCAAACCCAACCCTCAAAAATCTAGAAATTACAAAATTGGTCCTTGTGATAATAAACAAACCAAACCGGACCCTTAGTATTACAACACCCCAATACCAAATCCAATCCAACACAAAAACATCACCAAGCCCAAACCCCTTCCCCAGCCCATCACCTGAGCCCAAACCACCCTAAAACCATTCTAAATAATATACCAGGGTCAAACTCAGTCAAACAAGCCATCCCTTCCCTCTCACACCCTCCCACTTGCACTGTAGCACCATCACTTCACCACTCCCACTTGCCATCACATCCCACCGCCCTTACCACCACTATTACCTAACAATCCAAAGTTTCATTTTTACCCCTGTAGTTTATATTTGCTTAAAACTCACCTTTTTCCCAGCACGCAATCGTGTCTGATTTTAATTTGATTTACGTTTATACACATCTGTTTCCCATAATTGTTAATACTGTTATTCCTAATCATTCCAGTATTGTAAAACAAATCCAAATCATTGTCTGGTTACTTCCCATTCAAATTCACCCAATCACAAACCCGTTTTTATACCATCACACCTTGTTTGGACATAACGACCCGGGGAACCACTATATTCCACGGAGAATTAAGCTTAAGGAGTTTGACTATATTGACCACATCTATGGTTGACTTTGGTTGACTGCTTTAGCACGAGTCAACGTGACATCGTGTTGAAGCATCCATATGCTCATATCCCGTGCTTACGTCTTCTCTAATTACGTAACGGGTTTACTCCCTTATTGGTCAAACTAAGTCAAAGGTCACTTTGCATAAATGCATCCTTTCCCACTTGGGTTATGCTTTACATCAAGGTAAAACACTTAACTTGTTTGAACCAAGGTATTAGGTGAGAACGTCGAGTCGTGGAAAGTCACGAGATATGAACCTATGGATTCTCGACGTTGTGTTACTTGAACTTATAAGTAACTTATGATTTTCTCAATTTATAATCTTTATTGTCTAAACCTTTTCTTCTTAATGACAATTAGATTACTTTTTAATTTTCTCTTAATCTCATTTCTACTAAAGACAAATCCAATTATATCCAAATCAAATATTCTTTTACACAATCTCTTACACTCTTACATATTCCCTTACACAGTACATCTCAACCATTCATTCCCTTACAACACATCTCATCCCTTCATTTTTAACACATGGGAATTGTATGAATTCCAAAGAGGCTCCATCTAATCCAAGCCATCCAATTCAAACTAAACACATCTCAACCATCCATTCAACCTCTCCTCTCTATACCATCATATGTGTTTGATCCTCACCATCCATTTCAAACCAAAACCATCTCAACTATTGAATTCCCCTTTCCCCCCAAGCAAAGCATATTCCTTTAGAATATCCTTTCTTAATCCAAACACAAGGCATCTTTGATGTATGATTGAAGTGAAGTCGGATGAGGTACTTAGGGATAGCCTTACTATTGAGATTCCTTTACTTGATGGTTCGGGTTCGACTATTGAGAAGATCCGGGTGGAATATGAGTGGAAACCGCCTCGCTGTGATAAATGCAAGGTGTTTGGACATGTTTTGGTGGATTGTCCTAAGGGTGTGATACCGACTGCTCAACCTTCGAAGAATGTTAATGATGGTTTTCAGACTGTTAACAATAAGAAGAAGGGTAAGCAAGCTGCCTCGAATACGGGTCGCGGAGGTTTTACCAAACCTGTTGTGGGTAAGCATTTTGAATATCAGCCAAAGAAGACTCCTACTGTGCCCAAGAAAGTTAATGATGGTAAGAAGAAGACTTCTGATGTGGCTAGTACGAGTGGAACTACGATCTCTACATCTAACCAATTTGATGCGCTTAATATGGATGATACGGATACGTTTGGTATTCCTACTTATGACACCTGCATGGATGTGGATTCTGGCAGTTCAATGAAAGTTAATGTGGATAAGTCGGTTAAGACTGGTGATACATCACAAGAACCACTTGTGAGTGATTCAATGGGAACTAAGGAAGTTGGTTCTACTCCTTTAGTTGATAAAATTAGTAAGTATGAGAAGATTCTTATTGAAGGGAAAGGTACTCTTGTGGATGATGATGGTCACCCTGTTCCATCTGCCTCTGTCACTAAGAGGACTAACCCATTTTCCAAGGTGAGTGAGGTTGTGGTTACTGATAGTGAGGAGGAGGAGGTCCTTAACACGTTCGACGAATCTGCGAATCTTTTTGGTAGAAGTCAAGAGCGTGAAGATGAGTTTGATGACTATGATGATTACTCGAAGCAAATTCATGATCTTCCAGGGGAATTGGATGCTCTTAATGCCATTTATGGCTTTAATCTCCAAGGTCGTAGGAAGTAGTTTTTTGTCCGAGTTTTTTCTATATGATGAGGTAGTGGTTTGTTTTCTTGTCTAGAAAATAGGAAGTATCTTGTTATGTAAGCTTTTCGCCTATGTAACGGGCTGAGATATGGGATTCACTCATATCCGTTGTTCTTAAATGTTTTTTGGAGTAATATATTTACCGGGTCTTTTGACCTTTTACCCAAGGCATCTTTGATCCTAGCCATTCATTTCAAATAATCACATCTCAACCCTTCATTTCCCCCACATGCCAAATTATTTGAAAACCAAGGGAGGCTCCCTTTGATCTCCACCATCCAATTCAAACCATCTCATCTCAACCCTCCATCTCATTTTCCCCCCTAAGCATTGGAATATACCTTGGCATATTCTTTCTCTCTTTTCTATGCCATGTGAGGAATAACACTTCAACCCCTTCTAAATTATCTTATTTACACTTTCTACCCTTGGTATTTGGTTTTCTTATAAACATTTTACAAAACATTTTCCAAATTGGCTATTTGAGTTGGTAAACCTTAGAATGATTAATGTTAAGGTTTAGTGTGAAGTACAATTGGGGGTTTAGCAAGGATAGGTATTTATAAGATCCAAACACCCAACACTTGGGAAACATTTACAGAAGCCTCGCGCGCTGCCCGCGCGTTGACGCGTGGGTGACGCGCTGGCCTCGGTAAATTTTCCCAAGTTTGGGTTCTTAGCCTATAAATACCATCCTTGCCTCTTGTATTCCTCACCCTTGCTATTATTCTTTCTCTCTAGATTCTTTCTTCCTAAACACTCTCAAATCTCTCTATCTCTCTATCTCAAATCTTGTGTTCTTGGTTTTCATACTAACATCTTTGAAAGAACACATCTCTTTGCAAAGGAAGAATCATAAGAACCTAATCTACTATTGTGATTGTGTCGAGGGTCTTCTTATCTATACCCTTTCTACTAGAATCGAGTCTCTAGGTTAGGTTAGGACTTGATTAAACAAACATTCATTCATTCATTCAATTGTTTGTAAGGGAAGTCTTATGTCTTGATGACCAAGCCTAGATCATTGGGGATCTAGTTGGGGTTTGATACTTCTGGTGGGAAGTCTTGGTAGTGGTCTTGGTGACCCTTAGGTGAAGTCGAATCGCGAGATTCTTTTGGGTGGTTTCCGAGGGCGGAATATCGTTGGGGAGTAACTCCTTCTTTGTGAGCATCGATATTGGTGTATATCGGTGGAGTGAATTGTAACGTTTTGTAGTCCACCAAAAGGATTATACTAGTGAATAGCATTGGAGTCACGGATTCGCAACTGGACGTACGGATGGTATAAACCCCCCATCCCGAACCAATATATATCGTTGTGTTCTTTACTTGCTTTATATACTTTGGTTATGTAGTGGTTGTTGGATTATTGTACAACCACTTGGTGTTCTCTTTGGCTTAAAGTTTTTAAACATTCAAAAAGCCAAAGAAACCGTATTCACCCCCTCTACGGTTCTACAAAACCCTAATTGGAGGCGAGCTGACGGCGTCACACTTTGCAAATGACACCGTCACCATTGTAAAACTATATATGCTTTTGCATGTTTTCATTAATTCGTGTAACATCTTGGAGTAGGGTTTTGTGGACGAATTTCTCAGGTTTTGTGGACGAATTTCTCAGCTTTTGTTATGGGTTCTACAGCTCCAAAACACATGTTTTCTTGAAGATAAGTTATTCGTTTAATCGTTCAATATGTCTATGTGTTGTTTGATACTTGTTTATCTTCTCTTCTTTTTAACATGCTAGCTTAGATTTGTTTACGTTTGCTTAGATCTAATGAAACATAGTTGTTGAATATTGATTTGTCGTCTATTGTTTAATTGATTGCCTCATGTTAGGCTAACAAAACTCGCTGACATCTTATATGTAACTAGCTTGAACGTCTTAGAAACGCAACCGTAGAGTGCACTATTGGTTTTTCCCGTTGTATTTATTGCATGAATTACTGCTTGTAGATCCAAAAACTTAATAGACTTTAAGGGTTTTAGGGGAGACTAAGATTCATAGAGTTGGGGGCTTCGGTACCCCCCACGACCAATATCAAGTAATATAGTGCTTCAATTAAAACAAGGACGTGACAATTCAACAAATCAGTAGGAGATAACTATGGAGTAATTAAATCTAATTCAATACACTTTTCCCTATCATAAGAAGTAACGAAATTTACTTTTTCTTGTTATTAGTTTTATTTTAGTTATTATTAGTTTTGGGTTAGTTGATTAGTAACTAATTCTGCCCACTCTTTCAAAACCCAACTGCTTTCATAAAATATAAAATTACAAAAAGAATCATCCCTCACATGTAGACCTACCTCGTCATACATCCTGACCTAACGACACCATTCCCCTAGAGAACGAACTTTCCTCGAAGTCTTACCTATACTACACTACAACAGTTAGGTACACTGCCTAGAGGATTGTAAAACTTATTTTCGAGGTCTTGCGAATCTCATATCATTAACCTTCAGACTAAAAAGTTTAAGCCTGCCAATCTTTATAATCTCAACAATAACATTCTCCCACTTTTGACTTTGATTCTTAAACAACCTTCTATTCCCCTTTGACCATATACAATAAATAGTAGCATTAAAGATTAATTGTCTTATAGTTATCTAAATGCTACTAATATTAGGCTCCTTAATTAACCAATTAGTAATTACCTTCCAATCAAAACTCCCCAAAGTAAATCTTGCAACATTTCTTACTTTATTCCATATATTACCAGAATAAGAACAAGTAAAGAAAAGGTGGTCATGGGAATCAATACCTTGGCCACATAATACATAATTCATTTGCTTACCAGGAAAACATTGCATGACTCTATCTTGTGTACTCAGTCTACTATGCATTGTAACTCACACCACAAATGAATGTTTGGGAATACACTGAGAAAACCACACGATCTTTTCCCATTCCACTTTTTCTTGTTCATCTCTAAAATATTTAATTTCCATATTCTTCCAACAACAAATTGCACTTCTCTTTTCTTTTTATCAATCCAAACCGCCTTATCCATTTTCTCTTCACTCAATGGCTTTTCTCCTATCCATTCCTATGGCTAATGTATTTAGACAATGGCTTTTCTCCTATCCAAGTACCATATCATACCAAAATGTCTTTCCCATTCCCCACACAGTACTTAATATGGGGTCTTATTTTATTGTGGTCAGTAGGTAATTCCAACCCCAACTAGCACTCTTATCCTTAGTAACATCCCAAATGCTCCAACCCTTTGAATCTAACAGTATTGATCCATTGAGACCAGATAGATTCCTTTCCACAACCAGGTTCCATATATGTTTGATTAACAGAACTTCATTCCACACACTTAGTTGCTTTAAACCCAATCCCCCCTGATTCTTTGGAAGACAAACAATTTTACAAGATATTTTTGCTTTCCCTTTTGCAGTTTCCCCACTATTCCATAAAAACCCTTTTATAATTTTCTCAATATCATTTACAACACTCTTACGTAGTAAAATACATTAGCCCAATATAACTGCATAGCAGATAATACAACAGCTATAAGTTGTAATCTACCTACATAGGACAAAAACATATTATTCCGATCATTTATCCTTTGTCTCACCTTATCAATTAATCATTTGCAATCAGTGACACTTAACTTCCTAGCGACTAACGGAACCCCTAAGTATCTCACAGGAATCTTACCTTTTTTAAATGGAAGAATCTTCATAATCTCCTTCACAACATACTTTACATTTCCACGAAACAAAGTCCTTTTTTCGAGATTAGGAATCAATCCATAAACAACACAGAACCCTCTCATGCATATTTGACTGAATACACTTCACCATTGCATAGGACCAAAATGTGATCTGAAAAACATAAATGTGTTAGTTTCATTTCAGCACAACCACCATGGTATTTAAACATACCATTTTCTATTATTTTCTTCTTTATTGTCTGATTAAAAACCTCCACAACCATTCTAAAAAGGTAGGGTGACATAGTGATCACCTTGCCTCAACCTTCTTCCCCATTTAAAGAAACCAACCCTATCACCATTTATGTGATATATTGGCCAACATAGTTTGCAACAAAAGTTTCTTATATATGAACTTAAAAAAAATTGCTATCGTATGTGGATTTGAAGTTACTTGTCACTTATTTGCGATAACTTATGGGCTGTTTAGTTAGTAAAACAGTTAGGGGGAAGTGTCGTACCCCTAGGTGCGAGACATGCCAAGACCAACCAAATATTGACACTTGAATTTTTTTTTTCTTATTTTCTTTTTATTGAGTCACACCCTTTAGATGTAACTCGTGTGACAAGGGTTAAATCACCATTTTTGATCTTTTGAAAAACTAAATGATAAGATATTACTGTTTTGATAATTTTTCTTTAGAAAAAACATAAAATATTAACATAATATGTGTAACTATTTGACTCAAATGCTTTTATTTGATATCACTTCCATCCCGAATGCAAAATAGCAATGTTGCAAAGAAAAAGCCTACAAAACTAATTAACCGCCTAGACGCTAATTGGCTACCAACTTTTTCGATTTGTGTAAGTCGGTCAAACAATCGGTCAACGATGGTCAACAGTGGTCAAACTTACCGAAAACCTGCAAATCTTGCCGGAAATACTAAATACTCGCCGTAAGCTTGTTTTAATCACTTATAGTCGTTGTTTACACTTATTACAACTTGTTTTTTTTAAGGAAAATCTTGCTGAAAATACCCAAAACTCACCGAAAATACTCAAAACTTGCTGAAAATACCAATCCGATTAATCATCGATTAATACCACCTACACCGATTACAAGCTCCAAAAGAATCGACCGGCCGACTACCGATTCACCATTTTTATAACCTTGCAAAGAAGTAAACCAATTTCGAATCATAGAGTTGGAAACTCAAGCGGTCAAGCCGCACTTGACTATAACCAATATAAGTGATGTTGGGGTGTGCAGATGATTGATTTGAAACGTAGGAGTGGCGAAGATCAAAAAAGCGTTTAAGAGGATCTCACGTTGATGAAAGACAAATTATTAAGCTATCTCACTTACCGTCAATAAAGCTTCACCGTTGTAACTTTGTACCCTTATAATGTAAATAAATATTTTCTCCAATCTCAAAATGAATGTAGCACGACTTCTCTAAATCGTGCGAGCCACTGTAAGTCCGTAACTTTGTGTCGTGTGTCGTGTTTGTTTTTGTGATCTTATTAGATTCTCAAGTTTAGTACTCAACTAATACACTCTATACTACATTGTTCTGTTGTCTTAACAAGTGGTACTAAAACTTGTCAAAGCGGAGCTAGAAATTTTTTTTGGAGGGCCGAAACAAAAATTTTTTTTCGGGAAAAACTTTAAATGGGAGGGCCGAGATAGAAAAAATAAAATTTTAACACATGAAATCACGAAAAAATACAGTAACGAGCTTAGGCCTGGGCCCGAGACCCTTCCCGTCCCTTAATAGCTCCGTCCATGCTTGTCTTGAGTGTTTTGATTGAATTGAACTCCTAAGTGTGACACATGAGATCTTGTATTTGTATGCATGAGACTTACAAAATAGAGAACGTGTCTTGTTGATCGGTTTATGCTTATCCTAGGCGTGATAATCTTGATGAGAAAGACTTGGGAGACAATGACATAACCGATATTAAAAAGTGGCCCAATCAACGAAAAGTTGATTTATGATAAAACAGGGTGCCGAAAACTAATATCTAGTCGACAACTATTAAGTTGTCTTGTTTAGGTGGCACAATATTTGTTAGACGTTTTGTTTCAACATAAAAAAAATGCTTTATTTGTTAATTATATTGATGTTGTTTGTTACAAATTTTAATGTGATTTGACAAAACTCAAATAGTATATTTTACGGTGTAAAACAATCTTCGATAACTATTCATTAACTTAGCTATTATATTGGATTAATTTACGCTATGTTCTTAAGATAAAATTTGAAGAGAAAGGAAAAAAAAAATAATGTTTGTGTGTTTTTAAGTTTATTTTAAGGAAAAAAAAAAGACGAATTGGAAAACAAAATGACAAAAACAATCTCCACATTATTTTTGGAAGGAAAGAGAAATGAAACGTATATAAATATATTTTGTTGTAAGACCAATACGTCATTTTTAAAAATTTTGAATTTTTGATAATAACAACTAAAAGACATATATGTAATTGAACAAATTATTTTTCTTTTTTTCCGACTTAGAGTTATGGTTTCATTTATCGAACATATAAACCAACACTTTATTTTTTATCTCTTATTCTTTCTCTTGTCATTTGTTTTAAAACTTAGAAAACATAGTATAAAGGATCAAGAATTCTATATGAAAAGAAAACATAAATACATTTAAGTTATTGAACTGAATGTACAATGTTAATGATATGTTTAAGTATGGTTTATTGCATAGAAAAACCATTAATTTAAATATCTTAACTAGAAGTTAAAAACTTGGTACCTAAGCAAAGTATCCAAAAAAATGGATTGGTGCAAAATCCACAGATTCCTAGTGACAAACCTTCAACAAGATTTTATTAAAATGGGTCCCAATTATATTTATGTATATCCAAACTATCTTTAGTCTTGTTATAAGCTACTGTAATTAATTTCATAAATCACTATTAAATCATTGCAATAATAGAACAAAGAAAATGGAAGGTGATCAAGAAACACCAAAACCAACAGTTGTGAATATTGATACAGCTCAGTCATGGGATTCATATGTTGAACAATCAAAATCTAATGGAACCCCTGTAAGTCTTTTATTTATTTATTTATTTTTAATCCATATGATCACTTTTTATAAGTTGAAAATATTAGTTTATGTTGCTAGAATGGTTTAAATCACTGATGCTTAATAGGGTTTTTGTATACCTTAATCTTGGCAGTTTTTTTTTTTTTTTTTTTTTTTTTGGTCATATGGACAGTTTTTAGCTTAAAAAGATTGTTTTGTGCTTAAAAAAGGACTGATCTTTGTACTGTTAAAGTGTTAATGCGACTCTTTGTTTAGGATTTTGTTGGTTAAGTTTAAACAAATACTTTTTAGCTAAAATGCTGAATGTACTATTTAGAGTATGTTTGGATTTGAGATGGTATTTTCGTTTGCCGTTTCTGTAGAACCTCAATGTTGTTGTTGTCAATAACTAAATATTTAGTTTGAAGGGTCAAATTCTGGCTCATTTTACATTGATGATGATATTTTGCTACTTGAACTGCTAACTTTGAATATTTTGTTAGGGCTGTTGGTCACTTATAGTTAGAAGAAAGACGATAACCAATAACTTATTTCGTCTTACTGTACGAGTATAACTCCAGTTTGGAATTGATATTCAACTAGCAGTCAGTTTAGCGTTCGATTAAATCACGTTGAATGATTCTATGTGATGCTTAAGCTTTGTTGGCCTATTTATGTTATTTATTTTGATTGATATCTTTACACTTTTTGGGCTTGTGTTTATACTTTATAGATTGTGGCACATTTTTGTGCTTCATGGTGCATCCCATCATTGGCCATGAACTCCGTTTTTGAAGAGTTGGCCTCAGATTTCCAAGACATAACCTTTCTTACAGTTGATGTTGATGATTTGAAGGTAATCTTCTCAGGTTATATATCATTTGTGTTGTATATACCTATTGATTCTAGAGGTCAATAAACTCAAAAAAACTTTCGACGTATTCTTGGATTTTAACTCGGATATACTCTGCCGCTAGTTATAAACATTTTATAAACTATATATCTACGCCCACAAAAGAGTTTATATCTTGTTAGTATGAAATTAGGACCAATATCCGAACATGTCTATCTGGCATTATTTTTTAGTAATGCGTAACTGTCCCAAAAACTAGAAAGTCAATTATTGTTAAATAGTGTAAGCACGAAAACACATTTGTAGGCTGTATTGCACTCACTGATAGTTACTCCATTGTAAATGGAACTTAGTAGCTCATGCTCTAAGGTGGTTCTCTTTTTGCCTCTTCTGCTGTTTAGCCAAAAAAAGCTAATCACAAATGATCATAGTCAAACAAGTAACCACTCTAAATGTTCTCATGTCGGAAAGTTGCCTTTTGGTACCTGCCTTAGCCCTTTTGTACCGATCTCGACCATGATAGTCACACAACCTGAGCACTAGACAAATTGGTAATTGTAGATATTGAATACCTTAACGTGGAAGAATGAAATTAGGACCCCGTATCCAAACATGTCTATCTGGCATTGTTTTTTAATAATGCGTTACTGTCGCAAAAATTGAAAATTCAATGATTGACTGATTGTTAAATAGTGTAAGCACTAAACACATTTGTAGGTTGTATTGCACTCACTGATAGTTATAATGTAAATGGAACTTAGTTGTCTCATGTTGTAAGGGTGGTTTTCTTCTTGGCCCTTCTCATGTTGTAACTTGTAAGGGTGTTCTCTTTTTGGTCCTTCTATTGTTTAACCATAAAAAGCTAATCACAGATGATCATGTAGTCAAACAAGTAATCGCACTAAAAGTTCTCATGTCGGAAAGTTGCCTTTTCGTACCTGCCTAAGCCTTAGTATCAATCTTGACTACGATAGTCACACACTCTGATAACTAGAAAAATTGGCATTAGTGGATATTGAATACTTTAACCTGGAAGCATGCCGGTATTCTCAAGTTGTACTTGGATTTCTTTGGTATTTGTATTGTTTGATTCTTGTGAAATCACGAAACGATACAAGCAAGAAACACATTGCTAGCAATACTGTCTTCATTAACTACTGTACCATATTAACATGTCTTGTGGACCTTGTGGTAGCATGCTTTTTTATTAGTATTGTTTAGAAGACATTTTCTTGATATGATTTTTTTTTTCTTTACTTTAAAAGTTATAATTTTTATCAACTTATAAGTGTGCCAACCACGCATAGGTGACGATACCACTTTCGTCACTGATAGTCGTATTGTATTAACGTAGGCTTCCAAAACGACTCTTTATATGGTGAAAAGTCCATATTCTTTTTCAGAATCTGATGCAAATAGGGATGCAACATATTCCCAATGTGGGTCATTTTCTTTATCTTAAAACTTATATTTTGTGATTTTTTTTGTAGGATATAGCAAGCAAGTATAAGGTGAAGGCAATGCCAACATTCTTGTTGATAAAAGAAGGTGCTGTAGTTGGGAGGCTAGTTGGAGCAAATCCTGAAGAGATCAAGAAAAGGATTGAGACACATCTTCAATCCAACACTGAGTTTGTGGTCTAGTGCTACTCCAACAAGTACCAAAACCTTGTTTTCTTGTACATTCCTTACATGTTTGTATGCTATACAACTTTGCTTGTGGACCCTTTTATGTACTTTGTGATTCTTGTTTATACAGAACTTTATGTAAAAGATTGGTTTGTGTTCACTCAATATGATCTTTTGTGAGTGGTGCATAAAGCATCTTGTCAATGCAATATTTCCATTAAAAATAGTGTGACAAGTTGCCTCTTTTGAATGTTTGTTATTTATGGGAATATTTTACCAATATTCACATTCCCAAGAACCACATTCAGTGCTTCAAAATTTTAAGCCCATATCTTCCAACTACCTATTTGTTGACCATAAAGTTTATAAAATTGTACATAAAGTGATTAAAATCTTTTTATGTCATTGACTCATTGTTTTGGACATATTGTTGTTTTGGTCCTTGATCTATAAAATAAATTTCCAAGTACATCTATAGCATTTATTGTACTTGTATCATTTAGAACTGTTATCAAATTAGAGTTTTGACCATGTATACAATGGGAGGGAGTGGTTCACTCATCCTCCCTTCACTCACTCCCAACCAATCGAAATGTGTCACATCATTCCCCACTTTTTTCCTCACCCACTCATATTTTTAGAGGCGCCACTTCACTCACCCTTCACTCACTTCCTTTTTTTTCTTCACTCACCAACGTTTGTTTTTTCTTTCCTCCCCGTGCGTGAGTATTTCACTCACTCAAGCCTCACTTACTCTTCACTCACTAAAGGCGGCAGTGTTCCCTTGAGTGAGGGAAGCCGCCCCGCACCTTCACTCACTCACTCCCTCCTCCCTAAAAGAGAAGCAATATTGATGCATTCTCCATTGAAAATGGTGAAGAGGTATGTTACATTGAACCGAAATTAATGTATCAATTCCCCCTTACAACTATTCTTGAATGAGACGGTAGATAACGAGTACGTGTTACATGAATTTCTCAACCGTACACGTTTAAGTACTCTGTCAATCAATATGACTGATATAAAAAGTGTTTTACGTGTGACGTGAAACACATATGTTCTACTTTCGGTTCTTACTGACAAAAAATGTTGTTCTATGAACCAAAGATGTAGCTTAGTCAGGTTGTATAAGTCTTGGTAAACAGAGGCGAACCAAACATATTCCGGTACATGTGAATCACATTGATTTTTCTTATAGAGCGTAAAATCTTTTCAAAAACACTGATATTCTAGATACCACGCATGTTGTCTTAATTTCTTTTGTTTCAAACCTTTTTATGATTTTTATAAAATGCACATCACAACTTACAGTTCGGAGTCTCCATTGCTGGTAAAATATCTCGAGTTCAAATTCTGTTAGCTATGAACTTCTTCGGTCACTTGTCATACGCGCATGATCGTAAAAGCTAGTGAGGCTCCTAAATTAACTTGAATACGATTTCTCTTGATAAAACTTTATAATGTATTATCAAGTACCACTTAAGGAAGGAAAGTAAAGAAAATAAAGTAAAACAAAAAAGTTAGTATTCTCGAGTTCACTTAATGAAGAAAAAAAAATGACTGAAACAGAATGATAACTTGGTTCATTTTTAAGTAAAATGTTTGTTACCAAAATTGTGCTAAAAATGTCTACTTTTGATCTATTTAATTTTTATTACTAAAAAAAAAAAAGTTTAAGAACTGAGCATAAAAGTTGGTTTTTCATTTGGTTACCAAGCAACAACAAAATGATTTATATGAAAAATATGTTAGTAAAAGGAGAAAAACTATAAAAGAGTAATAAAAAAGTTTAAGAACTGAGCATAAAAGTTGGTTTTTCATTTGGTTACCAAGCAACAACAAAATGATTTATATGAAAAATATGTTAGTAAAAGGAGAAAAACTATAAAAGAGTAAATTGCAAAAATCGTTCATGTGGTTTGGTTAAATTACAGGTTTACTTTTTATCTTTTCAAAAGTTCACTCATCATGTTTTAATGAAGCTTATAAGTGCACATTTGGTCTATGGTTAAAGTAAAATACTAAACTACCTTTATCATCTTTCCTTTCACTTTTTATCTTTGTGAAAGTAATTTATGTGGTGTTTGAATTTGACTTAATTGAGTTAATATGAAAAAAAAACCTAATTTCATTAAGCATATGAAAACTGTTTGTTTATTATTTAATAGAAAAAAATAACTAAAAATATTAAGTAATAAAATTGAGGGTGTCTGCATTAAGTTTATTACAGAGACAACAAGTGCACTTTCAAAAGAAAAGGGACTGAACTTGTAATTTGGCCAAATCACGGGGGACGATTTTTGCAATTTAAAGAAAAAGATACTAAAAGGATACGTGTAAGTAAACAAGCGCCACCCACTCACAAACACAAAGTACATTCAATACAAATCTACTTTCCTCCCTCCCCCATTTTCCAAAAATTCCACCCAATAATTATTTTATATAAAAATCTATTCAACCGTTCACGTGTTTTCAACGCGAATTGAAATACTTTTATTCTAGGCTTTTAATCTTCAATCGGAATTTGTTTGAATTCCGATGGAAGAAAATAATAATAATAATAGTTTCTTTGATTTCAGTTTGATCGATCACTTTCCGGTTCCTGGCGGTGAACTTCCTTCTCTTGAACCGGGTTTTCATTGGTCTGCTAACTCCTTTCCCGGTTCAACCACCGTTGTTAGGTCAGTTTTTTAATGTTTGATGTTTTTTATTTATTTATTTATTTATTTATTTATTTATTTTTTTTAATGAATCTGTATTATGTTTGGTTCTGATTGGTTTTTAATAGGAAACAATTTCCAAACACCCCCCTTAGTTGTTTCTTTGTAATAGGAATGTTTTGGTCCATTTAACTGAAAATTATGTTCTTCAAATATACTAATTTATCAGTATATTTAATGCGCATTGAATGCATTTTTTTTTTAATTTTATTTATTATTATTTTTTTTAATAAGAAATTTTGTGTGTATTAATTACACGCTAACTTGGGCCCAATTGGCACTTGTTAGCAAACCCAATTTTTTTACAAGACCAGGAAGTCTAAATCTGAACGAAATAATGTTGTTTGTTTTTGTATAATTGTCCGAATGATTTTAAGTGCACGTTTCTGCAATTTATTTAAGTAACTTATGTAAATAAGTAAATATGAAACAAGACTTTTTATCATAAATATAACATAATTAATAGACAAGTCCCCCACCTCTTATTGAGTAAGATGTTATATGTCTAACTGGGTCTCACTCAAAATAAAAAAACAAATAAGCAAAACGTCTGCCCACCTCTTACCGGTAAGAGTAAGAGGGCTAATAAGATTTTTTTTTTTTTTTTTTTTTAAAAAACAAACACACCCGTAAGTTTCAGCAATGTACCATAAATAATATATGTATCTCTACATGGGTGTCTGGCATTGGTTATTTTATTTGCTTTTTTGTTTAGAAGTACTTATTTTTAAGCAGGAGTATAAGGGGGGAAAAAAAGGCAATCCCAAACACCCTCTAAGTAACTGGTTGACTTGTTACATGATACTATGTCTAAGGACTAAGGGGTTGGCTGTGGATTAGCTTATTTAGCAGGTTTGAGGGCCTTTTTTATTGAACTTGGAGAAGCTCTTAAGCCGAAAAGATTGAGCTTATAAGCTTTTCCTAATTCATATAAGCCCACAAACTAGCTAAATCAGCTAATCCAAACACACCTTAAGTTAATCACATTGAAAATGAAGGTTCAACTACCTCTTAAGAAACAACGCTTTTGCATTAACCAACTAGGGTTTTTTTTTTGGCCAAATTTATCAGATTATTCAATTCACGATATTAACTTTGAAAAATGGTGTCTTAAGTGGATATAATGGGTGGGTAGAATGGTAGATATAAAGTTGTCCTGATAAAATATCGATGAACGGCATGTCGGCATTTATAATTTTGTTAAACTTAATGCCAAAATGGTTTGATTAGAATATCCAATACTTGTTTATTGTGTACCATATGATTTTTGACAACCAAAATATATCATGATTAATTATTTCATTGTCGAAATAACACGCATTTTGTCTTATTTTCTCAGTAAAGGATTTTCTGATTCTTATGGAAAATCGGATGCTACCAAGGAGGACGAGTCACGAAAGAGGTTTAATTTCCTTTTGGTTTCCAAAGGCTTCTTTTTTTGACACGTTGTTATATAAAAGGAGACTTTTATTGTAGGGCCCATCCTGGATCGTGCTCTGGTACAAAAGCATGTCGAGAGAAGAAAAGGAGGGACAAACTAAATGAGAGGCACGCTTTTTGCTTTTATGTCTTTTTTGTGCTTATCCACGTGCTTGTGAACATTTACTTTCCAAAATCTGGAAAAAGTAATGTATTTAACATGACTGTTGTTTGAACAGGTTTCAAGAATTGAATGAAATACTGGACCCTGGAAGGTCAGCCAAGACAGATAAGACGGTTATTTTGGCGGATGCTATTCGAATGATCACACACTTGAGAAATGAAGCCACAAATCTTAAGGACTCATCTAAAGATTTACTCGTTAAAATCAATGAGCTGAAGGTAAATTATCACCTGATCACTATATTTTTTTTTGCTTCCGTTTTATTTTTCCAATAAAAGATGTGGTTTGACTTTTGAGGCTGAGTAGAGAATTTTCAACCCAATATATGCTATCCATTCTTAGAAATTTCTGCATATTGACAACGGAGTCTGTCTTCTTACAGACTGTGACTTGTGGATGTATGTTGGTCATAGATGGGAATATACACAAACCATCATAAATTCGAGTCTGATTGGTAGTATGTTTGACCTAAAAAGTCAAAATGTACTTTTTTGTGGGATCTAATCTGGGTTTATACTAAATATCTGATACTAGTGCTAAACTATAATATTATTTTATAGTTATATTATAGTTTCGTGGTCGTATTAATTATCAATATCTAGACCGTATTAATTATCAATATCTAGACCGATTCAAGATCATCGATCGTAGCTTAGCATTTTTAATTTTGGGCTGGTCCTTATGGAGCAGGACATTCTGACTGGCCTTGGGCGTTCTAGTTAATAATGTAATTCTTGCAAATATATTTGACACCTTAATTACTTATTAAAGATTTAATTTTTTGTGTGTGTATATTAGGGGTTTTTTTAGCTCAAGAACTTTTGAATCCTCAAATTACTCATTTTGACTAACCTGTTTTACCTTACCCAAAAAGGCCGAGGATCTTTTTGTAAGGGATAGTCTCGATATATGTTTTTACATAAACTTTCCATAATTGGCAGGTTGAGAAGAATGAGCTGAGAGACGAGAAGCAAAAGTTGAAGACAGACAAAGAGAGACTAGAACAGCTGAAATCCACTTTTTGTGGTCCTCCAACCGCTTTCTATCCTCCTCCACATCCTTTAATGCCGGTCCCATGTCCAGGCCCCACCCCCGTTGGTGGAAACAAGTTCATGCCATACATGGGATTCCAAGGGGTTCCCATGTGGCAATTTGCTCCCCCAGCTGCGGTTGATACTTCAAAAGATCATGTTCATCGATCACCACTTGCATAGAAGAAATTATGCCTTTGATGGGAAAGTAATTACGTGAAAATAACACCCTAAAGTCTAAATTTATGAGCTATTTATGATTATGGTCATTATCAGTTTAGTGTAATTTGACTTGATGATTAAAGTTTTTAAGGATCCAGATTTTGACCTTGCTGGAATTTTGCACAATGGGCCTGACTTTTTCTTTTTGCAGTCGACACAAAACAGTCAACAGTGTAGTATCATTATCTAGAAAGTTATGCTTGCGTTGAGTGATTATTTTTGTGTGTTCTTACGCTGGACTAAACCAAATCAAACTATGGCGTTTGACTTTATTTATGTTATACTTTGTACAAACCCAGGTTACCTCGTCGTAATTAATATGTCATCATAAAAAACTGGTTCTTTTGGCTTATAAAAAACTTGGGGAACTTCATTAGCAAGTCAGACTGACCATGTCCAAAACTTGGGTTGAGTTTGATAATTGAGTTTAACACGTATGGATTACACGTTATTTGATTTAATCAACCCCCAAACCAAGTTTAAATAGACCCAATAGTAAGAAGAAAACAACAAACAAGAAGATGGAAAAGTTTATCTTATGGACAATGTTAGTTATTATGGCGGGTTTCGGCTATGTCGAGAGTATTACTAATCTGGGTTACCAATGTTCACAAGCTGAAAACTCAACTGTGAATATTGTTTATCAAGCAAACGTTAGAAACCTTTTGGACTCGTTGGTCACCAACTCACCTCTTCAAGATGGTTTCTTCAATACTAGTGTCGGCGATGGTTCAGATCAAGTTTATGGTCTTGCATGGTGTCGAGCAGATGTCTCTCCTGAAGCATGCTCCGATTGTTTGAACAGTTCTATCAGCACACCTTTAAGAGACTGCCCCGAAAGCAAAGACATGGTGATATGGACTAGTTTGTGCAGTTTAAGGTACTCTAACGTAAGTTTCTTTGGGAAACATTGGACCAACTCATCATCATCATCAACTTATGGTTACAACGAACTTGATGACCCATCAGTGTTTTCACAAGGTTTCTCCATGATGGAAAATATTGCAAGAAATGTTTCTAATCAACCTTTGATGTTTGAGACTGGTGCTATTGATGTGGGAGAAAATGGGGGGAGGTATGGGTTGGGTCAATGTAGTCGAGATTTGAGCAAGTCTGAATGTGAAAACTGCTTAGAGGGTCTTCTAACAAATTATCAGACGTACGTGCTGAATCGAACAGGGTGGGAGATGCTAGGAGTGAGTTGTGGTATGTGGTATGATGATGTTCGGTTTTATGACAATAATTCAACCTTGACTCCGACACCAAATTCAACCTTGACCCCGACACCAAATCCAACCCTGACTATGACACCAAATTTAGGGTTAACTCCGACACCGGACACTTCAGGTTGTTCTAGTCATTAAGTCTCATTCTTTATAAGTTTTGATCATAAAGTTGCTTATATCTGATTCATATGATGCAGGAGGTGGAGAAATATGGTACAAAGGAGACGTTATCTTGGCTTTGGTTGCATTACTCGCGTTTCATTTGACTGTGTGAATAAAGAAAGAAAATTTGTAACCATTCAATTAACAATGGATGGATGTATATCGTAACATTTGTTTGTAAAGCTACTTAATAAAGAACTAAACACGTTATTTTTAACTACTGTTCTTTCCGATAAAAGATGTGGTTTGACTCTTGAGGTCAAGCAGATACTTTTCAACATCATAGATGCTCTCCATTCTTATATATTTCTGCATGATAACAACTGAATTTGTTCTCTTACAAACTGTGACTTGTGGATGTATGATGGTCATAGATTAGAACATACTTAATCCATTATAAATCTGAGTTTGAATCGTGGTATGTTTGACCCCGATAGTCAACGTGTACTAATTATCTAGAATGATTCAGGACCACCCGTAGTAACCGAGCTTTTTTGTGTTTATCCTTACACAACAGGTCTCATTAGGACTGCTATTGGGCTCTTTAGATTATAATATAATTCTTGCAATTGTAAGTAACACAACCCGACCCGAAACTTTTGAATCCTACAGAAATACCCATTTTGACTAACCTGTTTGACCTACCATCAACGAAAAGGCTGAGGATCTTTCTCTTGAGAAATGGTCTCGTGATTTATTTATATAATTATGTTTTTCTTGAACTCTGTGTTTTTTGTCGGGGACAATTATTTTGGGACGGAAGGAGTACTAGACAATTAAATTACGACATTTCATAAAGAAACATGAACTATAAATTTGTGACAAAAGGAGTATTTATCAGGTGACTTGTAATATATGTCGGAAATTTAAGTCTTATTTTTGATCATCAATAATTTTGTTAATCCGACTTCCACTTTGTTGCTTTGTTGACCCTGTCCCCGCTCTTAGCACTTAATCTTTAATGTTAAAATCTCCACTGTTATGGGTCATATTGGAAAAGTCAACGAAAAGTCAACAATCAGCCAAGAACTCATCCCAACCGTTTTCCGGCTCTTTTTCACCCTTTAAATACCCGTTATGTTTCATTTCATTTCTTTAGCTAATTTTGTGAAAACACTTTCCTCTCTGTAATTCTCTCATTCGGGTTCTTGTAACAAACCACTGTAACAACCCACCATTGATAATACAAATCTTGCTTCGGTGATCTATTTCTTCATTCTTGATTACCCTACTTGTTTGTAATCCATTAACGGATTTTAAGGAATCCCTAGTGGCGTGTATCATCCACCCATTTTCTAAGATGTTGCGTGACACTTATTAATCTTTATGTTAATGTACTACGTATGTAAGTTGAATGTCACATGGTATTAATTATCTGGAATCTCACATGGTATTAATCATCTACAATAGTCGTAGAGAATAATTGCAGGTTAGTTTTCACATTCAAGTCAGAACTTTGATGTATATTATATTCCCACAAGTTGAGTATTATTGATGCTTATTTCATATTCATTGATCCAGGTAAAACCACATAAAGAACACACTTACGTCTAATCCTATGAGCGGATGAGCCATAAATGAAGTTTGTCATGATCAGTTTTAATGTAATTTGATTTAATGATTAAATTTTGTAAGGATCCAGATTTTGACCTGATTGGAGTTTTGCACAATATGTCAATATGTAGTACGTAGTATCAGTTAATAAAAGTTTGTGTTGGCATTATGTTTCTTTTATGAAAGAGTAATAACTTTTCATGCAGTGCTCTTATATATCTTGGAACAAAACAAGTAGAACTATGGAACTATCTTCTACATTTGTGAATTAGAAAGGTATATAGAATATAAACAACAACTGTATGTAGCTTAGAAAATAAATTATCAGCGACGATGTAGTTATTCTAGTTGGATTTTGCTCTCATTAGTGGTTTTGCAGGTTTAGACTTACTTTTCCTACTCTAGCTAATTCGTATCGTCCCTCTACTATTTTTTGATTCTTGATTCCCTTGGAAAACAAGACATTTTGGTGGTTTTTATATTTGTTATCATAGGATCCCTTTGACATTTTGTT
This sequence comes from Artemisia argyi, assembly GCA_030686995.1. NCBI lineage: Eukaryota > Viridiplantae > Streptophyta > Magnoliopsida > Asterales > Asteraceae > Artemisia > Artemisia argyi. The sequence continues at coordinate 201,517,640 of CM060678.1, forward strand.
ATCATTGGATCCCTTTGACATTTTGTCCAATATTAAACTAGCTCTTTAATATGTGTGCTTAAAACCTTAAAACAACATGTACTAAGTTTGACTTTGATAATTGAGTTTAACACGTATGGATTACTTTATTAAATATTAACCCAAAAATCGGGTATAAATAGATTTAACAGTAAGAAAAAAAACACAAAGGAGAAAATGAAGTTTATCATATGGGCAATTTTAATTATCATGGCAGAGTTTGGCTATGTAGAAGGGGTTTTCTTTATCACTTCCGATCAGCTTGTGTATGGAAATTGTTCACAAGCTGATCGGAACTCATCTGTGAATACGGTCTTTCGAGCAAACCTTAGAAACCTTTTGGGTTCGTTGGTCAACAATGCGCCTCTTCAAAATGGTTACTTCAATAATAGTGTTGGAAATGGTTCAAATCAAGTTTATGGTCTTGCGTGGTGTCGAGCAGATGTCTCTCCTGAAGCATGCTCTAAGTGTTTGAACAGTTCTATCAGCGCACCTTTAAGAGACTGCCCTGAAAGCAAAGATATGGCGATATGGAGTAGTTTGTGCAATTTAAGGTTCTCAAACGAAAGTTTCTTTGGGAAACATTGGAACGTCTCATCGTCATCAACTTACAACGGACTTGATGACCCATCAGTGTTTTCACAAGGTTTCTCCATGATGGAAAATATAGCAAGAAATGTTTCTAATCAACCTTTGATGTTTGAGACTGGTGCTATTGATGTGGGAGCAAATGGGGGGAGGTACGGGTTGGGTCAATGTAGTCAAGATTTGAGCAAGTCTGAATGTGAAAACTGCTTAGAGGGTCTTCTAACAACTTTTCAGCCGTACGTGCTGAATCGAACAGGGTGGGAGATGCAGGAAGTGAATTGTGGTATGTGGTATGATGATGTTCGATTTTATGACAATAATTCAACCTTGACCCCGACACCAAATTCAACCTTGACCTCAACACCAAATCCAACCCTGACCCCAACACCAAATTCAGGGTTAATTCCAACACCGGACAGTACTTCAGGTTGTTCTAGTCATTAAATTTCATTCTTTACAAGTTATGATTTAAACTTACTTATATCTGATTTATATGATGCAGGTGGTGGAGAAAGATGGTACAAAGGAGATGTTGTCTTGGCTTTGGTTGCATTTCTTGTTTTTCAGTTGATTGCGTGAATAAAGATAAAAAATTTGTAACCATTCAATTCAACTGAATGGATGTATATCGTTACATGTGTCTCTTTATTAAGATCTAAATACATTAGTTAAAAATATTGCGTTTTTCCGATAAAATTTGTAACCATTCAATTGATCAATTGAATGGATGTATGTAGTTTACATTTGTCTGTAAAGCCATTTGGCAAAGAACAAATCACATTATTTGAAACTATTGCGGTTTTCCAATAAAAGATGTGGTTTAACTTTTGAGGTCAAGCAGATAATTTTCAAAATCATATATTTCTGCATAATAACAGATGAATCTATCCTCTTACAAATTGTGACTTGTGGATGTATGCTGGTCCTTACGCAACAGGACTCGTTAGGACTGCTATTGGGATCCTTAGATTATAATATAATTTTTAAGATGTTGCGTGACACTTACTAATCTTTTATATTAAAGTATGTCATATGTTTACGTATGCAAGTTGAATGTCACATGCATGGTATATCTGGAATGTCACATGGTAAAACCACTGCACATAAAGTCAACGCTAGCAAAAAACCGGGTCAACCCGGCCGGGTTTCGAGTTTCTCTTGTGGTGATGACGTTGGATGAGGACACAGGCAAAAGAGTGTGAGTGGGTGTTATGAGCATCTTACTACATCAAAGTTAATTAAGAGGTTCGCGCTATCTTCATTCACGTTATCTTCTCTTGCATTTTGCTAGATGTATCATCGAACATGAAGTTATCGTTTTTTATGCCATTTTGGGTTGAACAAAGGTATTTATTTGTTATCACATTTGCCTTCCAAAACCTACCTGTTTCTACAGGGCACAGAGTGACCATAGGAAGGGGAAGAAAAAAAAAAAAAAAAAAAAACCACCTCAACAAGTATTTTGTTTCATTATACTTAGAACGTAAACAACAAGGTAACCATCCGGTTTTAAAAGCAACAGCCAGTTTCGAAATCAACCTCTTCTTCATCATCCCAGACTTTTGAACACACAACAAAACACGAAGAATAGACCAACACTAAAAACAGTTCCTTCGGTTCATATATACACCCTGCGTGATCATTTTTCCATGTTCTCAATATCTTAAGCATTCAGAGTTCCACTTGTTTTAAGAGGCTTTTCCAGATCTGCATTAGCTTCAAACACAAACTAATTATTAATCCTGTGATGCTGATAACATATTCTCTATTAAACCGTGCGTGCAACAGGCCATAGGAGCTGGATTTGTTGTACAAAAACGAAGCCGTGACTAACCTGTTTTAGCTCAAGAACTTTTGAATCCTACAAATTACCCAAAATGGCCGAGGATCTTTTTGTAAAGAATAGTCTCGATTTATGTTTTTTCATAAACTTTCCATAATTGGCAGGTTGAGAAGAACGAGTTGAGAGACGAGAAGCAAAAGCTAAACACAGGCAAAGAGAGACTAGAACAATAGATGAAATCCACCTTTTGTGGTCCTCCAACCCTTTCTATCCTCCTGCACATCCTGTAATACCGGTCCCATGTACAGGCCCCAACGGCCCAACAACCCAGTTGGTGGAAAAAAGTTCATGCCATACATGGGATTCCAAGGGGTTCCCATGTGGCAATTTGCTCCCCCAGCTGCGGTTGATACTTCAAAAGATCATGTTCATCGATCACCACTTGCATAGAAGAAATTATGCCTTTGATGGGAAAGTAATTATGTGAAAATAACACCCTAAAGTCTAAATTTATGAGCTATTTATGATTATGGTCATTATTAGTTTAGTGTAATTTGACCTTGCTGGAATTTTGCACAATGGGCCTGACTTTTTCTTTTTGCAGTCGACACAACACAGTCAACAGTGTAGTATCATTATCTAGAAAGTTATGCTTGCGTTGAGTGATTATTTTTGCGTGTTCTTATGCTGGACTAAACCAAATCAAACTATGGAGTTTGACTTTATTTATGTTATACTTTGTACAAATCCAGGTTACCTCGTCCTAATTAATATGTCATCATAAAATGCCTTTGACATTTTCTCCCAGTAAACTGGTTCTTTTGGCTTATAAAAAACTTGAACTTCATTATCAAGTCAGACTGACCATGTCCAAAACTTGGGTTGAGTTTGATAATTGAGTTTAACACGTATGGATTACACGTTATTTGATTTAATCAACCCCCAAACTAAGTTTAAATAGACCCAATAGTAAGATGAAAACAACAAACAAGAAGATGGAAAAGTTTATCTTATGGACAATGTTAGTTATTATGGCGGGTTTCGGCTATGTGGAGAGTATTACTAATCTGGGTTACCAATGTTCACAATCTCAAAACTCAACTGTGAATACTGTTTATCAAGCAAACGTTAGAAACCTTTTGGACTCGTTGGTCACCAACGCACCTCTTCAAGATGGTTTCTTCAATACTAGTGTTGGCGATGGTTCAGATCAAGTTTATGGTCTTGCGTGGTGTCGAGCAGATGTCTCTCCTGAAGCATGCTCCGATTGTTTGAACAGTTCTATCAGCACACCTTTAAGAGACTGCCCCGAAAGCAAAGACATGGCGATATGGACTAGTTTGTGCAGTTTAAGGTACTCAGACGTAAGTTTCTTTGGGAAACATTGGACCAACTCATCGTCATCAACTTATGGTTACAACGGACTTGATGACCCATCAGTGTTTTCACAAGGTTTCTCCATGATGGAAAATATAGCAAGAAATGTTTCTAATCAACCTTTGATGTTTGAGACTGGTGCTATTGATGTGGGAGCAAATGGGGGGAGGTACGGGTTAGGTCAATGTAGTCGAGATTTGAGCAAGTCTGAATGTGAAAACTGCTTAGAGGGTCTTCTTACAAATTATCAGACGTATGTGCTGAATCGAACAGGTTGGGAGATGCTAGGAGTGAGTTGTGGTATGTGGTATGATGATGTTCGGTTTTATGAAAATAATTCAACCTTGACTCCGACACCAAATTCAACGTTGAGCCCGACACCAAATCCAACACTGACTATGACACCAAATTTAGGGTTAACTCCGACACCGGACACTTCAGGTTGTTCTAGTCATTAAATCTCATTCTTTATAACTTTTGATCATAAACTTACTTATATCTGATTCATATGATGCAGGAGGTGGAGAAATATGGTACAAAGGAGACGTTATCTTGGCTTTGGTTGCATTACTCGCATTTCATTCGACTGCGTGAATAAAGATAGAAAATTTGTAACCATTCAATTAACAATGGATGGATGTATATCGTAACATTTGTTTGTAAAGCTACTTAATAAAGAACTAAACAGATTATTTTTAACTACTTTCTTTTCCGATAAAAGATGTGGTTTGACTCTTGAGGTCAAGCAGATACTTTTCAACATCATAGAGGCTCTCCATTCTTATATATTTCTGCTTCATAACAACTGAATTTGTTCTCTTACAAACTGTGACTTGTGGATGTACGGGTTGGGTCAATGTATTCGAGATTTGAGCAAGTCTCGATGTGAAAATTGCTTAGAGGGTCTTCTAAAAACTTATCAGACGCACGTGCTGAATCAAACAGGTGGGAGATGCGGGGAGTGAGTTGTGGTATGTGGTATGACGATGTTCGGTTTTATAACAATAATTCAACCTTGATTCCGACATCAAATCCAACCTTTACTTAGACACCAGACACTTCAGGTTGTTCTAGTCATTAAATTTCATTCTTTAAAACAGTATGATTATAAACTTGGTTATATATGATTCACATGCGCAGGAGGTAAAGAAAGATGGTACAAAGGAGACGTGATGTTAGCTTTCGTTGCATTTCATTTGATTTCTTGAATATTGATCAAAGGTTTTTAATTTTTTCAATTCAATTGAATGGATGTATAGCGTTTGTTGGTCCCAATGTGTTCGGATGTGTGTGAGTCGAAATGATTGATTTGCAAACAATAATAACAAAGATAACTTATTTATTTCGTCTAACCAACGTAATGTTACAAGTATGTACATATATATAGTTTGTGAAAGGTTGCGTTCCAACCATCACAACCATTCGAATAGTCACATGCCAAACGACATGACCCTTCGCCTATTTCCAGAAATTAACTAACATAAATACTTTAACTAACTTAACCACCAAGCGGTTATTAAGTTTCTGATGAACACGTTTGGTCCTTCACGTTTTCTGTAAAAGCAACATCGAGATTATCTTGGTTCACATTCTCCTCCTTAATCTTGATCATTGCTTTGTCCAAGGTCTTGGACTCCGAGCATTTGTCGCATAGTCACAAACTTGAGTCTTGGTAATGCTTTCGTTAAAATGTCTGCTCTTTGTAGTTCTCCACTAACGTGTTCCACATTAATATGACCATTCTCAACACATTACCGAATGAAATGATAGCGAATGTCTATATGCTTACTCCTTCCATGAAATACTGGGTTCTTTACGAGTGTTATTGCTGATACGTTGTCAACTCTAAGCGTTATCCTTCTTTCTTCCAATCCAGTCAATTCACTAAGTAAACGTTTTAACCATAAGGCTTGACATGCTGCTGCAGTAGCCGCCATGAATTCTGATTCACATGATGAGAGCGCCACTATTAGTTGCTTCTGAGTACACCAGGTAATAGGTGACTCTCCATAGTAAAATACTATTCCAGTAGTTCCTTTTCCTTGATCGGTATTGATTCCATAACTACTGTCACTGTAACCTGTTATCTTGCAGCCGCCTTCCTTCTTGTATATTATTCCATGTTTCTTTGTTCCTTTGATATATCGGATTACTTGTTCACTGGCTTCAGGTGATGGTCCTTTGGTTCTTGTATAAATCTGCTAAGTAGTCCGACTGAGTAACTAAGATCCGGTCTTGTATGTAATAAGTATCTGAGGCTTCCAATTAAGCTTCGGTAATAAGTTGCGTCAACTGGGTTTCCATCTTCCGCCTTGACCAACTTAGTGCCGGGATCCAATGGTATCTTCGTATCATTGCTATCCGTCATACTTGTTTCTTTTAGGATCTTGTTAATATATCCAGTTTGTTTGATTGTAATATCTCCTCCTGTCTGTGTAACTTCTATCCCAAGGTAATATGCTAGCAATCCTAAATCGCTCATTTCAAATTTATCTTCCATCTGGGATTTGAACAAGTCTATTTCCTTCTTTGGAGTGCCCGTGATTATCAAATCATCTACATATACTCCAACTATAAGTGTAGAATTCTTGCTTCTCTTCGTATAAACTGCTTGTTCGAGATTACATTTCTTAAAGTCTAGTGACTTCAAGGTTTGATCAAGCTTCACATTCCAAGCTCTTGGTGCTTGTCGTAAGCCATACAAAGCTTTGGTTAGCTTGTATACTTTTCTTAGGTTTCTTTGTTGAATAAAACCTTCAGGTTGTGTAACATAGACTTCTTCCTTCAATTCTCCATGTAAAAATGCTGATTTTACATCTAAGTGATGTACTTGCCATCCATGATATGCTGCTAGTGCTAATATTAACCGAACTGTCTCTATCCTAGCAACTGGTGCAAACACTTCATCAAAGTCTATTCTTTGTTCTTGTACATAACCTTTTGCTACTAATCTTGCTTTATATTTGATGATCTTTCCTTGTGCATCTCTCTTGGTTTTATAAACCCATTTGAGTCCTATTTCCTTCTGATTTTCTGGAAATGTTGTGAGATTCCATGTGTGATTCTTATTAATCGAATCCAGTTCAACTTTCATGGCCTCAATCCATCTTTCATCTGTTGATGCTTCCTTATAGTTACAGGGTTCTTCTTCTATGAATAGTAGACTTTCAGTCTCAACGACACGTGCTGTCCTATATATATCTTTTATCTCTGTGAAACCTCGTACTGGTGTATCATCAAATCTTTGTTCTGAGCTTCCTAATGAGCTAAGAGTAGCTTCCTCTTCATCTTCTGAGTTGGGTTCGTAAGTATATGCTGGTGGTGTAATTGGTGAGTCTGGATCTTGTATTTGATCCGGTATTGGTTCTTGTGTTGGATACACGTTATCATTGTGTTCTATGTTGACTGGTGTAAGATTTCCATTGTCAACTTCTTCTACCACAAAACTAGCCCAAAATGTGTCTTGTGTACTTGTATCCTCTCCACTCTTATCCAAATTCCACGGTTTTGTTTCCATAAACTTTACGTCCCTACTAACATGTCTTTTCTTTCCTACTGGATCATATAGCCTACAAGCTTTCGATCCTTTCTCTACTCCTAAGTAAACCATCGGTATGCGTCTATCATCCAACTTCTTCAAGTGAGGCATCGTTATCTTAGCATAAGCTGTGCATCCGAATATTCTTAGGTTTTCCAGGTTCGGTTTTCTGTTGTAGAGTGCTTCATACGGTGTTTTATCTTCCAGTGCTCATGTAGGTACCCTATTTAGTATATAAATGACATGTTTGACTACTTCCGCCAAAAAATTAAGGGTAACTTCATCGCTTTCATCATACTCCTAGTAGTTGATAACACCGTCCTATTCTTTCTTTCAACTACTCCATTCTGTTGCGGTGAGTATGGTGCTGTTAACTGTCTTGCTATTCCATTCTCCTTACAGTATTTAGTGAATTCATTTGATGTAAATTCACCACCTCTATCTGTTCTTAGCATTCTTAACTTCAATCTTAACTCCATTTCAATTTTTTGTCTAAATTCCTTAAATGTGTTGAATGCCTGATCTTTCGATGTTAGAAAATAGGCCCACATAAAACGTGTACAGTCATCTACTAATAAGAAGATGAGCTTCTTTCCAGAGTGTGTGGTTGGACTTATGGGACCACAGAGATCTCCATAAACTAAGTCCAATGGGTTCTTAGATCTGAATTTAGCTTGATTGGGAAATGGTGTTCTGCTGTTTTTTCCTAATAAACATGCATCACATACTTGTCCTGCATGATTTATCCTGGGTATTCCTTCTACTAGACCCTTTCTTGTCATCTTGTTGATATTGTCAAAGTTCAGATGACCTAATCTAGCATGCCATTACCATGCTTGGTTATCCATATTTGTTAAGAGACATACTGGTGCTTCTATCTGCAGTCTAATACTGTATAGTCTATTCTTGGATCTTTCTACTTTCATCAACAACTTCCTATTCTTATCATACAAAGCCAGCTTGTTTCCATCCATGATGATCTTACAACCTATCTCAGTAAGTTGTCCTAGACTAAGTATGTTGCTCTTGAGGTTTGGTATGTAGTAAACGTCTGAAACTATTTTTTGTTCCTTGTTTCTACATCCTATTAATATAGAACCTCTACCCTTTATCTCTACGTACGATCCATCTCCAAAACAAACGCGTCCAGTGATACTTTCATCAATATCCTTAAAATGACTCTTGGCTCCCGTCATATGGTTGCTTGCACCATTATCTAAGTACCATATGCTAGTGTCTGTTGTAGCATATTTCCCGGGTTGTATTTGTCCTTCATTTAACAATACTTCTTTGTGTGTAGTCATTAACAGTGATGGTTCATCGTCTTCTAAGATAAGGTTTGATTATTCCTGAGTTGTTGGTTTGCTTCTACAGTCTCTCTTAAAATGTCCATGTTTCCCGCAATTGAAACATTTTTCCTCTATTCTTATTATTCCACTCACCTCTATTCTTATTGGGCTTGTCGTTGTGAGTTGAATGTTCTCCATTCTAGTTATCTCTATTTCCTTTGTTTTGCCAGTTTCCTCGTGAGTAGTTTGATCTACCCCTATTCTTGTTAAACCGTTTCTTATTTCTAGAGTGTTCGCCTTGTGCGAATAATAAGTTATCCTGGCTTTCTGCTTGTCCTCCCTTTCGGAGTTTTATCCTTTCGTCGAATGCTTTTAATTTTCCATTGATCTCATCTAAGGTGATATCATCTAGATCACTTGTCTATTCTATGGATGCTACTATCTGAATGAACCTATCGGGTGTGGAGTCTAATAGTTTTCGTACTAAAAGAGATTCATCCATGGTTTTTCCTAATTCTTTAGCCTTCGTGGCGTAACCATTTAGTTTATTCGTAAATGCATCCACCGTTTCATCCTCCTTCATTTGAAGTGTATGAAATCCAATCATCAGTGATTGTAATCGTACCTGTTGCACTCTCTCTTCTCCAACGTGTCTTTTCCTTAATGATTCCCATAATTCTTTTGTAGTTTTACAATTTGCTACTTGTAATATCACATCTTCAGTCACCGCTTGATATAGGAGCGCAATAGTTGCCTTATCCTTCTTATCATCTACTTGGGTGTTCTCCTTAGGTTCTATAGTCTCCCATAAACCATGTGCCTCTAATATAACCTTAATTTGTATAACCCAAACCGTGTAGTTTGTGGTTTTGAGTTTAGGGCATTGATATTGTGCAATGGGTGAAATGGGTTTTACTATAGTATTTCTGCTATTCGTATCATCATCTCCACCAGACATCTTAGATGTGTTTACGATCTTCACCTTCTAATTCGTATGGGAATTCTAACAAGTATGGTATATCCTACTACTACGGGAACAGAAATAGTTATCCGGGAATCCTAGTAATACGGGATCAATATATAGTTCTCGGGATTTCCTAATAGTATGAAAGTAAATATCTATACTATAAACGTATAATTGAAATCCAAATAATGAATTTATGACCTCGTTTGTGTTCCCACTTGTGTATCGATAACTAGAGTTTTACCAACCACGTTTCCTTTCTTTCCTCGTCTCCTTCCAAATCAATTCGGTCGTATTGATGTTGTTGTCGAATACTAACCAAAATGTTTTCTCCTTCTAATACCACACTTCACGTTATTCTTTTGTTCGTTTCGAATTGGTTCCAATTCGTGCCCTAGACCCTTGTTATGTCTCGGCTTTCTTCTCCAAATCCACCCTTAGTGTTTTTTGGCCACGTACAAAACTATGTTTGTCGTTGTTTTCCTGCTCCAAGTCCATCGCAACAAAAAGTCTCGGTATTATTTTTACCGAAAGCAATTAAATTGCTTTTCTTCTTTTTCTCCTTCTTAATACCCCTCGGTATTAAACCAACGTCTAAACAAAATATTTGTTTGTCGTTCACTGCTGTTGCTTGTCTCCTTTCTATGCGTTGTACCACAATATTCGTTTTTTCTATGTCCACACCGTGTTCCTTCCAACAACCTTTCAATACCTTTCGGTATTTCCTTATGACGAGTGATCAGTTCGCCTACAATTCAATATATGTTGTTGTTCTTGTATTGCCAACGCTCCTAAACAATCCTTGATTGTTTGTAACCGGTATACCTTATCAAAATCTGCCCAAGCAACGCTTCTTTTAAATTTTCTGCGCTTCTTTTCCTTCTTGTGTATCTTGGGAAATACACAATCTTTTCGACGTCTTTCTTTCTCCCTTGTTGCGTTGTAGTAAACCAACAAGTCCCTTCTTTGTTGTCGTGTGCAAGACACCAACAAGAATTCTTCAAACAATTGTTTCTCCTTCTTTTTCAGTTTTGTTGTCACGTACAAATGATCACAAAAAAACAAGGCCACCCCTTTCGTTTGGTGTCCTTCCTGTTTGCAAAACCCAACACTAAGAAAGTTTTATACGACTTTCTTGTGTCCTTAAGTTATCTAGGCAATCTCTTTTTTTGTTAACAAGGTTCAAGAGTATTGCATATGTTCCTGAAACTAAAAGTTTCTGCGTGGGTTTTTTTTTGTTTCTGGTTCTCGTTAACAAGTTCTGGGTTTCTAGGTTTTTTGATGTAACGAGAGTGGGTTCAAACAAGGCTCTTGATGCCAAATGTTGGTCCCAATGTGTTCGGATGTGTGTGAGTCGAAATGATTGATTTGCAAACAATAATAACAAAGATAACTTATTTATTTCGTCTAACCAACGTAATGTTACAAGTATGTACATATATATAGTTTGTGAAAGGTTGCGTTCCAACCATCACAACCATTCGAATAGTCACATGCCAAACGACATGACCTTTCGCCTATTTCTAGAAATTAACTAACATAAATACTTTAACTAACTTAACCACCAAGCGGTTATTAAGTTTCTGATGAACACGTTTGGTCCTTCACGTTTTCTGTAAAAGCAATATCGAGATTATCTTGGTTCACAGCGTTACATGTGTCTCTTAAAAAAGAACTAAATACAGTATTTAAAAATATTGCGTTTTTCATATAAAAGATATGGTGCTTTTGAGGTCAAGCAGCTACTTTTCGACCTCATAGCTATCCATTGTTATATATTTCTGGATAATAACAGCTGAATTTGTCCTCTTACGAACTACGACTTGTGGATGCTCATAGATTAGAACATTCTTAATCAATTATAAATCTGAGTTTGAATTGTAGAATGTTTGACCCCAAAAGTCAACATTTACTAATTATCTTGACTGATTCAAGACCATCTGTAGTAGTCGAGATTTTTTGGGCATGTCCTTATGCAACATGATTCGTTAGGACTGCTATTCGCTCTTTAGATTATAATATAATTCTTGCAACTGTAAGTGACACAACCCGACCCGAACCTTTTGAATCCTACAGAGATACCCATTTTGATTAACCTGTTTGACCTCCCATCAACAAAAGGCCAAGGATCCATTTCTTAATGTTGAAAAATAAAGATATCATCTGATCTCTGGTAGTAACCTAAAGGACTAATGTTGTTACTTTTACTCTTTGTTTTATAGTCCTTGCTGTATTTGAGCATAAGTAGAAAGATATATGCCATAGTTAATAAAGGAAAAACACTGGGGGACTTGAAGCTGCAATATGTTAAGTTTTGATCTGATCATCTTGATCAATTCTTGATTCATTCTGTTTTATTCGATCTTTATATTATTGTAATAGAACTAATATCACTTTAGATATTAGGACTACACCAGATTAGCTGTGGTAGTCTTTGTAGTTGTTTATGCTATATATTAAAATCTATTCTTGAGTTCTTGAGTTTTGGTATCTTGGTTGATAAACTAATTAAGATCAGTTTTGGTTGTAACTTGTTTCTTTGAGATAAATAAAAGGTTTTGAGTGTGTTTAATCATATTTTTCTACACTTATTGTGGAAAACTAGAAGGGGGGGGGGGGGTTGAATAGTTTTACGTCTTTTTAATTTTATTTTGAAAACTTAGTTTAATTTTAAAACCTTGTTTGCTTTTAAAACTTTGATTCAATCTTATGTGAACTCAAATCTTGAACAATATGAACAAGTATATCTAAGTATAAACAATAATAATAATGTATGCTAAGTATGTGAAATCAACACATGCATAATATAAACAATTGTAGCTATATACGAGAGATAAGTACGTAATCGTTTATTTTATAATCCTTAGTTATATTTTGTATGAAAACTATACTTGATCGAAATGATCAATTATATGTATGTAACCTTTTTAGTTTGATTGTAAAAACTTTGTTTTGTGAATAAAACTTTCGTTTGATCTTTAAGTAAAATCAATACTAGCACTATATGAGCAACTATATATATACGTCTACGTCTACAAAAGTAATAACGATATAAGCAAGATAATAAGTAAGATATGGAAAGATCTAACCGCGAGACAAAGGATTTATAGTGGTTCGGCTACAAGGACACCTTCCTTGCCCTACTCCACTCCTCGAGTCAACTACTCGAGAGTTTTCTTCACTATATCAACAAGCTCCCTTATGGCGGAGAAAACCTTACACACCAATTACACACCAAAGCTTCGTCACAACGAAATCACAACTACTTCACACCAATCTACTACACACCTATCTTCACAACTACTTCACACCAATCTACTACACACCTATCTTCACAACTACTTCACACCAACTATTTTTACTACAATCTAGTTCACACCTATCTTCTACACACCAATTATCTTCACTACAATCTACTAGCCAATCACACTATCTATATTCCTAACACAACTATCTACAATCAAATATTCACAACACACTACACAAAGATATATGTAAATATTCTTGATGATGCACCAACAACTTGGATGTGGAGGTCACAACAAGTTGTAATACTTCTTGTCTTGGAGGATAGAAGTATTCTTCTCTTGCACTTGAGAGGATGATGTAAGAATCACTTTGAAACAAAGGATTATGTATTTATGATCAAAGGATTTGGAGAATAGAAATGGGGATCTAGAACAGAAAGTTTAGGAGTGCAAAAGGTGAGAAAATTCTGTGGGATGAACCAGTATTTATAAGAAAAAAAAATACTGTTCTGGAGCGTGGCCGGTCCCCTTAATTAGGGGCCGGTCCCCTTAATAATTAAGGGGGCCGCCTAGGGAATTAAGGGGGCCGCCCCTCCAGAATGTTGGGTTTATTTGTCTTTTTGTGGGGAAGGTTTTTCTGGATTAGATTTGCCATTTTTGGTTGGAAATTTGAATTCATATATTTATAATGAATTAAACATATTCCTTTAATTCCAAAAATGTTTTGTAAAAGATATAAAATGTTTTGTGACATTTTATAAAAAGTCTAGTGTTTAAGAAAATTGTTCCTTTGATCATAGAATGCAATAAACACTTTGTTTATTCATACCTTAAGTGATTTGGATGTAAAGACAAATGTTAAGCACTAAAAACTTGTTTACGTCATAAGTTTTAGATTAATGAGTTTATGCTTTGTAATTATCAAAACATAGAGACATTGTTAATATGTTAACAATGTTTTTAGACATTATTAATTTATGTCAACAATCTCCCCCTTTTTGATGATTACAAAACCTTAAACTCTTTAAACCTAAAAATTAATTTTTAGACAAGTATTAGAGTTTAACATTCACTTCTCCCCCTTTTTGTAAAATCAAAAAGGTTATGCCGACTAGCTTCGTAAATGAAGTTAGACGGGATAAAAGCTCCCCCTTGATGTGTGCTCCCCCTTGTTCGATGGCACCAAGGGATCGAGATATGGAATGCTCGCAAGAAAAATATTAGAAGCACAAGCATATATAGAAGAATATGCAATATACAAATAACAAGCATAGTAAACAAATATTAAGGATACATAACAATTAATTCAAAGTGATTATGTTAAAAGATCCTAATTTGCCAAAGAGAGCCATCGGACTTGCTTGTAACAAAAGGTTGGTTGATTCGTATTTGAAAGTGAAAATCATAAGCATATGGTATGCTTAGATGGTTGATGATGAAGTGTTTGGAATGAGGATGGTTGAGTTAGGATAAGGTTGTTGGATTAATAGAGGTTGTTGGATTAATGGAGGTATATGTTCGGGTCGTGAATGTTGGATAGTTTGGTGGTGGAGAGTTTGTAGCGGAAGAGGTTGATTGAGGTTTTGGATGTTGTTCAAGTGAGGGTATTGGATGTGATCTAGTGAGAAGATATTCAATCCAAGTGTTCATTGAATGCAATGGTTTTTAGGAGAAAGATGCAACAAGGTCAATTTTTGACATGCTTCTCAAGTTGATTTATGTTGTGTGGTGATGAGGGTGATCTAGATGAAGGTGGATCCAAATTGCGTTGAGTAAGATGTAAGGCTAAAAGAGCACTAAGCTCATGGGCTTCTTTTAGCGCCTCAACGAACTTCAAGTGTTCGGAGGAAGGTGATGGTGGTGGAGCATGATAGTTGTCTTGGGTGATGGTTTGAACATGCAACATAGGAATGGCATGTGAAGTTGTAGGATGTGGTGGTGATACTCTTGGTGGTGGAGACATGTTTGAGCTTGGGTAATCATGAAAACATGATATGGGTGAAAGAGATCCTTCATAAGTGGATGGTGTTTTTGTTGAATGAGCAACATGTAAAGTGTTGGTAATGAGGTTGGGATTATTGTTTTGGGATTGTGCATGCTCATCATAAGAAGGAGCATTAGTCGAAGCACGAATGGATGATTTGTTGTTAAATGGATCATCTGTGTGAGAGTGAGGTTTAGGTGTTGGTTGATTATGAACAACATCGCTTGAGTTGTGAAAAGATTATGAGGTTTGAGTGTAATGTAGAAGGATATGGGTGAGTAAAGGTTTTTGATATGTAATGTTGGTGAGAAGGAAAGTGAGGTGTTAGGTAAGTAATGTTTGAAAACATAGGAGGAATTTGGTGTTGGATGTTTGACAACGTCATTTGATTTGACGGAATTTTAAAGGAAGTTAGGCTTTCTTCTCCAAACAAGTTTCTTGGTGGTTTTGGTTTAATGGGAGAGGAAATGATGAGATGAGTGGAGATTGAGAGGAATGAGAGTGTCTATAATGTAGGATTGGTGGGATCAAGGATGGATAAGCATTGATGGAAGGTTTAGGATAAAATGGGTTTGTGAATTTTGGGAAGTGTAGGATGAAATGGGCTAAAAAATAGAAAAGGGAAACAACACCTTCGACCATCAGATGGCCGGTCCCCTTAATTGGAGGCCGGTCCCCTTAATAATTAAGGGGGCCGCCTTATGATTTAAGGGGGCCGCCCATCTGGTGATTCCCAGATTGCCAGAAAAGGGTTTTTGGTAGTGAATTGCAGAAAGGTTGTGTTTTTGGTTTCAAACAAGTCCAACTCTTTGAGGCAATTAAGCATATACTAATTATGTAGGCAATTATATAGCCAAAGCATGTTAACCAAAGAGATTAAGTAAACAAGCAATTTCATCTAGCATGCAAACATACTCATCAAGCAAGTAAAATATAAGTGCTAGGAAACAATAAGCAACATCAAGTAGTTCATAACTACATAACAATGAGGATTAATCCTAATGTGTATCAATGTGCAATAAGTGGGTAGTTATGATAGCATGTATTTCTAGACTTGTTACAAACAAAGTCTTAGTGAACAAACCATGGTCCTCTTGATTTGATTTAGTTCACTTATAAGTGTCATTTATATAAATATAGATGACAAATATGAGATCACCATGCATGATTTTAAAAGAGACGTTTTTAGCATTATTCAACAATGTTTGAAAGTAAGTTTTCACTTGGATGTGAGAGTTATTTGAGTAAAATAGATTGGGTTTTTACTTCAAAATGTGTGAATGAACGGTAAAGAATATTTTCCCAATCTTTAGTTTTGATCAAAACAAAATTGTGGATATTGATAGTGAAAACATGTTATTTAATAGTGGGATAGTTATTTGAAAGACTATTTTCCAAAATGTGAGGTTTTTGCATATTTTTAGAGATATTAGATTTTTGACAACAAATATCATAAATCAAATATTTTAAAAAATGTTTATTAAAGATCTCATGCTCAAGAGGATTGGTTAAGCCTATTATTGTCTCATGCTATCGTTTCTACATATCCTATGATCCTAAAGGAAATGAAGACGATAATTTATATGTTAGATGCGAGAGTGTTGAATGGGGTATAACCTAACATCTATAGTTCCTTTGATTTCGCACGCTTATCTGACTTAATGCCATAGTCTACGAGAGCTTGTTTCATCCATAGTTTTCTTACGCGAGGGATCAATCCTACTTCTATATCAACGATTGATCCACTTAACTCATTTCACTTCATCACCATGAGTTTCCTAATAGTGGATATAGAAGATTTCCATTTTCTATTTTGTTCGGCAATGAACAATTTTATCTTATTCCTAGGAAAGTCAACCAATGATGTTTCTAGGTTATAAGAATATAAGCAATTATGTACTAAGCATTAATCTAACTTAATCATTTATCTAAGCATGCAAATTATAGTGATGAACTTAAAAGAAACGCGTACCTTTTAGTCTTCAATGGAATATCTTCAAGCACTTCAAGTGACCATGTTGACTTATAGAAGTCATTTGTAGATGATATTCCAACTTCTTCCAAGATTGACAATTTAGCCACTTGGTCCCCATTGTCTCATTGGTCCAAAGTTGTTTGGTCCAAACATATTTAACATTTGGCAAGGATGCATGTATGGTGGTAATATTTCCCAAGGATTGTAACTTGGCTGATAATTCCACATTTGATTTCTAGTGTTATTGTAATATTGTCTATTTAGATTTCTTCTAGGTTGAGATGTTTTAGATCTTGGATGATGATTTTTAGGTTTTCTTGGTGGTGGAGTTTTAGATCTAAATTTAGGTTTAGAGGATCCTACTTCGGTCTTTAAGGATGGTTTATAAAAAGTTTTTACTTTTTCATCATTCGCAATGGGTATTTTTCTATCTTTTGTAAGTATATACTTAGGATTTGATTCTAATAATTTTTGTTTACTAGATTCACATTCAAACTTTATACTTTTATTTTCACTAGTTGAAACATTAGTTGAAGTTAATCCTAGACCGGTTTTATCTCCCGAAGTTTCTTGAGCACTTAGTATTTTCTTAAGTGGGTTATTACTATTTTTAAACCTGTCAAGTTTGAAAATTTCATCTTTAAGTTTTTCATTTTCATTTTTAACCTCTAAGCAAGTTTTACATTTTACAAAAACTTCTTTTCCTTTTTCCAAATGTTGTAGTTTAATTTTTAATTCGAGTACTTCATTTTCTAATTGATTATTAATATGTTTTAGTGACTTATTTTTAGCTATAACCTTTTGACCTAATTTGCATAACCTATTATATTCACTATCTAGGTCTTTTTCATCTAATGATAAATTTTCGTCACTAAAGTATTCGGTTTCGGAACGTACCTCGCTTGATGTCTTAGCCATAAGATACTTTTCTTCATTTGTGGTTTCTTTCTTGTCCTCATCGCTATCACTCCAAGCACCTCCAATAAACGCCTTTTGATTTTGATCTCTTGCATCATTGGACACTTTCCGATGAGATGATTTGGATTGCCACATTTAAAACACTTCCTTTCATTATATGGTTGCCTAATGTATCTTTCTCGTCTTTTGAAGAATTTCTTGAAGTCTCGTACTGCCATAGCATACTCTTCATCGTCACTTTTGGAGGTTGAGCATTCTTCGTCACTAGAGTCCTTTTTAGCTTTCAACGCAATTGATTTGCTTTGCTCCCTTTTTCCTTTGACCATCTCGGAGTCTTTCTTTATTATTTCTTCGTAGACCTTTAAGTTACCGATCAATTCATCAAGTTGTAGAGTTGACAAATTCTTTGATTCTTCAATAGCCGTGACTTTACCTCGCCATTTTGGATGAAGAGCCCTAAGAAATTTCCTGACAAAATTCTTACTAGAAAAATTATCATTAAGTGCTTTTAGACTTGTGATAATAGTGTTAAACCTAGCAAAAGCATTATCAATTGATTCCTCTTCCGGAATCATAAATTGCTCATATTGTTGCATAAGTAGATCTATTTTGTTATCCTTGACTTGACTATTACCTTGGTGAGTTATTAGTAAAGAATTCCAAATTTCTTTTGCGGTTTCACACATAAAGGTCCTTTCGTATTCTTTACGTGGTAACGCATTGTAAATAACCATTTTTGCTTCATTGTTTTTAGAAAGTCTTCTTTTTAAATCATCATTTTGTATTTCAAAAGGTACTATTTCATCTTTATTTGTTTCGGGATTATTTTGAGTAGGTAAAAAATCACCATTAGTAATAACATGCCAAAGATCTAGATCCTTTGATTTCACATAAGTTTCGAATCGATTTTTCCAATATAAAAATCCATCACTTTCAAATAGTGGTGGTCTTTGCATAGATTGCCCTTCTAAATATTTTTCAGATTCCATAGATCGTTACAAGTTTTAAAATACAATATATTTTAAAAATCTTGCTAGACGTGACTCTGATACCAATTGTGGAAAACTAGAAGGGGGGGGGGGGGTTGAATAGTTTTACGTCTTTTTAATTTTATTTTGAAAACTTAGTTTAGTTTTAAAACCTTGTTTGCTTTTAAAACTTTGATTCAATCTTATGTGAACTCAAATCTTGAACAATATGAACAAGTATATCTAAGTATAAACAATAATAATAATGTATGCTAAGTATGTGAAATCAACACATGCATAATATAAACAATTGTAGCTATATACGAGAGATAAGTACGTCATCGTTTTTTTTATAATCCTTAGTTATATTTTGTATGAAAACTATACTTGATCGAAATGATCAATTATATGTATGTAACCTTTTTAGTTTGATTGTAAAAACTTTGTTTTGTGAATAAAACTTTCGTTTGATCTTTAAGTAAAATCAATACTAGCACTATATGAGCAACTATATATATACGTCTACGTCTACAAAAGTAATAACGATATAAGCAAGATAATAAGTAAGATATGGAAAGATCTAACCGCGAGACAAAGGATTTATAGTGGTTCGGCTACAAGGACACCTTCCTTGCCCTACTCCACTCCTCGAGTCACCTACTCGAGAGTTTTCTTCACTATATCAACAAGCTCCCTTATGGCGGAGAAAACCTTACACACCAATTACACACCAAAGCTTCGTCACAACGAAATCACACCTTCTTCACAACTACTTCACACCAATCTACTACACACCTATCTTCACAACTACTTCACACCAATCTACTACACACCTATCTTCACAACTACTTCACACCAACTATTTTTACTACAATCTAGTTCACACCTATCTTCTACACACCAATTATCTTCACTACAATCTACTAGCCAATCACACTATCTATATTCCTAACACAACTATCTACAATCAAATATTCACAACACACTACACAAAGATATATGTAAATATTCTTGATGATGCACCAACAACTTGGATGTGGAGGTCACAACAAGTTGTAATACTTCTTGTCTTGGAGGATAGAAGTATTCTTCTCTTGCACTTGAGAGGATGATGTAAGAATCACTTTGAAACAAAGGATTATGTATTTATGATCAAAGGATTTGGAGAATAGAAATGGGGATCTAGAACAGAAAGTTTAGGAGTGCAAAAGGTGAGAAAATTCTGTGGGATGAACCAGTATTTATAAGAAAAAAAAATACTGTTCTGGAGCGTGGCCGGTCCCCTTAATTAGGGGCCGGTCCCCTTAATAATTAAGGGGGCCGCCTAGGGAATTAAGGGGGCCGCCCCTCCAGAACGTTGGGTTTATTTGTCTTTTTGTGGGGAAGGTTTTTCTGGATTAGATTTGCCATTTTTGGTTGGAAATTTGACTTCATATATTTATAATGAATTAAACATATTCCTTTAATTTCAAAAATGTTTTGTAAAAGATATAAAATGTTTTGTGACATTTTATAAAAAGTCTAGTGTTTAAGAAAATTGTTCCTTTGATCATAGAATGCAATAAACACTTTGTTTATTCATACCTTAAGTGATTTGGATGTAAAGACAAATGTTAAGCACTAAAAACTTGTTTACGTCATAAGTTTTAGATTAATGAGTTTATGCTTTGTAATTATCAAAACATAGAGACATTGTTAATATGTTAACAATGTTTTTAGACATTATTAATTTATGTCAACACTTATTATACTCCGTAATTCTTAAGAAATGATCTCGTCATCTAGCTTAATGAACTTTTCAAAATTGGCTGGTTGAGAAGAATGAGCTAGGAGATGAAAAACAAAAGCTAAAGACAAACAAAGAGACACTGCACATCCTTTAATACCAGTTCGATGTTGAGACCCCACCCATACAAGGATTCCAAGGGATTTCTATAGGGGAATTTGCTCCCCAACTGCGGTTGGCACTTCCAAGGATCATGTCCTTAGATCTCCTTTTGCTTAGAGAGCATTGTTTCTTTTTGTGCAAATAGGAAAGGAATTGTGTGAAAAGAACAAACTTATATCTAATCCTATGAGCAATGTATGAATATGGTCATGATCAATTAGTGTAATTTGACTTGATGATTAAAATTTATAACGATCCAGATTTTGACCTAACTGGAATGTATAAGTATCGTTTGACCAGAAGTTTGTGTTTGCATCGAGTTTCTTCTAAGAAAGTCTAATGATTAGTTTTGCAGTGTTCTTATTTTGGAAAGAAACAAGTAAAACTATGACATTTAACCTTTTTTCTATGTTTGTGTAATAGAAATCTGTATAGACTAAAAACGATAGTGAATTTAGCAAGTAATCAATCAGGGAACAAGAACAAACCACATGCGGTTAGTTCTAGTTTAAATTAAGATCGACAAAATAACCCTAACAGACAAGTTAGGATGATAGATTAAATTAAGATCGACAAGACTGCCAGAAAACCTATGCTCTATTCAATAAGACAAACCTAACAAAGACCGGAACCCAAAACGTAACCAATTAGTAGCACCAAACGCAAGCGTCATAGATAAATCTAAAACGAATCGTATGAACTAGAATAGAGTAACGAACAGGACAAGGATTGATTTAGGGTTGTTTAGTTTAGCAGATTAACAATTCTCCTAAATCACCAAAGGTTGGGAAGGTTCCAAGATCTGTAACTATTTCATCTTTAGTGGGTCAAAGGCTAAACTTTTATCTGTTTTAGCTGAAAAAAATGTTGAAAACCCCGCTGAGTTGACGAAATTGTTAAACCAATATATGATGGATTCAAGTAGGGAAAAATATTTTAAAAGGTAATATACTTGCCACGTATTCATCTTCTGGGTAGTAAACTAAAATTTTTCAGATTTAACACCATTAACTTGTAATTTTTTCATCTTTTGGGTAATCTGTCACTTGCTTGACCGGTAGCAAGTTCTACCACTACCCAGAAGATGAATATGTGGCAAGTATAATACTTTTTTTTCATAATTTGCCCTACCCATCACTCCGATGACCATCGCCGCTCCGGCCACCTCAACCCACCACCCACCTTCTCCTTCCTCATCACACAAACCTTAAAATAAAAAAAAATAAAAACTCCACCATTATTCGCCGCTGTTATTTCTTTTGGAAACCACCACCACCATCACAACAGCCGCCGTTATTTCTACATGAAACCACCACCACTAAGACAATAGCCGCCGTTATTTACTTCCCATCATGTAAATAACACGAAATAACCGTATTTCAACACCCCACATCTCTCTCAGGCATGTAGAGATGTTTCTAGTTCACTACCCAAACATCTGATGTGCTGCTTTACTAAGAAAAATTCTTGAATTGCTATTAACGTAAAAATTATTGAATTGCCATTATGGTAAAAATACTTTTTTTTTTTTTTTTTTTTTTTTTTTTTATAATTTGCCCTATTAGTAAATCCTTAGTTTAGTGGTGGTGGTTTCATTTAGAAATAACGGCGGCTGCTGTGATGGTGGTGGTGGTTTCCAGAAGAAATAACAGCGGCGAATAATGGTGGAGGTGTTTGGGTTTTTGTTTTGTTTTTTTTTTAAGGTTTGTGTGATGAGGAAGGAGAAGGTGGTGGTGGGTTGAGGTGGCCGGAGCGGCGGTGGTCGTCGGAGTGATGGGTAGAACAAATTATAAAAAAAAAATATTATACTTGCCACATATTCATCTTTTGGGTAGTGGTGACCGGTTAGCAAGTGACAAATTACCCAAAAGATGAAAAACTTACAAGTTAATGGTGTTAAATCTGAAAAATTTTAGTTTACTACCCAGAAGATGAATACGTGGCAAGTATATTACCTTTTAAAATATTTTTCCCATTCAAGTAAGATAGACGTTTTTTTTTTTTTTCTTTTTTTTTTTTTTTTTTTCATCATGTTTGAATTTTTTGTTTTTGTTTTACCAAAACTTGTTAAAATTACATTAATTTTATACAGCAATGCTCTATAATAACTACTTTAAAGACTTTCAAACAAATGTTCGATCAATATAAAAGAAAAAATGGTTTAGTATTGATATTAGTTATTCATGTTCTTTTGTACGTACCTTTTTCTCTTTTTACTTACTCGTTCAAAATATAAACATTTGTTAAATGTTACTATTCCTCAAACAATAAACATCAAACAAATATATTTAACTAATTAGGGACTCTTTCAGTGATCACGGGTTATGGGAAGGACCTTTCTTTGCAACACACGTAAATTAGAGGGTTTTTGTAAATTTGTTTTACAACTAACCTAAAGATTGTTTATGTTATCGAGAATAAACGAGATGAACCCCAATTTTTTTTTTTTTTTTTTTTTTTTTTTTTTTTTTTTTTTTTTTTTTTGCAGTTTTAAGATATCAACTCCAATACTTTATACAAATTCAGGCTACCTCGTCATAGATTATCAGTTTGTTTTTAATACTAGACGAGTACCCGTGCATAATAACGAGATTTTATAGCTTCAAGTAGTTATATGTGATATTTTGGTTATACAAAACACTTAACTAAAATATCATTATTATTATATGTCATTATAAATCTCGTCGTTATACACGGGTACTCGTCTAGCATATTGAATGCAAGAAAGATAGTTGTATAAAATGACACAAATAGATAGAGGAGAAAAACACAACTAATGCTATTGTAATTTGAAAAAATTGGTTGGCGAACCCCATAACGTATCCTTCACTTTAGTTCCTCTAGTAACATTTAAAATTGCATCAATATAACAGCTAGTGATTGTGTAAATGGTTTTAAAAATTAATAATGAATACAAATAATATCAATATAGAGCTTACTCTAAGTCCATTAGTTTCAAATACTTCTTTTTGCCTTGGTTATCATTTGTATTAAAATTGTCCAATTTATCACATCCCATAGCTTGACCAATCGCATTAATATATCAAAACTAATGTTAACGAAAGTAATCTTACGCTACCTTATATGAGACTTGTAAATTAAAGAGCCTAATAATCAATTCATAGGCAATGAAAAATCATGTCCTTGAACTTCATGTGGATAGTACCTGCATATAAGATCAACATATTATTAGCTTTAAAGAAAGCATGATGGTTTTAAAGATGAGAAAGAAGGAGATAACTCAAAGATGATAATTAATGAAGAACAAAATTCTGAACTACGTATGACTATTCATTTAAATTCTAAATGAGCAAATGTAAATATAAAATTGTGAATAATTAGTTACGTAAGATAACACGTAGATAATAAAAGTTTGAAGCGGATCAACCTGCCGGGTTGGGTCAAAAACGGGTCAAATAAAACTGGATTAACCCGTCGGGTTTGAAGCGTCCCAGGTCATCCCACTTTTCGATGTATATAAATTATTCAAACTATTTCAATACTTTTCAAATGCATGGCTTAATTTCAATACTTTTCAAATCCGCTAAAAGTTTGACAATATAACGCCCTAAAATTCGGATTAATTTTTTAATTATCTACTTTAACTATACCATAAGTTAAATAAATAAATAGTAATATAAATATAACATTTGGCCAAATGGTTTAAAAGAATTTGATAAACCCATTAAAAAAAATAATAATATTCGGTTTATTTCCCCTCCCACAAATGAAATACAAAAAAAAAAAAAAAAAAAAAAAAAAAAAAGAGAGAGAGAGAGAGAGAGAGAGAGAGAGAGAACCCTATCCTCCATCATTGTTTGTCATCAAGAACTCAATATCAAGATTCGTGGTGACCCTGCGAAGGTTTGGTATGATTAATCACCTATTTTCTTTAACATCTTTTATTTTAAAAAAATTTCATGTAACTACAATTGATGGATATGATTAGGGTTTATTAAAATTCCAGTAATTAAACATGTTTGATCATTAAAACATATTAAGGATGTGTTAGAGGTGTTATCTTGCGTTAGTTAGGGTTAGGGTTTTGTTTGTGAAGCTGTGCAGAATTTGGGTTGGATTGATGAGTGTCTAAACCGAAGATGCCAATGTGGTTTTAAGCGATTTTTGAGTCTAAACATAAGTACTATTTGTCTACTTTCTAAAAATATAAGATTCATAGCGATTGGAGGTCAGAAGAGTGGTCTTTTGATTTTTGGGAGATTAAGTGTCAAAGCTGAGAAATCGAGTATGAAAATCAGATGGTGTTTCTGATTTTTCATTTTCAAACCATAAGGTGTTAGGAGCTCTTCTTTTACAGATTAATATTTGGGTTATGTGTGACTTTCTGGAATTTTTGTGGATTTTTCAGAAGTGGTGAAATGGGTTAACCAAATGCAAACTTTCTGCATATATGTGTAGTTAACTTTCTGGGACTATTTTGATAAACAATTTTTGAAATAGGATTTCTACTTAATAATAAAATCTGTAAAAATTCATGTAAACTCTCAAGACATATGTTCTTTTGTGAGAATTTTGTTGATTTTTAGTTTGGGTTTCTGATACATTTCTAAATTTCATTTAGTGGGCTTAATTTTGTTATAAAACCAGTTAACTTCTATGCCTATGTAAAAATGTGTTAAGTGTTATTTTTATTGGTTGGTGCCCTAAATACATGGTCATGTGTTGTTTTGTGTCCTTTTATGTCGTTTCGAGTTAATTGAGAGTGTGTTAACCTAATTGATAATCCCGAGCCCTAAAACCTAATTAAGGACTTTTATAAGCCCTAAAATCCTAAATTGATACTTGAAACCCTAAACCCATTAATTAAACATTTAACTTTAAGCATTAATGAGCTATGAACCAGTTAATATACTTTGGTCTTATTAGAAACCCTAATGTGATTAACTATGAGTTTTACCCTAAACTTGCTAATTCAGGAAACTTATTAAATGTGAAAACTTACTAATTCGAGAAACCTACTAAAAATAGAAAGTTACTTAAAATGACTAAGTTACTTAAAGTGAAAACTTACTATAAATAGAAGCTTACTATTTTTGGAAAGCTGCTATAAATGAAAAGTTACTAAAAATGAAAAGCCGACTAAAATGAGTAATTTGATAATAAGCCGATCATTAATTCTTGTAGATTCGCTGAAGAATGAGTGGCTTCCTATTCTTATGCTATGTTTCATTGGCGGTTTAAGGTACATATATTCTACCATTTTTCAGTAGGGGTGTTCTCTCTCTCTCATGACTTTTCGACCCTTTACCTTGATTCATTTGATTTGATATGCTTCGTTGATATAATCCTTTGTTATGATTCATTGATGTGATCTTTTGATATGACTCGTTTGATATGTTTTGTTGACATGATCTTTGTTATATGCTATGATATGATATGTTTTGTTTCGTTTTGTATGCTCGAGTTTAATAGTCAGCCATGGGGAGTCCATGGCCATGTCATAGATGGCACCAATGGCATGACGCTGTTAGTGGAGGCGGGTTTTTGTCTACTGCGTCCCCCTTCATTTCGATATGATATGAGTACTCTTTTGATGTATGTGTATACATGTCGTGTGAGCAGGGTGCATATATGATTTTGTTTTGGCGGAGGCGTATGGATGCATCCTAGTATTTTGTTTCGATATGATATGGTATGATATGGTTTTGGTGGGTGACTGGTGGTACGTGCCTTGTACCCTCACTCCTTTGGTACAATGGAGTCTACAGCTTCTTGTATAACTTATGATTTGATGGATATATGTATGTATGTATGAGACCTATTCGAGTGGCTCTGGTAGGTCAGCTCGTGGCTTCCTTATGTTTCTATGTGTCTATTCGAGTGGCTCTGGTAGACACGCCTTTGTTGATACATGCTCTTGATTCTCTTATGATTTGTTTATGTTTGATATATATATATATATATATATATATATATATATATATATATATATATATATATATATATATATATATATATATATATATATATATATGATGCTTCGTTTCATTTGACTTATGATACATTATACTATTCTTATGATCCTTCTCACTTCGTTTGATTATTACTATTTGATTCTTCATGTTCTTCATTTTGTTAACTTATGATATTGTTCAGTTGTTTGTTGAATCTCTCATTCATTTGATAGATGATATTCCTTTTAGCAGAAACTTATGATTTTCTTTTTCTTGTACTTATATACGTTTTATTTATCCGTTTTCTTTGTTATATATCTATTCATTGGGTTTTTTTAAGCTCAGCCGCATTTCCTTTCCTGTGTCAGTTGATTTATGTTGTGTGGTGATGAGGGTGATCTAGATGAAGGTGGATCCAAATTGCGTTGAGTAAGATGTAAGGCTAAAAGAGCACTAAGCTCATGGGCTTCTTTTAGTGCCTCAACGAACTTCAAGTGTTCGGAGGAAGGTGATGGTGGTGGAGCATGATAGTTGTCTTGGGTGATGGTTTGAACATGCAACATAGGAATGGCATGTGAAGTTGTAGGATGTGGTGGTGATACTCTTGGTGGTGGAGACATGTTTGAGCTTGGGTAATCATGAAAACATGATATGGGTGAAAGAGATCCTTCATAAGTGGATGGTGTTTTTGTTGAATGAGCAACATGTAAAGTGTTGGTAATGAGGTTGGGATTATTGTTTTGGGATTGTGCATGCTCATCATAAGAAGGAGCATTAGTCGAAGCACGAATGGATGATTTGTTGTTAAATGGATCATCTGTGTGAGAGTGAGGTTTAGGTGTTGGTTGATTATGAACAACATCGCTTGAGTTGTGAAAAGATTATGAGGTTTGAGTGTAATGTAGAAGGATATGGGTGAGTAAAGGTTTTTGATATGTAATGTTGGTGAGAAGGAAAGTGAGGTGTTAGGTAAGTAATGTTTGAAAACATAGGAGGAATTTGGTGTTGGATGTTTGACAACGTCATTTGATTTGACGGAATTTTAAAGGAAGTTAGGCTTTCTTCTCCAAACAAGTTTCTTGGTGGTTTTGGTTTAATGGGAGAGGAAATGATGAGATGAGTGGAGATTGAGAGGAATGAGAGTGTCTATAATGTAGGATTGGTGGGATCAAGGATGGATAAGCATTGATGGAAGGTTTAGGATAAAATGGGTTTGTGAATTTTGGGAAGTGTAGGATGAAATGGGCTAAAAAATAGAAAAGGGAAACAACACCTTCGACCATCAGATGGCCGGTCCCCTTAATTGGAGGCCGGTCCCCTTAATAATTAAGGGGGCCGCCTTATGATTTAAGGGGGCCGCCCATCTGGTGATTCCCAGATTGCCAGAAAAGGGTTTTTGGTAGTGAATTGCAGAAAGGTTGTGTTTTTGGTTTCAAACAAGTCCAACTCTTTGAGGCAATTAAGCATATACTAATTATGTAGGCAATTATATAGCCAAAGCATGTTAACCAAAGAGATTAAGTAAACAAGCAATTTCATCTAGCATGCAAACATACTCATCAAGCAAGTAAAATATAAGTGCTAGGAAACAATAAGCAACATCAAGTAGTTCATAACTACATAACAATGAGGATTAATCCTAATGTGTATCAATGTGCAATAAGTGGGTAGTTATGATAGCATGTATTTCTAGACTTGTTACAAACAAAGTCTTAGTGAACAAACCATGGTCCTCTTGATTTGATTTAGTTCACTTATAAGTGTCATTTATATAAATATAGATGACAAATATGAGATCACCATGCATGATTTTAAAAGAGACGTTTTTAGCATTATTCAACAATGTTTGAAAGTAAGTTTTCACTTGGATGTGAGAGTTATTTGAGTAAAATAGATTGGGTTTTTACTTCAAAATGTGTGAATGAACGGTAAAGAATATTTTCCCAATCTTTAGTTTTGATCAAAACAAAATTGTGGATATTGATAGTGAAAACATGTTATTTAATAGTGGGATAGTTATTTGAAAGACTATTTTCCAAAATGTGAGGTTTTTGCATATTTTTAGAGATATTAGATTTTTGACAACAAATATCATAAATCAAATATTTTAAAAAATGTTTATTAAAGATCTCATGCTCAAGAGGATTGGTTAAGCCTATTATTGTCTCATGCTATCGTTTCTACATATCCTATGATCCTAAAGGAAATGAAGACGATAATTTATATGTTAGATGCGAGAGTGTTGAATGGGGTATAACCTAACATCTATAGTTCCTTTGATTTCGCACGCTTATCTGACTTAATGCCATAGTCTACGAGAGCTTGTTTCATCCATAGTTTTCTTACGCGAGGGATCAATCCTACTTCTATATCAACGATTGATCCACTTAACTCATTTCACTTCATCACCATGAGTTTCCTAATAGTGGATATAGAAGATTTCCATTTTCTATTTTGTTCGGCAATGAACAATTTTATCTTATTCCTAGGAAAGTCAACCAATGATGTTTCTAGGTTATAAGAATATAAGCAATTATGTACTAAGCATTAATCTAACTTAATCATTTATCTAAGCATGCAAATTATAGTGATGAACTTAAAAGAAACGCGTACCTTTTAGTCTTCAATGGAATATCTTCAAGCACTTCAAGTGACCATGTTGACTTATAGAAGTCATTTGTAGATGATATTCCAACTTCTTCCAAGATTGACAATTTAGCCACTTGGTCCCCATTGTCTCATTGGTCCAAAGTTGTTTGGTCCAAACATATTTAACATTTGGCAAGGATGCATGTATGGTGGTAATATTTCCCAAGGATTGTAACTTGGCTGATAATTCCACATTTGATTTCTAGTGTTATTGTAATATTGTCTATTTAGATTTCTTCTAGGTTGAGATGTTTTAGATCTTGGATGATGATTTTTAGGTTTTCTTGGTGGTGGAGTTTTAGATCTAAATTTAGGTTTAGAGGATCCTACTTCGGTCTTTAAGGATGGTTTATAAAAAGTTTTTACTTTTTCATCATTCGCAATGGGTATTTTTCTATCTTTTGTAAGTATATACTTAGGATTTGATTCTAATAATTTTTGTTTACTAGATTCACATTCAAACTTTATACTTTTATTTTCACTAGTTGAAACATTAGTTGAAGTTAATCCTAGACCGGTTTTATCTCCCGAAGTTTCTTGAGCACTTAGTATTTTCTTAAGTGGGTTATTACTATTTTTAAACCTGTCAAGTTTGAAAATTTCATCTTTAAGTTTTTCATTTTCATTTTTAACCTCTAAGCAAGTTTTACATTTTACAAAAACTTCTTTTCCTTTTTCCAAATGTTGTAGTTTAATTTTTAATTCGAGTACTTCATTTTCTAATTGATTATTAATATGTTTTAGTGACTTATTTTTAGCTATAACCTTTTGACCTAATTTGCATAACCTATTATATTCACTATCTAGGTCTTTTTCATCTAATGATAAATTTTCGTCACTAAAGTATTCGGTTTCGGAACGTACCTCGCTTGATGTCTTAGCCATAAGATACTTTTCTTCATTTGTGGTTTCTTTCTTGTCCTCATCGCTATCACTCCAAGCACCTCCAATAAACGCCTTTTGATTTTGATCTCTTGCATCATTGGACACTTTCCGATGAGATGATTTGGATTGCCACATTTAAAACACTTCCTTTCATTATATGGTTGCCTAATGTATCTTTCTCGTCTTTTGAAGAATTTCTTGAAGTCTCGTACTGCCATAGCATACTCTTCATCGTCACTTTTGGAGGTTGAGCATTCTTCGTCACTAGAGTCCTTTTTAGCTTTCAACGCAATTGATTTGCTTTGCTCCCTTTTTCCTTTGACCATCTCGGAGTCTTTCTTTATTATTTCTTCGTAGACCTTTAAGTTACCGATCAATTCATCAAGTTGTAGAGTTGACAAATTCTTTGATTCTTCAATAGCCGTGACTTTACCTCGCCATTTTGGATGAAGAGCCCTAAGAAATTTCCTGACAAAATTCTTACTAGAAAAATTATCATTAAGTGCTTTTAGACTTGTGATAATAGTGTTAAACCTAGCAAAAGCATTATCAATTGATTCCTCTTCCGGAATCATAAATTGCTCATATTGTTGCATAAGTAGATCTATTTTGTTATCCTTGACTTGACTATTACCTTGGTGAGTTATTAGTAAAGAATTCCAAATTTCTTTTGCGGTTTCACACATAAAGGTCCTTTCGTATTCTTTACGTGGTAACGCATTGTAAATAACCATTTTTGCTTCATTGTTTTTAGAAAGTCTTCTTTTTAAATCATCATTTTGTATTTCAAAAGGTACTATTTCATCTTTATTTGTTTCGGGATTATTTTGAGTAGGTAAAAAATCACCATTAGTAATAACATGCCAAAGATCTAGATCCTTTGATTTCACATAAGTTTCGAATCGATTTTTCCAATATAAAAATCCATCACTTTCAAATAGTGGTGGTCTTTGCATAGATTGCCCTTCTAAATATTTTTCAGATTCCATAGATCGTTACAAGTTTTAAAATACAATATATTTTAAAAATCTTGCTAGACGTGACTCTGATACCAATTGTGGAAAACTAGAAGGGGGGGGGGGGTTGAATAGTTTTACGTCTTTTTAATTTTATTTTGAAAACTTAGTTTAGTTTTAAAACCTTGTTTGCTTTTAAAACTTTGATTCAATCTTATGTGAACTCAAATCTTGAACAATATGAACAAGTATATCTAAGTATAAACAATAATAATAATGTATGCTAAGTATGTGAAATCAACACATGCATAATATAAACAATTGTAGCTATATACGAGAGATAAGTACGTCATCGTTTATTTTATAATCCTTAGTTATATTTTGTATGAAAACTATACTTGATCGAAATGATCAATTATATGTATGTAACCTTTTTAGTTTGATTGTAAAAACTTTATTTTGTGAATAAAACTTTCGTTTGATCTTTAAGTAAAATCAATACTAGCACTATATGAGCAACTATATATATACGTCTACGTCTACAAAAGTAATAACGATATAAGCAAGATAATAAGTAAGATATGGAAAGATCTAACCGCGAGACAAAGGATTTATAGTGGTTCGGCTACAAGGACACCTTCCTTGCCCTACTCCACTCCTCGAGTCACCTACTCGAGAGTTTTCTTCACTATATCAACAAGCTCCCTTATGGCGGAGAAAACCTTACACACCAATTACACACCAAAGCTTCGTCACAACGAAATCACACCTTCTTCACAACTACTTCACACCAATCTACTACACACCTATCTTCACAACTACTTCACACCAATCTACTACACACCTATCTTCACAACTACTTCACACCAACTATCTTTACTACAATCTAGTTCACACCTATCTTCTACACACCAATTATCTTCACTACAATCTACTAGCCAATCACACTATCTATATTCCTAACACAACTATCTACAATCAAATATTCACAACACACTACACAAAGATATATGTAAATATTCTTGATGATGCACCAACAACTTGGATGTGGAGGTCACAACAAGTTGTAATACTTCTTGTCTTGGAGGATAGAAGTATTCTTCTCTTGCACTTGAGAGGATGATGTAAGAATCACTTTGAAACAAAGGATTATGTATTTATGATCAAAGGATTTGGAGAATAGAAATGGGGATCTAGAACAGAAAGTTTAGGAGTGCAAAAGGTGAGAAAATTCTGTGAGATGAACCAGTATTTATAAGAAAAAAAAAATACTGTTCTGGAGCGTGGCCGGTCCCCTTAATTAGGGGCCGGTCCCCTTAATAATTAAGGGGGCCACCTAGGGAATTAAGGGGGCCGCCCCTCCAGAACGTTGGGTTTATTTGTCTTTTTGTGGGGAAGGTTTTTCTGGATTAGATTTGCCATTTTTGGTTGGAAATTTGACTTCATATATTTATAATGAATTAAACATATTCCTTTAATTTCAAAAATGTTTTGTAAAAGATATAAAATGTTTTGTGACATTTTATAAAAAGTCTAGTGTTTAAGAAAATTGTTCCTTTGATCATAGAATGCAATAAACACTTTGTTTATTCATACCTTAAGTGATTTGGATGTAAAGACAAATGTTAAGCACTAAAAACTTGTTTACGTCATAAGTTTTAGATTAATGAGTTTATGCTTTGTAATTATCAAAACATAGAGACATTGTTAATATGTTAACAATGTTTTTAGACATTATTAATTTATGTCAACACTTATTATACTCCGTAATTCTTAAGAAATGATCTCGTCATCTAGCTTAATGAACTTTTCAAAATTGGCTGGTTGAGAAGAATGAGCTAGGAGATGAAAAACAAAAGCTAAAGACAAACAAAGAGACACTGCACATCCTTTAATACCAGTTCGATGTTGAGACCCCACCCATACAAGGATTCCAAGGGATTTCTATAGGGGAATTTGCTCCCCAACTGCGGTTGGCACTTCCAAGGATCATGTCCTTAGATCTCCTTTTGCTTAGAGAGCATTGTTTCTTTTTGTGCAAATAGGAAAGGAATTGTGTGAAAAGAACAAACTTATATCTAATCCTATGAGCAATGTATGAATATGGTCATGATCAATTAGTGTAATTTGACTTGATGATTAAAATTTATAACGATCCAGATTTTGACCTAACTGGAATGTATAAGTATCGTTTGACCAGAAGTTTGTGTTTGCATCGAGTTTCTTCTAAGAAAGTCTAATGATTAGTTTTGCAGTGTTCTTATTTTGGAAAGAAACAAGTAAAACTATGACATTTAACCTTTTTTCTATGTTTGTGTAATAGAAATCTGTATAGACTAAAAACGATAGTGAATTTAGCAAGTAATCAATCAGGGAACAAGAACAAACCACATGCGGTTAGTTCTAGTTTAAATTAAGATCGACAAAATAACCCTAACAGACAAGTTAGGATGATAGATTAAATTAAGATCGACAAGACTGCCAGAAAACCTATGCTCTATTCAATAAGACAAACCTAACAAAGACCGGAACCCAAAACGTAACCAATTAGTAGCACCAAACGCAAGCGTCATAGATAAATCTAAAACGAATCGTATGAACTAGAATAGAGTAACGAACAGGACAAGGATTGATTTAGGGTTGTTTAGTTTAGCAGATTAACAATTCTCCTAAATCACCAAAGGTTGGGAAGGTTCCAAGATCTGTAACTATTTCATCTTTAGTGGGTCAAAGGCTAAACTTTTATCTGTTTTAGCTGAAAAAAATGTTGAAAACCCCGCTGAGTTGACGAAATTGTTAAACCAATATATGATGGATTCAAGTAGGGAAAAATATTTTAAAAGGTAATATACTTGCCACGTATTCATCTTCTGGGTAGTAAACTAAAATTTTTCAGATTTAACACCATTAACTTGTAATTTTTTCATCTTTTGGGTAATCTGTCACTTGCTTGACCGGTAGCAAGTTCTACCACTACCCAGAAGATGAATATGTGGCAAGTATAATACTTTTTTTTCATAATTTGCCTTACCCATCACTCCGACGACCATCGCCGCTCCGGCCACCTCAACCCACCACCCACCTTCTCCTTCCTCATCACACAAACCTTAAAATAAAAAAAAAATAAAAACTCCACCATTATTCGCCGCTGTTATTTCTTTTGGAAACCACCACCACCATCACAACAGCCGCCGTTATTTCTACATGAAACCACCACCACTAAGACAATAGCCGCCGTTATTTACTTCCCATCATGTAAATAACACGAAATAACCGTATTTCAACACCCCACATCTCTCTCAGGCATGTAGAGATGTTTCTAGTTCACTACCCAAACATCTAATGTGCTGCTTTACTAAGAAAAATTCTTGAATTGCTATTAACGTAAAAATTATTGAATTGCCATTATGGTAAAAATACTTTTTTTTTTTTTTTTTTTTTTTTATAATTTGCCCTATTAGTAAATCCTTAGTTTAGTGGTGGTGGTTTCATTTAGAAATAACGGCGGCTGCTGTGATGGTGGTGGTGGTTTCCAGAAGAAATAACAGCGGCGAATAATGGTGGAGGTGTTTGGGTTTTTGTTTTGTTTTTTTTTTTTAAGGTTTGTGTGATGAGGAAGGAGAAGGTGGTGGTGGGTTGAGGTGGCCGGAGCGGCGGTGGTCGTCGGAGTGATGGGTAGAACAAATTATAAAAAAAAAATATTATACTTGCCACATATTCATCTTTTGGGTAGTGGTGACCGGTTAGCAAGTGACAAATTACCCAAAAGATGAAAAACTTACAAGTTAATGGTGTTAAATCTGAAAAATTTTAGTTTACTACCCAGAAGATGAATACGTGGCAAGTATATTACCTTTTAAAATATTTTTCCCATTCAAGTAAGATAGACGTTTTTTTTTTTTTTTCTTTTTTTTTTTTTTTTTTTTCATCATGTTTGAATTTTTTGTTTTTGTTTTACCAAAACTTGTTAAAATTACATTAATTTTATACAGCAATGCTCTATAATAACTACTTTAAAGACTTTCAAACAAATGTTCGATCAATATAAAAGAAAAAATGGTTTAGTATTGATATTAGTTATTCATGTTCTTTTGTACGTACCTTTTTCTCTTTTTACTTACTCGTTCAAAATATAAACATTTGTTAAATGTTACTATTCCTCAAACAATAAACATCAAACAAATATATTTAACTTAGGGACTCTTTCAGTGATCACGGGTTATGGGAAGGACCTTTCTTTGCAACACACGTAAATTAGAGGGTTTTTGTAAATTTGTTTTACAACTAACCTAAAGATTGTTTATGTTATCGAGAATAAACGAGATGAACCCCAATTTTTTTTTTTTTTTTTTTTTTTTTTTTTTTTTTTTTTTTTTTTTTTGCAGTTTTAAGATATCAACTCCAATACTTTATACAAATTCAGGCTACCTCGTCATAGATTATCAGTTTGTTTTTAATACTAGACGAGTACCCGTGCATAATAACGAGATTTTATAGCTTCAAGTAGTTATATGTGATATTTTGGTTATACAAAACACTTAACTAAAATATCATTATTATTATATGTCATTATAAATCTCGTCGTTATACACGGGTACTCGTCTAGCATATTGAATGCAAGAAAGATAGTTGTATAAAATGACACAAATAGATAGAGGAGAAAAACACAACTAATGCTATTGTAATTTGAAAAAATTGGTTGGCGAACCCCATAACGTATCCTTCACTTTAGTTCCTCTAGTAACATTTAAAATTGCATCAATATAACAGCTAGTGATTGTGTAAATGGTTTTAAAAATTAATAATGAATACAAATAATATCAATATAGAGCTTACTCTAAGTCCATTAGTTTCAAATACTTCTTTTTGCCTTGGTTATCATTTGTATTAAAATTGTCCAATTTATCACATCCCATAGCTTGACCAATCGCATTAATATATCAAAACTAATGTTAACGAAAGTAATCTTACGCTACCTTATATGAGACTTGTAAATTAAAGAGCCTAATAATCAATTCATAGGCAATGAAAAATCATGTCCTTGAACTTCATGTGGATAGTACCTGCATATAAGATCAACATATTATTAGCTTTAAAGAAAGCATGATGGTTTTAAAGATGAGAAAGAAGGAGATAACTCAAAGATGATAATTAATGAAGAACAAAATTCTGAACTACGTATGACTATTCATTTAAATTCTAAATGAGCAAATGTAAATATAAAATTGTGAATAATTAGTTACGTAAGATAACACGTAGATAATAAAAGTTTGAAGCGGATCAACCTGCCGGGTTGGGTCAAAAACGGGTCAAATAAAACTGGATTAACCCGTCGGGTTTGAAGCGTCCCAGGTCATCCCACTTTTCGATGTATATAAATTATTCAAACTATTTCAATACTTTTCAAATGCATGGCTTAATTTCAATACTTTTCAAATCCGCTAAAAGTTTGACAATATAACGCCCTAAAATTCGGATTAATTTTTTAATTATCTACTTTAACTATACCATAAGTTAAATAAATAAATAGTAATATAAATATAACATTTGGCCAAATGGTTTAAAAGAATTTGATAAACCCATTAAAAAAAATAATAATATTCGGTTTATTTCCCCTCCCACAAATGAAATACAAAAAAAAAAAAAAAAAAAAAAAAAGAGAGAGAGAGAGAGAGAGAGAGAGAGAGAGAGAGAGAGAGAGAGAGAGAGAGAGAGAGAGAGAGAGAGAGAGAGAACCCTATCCTCCATCATTGTTTGTCATCAAGAACTCAATATCAAGATTCGTGGTGACCCTGCGAAGGTTTGGTATGATTAATCACCTATTTTCTTTAACATCTTTTATTTTAAAAAAATTTCATGTAACTACAATTGATGGATATGATTAGGGTTTATTAAAATTCCAGTAATTAAACATGTTTGATCATTAAAACATATTAAGGATGTGTTAGAGGTGTTATCTTGCGTTAGTTAGGGTTAGGGTTTTGTTTGTGAAGCTGTGCAGAATTTGGGTTGGATTGATGAGTGTCTAAACCGAAGATGCCAATGTGGTTTTAAGCGATTTTTGAGTCTAAACATAAGTACTATTTGTCTACTTTCTAAAAATATAAGATTCATAGCGATTGGAGGTCAGAAGAGTGGTCTTTTGATTTTTGGGAGATTAAGTGTCAAAGCTGAGAAATCGAGTATGAAAATCAGATGGTGTTTCTGATTTTTCATTTTCAAACCATAAGGTGTTAGGAGCTCTTCTTTTACAGATTAATATTTGGGTTATGTGTGACTTTCTGGAATTTTTGTGGATTTTTCAGAAGTGGTGAAATGGGTTAACCAAATGCAAACTTTCTGCATATATGTGTAGTTAACTTTTTGGGACTATTTTGATAAACAATTTTTGAAATAGGATTTCTACTTAATAATAAAATCTGTAAAAATTCATGTAAACTCTCAAGACATATGTTCTTTTGTGAGAATTTTGTTGATTTTTAGTTTGGGTTTCTGATACATTTCTAAATTTCATTTAGTGGGCTTAATTTTGTTATAAAACCAGTTAACTTCTATGCCTATGTAAAAATGTGTTAAGTGTTATTTTTATTGGTTGGTGCCCTAAATACATGGTCATGTGTTGTTTTGTGTCCTTTTATGTCGTTTCGAGTTAATTGAGAGTGTGTTAACCTAATTGATAATCCCGAGCCCTAAAACCTAATTAAGGACTTTTATAAGCCCTAAAATCCTAAATTGATACTTGAAACCCTAAACCCATTAATTAAACATTTAACTTTAAGCATTAATGAGCTATGAACCAGTTAATATACTTTGGTCTTATTAGAAACCCTAATGTGATTAACTATGAGTTTTACCCTAAACTTGCTAATTCAGGAAACTTATTAAATGTGAAAACTTACTAATTCGAGAAACCTACTAAAAATAGAAAGTTACTTAAAATGACTAAGTTACTTAAAGTGAAAACTTACTATAAATAGAAGCTTACTATTTTTGGAAAGCTGCTATAAATGAAAAGTTACTAAAAATGAAAAGCCGACTAAAATGAGTAATTTGATAATAAGCCGATCATTAATTCTTGTAGATTCGCTGAAGAATGAGTGGCTTCCTATTCTTATGCTATGTTTCATTGGCGGTTTAAGGTACATATATTCTACCATTTTTCAGTAGGGGTGTTCTCTCTCTCTCATGACTTTTCGACCCTTTACCTTGATTCATTTGATTTGATATGCTTCGTTGATATAATCCTTTGTTATGATTCATTGATGTGATCTTTTGATATGACTCGTTTGATATGTTTTGTTGACATGATCTTTGTTATATGCTATGATATGATATGTTTTGTTTCGTTTTGTATGCTCGAGTTTAATAGTCAGCCATGGGGAGTCCATGGCCATGTCATAGATGGCACCAATGGCATGACGCTGTTAGTGGAGGCGGGTTTTTGTCTACTGCGTCCCCCTTCATTTCGATATGATATGAGTACTCTTTTGATGTATGTGTATACATGTCGTGTGAGCAGGGTGCATATATGATTTTGTTTTGGCGGAGGCGTATGGATGCATCCTAGTATTTTGTTTCGATATGATATGGTATGATATGGTTTTGGTGGGTGACTGGTGGTACGTGCCTTGTACCCTCACTCCTTTGGTACAATGGAGTCTACAGCTTCTTGTATAACTTATGATTTGATGGATATATGTATGTATGTATGAGACCTATTCGAGTGGCTCTGGTAGGTCAGCTCGTGGCTTCCTTATGTTTCTATGTGTCTATTCGAGTGGCTCTGGTAGACACGCCTTTGTTGATACATGCTCTTGATTCTCTTATGATTTGTTTATGTTTGATATATATATATATATATATATATATATATATATATATATATATATATATATATATATGATGCTTCGTTTCATTTGACTTATGATACATTATACTATTCTTATGATCCTTCTCACTTCGTTTGATTATTACTATTTGATTCTTCATGTTCTTCATTTTGTTAACTTATGATATTGTTCAGTTGTTTGTTGAATCTCTCATTCATTTGATAGATGATATTCCTTTTAGCAGAAACTTATGATTTTCTTTTTCTTGTACTTATATACGTTTTATTTATCCGTTTTCTTTGTTATATATCTATTCATTGGGTTTTTTTAAGCTCAGCCGCATTTCCTTTCCTGTGTCAGGTTTAGGTTGGAAGCTGGGTTTTGGTGAAGATAGAGCATAGGAGCGTTAGTGGACTACCCCGATGATTAGAAGCCCATTTACATCTGGATTAGATTTGGATTTGGATTCAATTAGATTTTTGTTTAGTTTTGTATTCTCATTTTTGTATAGAGTTCGTATTTCTTTTGTACCCTTAGTGTACCTTTGAAACTTTATAGTTATAAGTTTTCCGTTTGCGTTTGTATGTTCTGATTTGGTATCATAATGTGACATTTTGACTCTTGTCGGGGTGGGGTCTTATAGACAATTTTTTAACATTTTAATATTTTACATTTACCATTTTTACTTTATATGTAATATAAATATAAACCGGTATATCTTAGAATTATATATGTTATCATAGTATTCCGTTGACATTTTGTCCAATATTAAACTCGCTCTACATGAACTAGTCAATCTTGACCAAATCTTACTATAATTAACTAAGTTTGACTTTGATAATTGAGTTTAACACGTATGGATTACATTATTAAATATCAACCCAAACATTGGGTTTAAATAGATTTAACAGTAACAGAAAAATCACAAAGGAGAAAATGGAGAAGTTCATATGGGCAATTTTAATTATCATGGCAGGGTTCGGCTATGTAGAAGGGGCTACCCATTTGAGTTCCGAATGTTCACAAGCGGATCGGAACTCATCTGTGAATACCGTCTATCAAGCAAACCTTAGAAACCTTTTGGGTTCGTTGGTCAACAACACACCTCTTCAAGATGGTTATTACTTCAATAATAGTGTTGGAAATGGTTCTGATCAAGTTCTTGGTCTTGCGTGGTGTCGAGGGGATGTTTCTTCTCAAACATGCTCTGAGTGTTTGAGCAACTCTATTGGTATACCGTTAACAGATTGTGCCGAAATCAAAGAAATGTTGATCTGGAGTAGTTTCTGCAATATAAAGTTCTCAAACGAGAATTTCTTCGGGAAAGAGTGGAAAAGCTCGTCTTCTTCGGCCACATATGGTTCCAACGGACTTGACGACCCCTCGGTGTTTTCCCAAGGGTTCTTTATGATGGAAACTTTAGCAAGGAATGTTTCTAATCAACCGTTGATGTTTGAGATGGGTGTTATCGATGTTGGGGGAAATGGGGAGAGGTTCGGCCTTGGTCAGTGTTGTCGAGATCTAAGCCAATCGGATTGCGAAAACTGCTTAGAGGATATTTTGATGAGGTATAAGACGTACGTCTTAAATAGAACTGGGTGGGAGATGCTAAGTGTTAGTTGTGGAATGTGGTATGATGATGTTCCGATTTACAATGGTTCAGGGTTGGCTCCGCTGGCTCCGGCACCAAACACTTCAGGTTTTAGTCATTACGTTTGTGTTTTAATCTAGAAAATTTACTTATCTAATCTAACTGTAACCAACTTCTATCTAACCGATATGATGCAGGAGGTGGAGAAATACGGCACAAAGGAGACGTGATCTTGGCTTTGGTTGCATTTCTTGGGTTCTATTTGATTCTATGAATCAAGATCAAATTTTGGACCATGTAAATGAAATAGATTTATATCTCTACGTTTGTTTGTATGTAAATAAAGAAATCAAACGCATGCATTACTGCTGTAATATTTGATACAAGAACAATTGCCTTCCATAGATTATCTAGGAGCAGGAATGCAGGACGTACGTGTGAGCTCGTCACAGTTTGGTTATCAATGTGTTGCATATAATATGTGATCTCAGTGGTTATTAAATCATTAAAAGTTTGTCACATATAATATGTCAACCTTTAGACGCATCATTCTAACTTTACATCCATCTGCAATGTGAAAAAACTGAGAAAACTTATACGTTATTATTGATCTAGCGCGCATCTCTCTCAGTTTTATGTTAACTACCGATTAGAAATAAATTTGCAAACAATTGAAACAGAAATTTATAGCTTATAAAACAATGTAACTAAAAACATTAATGTTTTAAACGGTTAATTAATCACCTACTGTTAGCCTTTCAAGCTTAATTTACACGTTTGCTTCATATCTTTAGTTTTCTTTCAACTATAACAAAACTGCATTTCAACACTAAATAGAGATATATCCTCATCCTAACTAACTATTTGATAATTAATTAATAAAAATATACATTAAAGAAAACTAGACTATAGGCTAAGCTTGACGTCAAACATTGTATCTGGAACTGTGAAAGGGATTTTGCACCTACAAGAAAGCTCACGTGTCAAAACTATTCATTAGGACATGAAGGCGAGCAACAGTTTGGACAAAGAGATGAACTTGAAAAATTTCAGATTTTAAAACAGCTAGAATTCTTGGAGGCAATCAAATGGAAGCTGCCACCATATGAATCATCTGAACTACGGAGTACTTAGTAATAACTTGAAAACATTTCCTAATCCTAACATATGTTTGCTAAACTAATCGCCACAAAGAACATAATTATTCCCTTTTTAATTTCTAAAACTTTACACAAAAAGTTTGTTTCATCTTGTCGAAGTATATAAGTGGCAAACATGGAATTAGATATATTTAATGTTTATTATTACATGTTAATATTTCATGATGTGTAGCTGAAATGCAGGATTGTAAAATTGTTAGAAATTGAGGTTAGGGTGTGATGATAATCTTAGATATTTGATTGAATCATGTATAATCCACTTTCCAAATAAAATATTTCGACCCTTATTACCTAGGTTACACAAAATCTCTATTGGGATAAGACAATCAAAACACTCTCTTTCTAGGCACAGAAGGCAGAGTAAAACAAAAAGGATTATGTGTTTTTGTATGTTCAAATGATATCTATGAATCTGTTAATAAACACATTATTTGACAGTTACAAAACAGTTAAATTTGGTTAACAACTAACTCGCATAACTGTTAGGCCAAAAGTCATGATGGTTGGGAAAAAGGCGGGGAAAAATGGGTAATCCATTTGGAAAACCAAGTATACCATTTTGGAGCGTTGCATGCCCTTGACCCCGCAAGTGGGCGCAACCGCCTTGACTTCTACATTTATTTATTTATTTATTTATTTTTAATTTTTTTGGGTAAAGGGTTACCTCGGTAAATTGTCGTGGTGAAAACATATTAGCTCATACAAGAGTGCATTTCACACTTTCCTAAATCGTATTCAAGCATAATATGAAATCCCATTAATCTCTAGTAAATCACAACCTAAAGTAGTTGATGATACTAAAATCACCAACACAAAGTGTATAAATCGAACGGAATGTGGCATAACATGAAAGATAAAGTATGAGATTCTAAAGTGAAGCCGAAATAAAAACCCAATATTCATCAGATCTATTTGATTCATCCACCAACACCTTTTACATTTTCTTTTTATAATTCATAAAAATTGAATCATAAAGCAACACCTTCTATTTATGATAAGTCCTATATTGTTAAATACTTATCACTTGTTAATAGCTCATATTATGCATGTTTATATATGAATTGATACTTAATTGCCTAAGTTTTCCTATTTGAGTAATTATGGAGCAATATTACAAAAGACATGGAAAGAAGACATGATTTGGATATAATTATAATACCTTTGTACGCAAGCTATTAAGGAGCATACGGCGTACATAACTTTGGTCATACGCTGTATTGATATCTGAAAGAATTCACTAAATATTGGTGAATATGGAAGCATATGACGTATTTAACTCTGGCAATACGCCGTATTAGGAAGCTCAACAGTCAAAGCCCAAGTCAACCATTAAAGGCATACGACGTATGAAACTCTGGCCGTACGCCATATTGAAGATCTTATCCTCAGTCTAAGTAAAGCAAGATTTGAAGGTATATGGCGTATTTAACTGTGTCTATATGCCGTATTTAAAAGATACGCATAATATGCTTGGAATATGCTTTCTTTGTTAGCAATTAAAAAATCTTGAATACGCCATATCCGTACTTGGATACGCCGTATCGGTGCCCTAACAGAAGACTATAAATACGAACCCTATATGGGATTTTTGGATATCATTCACTCACCACACTCAACCACAACCAAATTTCATCATTCCAAGGCCCCAAGATCAATCCCAAGAGCTAGGAAATCAAGGGGAGAAGATCTTGTATCATCACATTAGGTTTAATCATTCAATTTACATATCAACTTCATTATGGTTTCTATTTGTATATCGTTTGAATTATCTTCTTGTTCATTTATATATATTATGGGCTAACACCCTTGGGTGTTAGACATGTTTATGAATATTTCATGATATCCGTTTGTTAAGATTTAACATTTAGTGTTGTTTAGTTTATGTATTTATCGTTCAATACATGCTTGTTTATATGTTTGAGTCT
Source organism: Artemisia argyi (assembly GCA_030686995.1). Lineage (NCBI taxonomy): Eukaryota > Viridiplantae > Streptophyta > Magnoliopsida > Asterales > Asteraceae > Artemisia > Artemisia argyi. The sequence continues at coordinate 201,561,088 of CM060678.1, forward strand.
TTTATGTCTAGTATCACATAGACCAAGTGTGTATTAGATGTATATTATGAAAACACTTAAGTTAGCATAATGCTCTTCTCACATGGACCAAATAGGGAAGGGTAGGTGTTACATGGACCAAGTGGACACCACAGAAAAATCACATAGATTAGTTGACATGAGTTAATGCATGCTTGTAGTCTGATAGGTACATGGACCAAATGGTCTAGGAGATTACCTGTGTAGAGGCTAGATACATGGACCAAGTTGTCTAGTTTAGGTTAGATAGGAGCATGGGAGTATTATCTGGACCAAGGAGATACTTCCCATGTATCTAGACATCACCAGTATTTTACAATTAAATCATTGCACTAATGAACTAACAACTAGAATAGAATATGATTAACATAGCTAGCACTGCTTTATCTCATTAATTACAACATATGTCGTTTAATTAGTTTAATTTACTTTTCTGTTTTAGTAGTTTAATATTAATCAAATCAATCAAAACCCCTTTTAAAACTTGTAAAACTCACTAGGTTAAGTCTAAGCATACTAATCCTGAGATTGACCTCGTACTTACCCCAATGGCTACATCTGATCCGGTACACAACCCGTGAAAGTGTGTCTTTAAGGTATAAGTCTTGTAAAATATAAATTTAAAACTTGAATATAAAAATACCTATAACGAAACACACATCACTTTCTTTTTATGAATCGGTGGTCATGAAGCAACACCTTTTACATCAGATCTATTTGATCCTCAAATCATACCTGAATCTATCAGATATGCGGTTTATGACCATCTGATATTTTAGTCAGTCTGTCAAATATGTGGTTTATGACCATCATTGTTGCTTTATAACCATCGAGGGTATTTTTAACCACGACAGTGGTGGTGAACGATTCACTAGTGGGTATTTACTTGGTGGTGACATTACTTAGGGGGATAACGCGTCTTTATGGTGGGTGTGTTTTAAGCACCACGCCTGCAAATAAAGGGACAAAACATCATTTGGCGCACTATTACTTCGATCCTTGGCCTTACTGGTTCATGGAATGTGAGGTGGCAACATAGTTTCCCATGTATGCCTGTTGAGAAAGACGAAGAAGAGGGAAATGGGCCCTACTTACAGGTGAGCGTGGATCATTGTTTATCTAATATAAAGCATTTGAAGGACATGTTCCCAGAACCAATGGTCTTGCAAGATGAGGAGGTTTTAAACTGGAACTAGAATGGACTAATTCTTTTGTGACTGATATGGAAAAATGACTAGATATAGACAATAAATGGGTTTTAGCTGTGAGTTGATCTTGTTGCTTGTTTTAAGGAGCTTCTTGTTTATGGTTGAATTTTTTTTTTGTATGTAATTGTAAACTTTAGTTTTTTTGGGAAAGTCAACGGTGAAATGAACAGGGTAGAGAAGATGAAATGGGTAAAATTATGAATTTGCCCACACTAAATGGACCAATAGTTGATTAAATCTTACCGCGTCATACATTTCTAGTAATATCAATAGGAACAATAGGAAGATTAGGAGAGCTTTTGAAGTTAATAAGAAATTAAAAAGATGGCAAGTTGGATGTTTTTTCAAATCATTAGCCCCTTGTATTATATGCATGGGTTGTTATAATTATTAAGTAGCGAATTTGGGTGTTTGAATAATAAGAGCCCGTTGTCAAGTTATTTATTAACTTGAATTTGTTTGATACTTATATAATAAGTTTGAAGTGGAAATGTAATACTTATCAAATAAGTGGGTTTAAAGATTTGGTTATAATCAGGTCATTGGAATTTCAGTTTGAATATGATATTTGTAATTTATAAATCGACTTGGTGTTTAAAGATTTGGTTATAATCAGGTCATTTGGATTTTGTTCGATCGTTAGACATTGGTCACTTTGAAAATTTTTCGATCTTCATTTGTTAGGCTTTTGAAGTTGGTTGCCTGAACTTGATTATTTTTGTTGAAGATTGTTTGAGCCGATTTGTTTGTTTGGTTGACCAAATTTGTTGTTAACATTTGATTGTTCGTTTTGAAGCCATCGGCGTTTAATTTTTGGATCGATTTGTTTTGGATCATTATCGGAATCGATCGTTTGTTTTGAATTAGGCTAGTATCTCTAGCATTTGAAAATTTGAATTTCAAATTTGGTTTGAAACATGTGGAAGAGTTTAAGTCACGGTGAAGATTATTTTAAAGTGACTCAAACTTTAAGGTTTGTTTCATAAATTTTGTTTTGGATATTTATTAGTTTTTGGTATGTTTCATAATTGTAGTCGGTTTAAGATTTGGCTGTTTTTAGTTCATTGTTTGCTTATAAATAGAGGCTAATAACATTAGTTTTCTTTGTATTTTTAAATTAGAAACTTGTACTTTTAAATTGGTTTTGTATTTGGTATGATACTTTGAATAAATATTTTGGTTTTTTGATCAATTTTGTTTTTGTTTTGGTTTGTTTCATTCTTTGATTACCAACAAGTTTATTTTGTTTCAATTTTTCTTGAAGTCAATTTGCGTTTATGACAGATTTCTTCGAGATGCTAAGCATATATTATTTGAATATCAAGTTTTATTTATTTATTTATATATTTATGTATTTATTTATTTATTTTTTATGTTTTTCTTTTTGTTTTTTAGTTTTTTGTTTTTTTCCCCACCAATTAGCGCGACGCCACTATAATGTTCAGCAATATAGAATTTAGCGATGCCAAAACTTACCCGCGACAGCGCTCGTGGTCGTACTATGACTAAATATAGAATAAAAAATGAATGTTGTAAAGAATAAAACGACAGTATTTCAAATATCGGAATAGTTGGATTTTGGTAGCCGATCGATTATTACCCATGATATCTTTGTTTTCACCACAAACATTTTGCACTTGAAATATGCACTTCCTTTTTACTACCTTAATTGTGACAGTGGATACATGCATGCCACCAGCAAAAACAATGGAAGGCCCGTTCTCGATGTCCAGTTTTGGTGTGTTGTTGCTGGACATTGTTTTTCTGGACTACAAACAACCGGTTCTTTGACCAATACCAACCTCAAAACTTTCTCTTAATCATAACCAATAATTGATACTTCTCTTCATTAAAAATATAAGACGTTGCGTTGTTTATCACGACTCTATATATATAATATAATACACATGCGATGAACAACGAAGTTCAATTGCGACGCAAATTCTTGTGTGCTTCATGTTTTTTGTTAACTTGTTGTAATTGAACCGAAATATCAAGATTCTTTCACCGTTTGCCGTCTTTGATGAAACCAAAGGTATCTAGCTTGTTGCCAGATTATTAAGTCGTTGCTAGCTAGCTCATCAAAGGTATCTTGTCGCCCGATGAACCCCCATCAACTTTATTTATATATATAAGTGTTAAGTTTCTTATAGTAGAATAACTTAGGTGAAAACAAAATTGATTCCAAATTTATAAATTTAGATGATATGGATTTCCTCATTTGGGCTTTGTTGCTTTTTACAACCTTAATCATTAATCTTGATCTAACAACCGCCCAAGAACTTTTATGCGGTGACTCCGGAAACTACACGCAAGAGTCGCCCTATAAACAAGACCTTGACAATGTTTTCAACTCATTACTCACAAGAAACAATGGATTCGGGTTTTACAATTCCACGTCTGGACAAGCTAATGCCGCTGCTTTTTGCCGTGGGGACTTGGAGCCAGAAACCTGCCAGAAATGTGTGGACAAGGCTGGTCGCGATTTACGGCAACTTTGTCCTGATCAAGTTGAGGCTGTAATATGGTACGAGGCTTGTTTACTAAGGTACTCAAATCAGTCTATGGGATATGGGAATGATTCAAGTTGGGTAAACCACTACCCGAATAATGTTTCAGATTCTAGTTATGATATATGGAAACAAACGGTTGCGAATTTGCTTGGAGCCTTACAATCAGAAGCTGCGGGTGGTGGTAAGCTCCGAAAATATGCTTCTCGCAGCATACCCGCACCCGGATTGTCAGCTATATATGGCTACATGCAGTGTAGTCCTGATTTACTAGGGTCCGAATGTAATCAGTGCTTGCTCGATGCCACCTCAGGGACTCAATCGTATGATAGAAATTTGGGAGTACGAGTTTACAGTCCTAGATGTATTGCCGAGTACGAGAATTATAATTTCTTAAATCCGACATGGTATCCGCCTTTGCTATCTCCAGGCAAGTGGTTTTTAACCTATTCTTTCTTTTTGAACCACACAAAATAACTAAATAGAATAGCTAAAAAAACAAAAACAAAAATTCGATATAAAAGGTAACAAAAATCTATAAACTACATACCTATACACCCTCGTCCTAAAATAAATATCCATATTATATTGCTAATTGAGTTATCCTAAAATAAGTGTCCACTTTCGTTTACTACTATAATCAATCAAATTGTCAGTAGTTAGATGTGAAATTTTATTGGCCGAAAATGTATTGAGCTTGCTTTTCTCAAACTATGTCATTTAATTTGGGCCGAAGCGAATAGTTAGTTAATTTTAGTAAATGTTTCATGTTGTAACCATTTACAAGGCAAAATAGCTTTACAAGTAAATTATTATTATTATTATTATTTTTTTATTATAAATATCACTTTATTGAAAAACAAATAGGATTTTACAAAAAATTATTGTTATTATTATTACTCCTTCCGTCCCAAATTTATTGTCTACTATTGACTTTTTTTTTAGTCTTTCTTTTTCCACTTTGACCTTAAATATTTTTGTGAGTGTTATATAATATTTGATGCATAATATATAAATGGATTGGGTTTTAAGTGTAATTTTCAATTGTATAATTTTTTATGAAGTACTATTATATAACAAAAATACATATATTTATGGTCAAAGTTGAACTAGTTTGACTTTGAAAATTCAAAGTGGACAATAAATTTGGGACGGAGGGAATATTATTTAAATATTTATTTTTTATAATATTGTACCTGAAACAAGACAAAATCTAACCCGGCTCATTGACCGGTTGACTTTTTTACCCTTTTAATATGTTGTCCGGACTAAGTAAAGGAACCACATTAGGTTTTGTCTCTGATCCACCTAAAACTCCTAAACTGTAAAATGGACGGCACTCCCAAAATCCATAACCAAAAATGACATGACTAGCAACTGTAACACCTAAATCCACCATACCTCAAAACCACAACACCTAGAACCACAACACCTGGACCAGTTCATAATGGAACTCATTAAAAGGGTAAAAAAATATATACATGTAAATTGAGAACCCATGATAGAAAAAGTCTCAGAATCATACTTTTTAAGATTCTTAGAGCATTGACAATAATAAATCAATATATGTATTAGGTAACTAAATAGACAGTCACATTTGCAGGACAAAAGAAAAACAATCAAATACGAAGACGAATTATCTCGGGCTCAATAATAGCAGCGGTTGTGGTGATTGCAATAGTGATCTTTATTTTTGGACAACAGCGCCGGAAACAAAAGGGTAAAGGTAAAAGAGCCTCTCCCTTCATCTTTTTTGTTTTACGTCGGAAGTAAGGGATCTAACAAAAGATGCAATATCGCAAAAAGAAAAAAAGAAAAAAAAAATGATTTTATGTGGTGTTTGATTCTGCAATAGGTTCATTGTTACCCAAATTGCAAGCTACGCTAAAAAAATGTTCACCTAAAGGTAACAAGCATGATTTGGAAGTTGATGAAATGCGAGAGATGAATTTATTCACTTTTAGTATTATACAAGTTGCAACAAACAATTTTTCAGTTGAAAATAAGCTTGGAGAAGGTGGTTTTGGTCCTGTTTATAAGGTAAGAGATAATTGAATACGTAGTATTTTTTTCTATTCATAACGTGTCGGTTTATGAAATATCGAACTTCTTTTTTCAGGGTGTACTGCAAGATGGGAAAGCAATAGCTGTCAAACGGCTATCAAGCAACTCCGGGCAAGGTCTCCAAGAGTTCAAGACGGAAGTACAGCTGATTATAAAACTTCAACACAAGAATCTAGTTCGGCTTTTGGGTTATTGCATAAAAGGAATCGAACGACTTTTGATCTATGAATTTATGGCTAACAACAGTCTCGAAACGTTCCTTTCTGGTTTGTATTTGTTCTTTCAATTCAAGAAAGTTGCTATTTTACGACTAAAGAAACAGCAATCTCTCTCACTAAATGTTTTTTAGACAAAATTTTTATCGAAAAACACAAATTATAAGAGTTCTTTCAAATTTACATGAATTTTTTTAAATGTTTACATTAGTAATGAAATGCACCAGATCCTAACAAGTGTCAAGAACTCAATTGGGCTAAGCGTGCCAGCATTATACGTGGAATTGCTAAGGGACTTCGATACCTACATGAAGATTCACACCTAAAAATAATTCATCGTGACATGAAAGCCAGTAACATTCTTTTGGATGCTGAATTGAACTCCAAAATTTCGGATTTTGGCACTGCTAGAATTTTTGGAGTTGCTGAGACGGAAGCTAACACCAATCGCATCGTTGGTACATAGTAAGTTACCTACTTTTCCAGTGCCAAAGTTCCATCACTTAAAGATCATCAAAAATTCATTGAACCTTTTAATACTTTAGTTATTTTCTTAAGTATACTAACAAGCAATAGCCGCAACTAAACAGTACTATCCAACCATATGTAGCACTTAAAGCTATAGTGACAATACAATTGGTCTTAAGAAACCACTGCTAAGTCACCAATATGTATCGTATATAGTTGAAGCCATGTAACAAGAGTATATCTAAAGGACAAAGCGAGGATACTTCCATGCCTTTTTTTTTTTTTTTTTTTTTTTTTTTTTCTAAATTCTTACAAAAATAGCAATGGCTATCTTGTTAGTCACAGATTTATATCTATGAGTATTTCCTAACTTTTCCGACTGACGATGAAACATGATTAATTGTGACAGTGGATACCTGGCACCAGAATATGCAATGGAAGGCTTATTCTCGACAAAATCGGATGTCTATAGTTTCGGTGTCCTCTTATTAGAAATTATATCTGGACAACTAAACTATAGATTTTGTTTCGAAGATGAGCCACAAAACTTCCTCTCAACTGTAAGCAATTAACCATGTCTACAATAAAAAATATCTCAGTTTCACGGTTTATATCTTGAGTTTAATCAATGTTTAACACATTCAATTGTTAAAGGTATGGCGCTTATGGAGAGAAAACAAAGGAGAACAACTTATAGATCGTTCCCTAAATCCAGATTTTCCCACTACAGAAGTTCTAAGATGGATAAATATAGCGCTATTATGCGTCCAAGACGATCCAAAAAGCCGCCCCACCATGTCCACTGTTGTTTTCATGCTCGAAGGACAATGGTCCTTAAACCTTCCCGCACCATTGGAACCACGATTGTCATTTACAAGACTTGCAACTGTCTCAGAACTAACTACCACAATCAGTGATACTACGACAAACCCTTCTATTGACCTAACAAGTTCCGTTATTGATTCACGATAGGTGGTGGGCGCATTCATGGTAAAGGAACTGATCTAGAATTCTTCATGATCGGCCACAACTCATTAATATAAAAGAGGTGGTTGACGCACTAGATCCATAAGTTAAATAGCCAAGTTTCAGTTCACTAAATAAGTTGTATTAATATTTTCTTTATTTCATTTCTAAATAACATCAACAATTATTTTCTTGTCTTTACTCGCTATTAAAATCGCCGCTAAAATCCAAGTATGTCTAAAAATATCAATATGTTTTCTTTTATACGCGTTTGTAAATTGGGAAATAAAGTAATACTACAAAATTGTTGGAAAGGAGGATTTTTATACCCGCACTCTCCTACGGGGCATAGGGTTAATCTAATGACTGTTAGTATAATCGCAAGTAAAAAGTAACGACAAAGACGATTTTTGTAATTTTTTGAGACTGTTTTTGCAACGCAAGAAAACTAGAAGGACATTCATGTAATTTTTTGTAACACGAACAGTCCATGGATTTAACTCATGAGCTGTTTTTGCAATCGTGTGTAAATGGCAGGGACTTTTTTGCCAATTTTACATGGACTATTTTTGCGATGCAACTAAAATTATAGAGACTATTTGGCGTTTTCTCCGTTAACTTTACAATTCAATGAATAGTAAAACCTGTCTAGCTTTTATTTATATTAAGAATTATGATAAGGTTGACTAGTTTTGAAGTAACGAAGCATAATGTACAATTTGCATATGCACGAGCTAAATGACAGTTTGTATAACGTTTGGTGCAATGTGATTAAGAAGTAACCACTTAGACGAACATGTATGTATGAGGGCTGATAGTGTTAATGAGAAAAATGGCAGTGTGGGAGACTTGGAAGGCAGCCATAAGTTGCAATCGTCTCTACCACCACCTCCTAGTTTCTAGCCCATGATCATGATTCATTTTATCATGTTTAGTGGGATGATTTGAAGCTATAAAATGGTGTGTATTAACATATCCATGTCTGGTACTTTTCTAAAATATCGCAACGTGCAAATGGATATAGTCATATACATGAACATGGCTTAGATGTTGCTGGAGTTTGTAAATTACTACCGGGGTATTGAATCGGTTTCTGTGAGCCGGATACTTCAATATCTTGCTAGTGACCTCTTGGTACCGTGAAAGTGTTTCTCATGTTGTTGCTTTGCACAAGAGGAGTCTGAAAGGATTATGTGCAAAGTACAACGTCTTTCACGACTAGCCTTCACATAATTACTGAAGGGTCATACCGGTATATATTAAACAGAACACGCAAGCAGAAATAAGAAAAGAGTAACAAAATGAATAGCGAGGAAATGAAAATATGGTAGTATTTATCACAAACCTTACTAGGGTAGTGGGTTTCGACCGACCACCTTTTAGGAATGAAGGGGTAAAGTTTGACTAAAAAGGCAAAATCAAAAACCTAATAGGGTATTAGGTTTCGGCCGACCACCCTTTAGGCAAAATCACAAACCATACTAAGGTAGTGGGTTTCGACCGACCACCCTTTAGGAAAGGAAGGGTTAAGTTTGAACAGGTTTCAAGAATTGAACGAAATACTAGACCTGGAAGGTCAGCCAAGACGGATAAGACTGTTATATTGGCGGATGCTATTCGAATGATCACACACTTGAGAAATGAAGACACAACTCTTAAGGACCCATCTCAAGATTTGCTTGTTAAAATCAGTAAGTTGAATGTAAAAGTCACCAGGCCATGACACTTTTAATCCTCCCATTTTGATTTTCCTATAAAAGACACTGTTTGACTTTTGTTGTCAAGCAGAGACTTTTAAAGGGAAAATACCACCAAAATGTAGTGAACTTGTCACCATTTTCAATTCTGTGTAGTGATCTTTTTTTTTTTTTCTAAAAAAGTAACAAAGTTTCTATATCCGTCTATTTTGTGCACTCGTTGGCTGCCCGGTCCAACTCAGCTTGCCCGTTCCACGTGTAACCGCAAATTCGTTTTTTATTTTCCTAAAAATGTGACTCGTAAACCCACCCTCTTAATATTAATACACTCCCATTTTTTTTTCTTTCTCCTTTATCATTTCCATTTCCAATGGAAGTAGTTGTTCACTCATCCTGGACAAGTTTACTCTTGGAAATGGCTTTCAGTCCACATGAAAAGAGCAGAGGTTTGTCATGTAGTAACTTTGATGATACAAGCACAGTTGCTTTAGTTGATTTCGAGGGTTAGGGTTTTTTCGAATTGGGTAAAATCAATTGATTGTGTTTATGTTTGAATTTTTTGATAGGAAATGTTAATAATTTCTTTATAAATCTGAATCAATCACTTAATCATACCCAGAAACTCTCTTGATTAACATTCGAAAACTAGGGTTTATGGTCGATTTGGGGGAAGTCAATTGAGTGTGTTTGTGTTTAATTTTATTGATGGGATATGTTCCTACTTAGGTTCTTAACATGCTTCAATCAATTAATTTTATTCAGAAACGCGTTTGGTTGAATTTCGAAGATTAGGGTTTTTGAACAATTTGGGTAATTTTGATTGGTGATGTTTGAGTCTAATTGTGTTTAGGGCTTTTGTTTAGAATCTTTCATTTTGCATTCGACCAAAGTTAATTGAAATTATACTAAGATTTGTGATCAATTCAATTTGTGTTGTGTTCTTGATAATTTCATATTTTTGGGTGTTTGTGGGTTTTGATTTAGTTCCTACACGTTGGTGGGTGTTTGTGTGTTATGGATATGTAAGTTGTTAATTTACAGATTCACCCTTACAAAACATCCACACAAAATTTGTATATGTGATAATTTCATAATTTTATCATCAAAAACGGCTCGAGCCTGCTGTGTCTGATTGGATCATATGGCCCCAAAAATTATCAAGTTTTATATGATGGCCCCAAAACTTGTAATAATAGTTGATGCTTCATGCTATCAATCAGATTATGTAAAAATACCCAGCAAAGAAGTCAACCATAACATATTAAATTATCATAAAGATATGTTGATGCACCATGCTATCATTCACAAAAAAAAGCCAGCGTGTATTTGTGGTGGCATTTGTAAGTCTGTGGAATTGGTGGTGGCATTCAGAAAAAATAAAAAAGCCAGCGTGTATATACTACGGGGCACGGGAAAGTTGGACAGCTAACGAGTGCACAAAATAGACGGGTTTAAAAAGTTTGTTACACAGAATTGAAAATAGTGACAAGTTGAAAATGATGACAAATTTACTACATTTTTGTGGTATTTTCCCAATTTTAAACCCCATCGATGCTATCCATTTTTAAACCCCATATTGACAACTAAGTTTGTCTTCTTACATATTGTGACTTGTGGATGTATGTTGGTAGTATGTTTGACTTCAAAAGTCACAATGTACGATTTTTAATGGGATGTTCTAATATGGACTTTGTATTAAGCATTTGATATGACCCTTAAACTATAATATTATATTATAGTTAAGGGGTCGTATTAATTATCAATATCTAGACCGATTCAAGACCATCGGTCGTAACCGAGTAACTTTAAGGGTTTTTTTTTTTTTTTTTTTTTTTTTTACATTTTTGTCTATTTAACTTAAAAAATGAACGAAAATGTAAAAAAAATGGACAAGAATGTATAAAAATTGACGAAAACGTATAAAAATATACGAAAACGTAAAAAAACAAATAAAAACATACAAAAAGGAAAAACTTAAAAAAAACGTTCTCGTCCAGTGTTTACGTTTTCATCTGTTTTTTAAGTTTTCATCCGTTTTTTTTATGTTTTTATCCGTTTATATATAATATTTAAACAATATTTAAAAAAAATTCATGGGCTAGAAACAAAAATTGATAAAAGTTTAAGAATTAAATAATATTTAAAATATTAATTTAGTTGTAGATGATGTTATCATTTTAAATCAAGGGTATAATACTTGTATATAAAAATTACTCAAATTTTAAGCATTTTAAGTTTAAAAAATGCATGAGATATGCATGCATTAATTATAAGTAGTAGATTGTTAAAAAAAAACTAAAAAAAAAAATTATAAGTAGTAGAGATAATCTTAAGAATAGAAGAGAGTGAACCTCTTTTAAGGTATATGGATTGGTATTGACAAGTTTTGGTTAACAAGATATTAAGATGACTATGACAAAAATATATATCATTAATAAAAATTTACATTAACGAGAACTAGACTAGGCTAAGCTTGTCAAACATTATATGTGTAACTGTGAATGCATGGGATTCTTAACCTACAAGAAAGCTCACGTGTCAAAATGTTCATATGAGCTTCGTTTTATCAACATTTTCCGTCACGCAGATTTATTACTATCGTATAAAACTGCAGAACTGAAAATACGAAACAGAAAATATAAAGCTTAAAATTTAAAAAATAAAAAATAAATAAATAAAAAAAATAATAAATAACACGTGATCTTGAGTTCCGGTCCGCACTAAACTTGCAACTAAAAACCGGTTGTCGAATATTCCCTTGAATCTGAAACACAACCGGACTACACTCCGGTTCACCTCCAAACTGAAACAAAAACCGTGGATTCGGTTCACTCCTCACTTTCATAAACAAACTCGCACCCGGCAGGGCCGTCTCATGGATTTCGGTGGTCCCGTGCCACACCACAAAGAGGCCCTTAAAAACACATACAAAATAAACATATATCACTAGTGCGTGAACTAATTAAACTCAAGCCTCATGTTGTGTATATACATATACATTAAAGTGCATAGAATTTTGTGGCCCTCGTTAAGCGATGGCCCTGTGCAATGGCACCTCTTGCACTCCCTTAAAGCCGGCCCTGGCACCCGGTTTATTCTCACCACCTTCACACCCAAGTTTCATCCACCCATTCTGAAACACAACCGGTTTACAAACCGACCCATCAATATTCACCATCACACCAACCCGACCCATCATTTTGCCACCGTTAGTGACATCCAATTAATTTTTGAATTTGAATTACCGGCAGAATCTTCTATTAGCACTTGCCATTATAGAAAAAGAAACAAAAATGTTGTTTATACTCGACTGATTTTTTTAAGTGACAGAACCGATCATTAATTAAAATGTCATTGATAATTAATATGTCGTGCATTGCTAGCTCGTGATCAAAAGTTAAACTGTTTTATTTAAGTGATAATTAGTTTCTTAAAGTTGGATAAGAAAACTTAGTTACTCTAAGTACATACAAAATTTCGATAAGGATCAATAAAAGATGGACATTCTCACCCGGGGTTTGTTTCTTTTTACAGCCTTAGTGTTTACTTGTTACCAAGCGACTGCTGAAGATGATTTATGGAACAAGGACTGTGGTGTCTCCGGCAACTACACTCTAAACTCAACCTACAAAAGCGACCTTGACAATGTTCTCAACTCCTTGGCAGGGACAAACAACGGGTTTGGGTTTTACAATTCCACGTCAGGACTAGCTAACGCTGCCGCCTTTTGCCGTGGAGACTTGGAGCCAGAAACCTGCCAGAAATGTGTAGTCAACGCTAGTGGCCAGTTACCTGAACTTTGTCCTAATCAAATTGAGGCTGGCATATGGTACGAGGCTTGTTTATTAAGGTACTCTAATAAGCCTATGGGTTACGGAATTGATGATTCGTTTTGGGTCGCCTATAATACATATACAATTTCAAGCTCTAGCTATGATCAATGGAACCAAACAATTGCAAATTTACTTGGAGAGTTGCGACCAGAAGCCGCGGCTGGTGGGACACTTCGGAAATATGCTTCCCGCAACATAGCTGCAAATGGATCAGTGCCACCTATATATGGCTACATGCAGTGTAGTCCTGATTTATTGTCAACTGAATGTGATGATTGCTTGGGCAACGCGACTCAAGAGGCTCGAGCATATGACAAAAGTTTGGGAATACATGTTTACAATCCTAGTTGTATTGTTCGATATGAGATTTACAGTTTCTCTCCGACCCCTTCAGGCAAGTAATTTTTAACATTTTATATTTTATTAACGGTAAGAAAGTAACATATTGGATAAAATACAGAGAATCTAAAATTAGAATGCATTAAAAAGGCTCAAAACGTTAACACTGAACCTAAACACAATATGCAAACTCCCAAAGAAAAAACACGCTACAACAAGATATGTTATTTCTTCACATTGTCTTTACAGAGCTTTAAAAATGTGTTAAATTTGTTAAATAGTTGATAATTATAAATGTGTATAAAATAGTTACATTTCTGTTAAAAAAAATAGTCACATTGATAAACATGAAGATATATAAATAACTATTCAAATCTTCACCTTAACGGGTATGTTTGGTTAAACAAGGGAATTACTATAGGAATGAGAATTAGAATAGGTTTACAAACCCATCACCTTTGGTGGGTTTAGTAATTGCATACTTTTGAAGGTTTGATACCCATATTATACCAAACCTAACAACTAAACAAATACAATAAGAATGAAAGTGATTCTTTGATACGCACATCCTCATACCAAACACCCTATGTGTGACGACATATAAAAAAAATCACACTTGCAAGTTTTTTTTTTTTTTTTTTTTTTTAATACAACAACAATTGTGGCTACATTGCCCTTAAAATGTGGATAACTATTTAAAAATCTCCACACTCATAATTGTGAGGATTAGCTTGTTAATTACATCCATACACTACAAACTTCCTCTAATATGAAGAAATTTAGTGTGGCGAATTAATTAGCACACTAGTCTTCTAAGCGTTGACAAAATTTATTTTTTACACACTAGTAAGTGAATATTTTTTCATACAACTATTTTATTAAAAAAATCTCAACGCTTATAAATGTATGCAATTTATACACATTTAAAAATGTGAATAAATCTTAATTTTTTACACGAAGTATGTAGTATTAAACGTGTAAAATTAGCACTTTTGTTGTAGTGACTTAAAGGCTTCCGACACTAAATAAGAAACGCCATGCATATTTGCTCACTAATGTAAGCTAGGGGGCACTAGGTAGTAAACAGTTTCGATCGCTAACAGTTACTGAGTACTTTATGGTTTCTAACGTTAATGGTGCCATTATATTATCTCAACCCGGATTAATTACCTATTAGTAATGACTGATTGTTATAATGACTAGAACTTTTTGTCACAATATAATCTCAGGGTTGACTCCAAAAAGAAACACTTCAGGTTGTTTAGTCAGTAAGATTCATTCTTCGTATGTTGATTTATGATTAAAGTTACTTATATATCTAATTCACATGATGCAGGAGGGGGAGAAAGATGGTACAAAGGAGACGTGATATTCGCTTTGGTTGCATATCTTGTGTTTCATTTGATTGCTTGAACAAAGATAAAAAAAATTTGTAACCTCATTTCGATTTGAATGGATGTGTATCTTAACATTTCTTTGTAAAAACCACTTATTAATAAAGAATTAAACATATTATTTTAAATTATTGTAATATGTGAACACTGGTGGTTTGAGGTTCGGCCACTTTATAGAATAATGTGTTAACATAACTTCTTATTAAGACTAAAAAAATTAATGTGTCAATGCTTTTAACCTAGCTACAAATAAAGAAAAAAATCATACATCAAACTTAATTTTATAAGCGTTAATTACGAAATCAGTACTTTTTGTTGATGCATTTCCCAACGGATGATAAAATCAGCTAATGTTCTCAATTTAGTCAAGTGCTAATGTGCGATCGTGCGATCCCATTAATTTTTTGACACATGTCCATAATAAAGAGGTGGATACCAATCATTGGAGGCCCACCCACCCGACCATCGTACACCCCCCCCCCCCACCCACGCATATGTGCGATCGGAGAACGTGCGATTTCCGGCCAATGTGCGAAAAGTACAAAAGTAAGTACCATTGGAAATAAGCAAAATCTTGATTATGTACTTCATATCTTTTGATTTGATTAATTTTTTTATTATTTGTAAATAATTATTTGATGTATTTAGTATTAATATTTGTATTATTTCTGCAAATCCACACACACTCAAATCAAAACATATCTCCAGTCAATTTTTTCATACTATGAAATGGTAAGTTTTTTCCTTAATTTGTTGTTGTTTAGGTTTATTTGTCTAATATTTGTTGTTTTACAATTATTTTGGGGGGCCGAATTTCGCACCAACAACGGATTTCTTGGAACAAAGATCAGGTTTTGGTTGTATGCCACATGCTAAGAGCTATAAGAGAAGCTCCACAAATTCAACTCCAAATTCGTATAAAGTTTCCAAGTCCAAATATTAGTGATCTAGAATGAAATGTAAGGTTTTGGATAAAAACTTCTGAAATAATTTATTGATTGTTTGATTAATTGTAAATTGTAATATATGAGTTGGGTGGTTTTATAGTATAATTATGTATTTATGTGTGTAGTAATAGTTCATTGTTGAATTTATGAACATAATCGTTTGTTTATTCAAGTTTTGATCTATGATCGTTAAACATCTTCATCATCATCATTGCCGATAACACGATTAATTGTATGATGTTAAATCAAGTACTCGTATTAGACTGCTAGTTTAGATTGCTTCTACTTTTTTTTTTGAAGTTTTAAATATGTAACCAGCTTCCATCAATTCAAATTAAATGTTCTAATTCCATATATTAAAAAGTTAAATTAAAATTTTTCATTCGTTAAAAGGTTGTGATTAAAGTAATAGAACTTTGCAAGAAATAGTCATATATAGGGTCTAGTTGGTCGACTGTAACATCAACAAAAATATCTATTTGTAAGGGTCTCAGGACAGCTTGGATCCATAATGTAATACTACTTTAAATTTTAGCAGTACGTATATATTTTACAGATTTAGTATTAAAAGTAAATTTATTAAGTCTTTATTTATTCAAATTTTGTACTTTGAGAAAGTACGAATACTATCTTTTGTAAAATTCGTTTTCTTTTCCAAGAAATCTGGTCACGTGGGGGCCGAATTTCGCACATTAGCACATTTCAAATCGCACATTTGTTTATAGACACGTGGGGTACAAGTGCTAGTGGGTGGGCCTCTAATGATTGATATCTACCTCTTTATCAGGGACACGTGTCAAGAAACTAATGGGATCGCATGATCAAACATTAGCACATGACTAAATTGGGAACAGTAGCTGATTTTGTCATCCCTTGGGAAATGCATCAACAAAAAGTACTGATTTCGTAATTTACGCATCTTATAACTTTCCCATCCTTAATGGTAACTAATGTTTAGAAGAATTATTTGCAAAATTTCAAAATTACTTGAAAACTTAGACAATAATGTTATGGGAGGTGATAAATCTACGGTAATTTTTTGTTGGTACACGGAAATTCAATGAGATTTTACAT
This sequence comes from Artemisia argyi, assembly GCA_030686995.1. Lineage (NCBI taxonomy): Eukaryota > Viridiplantae > Streptophyta > Magnoliopsida > Asterales > Asteraceae > Artemisia > Artemisia argyi. The sequence goes on from CM060678.1 coordinate 201,577,821, forward strand.
CAATACCCTTACATCTTATTTGCCAATCGCTTTCATTGCCACGAACACTGCTTGACGCCTCCAACCCAATCATACATGTGGTTTTCTGTATGACTGCATCAAAACATATCTTCATTTTACTATTGAAAGTGGTAGAATCAGCCCACACAAGGATACCAATCAAACCTGTTGGTGAATCAGTGACATTCCACCATTTCTTGATCGAAATCCACAAGTCCCGAGCAAGTGAGCAATCAACAAAAAGGTTTGTAAAGATTCATTACCATCATCACAAACTGGGCATCTCAAAGAATGGTGAGACGGAGGTTAGCCATGTGATGCATTTCCCAAACATGCATGGCTGATGAGATGTGATGCGTGGGAATTGCACCAGGCTTTACCTCTCGAGGGATCTCGAGAAGCTTACAACCCCCACCAGGCAGTGTACCTGATCGTTGTAGTATAGTATATTGACAAGTACCGGGGGATTGATCGTTCAACTAAGGAATAGTGTCGCTAGGATTAGAAAGCCTAAAAACTAGGTCTAGAGGTGAGGGATGATTCTTTTTGTATTTTTTTATATTTTATAAAAGCAAGTAAAAATCTCGGTTTTTAGAGGAGTGGGCAGAATTAGTTGCTAATCAACTAACCCAATAACTAAGATGCAATCAAAATAAAATAATAGAAATGAAAATAAACTAAACTAAACTAGTGGTGTGAACAATATATGGGAGAATTGTGTTTACCTAGATTTCACTACTCCCTATATATCTTTTACAGGTTAATTACTTGTTACAGTTGCGTGGATGACGGATTGTATTCCTTAATACCATTCATGGGGTGGCGTATTTACTTCCCCAATCCTATAAGCTCCTACTTCACTCCTATGTCGAGCCGGCTAAGAAGCTCCTAACATGAGATCCCTAGAATTCGCTCATGCATTAAATACAACCATAAAAACCTAGTACACATCGGTTCATGTTTCTTAAGACGTTCAAGCAAGTTACACAATGGAGATCTGCCAGTTTTCTTAAGCCTAACATTGAAATCATTCATCCATTACAACTAGGAACAAGCAATCAACCTATAATCAACATCTAGGTTTCATTACATCTAAGCAAACACACAAAAGATCTAGCCTAGCATGTTAAAATCAAGACAAGCATAAGATATATTCAAACAACACGTAGACATATTGAATGAATTGAAAGAAAATTTATTTTAATTGAACATGAAGGGTTTCAAGGGGTGAAAACCCTTGAAAATACTGTTACAAACGACCTAGGGTTTATTAGGTTCGGCCTTAGAATTCTCCACACAAGTTCTTCTCTTAATGAATGAAAAATAGAAAAGTATATATAGATTTTGTGAGGTGACGGCGTCAAGAGGAACAATCTGACGCCGTCATCTCGCCGCCAATAAAGTTCTCGGACTGCCTAGATCTATATCTGACGCCGTCATATGTATGATTCTGTTCCAGGCCGTCACCAAAATTACTTTTGACGCCCTACTTCTGACGCCGTCACGTTTTCTCTGGGTCGTCATCCATTTTGCTCTTGACGCCGTCAAAAAATCCTTCTTGACGCCGTCAGGTACTGTTCCCAGCAAGGAAAATTAAGTCTTTGCCGTTTTCTTCACTTTTATGCTCCAAAAACGTCCAAAATGCTTCCTTTTTCAGAATTCACTCCCAAAGTACCTAAAATCACAAAAGGAACGATTTAGGGCAATATTTGATCAAATAAATTCCAATTCCGGCTTAAATGATCCCCTAAAAACAGTTCATTTTTCGCCTTATCATATACCCTTACACTTGAGATTTGCTTGTCCTCAAGCAAATGCGCTTTCATTCTAGTCAAAATACAAGTTAGGGGTCATTTAACACTAATATAAAGTAATTACAACAAATAATCGCTCCACTAAAAACCAAAGACAAGCACGGAGGTCATACACTAGCACCTCACAAATAGTATTTAGATACTCACATCTCTCGGGTGTAATAAAGTAATATCACAATATGGAAATGGAAAACATCTCTCACTACCTGTCATAGCAAAATAGATTACCATAGGCTTGGGAAAGGATCAAACCTCCACAACATGGCGTAAGCACCTAGGATAAACTATCAAAGAGGTCTTTTTATAGGGTTGTAACGTTAGGTGTAGGGATATGGAATACACGGTTTTATAGGATATAGGCAAGCTTTACTGGTGGCGAGTTAATAATCTTGGTTAATTACATGTACAATATGGCGTTGCTAAGCCAAGACTAGACTCGACTTAAGCTAAAAAATGAAAGATAACAAAACCTTAAAACAAACATAGAATGAAACGGGATAGTTGTCCGTATGTTTTTCTCTTTTCTCTTTTCTTTTTTTTTTCTATTTTTTTTTTCATACACTTTTACCCTACCATCCAAAATAATACATCATAGGGAATGAACATTTCCCTTACACTTGAATTTTTACATACTTTACAATAAACTAATCTAATGACTCGAATTAAGATAATCAAAACACTTGGAGTACTTTTAAGATTAACGTACATATGGGGGTAATATATGATGTTCTTCTCCATTACTCCATAATATATGTACTTTACCCGTGAGTCCTTATCGTCCCAAAACAATATGTACAAGGATATGACTCGACTTAGCAACCATGTAATCAATTAGATAATTAACTAGGGGTTTAAACAAATAACAATAATGCACTAAAGATGAGTGCATACATGGAAGGCTAAGGCGATTTTGTTGTACATTTAAGTGGGGTGTAACAAATTCTTCCTTTAAGTAAGATGCTTAAAGTTAGAAACGAAAAGATAGGTTCGGAGGGGTGTACTAGGGGTTTCGTGTACTAAAAATGAGTACAACGCTAAGGTGTGGGAAAAATTAATTGACTTTACTAGCCAAGTAATATGACTTAAATGGTCAAGTAATTATGATACGGGTTTAACACAAGGGTGATCTTAATGCCTCTTATCATGTAGTAAATCCTACTACACGAATGTAGTCTCACTAGCGGTCTCGGGATGCATCACTAACGCAAGTTCTAGAATCTAAATGCTACCGGTACATTCATAAGCACTAATAGTAAATGCTTTTCCTATCAAATCTAAAGGCGAACCTCACATATTTGGGTGGAAATTTTTTCTAAATGATACGGTTTTCTGCTAGTCATACGACTCCTATCCATGAGACGCTTGCTATGGCTAAAGTTTCACTCCTAAATGTTGTAAAAAAAATTAAATTTGGCGCTAAAATTACACTAACCAGTATTTCTCATGGTTTTATTACACACCTACCATCAAACAAACAAACTCAAGTGAAAGTGTATCTATAAGGTATCATCATTTTACCCTCCCCTTACACTTAGGATGAACATTGTCCCCAATGTTCAAGTAAAGAATGTAAAAGTAAAACAGGTAAAGAGAATGAAATCAAATACTCCCCTGATTCGCTCGGTATGGGTAATATGGTAACCAGGTTAGATCTTCCTCCAAGAAAATGAACAATCAAAGCTTCCCTTCTAGAATATAAATCATCTTCTTGTCATACATAACTTGTTAAACCTGAGAAAACAAACAAGGCAACCTCACGTAAAATCGGCGGCAATCTATATATGCTAATAAATCCTAGAAAACAAAGTAAGATATAATGCTTGTGGAATGATGTTTGCAGATTTCCTGGAGATTATAAAACTAAAGATTCAACAAAAACTTTAAGACTCCGTTAGAAAAACAAAACTGGTAAAATTCCCAGAATTTTACACGTGACGCCGTCAGGAATTTCTTCCTGACGCCGTCAGAAGTGACCTGCAGAAATTCTTATGTTAAGTTTTCGGAAAATTTCTGGAAAAACTTTGTCCTACTTCCTGGAAAATCCTGCAAAACATCATTATGACTCAATACAAGCATTTGACTCTAACAAATACGAATAAACATGTTCATTTAATATTGTGGAGAACTATGATCAAGTTTGTTTCTTAAAAACATATTTGGGGTTTCCCCTTACACTTATCTTTTGCGAAATACCTTTGGATGAAGTTAAGACAAAGCCAAACAACAAAATAAAGTATTTTCACCATTTTAGTTTGAAACATGATCTACCAACAATAAAAATAAAGCATGCATACGGAAACAAATAACAATCAAACAAAATAAAAATCACACAAAACATGGATTGCCTCCCAAGAAGCGTTTTTCTTTATTTACGAGTCTTGTAGCTAGACTCAAGGTCATGGGTTACTATGTGACCTCATCATCAAATGTTACATCCTCCTCACTAATCATTTCATTACTATTTTCCTGATAATGTTTTACACGTTGTATGTTGACAGTAAATTCTCTACCTTCATCGTCTAGTAACACGACAGCTCCAGTTTTAGAGGAACTTTTCACCGTAAATGGCCCATACCATCTAGACTTGAGTTTCCCTGGAAATAACCATAACCGAGAGTTATACAATAGGATTTTGTCCCCTTCTGAAAATTCCTTGGGTTTCTTAATCTGTTGGTCATGCCATCTTTTTGCCCTCTCCTTATATGTAATGGAAGACTCATACGCTTCTAACCTTAGCTCATCAAGCTCGAGTAGTTGCAAGAACCTATTTGTTCCAGCAATTGTATAATCTAAATTACATGCCTTTAGCGCCCAATAAGCCTTATGTTCTAATTCTACCGGCAGGTGACATGCCTTACCATACACCATGCGGAACGGGGTCGTTCCAATAGGTGTCTTGTATGCAGTTCGGAATGCCCATAAGGCCTTGTCGAGTTTAAATGACCAGTCTTTTCTATTCAGACTAACCGTTTTTTCTAATATTCTTTTAATAGCCTTGTTTATGTTTTCGACCTGGCCATTGGTCTGCTGATGATAGGCGGTGGAGAATCGATGGGACACCCCATATCTCCTCATGACCTTTTCCATTTGCGCATTGCATAAGTGGGTTCCCCTATCACTAATGAGGGCTTTAGGAATCCCGAACCTAGCGAAAAGCTTTTTCAGGAAATGAATAACCACCCTGGCATCGTTGGTCCTAAGGGCTTGTGCCTCTACCCACTTTGAAACATAATCGATGGCAACTAAAATGTATTCATTCCCTCCTGAAGATGGAAAGGGTCCCATGAAGTCAATTCCCCAGACATCGAAAACCTCACATACTTGTATAACATTATGAGGTGCCTCATCCCTACTTGATATGTTCCCAGCCCGTTGACATGCATCGCATGCTTGTACCATTTCTTTGACATCACGGAAAATTGTGGGCCAATAGAACCCCGCGTCGAAAACCTTTCGGGCGGTGGTGCTTATCCCATGATGTCCCCTAGAGGGGCCAGAGTGACATTCTCTCATGATTTTTACTGCCTCACGTTCTGAAACACAACGTCTGATTATTTGATCAGGACACCTCCGGAATAAAAACGGTTCATCCCAGAAGTAGTACTTTAGTTGGGCAAAGAACCTTTTCTTTTCGTATCTAGTCATGTGTTCTGGAATGAGTCTGCTTGCGAGATAGTTCGCAAAATCGGCGTACCAAGGCTCAGAATCTGTCATTGACATGAGTTGTTCGTCAGGAAATGAATCCCGAATCTCACTTCTATCGTGCTCATCAAAGGGATTTTCAAGACGAGATAGGTGATCTGCGGCCAAATTCTCTGCCCCCCTTTTATCACGGATTTCTACGTCAAATTCTTGTAACAACAAGATCCATGGAATTAGTCGTGGCTTAGCATCTTGCTTAGCAAAAAGATATCGGAGAGCCGAGTGATCGGTGAAACCGACTGTCTTTGAAAGGACAAGATATTGCCGGAATTTGTCGAATGCGAACACCACGGCTAATAATTCTTTTTTGGTGGTAGAGTAATTCTCTTGAGCAGGGTTCATGGTTTTACTAGCGTAGTAAATAGGTTGGAATAGCTTATCACGCCTTTGTCCTAATACAGTTCCGACAGCAAAATCGCTAGCATCGCACATAATTTCAAACGGTAACTCCCAGTTGGGTGTAACCATGATTGGAGCTTGCATGAGCTCCTTTTTCAGGAGATCGAATGCATCCTTGCATTCTTGAGAAAAATTGAAAGGGGCATCCTTCATCAGCAATTGAGTCATTGGCCGAGCTATTTTGGAGAAGTCTTTGATGAATCTCCGATAGAACCCGGCGTGGCCCAAGAAGCTGCGTATTGCTTTAACAGTCATGGGATAAGGTAACTTAGATATAGCTTCCACTTTAGCTTGGTCCACCTCAATCCCATTCCCTGAGATCTTATGTCCTAACACAATCCCTTCTTTTACCATGAAATGGTATTTTTCCCAGTTTAACACCAAGTTGGTTTCCTCACAGCGTTTGAGCATTTTTTCTAGATTAGCAAGACAGCGGTCGAAAGAGTTCCCGAAGACTGAAAAGTCATCCATGAAAACTTCCATGCTGTCTTCCATAAGTTCGTGAAAGATTGCGGTCATGCATTGCTGAAAAGTGGCGGGGGCGTTACACAGCCCAAAAGGCATTCTTTTGTAGGCGAACGTTCCATAAGGGCAAGTAAACGTGGTCTTTTCTTGATCCTCAAGTGCTATGGGGATTTGAAAATATCCTGAGAATCCATCCAAGAAACAATTGTACTCATGCCCAGACAATCTCTCCAACATTTGGTCAATGAATGGTAAGGGAAAGTGATCTTTTCTTGTAGCATCATTGAGCTTTCTATAATCGATGCATACCCGCCAACCAGTAACCGTTCTCTGGGGTACCATCTCACCCTTGTCGTTCTTAACCACAGTCATTCCTCCTTTCTTTGGTACAACCTGTACAGGACTAACCCACGAGCTATCCGAGATTGGGTAAATTAATCCTGCATCTAGAAGTTTGATGACTTCTTTCTTCACAACTTCCTTAATGTTGGGATTCACCTGCCTCTGGGGTTGCACGGTAGGTTTATAATCTTCTTCTATGAGAATCTTATGCGTGCAAAAAGTTGAGTCAATCCCTTTAATGTCGGCTACACTCCATGCAAGCACTCCCTTATATTTCTTTAGGACTAATAAGAGCTTACCTTTTTGTTCATGTTCGAGGGAAGAGTTTATGATTACCGGCAGTTGGTCCTCTCCCTGAAGGAATGCATACTCTAAATGGTTAGGGAGTTCCTTAAGATCTAGCTTAGGGGGTTCGATAATAGAAGGCTTAAGCTTGTTTTCGGGTTTTCGGAGTTCGAGATGTTCAGTGGTCTCCTGTCTAGGGTAGAAGGAGACTGCTCCGACATCCTCCATCTTTTCTACCTCCAACAAGGGGAGAAAACTCTCATCCCGTAACCAGCCTTCCTCGATCTGTTCATCAACACAATCGTCAATGACATCCGTGAGTTCATCGACCTTCCAGTGAAATAGAGCCGGTTAGCTGCTTCGAGAGAGAAGTCCATAGTGTCTTTGATGTCGAATGTTAAGCTATCAGTTCTTACTCGTAAGGTTAACTTGCCGTCATGAACATCAATGACTCCACGAGCGGTAGCAAGAAATGGTCTCCCTAAGATGATGGGTACCAAGTCATCCTCCTCCATCTCCAAGATTACGAAGTCAACCAGGAATTTGAATTTTCCAACTTTGACTAGCACATTCTCGCATATCCCTACGGGGTATTTTACTGATCTATCGGCTAGTTGGATGTTCATATGGGTAGGCTTTAATCCGGAGTATCCTAGTTTAAGGAACATGGAGTGAGGCATGAGGTTGATACTCGCCCCTAAATCGGCAAGAGCATTCTTTATCGATATAGATCCTATGGAACAAGGCAAGGTGAAGCTGCCTGGATCGTCTACCTTTTTTGGTAACCCTCGATGGGTCACCACCGAACATTCTTCCCCCAGAGTCACAAGACCCTCAAGTTTCTTTCGGTTGGCGAGTAATTTTTTAAAGTATGTGCTATACTTTGACATGTGATAACAAGCATCAAGGAGGGGTATGGTGATTACTAAGTCTTTTAGATATGACAAGAATATTTTATTATCGTTCTCAGTTTTCTGGTTTTTTAATCGGGATGGGAATGGGATTCTCACAGGTTGGTTAGGCGGGGTCGATGGGGACGGGATTGCCAAGGGAGGTTGTTCGGGAGCCTCGCTGCTCACATCACCCTCCTCTTCGCGAGGTTTGTTTGGATCGGGGGTGATAGGGTGCGAGCTCTGGTAAGGGGGTCCTTGGTTGTTGTTCCAGCTCGAGTGGTTATCACGAGCATGAGGTCTTTTTGGCTTACTGACGGCATGTCTAGGTTATCGAGGGTGGAGTTAAGCTTGTTGAACCATTCTCCGATGTCATTCTGTTGCTCATCGACAAGTTCATCAAGACCTTTTAATTGTAAGCCTTTTTCCTGAGTGAAGTGACCAAGGTCATCTTCAAAAGTGCTCCTCATTTCAAATTCAGGGCCTTCCTCTCCTTCTTTTCTCTTTACCAGATATCCCCAGAGGGTGTAATCGTCGTTTTAGTAAAAAGGTAAAAGGGAGGGATCAGCATAGATGTCACCTCCTGACAAGCACGCATGTTCAGTTGTGGGTTCTCCTCCGCACTCCTCTATCTCGTGTGGGCCCCCACAGTAGTCGCAGATTAAGTAAGGATTTGAGAGTTGTTTGGGTAATTGCGACCCAGCTAGGTATTCCATCCTTTTGTGAATTTTTCCTAACCGATCTGAAGATGTAGAGGTGATTTCAGACATGCTGGCAGTCGACTCAGGTTCATCCCAAGTGTCATCCTGGTCTTGAGCATATTCCTCAATCCTATTCCATCCTTCCTCGGCACTAAGATTGGCTAATCTCCCTTTTCTAGAATTGTTGATTCCGTTCCGGTCATTTGATGAGACATTGTCGTAGAAGATTTGGACCAAAAGCCAGAGTTCGATGCCATGATGAGGAACTTGTCTTATTAAATCCTTGAATCTAATCCACGATTTATGAAAGGGTTCGTCCTTCCCTTTTCGAAAGCGGAGGATCCTCTCTCTAAACGCTGAAGTTTTCCCAGCTGGAAAGAACTTCTCATAAAATTTGGATATGAGTTGCTCCCAGGTGAAAATAGATTCGGAAGGAAGTTTATCATACCACTCTTTGGCTTTTTCGTAGAGGGTGAAAGGGAAGAATCGTAATCGGGACGTGTTTCTAGTAACCCCATCCATATGGAGGGTGTCTACTATTTTTAAGAAGTCCTTGATGTGTTGAATCGGGTCATCATCATCTAGTCCACAAAATTTGCACACACTTTGGACAAGCCAAACATCGGTCGCATGCAAGACCTCATTGGTATGTTCGTTTGGGTAGACAATGGCGTTTGAGAAACCACAAGGATTTGGGGAGGAGTAGTCCTTAAGGCACTTAGGAGTGGGTTATGCGTGGGAATCGCACCTTGCTTTACCTCTCGAGGGATCTCGAGAAGCTTACAACCCCCACCAGGCAGTGTACCTGATCGTTGTAGTATAGTATAGTGACAAGTACCGGGGGATTGATCGTTCAGCTTAGGAATAGTGTCGCTAGGATTAGAAAACCTAATTAATAGTTCTAGAGATGGAAGATGATTATTTTTGTGTTTTTATATTTTATGAAAGCAATTAAAATCTCGGGTTTTGAAGGAGTGGGCGGAATTAGTTGCTAATCAACTAACCCAAAACTAAGATGCAATCAAAATAAAATAATAAAAAATGAAAACAAACTAATTAAACTAAGGTTGTGAGCAGTAATTGGAGAAATTGTGTTTACTTAGACTTCATTACTCCCTAGATATCTTTTACATGTTAATTACTTGTTACACTTGTATGAATGACGGGTTGTATTCCTTAATACCATTCGTGGAGTGGCATACATAACTCCCCAACTCTATGAGCTCTTATCTCCTCCTACACCATGACCCAGCACAACTATAGGGATTGTAAACAGTGGCTCATGCATTAAATACAACCAATAAAGACCTAGTACGCCTCGGTTCATGTTTCTTAAGACGTTCAAGCATGTTACCATTTGGAGATCTGCCAGTTTTCTTAAGCCTAACATATAATATCATTCATTCAAAACAAGAATAGACAAGTAATCAACACATAATCAACATCTAGGTTTCATTAGATCTAAGCAAACACAAAGGAAATTTAGCCTAGCATAGTAGAATTAAGATAAGAACAAAAGATAGACAACCAACACATAGACATATTGATTGAATTAAGAGTATACTTATCTCAATTACAATGCAAGGTCTCAAGGGTTTGGAACCCTTGAAAAACCTGTAAAAGAGGCACCAAAATCGTCTTTAGGGTTTCACCAAAACTTCTCTCTTTTTTTTTGAAAAAAAACTAGAAAACTATATATAGGAAAATCGTCCTGACGGCGTCAAGAGTTAAATCTGACGCCGTCAACTCGCCGCCATACACTTCCTCGGACGCCCTAGATAAAATCGTGACGGCCTATGTGACGCCGTCACCACCCACGGTAAATTATTCTTGGCCACTTTGACGCCGTCATAACTCCATTTGACGCCGTCACCAGCTACGGTAATTTATTCTTCATGTCTGACGCCGTCAAGAGCAAACCCTTGACGCCGTCACCTTGTATTTCCAGCTTGGATTTTTGGTACTTTGTCGTTTTCTTCACTTTATGCTCCAAAAACGTCCAAAATAGCCTCTTTTCCAGAATTCGCTCTCCAAACACCTAAAATCACAAAAGGAACGATTTAGGGCAATATTTGATCAAATAAATTCGGATTCGGGCTTAAATGACCCCCTAAAAACGGATCATTTTTCGCCTCATCATATACCCTTACACTTGAGATTTGCTTGTCCTCAAGCAAATGAGCTTTTATTCTACTCAAAAGACAAGTTAGGGGTCATTTAACACTAATATAAAAGTAATTACAACAAATAATCGTTCCACTAAAGACCAATAGACAAGCACGGAGGTCATACACAAGCACCTCACAAATAGTGTTTAGATACTCACATCTCTCGGGTGTAATAAAGTAATATAACATTATGGAAATGGAAGATATCTCTCACTACCTGTCATAGCAAAATAGATTACCATAAGCTTGGGAAAGGATCAAACCTCCACCACATGGCGTAAGCACCTAGGATAAACTATCAAAGAGGTCTTTTTAAAGGGTTATAATGTTAGGTGTAGGGATATGAATTACACGGTTTTGTTGGATAAAGGGGATTTTACTGGTGGCGAGTTAACAATCTTAGTTAATTACATGTACAAGATGGCGTTGCTAAGCCAAGACTAGACTCGACTTAAGCTAATAAATGAAAAATAACTAAAAACATAAAATGAACATAGAATGAAAACGGGATGGTAGTCCGTATGTTTTTTCTCTCTTTCTTTTCTATTTTTTTTTTTTCTATTTTTTTTTTTTTTTTTTTTTTTTTTTGATTTTTTCGATTTTTTTTTTTTTTTTTTTTTTTTTTTTTTTTTCATACACTCTTACCCTACCATCCAAAATAATACATCATAGGGGTTTGAGCATTCCCCTTACACTTGAATCTTTACATACTTTACATTAAACTATTCTAATGACTCGAATTAAGAAAATCAAAACACTTGGAGCACTTTTAAGATTAACGTACATATGGGGGTAATAAGTGTTGTTCTTCCCCATTACTCCATAAAATAAGTACTTACCCATGAGTCCCAATCGTCCCAAAACAATATGTACAAGGATATGACTCGACTTAGCAACCATGTAATCAATTAGAAAGTTAACTTAGGGTTTAACAAATAACAATAATGCACTAAAAATGAGCGCATACACGGAAGGCTAAGGCGATTTGGGTGTACATTTAAGTGGGGTGTAACAAATTCTTCCTTTAAGTAAAATGCTTAAAGTTAGAAACGAAAAGATAGGCTCGGAGGGGTGTACTAGAGGTATCGTGTACTAAAAATGAGTACAACGCTAAGGGTGTGGGAAAAATTAGTTGACTTAACTAGCCAAGTAATATGACTTAAATGGTCAAGTAATTATAATACGGGTTTAACACAAGGGTGATCCTAATGCCTCTTATCATGTAGTAAATCCTACCACACGAATGTAGTCTCACTAGCGGTCTCGGGATGCATCACTAACGCAAGTTCTAGAATCTAAATGCTACCGGTACACTCATAAGCACCAATAATAAATGCTTTTCCTATCAAATCTAAAGGCGAACCTCACATTTTTGGTTGGAAAATTTTTCTGAATATACGGTTATGTGCTAGTCATACAACCTCCTATCCATGAGACGCTTGCTATGGCTAGAGTTTCACTCCTAAATGTTGTAAAAAATTTTAAATTTGGCGCTAAAATTACACTAACAAGTATTTCTCATAGTTTTATTACTCATCTACTATCAAACAAAACAAACTCAAGCGAAAGTGCATATGTAAGGTATCATCTTTTTACCCTCCCCTTACACTTAAGATGAACATTGTCCCCAATGTTCAAGTAAAGAATGTAAAAGTGAAAAAGTAAAGTGAATGAAATCAAATACTCCCCTGATTCGCTCGGTATGGATTATAGGTTGGCCAGATTATATCTTCCTCCAAGAAAACGAACAATCAAAGCTTCCCTTCCAGAATATAAATCATCTTCTTGTCTCAAATAACCTGTAAATCCTGACAAAAGTAGACAAGGCAACCTCGCGTAAAATCGGCGGCATCCTATATAAGTTACTAAATCCTAGAAAACAAAGTAAGATATAATGCTTGTGGAATGAAGTTTGCAGATTTCCTGGAGATTATAAAACTTAATAATTCACAAAAACTCATAAGACTCCGTTAGAAAAACAAAACTGGTAAAATTTACGGATTTTTGACTCCTGACGCCGTCAAGAGCAATTGCCTGACGCCGTCAGAATGAACCTGCAGAAATCTTTATGTTAAGTTTCCGGAAAATTTCTGGAAAAACTTTGTCCTACTTCCTGGAAAATCCTGCAAAACTACATTATGACTCAATACAAGCATTTGACTCTAACAATATGAATACACATGTTCATTAAATATTGTGGAGAATCATGATCGGTTTGTTTCTTAAAAAAAAACATATTTGGGGTTTCCCCTTACACTTATCTTTTGCAAAAATACCTTTAGGTTGAAGTTAAGACTAGGCTAAACAACATAATAAAGTATTTCCACATTTTAATTGAGAAACATGATCAACCAACAATAAAAATAAAACATGCATACGGAAGCAAATAACAATCAAACAAATAAAATCACACAAAACATGGGTTGCCTCCCAAGAAGCGCTTTTCTTTATTTACGAGTCTTGTAGCTAGACTCAAAGTCGTGGGTTACTACGTGATTTCATCATTGGTTCCATTCTCTAGGTCATCTTCTAAACTAGTATCGCTCTCATAGTGTAAGTACTTTGGATCTTCAAATTCGAAAACATCCCGTCGATACTTAGAGCCAAGCTCACTAACATCTTTAAAGAACCTACAAGATAAATCAGAAACATTTCTACAACCTCTTCTAACATCGTCATCACACAAGACAAGTTGGGAGCTCATAACATCAAGCCCGTCGCAATCTATCTCCCTAAGGTCTCTTCTTTTGTATGGCGTTTGGTATGAAATCCTCCTAATCCCGTCAGTGAAAGTCATGATCCCGTTCAAGTCATCCACTATCAACTTAGTGATTTCACAAAAGGGCGCTCCAAATACAACTTGCGATAACCTAGGGTCAACAAAGTCCTCTATGTTGTCCACAATTGTGAACTCCATAGTGAATACCAAATTTCCTATGAATACTTGGATTTCATGATCCTTACCAACCACTTTCTCTCCTTTGTAAATCATCCCCCATCTGCAGATATTGTTATAATGGAATAATGACATGAAATTCTTTGGCAGGAATACATTAATGTATATGTTTTCGAAGTACTTGTGACCGATCATGCGAGGGATTTTAAGGTTATTCGGATCACGTCGTTTGATCTTTCTCAACTCTCCATCCTTTGACCCGTATGGATTCCCTTCAAGGGAGGGACGATACTCATAAACTTCCTCACCATCCCTACGAAAAATTACCGTTCTAACACCATTGGTGAGTAATACACTACCATCTTTCTCGTCGAGGATTGCTCCCGATTCATTGATGAATGGCATCCCAAGGACAAGGTTGGTCAATGGTTGATTGGCGAGAGGGTCCACGTCATTAACCACGGTGAGGTCAGTATTGTAATCAAATTCTCCAATCCTAATTGATACATTCTCTATTACTTTCTTGCATACAACGCGCTCTGGGAAGGTTTTGTGGTATAGAGAAAATGGGATTACGTTGATCGGGAAGCTAGGATCTATATGATTGTTAATTAAGACCTTCTCCTCAATGGTACAAGGGATTCTGAAAAGTTTAGAGTTGCTCTCCTTGGGTTGGTTGCTACCTGTACTTATAAAATCCTCTATTTCGGGTTCTTTTATAACAGATTTGCTCAAAACGGTTGAGTCTTTCTCCTTTTCCACCGATGTCGCGTTCCTATCATCCGGTTTGTCGGATTTCTGCGCGGTGCACTGCTTGGGTGAACTGGTAGGTTTCCTCGCCGAAGCGTGGTCAACCTTTGAGGTTTCATCCTTCGCTG